>JAUCNB010000031.1:0-600000 GCA_033675215.1 Rhodiola kirilowii
CCCAACATGCCTAGGGGTGTGTCCATGATGCCCAGGCGTGTGCCCATCATGCCCAGGCGTGTGCCCATGATGCCCAGGCAGGTGCCCATGATGCCCTGGTGCGTGCCCAACATGCCCAGGGGTGTGCCCATGATGCCCAGGCGGGTGCCCATGATGCCCAGGTGTGTGCCCATGATGCCTAGGCGTGTGCCCATCATGCCCAGGCGCGTGCCTATCATGCCCAGGCGTGTGCCCATCATGCCCAGGGGTGTGCCCATGATGCCCAGGGGTGTGCCCATGATGCCCAGGCGGGTGCCCATCATGCTCAGGCGTGTGCCCATCATGCCCAGGCGTGTGCCCATCATGCCCAGGCGTGTGCCCATCATGCCCAGGGGTGTGCCCATCATGCCCAGGGGTGTGCCCATCATGCCCAGGCGTGTGCCCAGGCGCGTGCCCAACATGCCCAGGGGTGTGCCCATGATGCCCAGGCGTGTGCCCATCATGCCCAGGGGTGTGCCCATGATGCCCAGGGGTGTGCCCATGATGCCCAGGCGTGTGTCCATGATGCCCAGGCGTGTGCCTATGATGCCCTGCTGCGTGCCCAACATGCCCAGGGGTGTGCCCATGATGCCCAGGCGTGTGCCCAGGATGCCCAGGGGTGTGCCCATGATGCCCAGTCGTGTGCCCATGATGCCCATGCGTGTGCCCATCATGCCCAGGGGTGTGCCCATGATGCCTAGGGGTGTGCCCATGATGCCCAGGCGTGTGCCCATCATGCCCAGGCGTGTGCCCATGATGCCCAGGGGTGTGCCCATGATGCCCAGGCGTGTGCCCATGATGCCCAAGCGTGTGCCCATGATGCCCAGGTGCGTGCCCAACATGCCCAGGGGTGTGCCCATGATGCCCAGGCGCGTGCCCATCATGCCCAGGGGTGTGCCCATGATGCCCAGGGGTGTGCCCATGATGCCCAGGTGGGTGCCCATGATTCCCTGGTGCGTGCCCAACATGCCCAGGGGTGTGCCCATGATGCCCAAGCGGGTGCCCATGATGCCCAGGTGCGTGCCCAACATGCCCAGGGGTGTGCCCATGATGCCCATGCATGTGCCCATAATGCCCATGCGTGTGCCCATCATGCCCAGGGGTGTGCCCATGAAGCCCAGGCGTGTGCCCATGATGCCCTGGAGCGTGCCCAACATGCCCAGGGGTGTGCCCATGATGCCCAGGCGTATGCCCATGATGCCCAGGCGTGTGCCCATGATGCCCAGGCGAGTGCCCATGATGCCCTGGTGCGTGCCCAACATGCCCACGGGTGTGCCCATGATGCCCAGGCGTGTGCCCATGATGCCCAGGTGCGTGCCCAACATGCCCAGGGGTGTGCCCATGATGCCCAGGCGTGTGCCCATGATGCCCATGCGTGTGCCCATGATGCCCAGGGGTGTGCCCATGATGCCCAGGCGTGTGTCCATGATGCCCAGGCGTGTGCCTAGGATGCCCTGGTGCGTGCCCAACATGCCCAGGGATGTGCCCATGATGCCCAGGCGTGTGCCCATGATGCCCAGGCGTGTGCCCATCATGCCCAGGGGTGTGCCCATGATGCCCAGGCGTGTGCCCATGATGCCCATTCGTGTGCCCATCATGCCCAGGGGTGTGCCCATGATGCCTAGGGTGTGCCCATGATGCCCAGGCGTGTGCCCATCATGCCCAGGCGTGTGCCCATCATGCCCAGGGGTGTGCCCATGATGCCCAGGGGTGTGCCCATGATGCCCAGGGGTGTGCCCTTGATGCCCAGGCGTGTGCCCATAATGCCCAGGTGCGTGCCCATGATGCCCAGGCGTGTGCCCATCATGCCCAGGCGTGTGCCCATCTTGCCCAGGGGTGTGCCCATGATGCCCAGGCGTGTGCCCATCATGCCCAGGGATGTGCCCATGATGCCCAGGCGTGTGCCCATGATGCCCAGGCGTGTGCCCATCATGCCCAGGGGTGTGCCCATGATGCCCAGGCGTGTGCCCATCATGCCCAGGCGTGTGCCCATCTTGCCCAGGGGTGTGCCCATGATGCCCAGGGGTGTGCCCATGATGCCCAGGCGGGTGCCCATGATGCCCAGGCAGGTGCCCATGATGCCCTGGTGCGTGCCCAACATGCCCAGGGGTGTGCCCATGATGCCCAGGCGGGTGCCCATGATGCCCAGGTGCGTGCCCAACATGCCCAGGGGTGTGCCCATGATGCCCAGGCGTGTGCCCATGATGCCCATGCGTGTGCCCATCATGCCCAGGGGTGTGCCCATGAAGCCCAGGCGTGTGCCCATGATGCCCAGGCGTGTGCCCATGATGCCCTGGTGCGTGCCCAACATGCCCAGGGGTGTGCCCATGATGCCTTGGTGCGTGCCCAACATGCCCAGGGGTGTGCCCATGATGCCCAGGCGTGTGCCCATGATGCCCAGGTGCGTGCCCAACATGCCGAGGGGTGTGCCCATGATGCCCAGGGGTGTGCCCATGATGCCCAGGTGTGTGCCCATGATGCCCTGGTGCGTGCCCAACATGCCCAAGGATGTGCGCATGATGCCCAGGCGTGTGCCCATGATGCCCAGGTGCGTGCCCAACATGCCCAGGGGTGTGCCCATGATGCCCAGGCGTGTGCCAATGATGCCCAGGCGTGTGCCCAACATGCCCAGGGGTGTGCCCATGATGCCTTGGTGCGTGCCCAACATGCCCAGGTGCGTGCCCAACATGCCCAGGGGTGTGCCCATGATGCCCAGGGGTGTGCCCATGATGCCCAGGCGTGTGCCCATGATGCCCTGGTGCGTGCCCAACATGCCCAAGGATGTGCGCATGATGCCCAGGCGTGTGCCCATGATGCCCAGGTGCGTGCCCAACATGCCCAGGGGTGTGCCCATGATGCCCAGGCGTGTGCCCATGATGCCCAGGCGTGTGCCCATCATGCCCAGGGGTGTGCCCATGATGCCCAGGCGAGTGCCCATGATGCCTAGGCGTGTGCCCATGATGCCCATGCGTGTGCCCATGATGCCCTAGTGCGTGCCCAACATGCCCAGGGTGTGCCCATGATGCCCAGGCGTGTGGCCATGATGCCCAGGTGCGTGCCCAACATGCCCAGGGGTGGGCCCATGATGCCTAGGCGTGTGCCCATGATGCCCAGGCGTCTGCCCATCATGCCTAGGGGTGTGCCCATGATGCCCAAGTGTGTGCCCATCATTCCCAGGCGTGTGCCCATGATGCCCAGGCGTGTGCCCATCATGCCCAGGCATGTGCCCATGATGCCCAGGTGCGTGCCCAACATGCACAGGGGTGTGCCCATGATGCCCAGGCGTGTACCCATCATGCCTAGGGGAGTGCCCATGATGCCCAGGGGTGTGCCCATGATGCCCAAGCGTGTGCCCATGATGCCCTAGCGTGCGCCCATGATGCCCAGGCGTGTGCCCATCATGCCCAGGCGTGTGCCCATGATGCCCAGGGGTGTGCCCATGATGCCCAGGTGCGTGCCCAAAATGCCCAGGGGTGTGCCCATTATACCCAGGCGTGTGCCCATCATGCCCAGGCGTGTGCCCATCATGCCCAGGGATGTGCCCACGATGCCCAGGCGTGTGCCCATGATGCCAAGGCGTGTGCCCATGATGCCCATGCGTGTGCCCATGATGCCCTAGTACGTGCCCAACATGCCCAGGGGTGTGCCCATGATGCCTAGGCGTGTGCCCATGATGCCCAGGTGTGTGCCCAACATGCCCAGGGGTGTGCCCATGATGCCCAGGCATGTGCCCATGATGCCCAGGCCTGTGCCCAGCATGCCCAGGGGTGTGCCCAGTCGTGTGCCCATGATGCCCAGGCGTGTGCCCATGATGCCCAGGCGTGTGCCCATCATGCCCAGGGGTGTGCCCATGATGCCCAGGCGTGTGCCCATGATGCCCAGGCGTGTGCCCATGATGCCCAGGCGTGTGCCCATGATGCCCAGGTGCGTGCCCAACATGCCCAGGGGTGTGCCCATGATGCCCAGGCGCGTGCCCATCATGCCCAGGGGTGTGCCCATGATGCCCAGGGGTGTGCCCATGATGCCCAGGCGGGTGCCCATGATTCCCTGGTGCGTGCCCAACATGCCCAGGGGTGTGCCCATGATGCCCAAGCGGGTGCCCATGATGCCCTGGTGCGTGCCCATCATGCCCAGGGGTGTGCCCATGATGCCTAGGGGTGTGCCCATGATGCCCAGGCGTGTGCCCATCATGCCCAGGCGTGTGCCCATCATACCCAGGGGTGTGCCCTTGATGCCCAGGGGTGTGCCCATGATGCCCAGGGGTGTGCCCATGATGCCCAGGCGTGTGCCCATGATGCCCAGGCGTGTGCCCATGATGCCCATGCGTGTGCCCATGATGCCCAGGGGTGTGCCCATGATGCCCAGGCGTGTGTCCATGATGCCCAGGCGTGTGCCTAGGATGCCCTGGTGCGTGCCCAACATGCCCAGGGATGTGCCCATGATGCCCAGGCGTGTGCCCATCATGCCCAGGCGTGTGCCCATCATGCCCAGGGGTGTGCCCATGATGCCCAGGCGTGTGCCCATGATGCCCATGCGTGTGCCCATGATGCCCATGCGTGTGCCCATCATACCCAGGGGTGTGCCCATGATGCCTAGGGGTGTGTCCATGATGCCCAGGCGTGTGCCCATCATGCCCAGGCGTGTGCCCATCATGCCCAGGGGTGTGCCCATGATGCAAAGGGGTGTGCCCATGATGCCCAGGGGTGTGCCCATGATGCCCAGGCGTGTGCCCATAATGCCCAGGTGCGTGCCCAACATGCCCAGGGGTGTGCCCATGATGCGCAGGCGTGTGCCCATCATGCCCAGGCGTGTGCCCATCATGCCCAGGCGTGTGCCCATGATGCCCAGGGGTGTGCCCATGATGCCCAGGCGTGTGCCCATCATGCCCAGGCGTGTGCCTATGATGCCCAGGTGCGTGCCCAACATGCCCAAGGGTGTGCCCATGATGCCCAGATGTGTGCCCATCATGCCCAGGCGTGTGTCCATCATGCCCAGGGGTGTGCCCATGATGCCCAGGGGTGTGCCCATGATGCCCAGGTGCGTGCCCAACATGCCCAGGGGTGTGCCCATGATGCCCAGGCGTGTGCCCATGATGCCCATGCGTGTGCCCATGATGCCCAGGGGTGTGCCCATGATGCCCAGGCGTGTGTCCATGATGCCCAGGCGTGTGCCTAGGATGCCCTGGTGCGTGCCCAACATGCCCAGGGATGTGCCCATGATGCCCAGGCGTGTGCCCATGATGCCCAGTCGTGTGCCCATCATGCCTAGGGGTGTGCCCATGATGCCCAGGCGTGTGCCCATGATGCCCATGCGTGTGCCCATCATACCCAGGGGTGTGCCCATGATGCCTAGGGGTGTGCCCATGATGCCCAGGCGTGTGCCCATCATGCCCAGGCGTGTGCCCATCATGCCCAGGGGTGTGGCCATGATGCCCAGGGGTGTGCCCATGATGCCCATGGGTGTGCCTATGATGCCCAAGCGTGTGCCCATAATGCCCAGGTGCGTGCCCAACATGCCCAGGGGTGTGCCCATGATGCCCAGGCGTGTGCCCATCATGGCCAGGCGTGTGCCCATGATGCCCAGGCAGGTGCCCATGATGCCCAGGCGGGTGCCCATGATGCCCAGACGGGTGTGCCCATGATGCCCAGACGGGTGTGCCCATGATGCCCTGGTGCGTGCCCAACATGCCCAGGGGTGTGCCCATGATGCCCAGACGTGTGCCCATCATGCCCAGGGGTGTGCCCATGATGCCCAGGCGGGTGCCCATCATGCCCAGGCAAGTGCCCATGATGCCCAGGTGCGTGCCCAACATGCCCAGAGGTGTGCCCATGATGCCCAGGCGTGTGCCCATCATGCTCAGGCGTGTGCCCATCATGCCCAGGCGTGTGCCCATCATGCCCAGGCGTGTGCCCATCATGCCCAGGGGTGTGCCCATCATGCCCAGGGGTGTGCCCATCATGCCCAGGCGTGTGCCCATCATGCCCAGGCGCGTGCCCAACATGCCCAGGGGTGTGCCCATGATGCACAGGCGTGTGCCCATCATGCCCAGGCGTGTGCCCATCATGCCCAGGGTTGTGCCCATGATGCCCAGGCGTGTGCCCATCATGCCCAGGCGTGTGCCCATCATGCCCAGGGGTGTGCCCATTATGCCCAGGGGTGTGCCCATGATGCCCAGGCGTGTGCCCATGATGCCCTGGCGTGTGCCCATGATGCCCTGGTGCGTGCCCAACTTGCCCAGGGGTGTGCCCATGATGCCCAGGCGTGTGCCCATGATGCCCAGGTGCGTGCCCAACATGCCCAGGGGTGTGCCCATGATGCCCAAGCGTGTGCCCATCATGCCCATGCGTGTGCCCATCATGCCCAGGGGTGTGCCCATGATGCCCAGGCGTGTGTCCATGATGCCCAGGCGTGTGCCTATGATGCCCTGGTGCGTGCCCAACATGCCCAGAGGTGTGCCCATGATGCCCAGACTTGTGCCCATCATGCCCAGGGGTGTGCCCATGATGCCCAGGCGGGTGCGTATCATGCCCAGGCGTGTGCCCATAATGCCCAGGTGCGTGCCCAACATGCCCAGGGGTGTGCCCATGATGCCCAGGCGTGTGCCCATCATGCCCAAGCGTGTGCCCATCATGCCCAGGGGTGTGCCCATCATGCCCAGGCGTGTGCCCATGATGCCCATGCGTGTGCCCATCATGCCCAGGGGTGTGCCCATGATGCCTAGGGGTGTGCCCATGATGCCCAGGCGTGTGCCCATCATGCCCAGGCGTGTGCCCATCATGCCCAGGGGTGTGCCCATGATGCCCAGGGGTGTGCCCATGATGCCCAGGGGTGTGCCCATGATGCCCAGGCGTGTGCCCATAATGCCCAGGTGCGTGCCCAACATGCCTAGGGGTGTGTCCATGATGCCCAGGCGTGTGCCCATCATGCCCAGGCGTGTGCCCATGATGCCCAGGCAGGTGCCCATGATGCCCTGGTGCGTGCCCAACATGCCCAGGGGTGTGCCCATGATGCCCAGGCGGGTGCCCATGATGCCCAGGTGTGTGCCCATGATGCCCAGGCGTGTGCCCATCATGCCCAGGCGTGTGCCCATCATGCCCAGGCGTGTGCCCATCATGCCCAGGGGTGTGCCCATGATGCCCAGGGGTGTGCCCATGATGCCCAGGCGGGTGCCCATCATGCTCAGGCGTGTGCCCATCATGCCCAGGGGTGTGCCCATCATTCCCAGGGGTGTGCCCATCATGCCCAGGCGTGTGCCCAGGCGCGTGCCCAACATGCCCAGGGGTGTGCCCATGATGCCCAGGCGTGTGCCCATCATGCCCAGGCGTGTGCCCATCATGCCCAGGGGTGTGCCCATGATGCCCAGGGGTGTGCCCATGATGCCCAGGCGTGTGTCCATGATGCCCAGGCGTGTGCCTATGATGCCCTGCTGCGTGCCCAACATGCCCAGGGGTGTGCCCATGATGCCCAGGCGTGTGCCCAGGATGCCCAGGGGTGTGCCCATGATGCCCAGTCGTGTGCCCATGATGCCCAGTCGTGTGCCCATGATACCCAGGTGTGTGCCCATCATGCCCAGGGGTGTGCCCATGATGCCTAGGGGTGTGCCCATGATGCCCAGGCGTGTGCCCATCATGCCCAGGCGTGTTCCCATGATGCCCAGGGGTGTGCCCATGATGCCCAGGCGTGTGCCCATGATGCCCAAGCGTGTGCCCATGATGCCCAGGTGCGTGCCCAACATGCCCAGGGGTGTGCCCATGATGCCCAGGCGCGTGCCCATCATGCCCAGGGGTGTGCCCATGATGCCCAGGGGTGTGCCCATGATGCCCAGGTGGGTGCCCATGATTCCCTGGTGCGTGCCCAACATGCCCAGGGGTGTGCCCATGATGCCCAAGCGGGTGCCCATGATGCCCAGGTGCGTGCCCAACATGCCCAGGGGTGTGCCCATGATGCCCATGCATGTGCCCATGATGCCCATGCGTGTGCCCATCATGCCCAGGGGTGTGCCCATGAAGCCCAGGCGTGTGCCCATGATGCCCTGGTGCGTTCCCAACATGCCCAGGGGTGTGCCCATGATGCCCAGGCGTATGCCCATGATGCCCAGGCGTGTGCCCAAGATGCCCAGGCGAGTGCCCATGATGCCCTGGTGCGTGCCCAACATGCCCACGGGTGTGCCCATGATGCCCAGGCGTGTGCCCATGATGCCCAGGTGCGTGCCCAACATGCCCAGGGGTGTGCCCATGATGCCCAGGCGTGTGCCCATGATGCCCATGCGTGTGCCCATGATGCCCAGGGGTGTGCCCATGATGCCCAGGCGTGTGTCCATGATGCCCAGGCGTGTGCCTAGGATGCCCTGGTGCGTGCCCAACATGCCCAGGGATGTGCCCATGATGCCCAGGCGTGTGCCCATGATGCCCAGGCGTGTGCCCATCATGCCCAGGGGTGTGCCCATGATGCCCAGGCGTGTGCCCATGATGCCCATTCGTGTGCCCATCATGCCCAGGGGTGTGCCCATGATGCCTAGGGTGTGCCCATGATGCCCAGGCGTGTGCCCATCATGCCCAGGCGTGTGCCCATCATGCCCAGGGGTGTGCCCATGATGCCCAGGCGTGTGCCCATGATGCCCAGGCCTGTGCCCATCATGCCTAGGGGTGTGCCCAGGCGTGTGCCCATGATGCCCAGGCGAGTGCTTATGATGCCCTGGTGCAAGCCCAACATGCCCACGGGTGTGCCCATGATGCCCAGGCGTGTGCCCATGATGCACAGGTGCATGCCCAACATGCCCAGGGGTGTGCCCATGATGCCCTGGTGCGTGCCCAACATGCCCAGGTGCGTGCCCAACATGCCCAGGGGTGTGCCCATGATGCCCAGGCATGTGCCCATGATGCCCATGCGTGTGCCCATCATGCCCAGGGGTGTGCCCATGAATCCCAGGCGTGTGCCCATGAAGCCCAGGCGTGTGCCCATGATGCCCAGGCGTGTGCCTATGATGCCCTGGTGCGTGCCCAACATGCCCAGGGGTGTGCCCATGATGCCCAGGCGTGTGCCCATGATGCCCAGGCGTGTGCCCATGATGCCCAGGCGAGTGCTCATGATGCCCTGGTGCGTGCTTAACATGCCCACGGGTGTGCCCATGATGCCCAGGCGTGTGCCCATGATGCCCAGGTGCGTGCCCAACATGCCCAGGGGTGTGCCCATGATGCCCAGGCGTGTGCCCATGATGCCCAGGCGTGTGCCCATGATGCCCATGCGTGTGCCCATGATGCCCAGGGGTGTGCCCATGATGCCCAGGCGTGTGTCCATGATGCCCAGGCGTGTGCCTAGGATGCCCTGGTGCGTGCCCAACATGCCCAGGGATGTGCCCATGATGCCCAGGCGTGTGCCCATCATGCCCAGGCGTGTGCCCATCATGCCCAGGGGTGTGCCCATGATGCCCAGGTGTGTGCCCAAGATGCCCATGCGTGTGCCCATCATACCCAGGGGTGTGCCCATGATGCCTAGGGGTGTGTCCATGATGCCCAGGCGTGTGCCCATCATGCCCAGGCGTGTGCCCATCATGCCCAGGGGTGTGCCCATGATGCCCAGGGGTGTGCCCATGATGCCCAGGGGTGTGCCCATGATGCCCAGGCGTGTGCCCATAATGCCCAGGTGCGTGCCCAACATGCCCAGGGGTGTGCCCATGATGCCCAGGCGTGTGCCCATGATGCCCATGCGTGTGCCCATCATGCCCAGGGGTGTGCCCATGAAGCCCAGGCGTGTGCCCATGATGCCCAGGCGTATGCCCATGATGCCCTGGTGCGTGCCCAACATGCCCGGGGGTGTGCCTATGATGCCCATGCGTGTGCCTATGATGCCCAGGCGTGTGCCCAGGCGTGTGCCTATGATGCCCAGGCGTGTGCCCATGATGCCCAGGGGTGTGCCCATGATGCCCATGCGTGTGCCCATCATGCCCAGGCGCGTGCCCAACATGCCCAGGTGGGTCCCCTACATGCCCAGGGGTGTGCCCATGATGCGCAGGCGTGTGCCCATCATGCCCAGGCGTGTGCCCATGATGCCCAGGGGTGTGCCCATGATGCCCAGGCGTGTGCCTATGATGCCCAGGTGCGTGCCCAACATGCCCAAGGGTGTGCCCATGATGCCCAGACGTGTGCCCATCATGCCCAGGCGTGTGTCCATCATGCCCAGGCGTGTGCCCATGATGCCCAGGGGTGTGCCCATGATGCCCAGGGGTGTGCCCATGATGCCCAGGGGTGTGCCCATGATGCCCAGGTGCGTGCCCAACATGCCCAGGGGTGTGCCCATGATGCCCAGGTGTGTGCCCATGATGCCCATGCGTGTGCCCATGATGCCCAGGGGTGTGCCCATGATGCCCAGGCGTGTGTCCATGATGCCCAGGCGTGTGCCTAGGATGCCCTGGTGCGTGCCCAACATGCCCAGAGATGTGCCCATGATGCCTAGGCGTGTGCCCACGATGCCCAGGCGTGTGCCCATCATGCCTAGGGGTGTGCCCATGATGCCCAGGCGTGTGCCCATGATGCCCATGCGTGTGCCCATCATACCCAGGGGTGTGCCCATGATGCCTAGGGGTGTGCCCATGATGCCCAGGCGTGTGCCCATCATGCCCAGGCGTGTGCCCATCATGCCCAGGGGTGTGGCCATGATGCCCAGGGGTGTGCCCATGATGCCCATGGGTGTGCCCATGATGCCCAAGCGTGTGCCCATAATGCCCAGGTGCGTGCCCAACATGCCCAGGGGTGTGCCCATGATGCCCAGGCGTGTGCCCATGATGCCCAGGCGTGTGCCCATGATGCCCAGGCGGGTGCCCATGATGCCCAGACGGGTGTGCCCATGATGCCCAGACGGGTGTGCCCATCATGCCCTGGTGCGTGCCCAACATGCCCAGGGGTGTGCCCATGATGCCCAGACGTGTGCCCATCATGCCCAGGGGTGTGCCCATGATGCCCAGGCGGGTGCCCATCATGCCCAAGCAAGTGCCCATGATGCCCAGGTGCGTGCCCAACATGCCCAGAGGTGTGCCCATGATGCCCAGGCGTGTGCCCATCATGCTCAGGCGTGTGCCCATCATGCCCAGGTGTGTGCCCATCATGCCCAGGCGTGTGCCCATCATGCCCAGGGGTGTGCCCATCATGCCCAGGGGTGTGCCCATCATGCCCAGGCGTGTGCCCATCATGCCCAGGCGCGTGCCCAACATGCCCAGGGGTGTGCCCATGATGCACAGGCGTGTGCCCATCATGCCCAGGCGTGTGCCCATCATGCCCAGGGTTGTGCCCATGATGCCCAGGCGTGTGCCCATCATGCCCAGGCGTGTGCCCATCATGCCCAGGGGTGTGCCCATAATGCCCAGGGGTGTGCCCATGATGCCCAGGCGTGTGCCCATGATGCCCTGGTGATGAGCCGTATTTATACGACTCATAGAGTCATTAATTCCCACCATTTCATTCATTTTATTATGCGAACAGTTACTTTTTAGTGTTGTTTCGTATTTCAGGTGATTTGGAAGCTCTAGGAGGAATCGTGCTTAAAAGACGGCTTTTGAAGCCAAAAACATCGCAGTGGAAGAACGGAGCCAAAAGAGGGCCGTGAACAGTGTTTTCGGCTCGTGAACAGTAACTCCGGCGTGAACAGTAACTCCGCATAAATAATAAATCTGGTGTGAATAGTAAATCCGGGGTGAACAGTGATTTTCGGCCCGTGAACAGTAACTTCGGCGAAAAATCCAAATTTCATGCTGAGTCCATTCGCACGTCCAAAGTCCAGCAGCCGGCCCAATTTGCATGCGATGCTAGGGTTTCGTAGCTTTATCACGAAGTTAGGGTTTCTCAAACCCTATAAATACAAGAGATCCCGCAGTCTTCAAATCATCAGAAAATCAGAGAGAAATCTCATCACACAGTTCTCATTCGACTCCTCTCCTCTGCCCGCCACCATTGTTGCGCCGCCCTTGCTCGCCAGTCCATCCGCTCATTCAGCCGTGCCTTGCTCTATTGTTTACTCGGTCATCAGTGAAGTTGTTATTTCCCTTTTATTTCCCTGCATTATTTCCTTATGACTATGTGTAACTAAAACCCATATTTGGGTTAGGGTTAAATAATTGTGACTTATGTTTTTGAGATTTGAATCTTAATGCTTGTTTCGTTATTCGATTAAATCTTTTGTGCTCATTATTTGGATTGAATTGTGAGGTTAAGTGGAAGCTTGGAATAGCAAAGCTTAACTGATCAATTCAACTCTCCTATTTGCTATTTGTTGACACTAGAGAGCTATTAACAAGTAGTGCACTAATTCGATATATCTTGGAATGGAGTATTGAATTATTAGGTTTAAAAGAATTAGAAACATGATATTTAGAAATCAATGATAAAACCAAGTCACAATTGAATAATACCCTAACCTGAATATTTCTTTGATTGATAAATCCCTTGCAATTTTCGATTATTACACTAACCTTTACTTTCACATTAGTTTCTTGTTTTTTCTCTATTACAGAACGAAGTAGTAACCATCTAGCTCCCTAGGGTTCGACCCTTGCTTGCCGCTGTACTAACCCACAGTTTGAAGTGAGGAAATTATAAATTGTTTTTGCACAGGTACGACGACAAGCCTGTTCAAAATGGCGCCGTTGCCGGGGAGCTAAGCACGATGAAATTTGTTCTTCTTTATTTTTTTCATTTATTTTTCTCTTTGCATTATTTCGAAAGTTGCTTATCTCGGTGATATTTCAATTTCAACTGTTCGATTTTCGATTTTCATTCTTTTCGATTTCCAATTTCTAGCTCTCAGAGGGTTCTGTCACCAAGACTTACGAGTCTAAGGATTTTGGGTTTTAAGTGGGACCGCTGTGACCCCTCCAATCTCCTGTGAACCCTTTGTTGCTAGTCTGTCTGTGCTATTACGGTGTTTGCTAGACCGGTGCTTGCTATTTCTTGTAACATGTCTCATGCAGGAAGCAGCGTTGGTGGCAACAGTCACAACAGTCACATTAACGAAGAAGTCAACCAGAATGTACAAGGAGTACAGCATGGCGAAATCAGGGGGGCTATCCCTGAACAGTTTCAACCGTTTCAACAGTTCCAACAACAACAACCTCAGAACCAACAACAGAACCAACCCCAACCGCCATACCCCCAATATCCACCATACCCACCATTACCATATCACCCACAACATCCATACCCACCACCTCAGAGACCTCAACAACAGCCAGCAGTCAGACAACATGACGCAGCAGCGCCCAATCAAGGGGCCAATGGACAGCTTTGGAGAAACAACAATCAGCAACATCAGCCAGCACGTCAGAATGTGCCTCAACAGCCCTACCAGCACCCACATCATCAGTTTCGGCAGAATACGCCTGGACAGTACCAGCAGAGAGGGCAGAACAGTAATCAGGCAGGTCCGAGCAACCAAGGCCCCAACAAAGCTCTCGAGGACATGATAAAGGATCTGGCTTCAGCCGTGATCCAGGATCGGGCCACGACCAAAGGAGACATTGCTGAATTGAAGAAACAGATGTCCCAGCTCAATACGATAGTCTCAGGTCTCGCAGCCACTCTGAATGCAGGACGACTTCCCTCACAGACAGTTGAGAACCCAAGAGGGAACGTCAGCCAAGTAGAGATAGTAGCTACAGATGCAGCACTCGAGGAGCCCACAGAAGAACCTAGCTCGGGCACCCTCAACACGACTCAACCAGACTCAGCCCTTATGGCTCAGGAGGCCGAAATTCACAGTTCCTCTTATGCTATGCAGGTAGTCGCTCCCGAAAGCCAGGTTACTAAGGAAGTTGAGCCAGAGATGAGCTTGGTGGTGAGGCCTACGCAGAACGACCAGATGATGAGGCGTGCACCCACTGCGAGCCAGGAGACACCTTCAGGAAAGAGTAAGGACCCAGGGGCCTTCACGGTTACCTGTGGTATCGGTAAGACCCAAATACCTCACTGCTTAATTGATTTGGGTGCTGCTATTAATGTCATGCCTTACTCTTTGTATTGCTCGCTGGGTCTTGGACCATTGAAACCACCTAGGTTGTCTATAGAATTAGGGGATAAGTCTTGTGTTCGCCCTACTGGATTGCTTGAAGATCTAACCCTCCGAGTAGGAGATCTTGCTGTGCCTGCAGATTTCTATGTCTTGCAGATGGAAAAATCCAGAAAAGTCGAACCACCAGGGCTCATTTTGGGACGGCCATTCCTCTACACCACCAAAACCCGGATTGACATGGGCATAGGATTACTGTCATTATCATGCGGTGGGAAGGAAGCAGACTTCTATGTCTACGAGGATGACGATCGTCCACGCACAAGGAAATCGCCAGACATTGTGCACACATCAGAGTACGACACCCTAGTTCCAGACCCACCAGAGCAGGCTCTACAGACTACCAGGCCAGCAGCTATGGCCAAGATGTCCACATCTTCTCGAGGCTATAAGGGGAAGAAACCATCTGAATCTTGGAGAGTAGAGCAGAGCGCACAGCTAGATGCGCACACTGGACGAACAGAGGGAGTTGCTGAGCAGAAATATGACCTCACACGCCCATGGGACCCTAACTTGTGATCCCTACAGAGGTACTGTCGAGCCAACGACGTTAAACAAAGGCGCTCGCAGGGAGGCAGCCCTGCATGGTTTGCACGTCTTTACATTTCAGTTTGTTGATTTACTATGTTTATTTATGAGTCTTTCATTGTCACATTGTACCTTGGAAAGGATTTGGTTTCATTTTGTAGGGATTGGACTTAGTCGGCCGGAAATTCCCTTTGCGAGTTACGCACTTTGCTTGCGGAGCTGCGCATTTTAGTGCGCCGGGAGAGCCCTTAGATCCGAGTTCAGCCGACTGCCATCTACATCCCAGGGGAGTATTGTTCTACCCTCTTCCTTTCCTTATCTATTGTTTGCATGCATTGTGAGTCTTGATTTAAGTCGTGCCGTGAGGACACGGCTCATTTCAAAAGTGTGGGGTGGGAGAGTCAGTTATGAGTCAGTTATCGAGTCAGCATGCCCACCATACAGAGTCAGCACGTTTCGAGTCATTTTTAAAATTTTTGTACATGATACTTCACTATTTCCTAGACTTGCAGTATTGGATAGTGATTGGGTGAAATAGATATAGCCGATTTTACATGCATGTCTTTGGTGAAAATTGATTTGTGCGACTAACATGTGATCTTAAAATTTTGCGTGCCTTTGTTAGTCGAGATAAACAGGGACGTGGAGTTGATAGCAATGCCCTAGAGAGACTTGACAGATCGTTCAAAGGCCGAACTCAGGATATGTGGTTATGTGGAGTTCGTGGAGGCTAGCACTTCGAGGCAACATAGTACGAGTCTGCTCCGCCACTGCGGTACCCTTTGCGGTTGGTCGGGACGGGAATACTTCACACCGTCCAAGCTCTAGGCCAAGTAGCCGGGAAAATAGGCAAGCGACCCTTGACTTGACCCGTGTCAAAAGGTCGAGGATGAGTGAGAGCAGGAAGGTTTCTAATCCAAGTAACCGGGAAAATAGACGAGCGACCCTCGGCTTGACTCGCGTCAAAAGGAGAAGGAACCACGGTTCGAGCAAGTCACAATCCGCACTTCAAGGCAACAAATCCACCACCATTGTGATAGTCCACACGTTTCTCATGTGAAAGCATCATTGAAATCCCAAATCAGATGACACTATAGCTGGCCGAAAAGCACTCAACACTTTGAAGCTCGAATCAATCACGTGCAAGAAAAAGCGGCAAAGCATAACCATATAGCAGCGAGTTCGAGTCCGAGAATGAGGGTTCATGGGTCTAAAAAGGGCTATCTCCCGATACATCCGAATTGGTTTGCATCTCGACTCAAAGGTAACACGTATCATTAACCCCATGTTTTTCGCACGATGATATTAGTAGCAAGCATGCATAACAGGCGAGATCTATAGTAGCTTAATTCATGTCCATGCCCAGGCGTGTGCCCATCATGCCCAGGCGTGTGCCCATGATGCCCAGGCAGGTGCCCATGATGCCCAGGCGGGTGCCCATGATGCCCAGACGGGTGTGCCCATGATGCCCAGACGGGTGTGCCCATGATGCCCAGGTGCGTGCCCAACATGCCAAGGGGTGTGTCCATGATGCCCAGGCGTGTGCCCATCATGCCCAGGCGTGTGCCCATGATGCCCAGGCAGGTGCCCATGATGCCCTGGTGCGTGCCCAACATGCCCAGGGGTGTGCCCATGAAGCCCAGGCGGGTGCCCATAATGCCCAGGTGTGTGGCCATGATGCCCAGGCGTGTGCCCATCATGCCCAGGCGTGTGCCCATCATGCCCAGGCGTGTGCCCATCATGCCCAGGGGTGTGCCCATGATGCCCAGGGGTGTGCCCATGATGCCCAGGCGGGTTCCCATCATGCTCAGGCGTGTGCCCATCATGCCCATGCGTGTGCCCATCATGCCCAGGCGTGTGCCCATCATGCCCAGGGGTGTGCCCATCTTGCCCAGGGGTGTGCCCATCATGCCCAGGCGTGTGCCCAGGCGCGTGCCCAACATGCCCAGGGGTGTGCCCATGATGCCCAGGCGTGTGCCCATCATGCCCAGGCGTGTGCCCATCATGCCCAGGGGTGTGCCCATGATGCCCAGGGGTGTGCCCATGATGCCCAGGCGTGTGTCCAAGATGCCCAGGCGTGTGCCTATGATGCCCAGAGGTGTGCCCATCATGCCCAGGCGTGTGCCCATCATGCCCAGGCGTGTGCCCATGATGCCCATGCGTGTGCCAATCATGCCCAGGGATGTGCCCATGATGCCTAGGCGTGTGCCCATGATGCCCAGGCGTGTGCCCATGATGCCCATGCGTGTGCCCATCATGCCCAGGGGTGTGCCCATGATGCCTAGGGGTGTGCCCATGATGCCCAGGCGTGTGCCCATCATGCCCAGGCGTGTGCCCATGGTGCCCAGGGGTGTGCCCATGATGCCCAGGCGTGTGCCCATCATGCCCAGGCGTGTGCCTATGATGCCCAGGCGTGTGCCCATCATGCCCAGGCGTGTGCCCATCATGCCCAGGCGTGTGCCCATCATGCCCAGGGGTGTGTCCATGATGCCCAGGGGTGTGCCCATGATGCCCAGGCGTGTGCCCAGGATGCCCAGGGGTGTGCCCATGATGCCCAGTCGTGTGCCCATGATGCCCATGCGTGTGCCCATCATGCCCAGGGGTGTGCCCATGATGCCTAGGGGTGTGCCCATGATGCCCAGGCGTGTGCCCATCATGCCCAGGCGTGTGCCCATGGTGCCCAGGGGTGTGCCCATGATGCCCAGGCGTGTGCCCATGATGCCCAAGCGTGTGCCCATGATGCCCAGGTGCGTGCCCAACATGCCCAGTGGTGTGCCCATGATGCCCAGGCGCGTGCCCATCATGCCCAGGGGTGTGCCCATGATGCCCTGGGGTGTGCCCATGATGCCCAGGTGGGTGCCCATGATTCCCTGGTGCGTGCCCAACATGCCCAGGGGTGTGCCCATGATGCCCAAGCGGGTGCCCATGATGCACAGGTGCGTGCCCAACATGCCCAGGGGTGTGCCCATGATGCCCATGCATGTGCCCATGATGCCCATGCGTGTGCCCATCATGCCCAGGGGTGTGCCCATGAAGCCCAGGCGTGTGCCCATGATGCCCTGGTGCGTGCCCAACATGCCCAGGGGTGTGCCCATGATGCCCAGGCGTATGCCCATCATGCCCAGGCGTGTGCCCATGATGCCCAGGCGAGTGCCCATGATGCCCTGGTGCGTGCCCAACATGCCCACGGGTGTGCCCATGATGCCCAGGCGTGTGCCCATGATGCCCAGGTGCGTGCCCAACATGCCCAGGGGTGTGCCCATGATGCCCAGGGGTGTGCTCATGATGCCCAGGCGTGTGCCCATGATGCCCTGGTGCGTGCCCAACATGCCCAAGGATGTGCGCATGATGCCCAGGCGTGTGCCCATGATGCCCAGGTGCGTGCCCAACATGCCCAGGGGTGTGCCCATGATGCCCAGGCGTGTGCCCATGATGCCCAGGCGTGTGCCCATCATGCCCAGGGGTGTGCCCATGATGCCCAGGCGAGTGCCCATGATGCCCAGGCGTGTGCCCATGATGCCCATGCGTGTGCCCATGATGCCCTAGTGCGTGCCCAACATGCCCAGGGTGTGCCCATGATGCCCAGGCGTGTGCCCATCATGCCCAGGTGCGTGCCCATGATGCCCATTCGTGTGCCCATCATGCCCAGGGGTGTGCCCATGATGCCTAGGGTGTGCCCATAATGCCCAGGCGTGTGCCCATCATGCCCAGGCGTGTGCCCATCATGCCCAGGGGTGTGCCCATGATGCCCAGGGGTGTGCCCATGATGCCCAGGGGTGTGCCCTTGATGCCCAGGCGTGTGCCCATAATGCCCAGGTGCGTGCCCAACATGCCCAGGGGTGTGCCCATGATGCCCAGGCGTGTGCCCATGATGCCCAGGCGTGTGCCCATCTTGCCCAGGGGTGTGCCCATGATGCCCAGGCGGGTGCCCATGATGCCCAGGCAGGTGCCCATGATGCCCTGGTGCGAGCCCAACATGCCCAGGGGTGTGCCCATGATGCCTAGGCGGGTGCCCATGATGCCCAGGTGCGTGCCCAACATGCCCAGGGGTGTGCCCATGATGCCCAGGCGTATGCCCATAATGCCCATGCGTGTGCCCATCATGCCCAGGGGTGTGCCCATGAAGCCCAGGCGTGTGCCCATGAAGCCCAGGCGTGTGCCCATCATGCCCAGGCGTGTGCCCATGATGCCCTGGTGCGTGCCCAACATGCCCAGGGGTGTGCCCATGATGCCTTGGTGCGTGCCCAACATGCCCAGGGGTGTGCCCATGATGCCCAGGCGTGTGCCCATGATGCCCAGGTGCGTGCCCAACATGCCCAGGGGTGTGCCCATGATGCCCAGGGGTGTGCTCATGATGCCCAGGCGTGTGCCCATGATGCCCTGGTGCGTGCCCAACATGAGCAAGGATGTGCGCATGATGCCCAGGCGTGTGCCCATGATGCCCAGGTGCGTGCCCAACATGCCCAGGGGTGTGCCCATGATGCCCAGGCGTGTGCCCATGATATCCAGGCGTGTGCCCATCATGCCCAGGGGTGTGCCCATGATGCCCAGGCGAGTGCCCATGATGCCCAGGCGTGTGCCCATGATGCCCATGCGTGTGCCCATGATGCCCTAGTGCGTGCCCAACATGCCCAGGGTGTGCCCATGATGCCCAGGCGTGTGCCCATCATGCCCAGGTGCGTGCCCAACATGCCCAGGGGTGGGCCCATGATGCCTAGGCGTGTGCCCATGATGCCCAGGCGTCTGCCCATCATGCCTAGGGGTGTGCCCATGATGCCCAAGTGTGTGCCCATCATTCCCAGGCGTGTGCCCATGATGCCCAGGCGTGTGCCCATCATGCCCAGGCATGTGCCCATGATGCCCAGGTGCGTGCCCAACATGCACAGGGGTGTGCCCATGATGCCCAGGCGTGTACCCATCATGCCTAGGGGAGTGCCCATGATGCCCAGGGGTGTGCCCATGATGCCCAAGCGTGTGCCCATGATGCCCTAGCGTGCGCCCAGGATGCCCAGGGATGTGCCCATCATGCCCAGACGTGTGCCCATGATTCCCAGGGGTGTGCCCATGATGCCCAGGTGCGTGCCCAACATGCCCAGGGGTGTGCCCATTATACCCAGGCGTGTGCCCATCATGCCCAGGCGTGTGCCCATCATGCCCAGGGATGTGCCCACGATGCCCAGGCGTGTGCCCATGATGCCAAGGCGTGTGCCCATGATGCCCATGCGTGTGCCCATGATGCCCTAGTACGTGCCCAACATGCCCAGGGGTGTGCCCATGATGCCCAGGTGCGTGCCCAACATGCCCAGGGGTGTGCCCATGATGCCCAAGCGTGTGCCCATCATGCCCATGCGTGTGCCCATCATGCCCAGGGGTGTGCCCATGATGCCCAGGCGTGTGTCCATGATGCCCAGGCGTGTGCCTATGATGCCCTGGTGCGTGCCCAACATGCCCAGAGGTGTGCCCATGATGCCCAGACTTGTGCCCATCATGCCCAGGGGTGTGCCCATGATGCCCAGGCGGGTGCCCATCATGCCCAGGCGTGTGCCCATGATGCCCAGGTGCGTGCCCAACATGCCCAGGGGTGTGCCCATGATGCCCAGGCGTGTGCCCATCATGCCCAGGCGTGTGCCCATCATGCCCAGGGGTGTGCCCATGATGCCCATGGGTGTGCCCATGATGCCCAGGCGTGTGTCCATGATGCCCAGGCGTGTGCCTATGATGCCCTGCTGCGTGCCCAACATGCCCAGGGGTGTGCCCATGATGCCCAGGCGTGTGCCCAGGATGCCCAGGGGTGTGCCCATGATGCCCAGTCGTGTGCCCATCATGCCCATGCGTGTGCCCATCATGCCCAGGCGTGTGCCCATCATGCCCAGGGGTGTGCCCAGCATGCCCAGGGGTGTGCCCATCATGCCCAGGGGTGTGCCCATGATGCCCAAGCGGGTGCCCATGATGCCCAGGTGCGTGCCCAACATGCCCAGGGGTGTGCCCATGATGCCCAGTCGTGTGCCCATCATGCCCATGCGTGTGCCCATCATGCCCAGGCGTGTGCCCATCATGCCCAGGCGTGTGCCCATGATGCCCTGGTGCGTGCCCAACATGCCCAGGGGTGTGCCCATGATGCCCAGGCGTATGCCCATCATGCCCAGGCGTGTGCCCATGATGCCCAGGCGAGTGCCCATGATGCCCTGGTGCGTGCCCAACATGCCCACCGGTGTGCCCATGATGCCCAGGCGTGTGCCCATGATGCCTAGGTGCGTGCCCAACATGCCCAGGGGTGTGCCCATGATGCCCAGGCGTGTGCCCATGATGCCCATGCGTGTGCCCATGATGCCCAGGGGTGTGCCCATGATGCCCAGGCGTGTGTCCATGATGCCCAGGCGTGTGCCTAGGATGCCCTGGTGCGTGCCCAACATGCCCAGGGATGTGCCCATGATGCCCAGGCGTGTGCCCATGATGCCCAGGCGTGTGCCCATCATGCCTAGGGGTGTGCCCATGATGCCCAGGCGTGTGCCCATGATGCCCATGCGTGTGCCCATCATACCCAGGGGTGTGCCCATGATGCCTAGGGGTGTGCCCATGATGCCCAGGCGTGTGCCCATCATGCCCAGGCGTGTGCCCATCATGCCCAGGGGTGTGGCCATGATGCCCAGGGGTGTGCCCATGATGCCCATGGGTGTGCCCATGATGCCCAAGCGTGTGCCCATAATGCCCAGGTGCGTGCCCAACATGCCCAGGGGTGTGCCCATGATGCCCAGGCGTGTGCCCATCATGCCCAGGCGTGTGCCCATGATGCCCAGGAAGGTGCCCATGATGCCCAGGCGGGTGCCCATGATGCCCAGACGGGTGTGCCCATGATGCCCAGACGGGTGTGCCCATGATGCCCAGGTGCGTGCCCAACATGCCTAGGGGTGTGTCCAGGATGCCCAGGCGTGTGCCCATCATGCCCAGGCATGTGCCCATGATGCCCAGGCAGGTGCCCATGATGCCCTGGTGCGTGCCCAACATGCCCAGGGGTGTGCCCATGATGCCCAGGCGGGTGCCCATGATGCCCAGGTGTGTGCCCATGATGCCCAGGCGTGTGCCCATCATGCCCAGGCGTGTGCCCATCATGCCCAGGCGTGTGCCCATCATGCCCAGGGGTGTGCCCATGATGCCCAGGGGTGTGCCCATGATGCCCAGGCGGGTGCCCATCATGCTCAGGCGTGTGCCCATCATGCCCATGCGTGTGCCCATCATGCCCAGGCGTGTGCCCATCATGCCCAGGGGTGTGCCCATCATGCCCAGGGGTGTGCCCATCATGCCCAGGCGTATGCCCAGGTGCGTGCCCAACATGCCCAGGGGTGTGCCCATGATGCCCAGGCGTGTGCCCATCATGCCCAGGCGTGTGCCCATCATGCCCAGGGGTGTGCCCATGATGCCCAGGGGTGTGCCCATGATGCCCAGTCGTGTGTCCATGATGCCCAGGCGTGTGCCTATGATGCCCTGCTGCGTGCCCAACATGCCCAGGGGTGTGCCCATGATGCCCAGGCGTGTGCCCAGGATGCCCAGGGGTGTGCCCATGATGCCCAGTCGTGTGCCCATGATGCCCATGCGTGTGCCCATCATGCCCAGGGGTGTGTACATGATGCCTAGGGGTGTGCCCATGATGCCCAGGCGTGTGCCCATCATGCCCAGGCGTGTGCCCATGATGCCCAGGGGTGTGCCCATGATGCCCAGGCGTGTGCCCATGATGCCCAAGCGTGTGCCCATGATGCCCAGGTGCGTGCCCAACATGCCCAGGGGTGTGCCCATGATGCCCAGGCGCGTGCCCATCATGCCCAGGGGTGTGCCCATGATGCCCAGGGGTGTGCCCATGATGCCCAGGTGGGTGCCCATGATTCCCTGGTGCGTGCCCAACATGCCCAGGGGTGTGCCCATGATGCCCAAGCGGGTGCCCATGATGCCCAGGTGCGTGCCCAACATGCCCAGGGGTGTGCCCATGATGCCCATGCATGTGCCCATGATGCCCATGCGTGTGCCCATCATGCCCAGGGGTGTGCCCATGAAGCCCAGGCGTGTGCCCATGATGCCCTGGTGCGTGCCCAACATGCCCAGGGGTGTGCCCATGATGCCCAGGCGTATGCCCATGATGCCCAGGGGTGTGCCCATGAAGCCCAGGCGTGTGCCCATGATGCCCTGGTGCGTGCCCAACATGCCCAGGGGTGTGCCCATGATGCCCAGGCGTATGCCCATGATGCCCAGGCGTGTGCCCATGATGCCCAGGCGAGTGCCCTTGATGCCCTGGTGCGTGCCCAACATGCCCACGGGTGTGCCCATGATGCCCAGGCGTGTGCCCATGATGCCCAGGTGCGTGCCCAACATGCCCAGGGGTGTGCCCATGATGCCCAGGCGTGTGCCCATGATGCCCATGCGTGTGCCCATGATGCCCAGGGGTGTGCCCATGATGCACAGGCGTGTGTCCATGATGCCCAGGCGTGTGCCTAGGATGCCCTGGTGCGTGCCCAACATGCCCAGGGATGTGCCCATGATGCCCAGGCGTGTGCCCATGATGCCCAGGCGTGTGCCCATCATGCCCAGGGGTGTGCCCATGATGCCCAGGCGTGTGCCCATGATGCCCATTCGTGTGCCCATCATGCCCAGGGGTGTGCCCATGATGCCGAGGGTGTGCCCATGATGCCCAGGCGTGTGCCCATCATGCCCAGGCGTGTGCCCATCATGCCCAGGGGTGTGCCCATGATGCCCAGGGGTGTGCCCATGATGCCCAGGGGTGTGCCCTTGATGCCCAGGCGTGTGCCCATAATGCCCAGGTGCGTGCCCAACATGCCCAGGGGTGTGCCCATGATGCCCAGGCGTGTGCCCATCATGCCCAGGCGTGTGCCCATCTTGCCCCGGGGTGTGCCCATGATGCCCAGGGGTGTGCCCATGATGCCCAGGCGGGTGCCCATGATGCCCAGGTGCGTGCCCAACATGCCCAGGGGTGTGCCCATGATGCGCAGGCGTGTGCCCATCATGCCCAGGCGTGTGCCCATGATGCCCAGGGGTGTGCCCATCATGCCCAGGCGTGTGCCCATCATGCCCAGGCGTGTGCCTATGATGCCCAGGTGCGTGCCCAACATGCCCAAGGGTGTGCCCATGATGCCCAGACGTGTGCCCATCATGCCCAGGCGTGTGTCCATCATGCCCAGGGGTGTGCCCATGATGCCCAGGGGTGTGCCCATGATGCCCAGGTGCGTGCCCAACATGCCCAGGGGTGTGCCCATGATGCCCAGGGGTGTGCCCATGATGCCCAGGTGCGTGCCCAACATGCCCAGGGGTGTGCCCATGATGCCCAGGCGTGTGCCCATGATGCCCATGCGTGTGCCCATGATGCCCAGGGGTGTGCCCATGATGCCCAGGCGTGTGTCCATGATGCCCAGGCGTGTGCCTAGGATGCCCTGGTGCGTGCCCAACATGCCCAGGGATGTGCCCATGATGCCCAGGCGTGTGCCCATGATGCCCAGGCGTGTGCCCATCATGCCTAGGGGTGTGCCCATGATGCCCAGGCGTGTGCCCATGATGCCCATGCGTGTGCCCATCATACCCTTGGGTGTGCCCATGATGCCTAGGGGTGTGCCCATGATGCCCAGGCGTGTGCCTATCATGCCCAGCCTTGTGCCCATCATGCCCAGGGGTGTGGCCATGATGCCCAGGGGTGTGCCCATGATGCCCATGGGTGTGCCCATGATGCCCAAGCGTGTGCCCATAATGCCCAGGTGCGTGCCCAACATGCCCAGGGGTGTGCCCATGATGCCCAGGCGTGTGCCCATCATGCCCAGGCGTGTGCCCATGATGCCCAGGCAGGTGCCCATGATGCCCAGGCGGGTGTGCCCATGATGCCCAGGCGGGTGTGCCCATGATGCCCAGACGGGTGTGCCCATGATGCCCAGACGGGTGTGCCCATGATGCCCTGGTGCGTGCCCAACATGCCCAGGGGTGTGCCCATGATGCCCAGACGAGTGCCCATCATGCCCAGGGGTGTGCCCATGATGCCCAGGCGGGTGCCCATCATGCCCAGGCAAGTGCCCATGATGCCCAGGTGCGTGCCCAACATGCCCAGAGGTGTGCCCATGATGCCCAGGCGTGTGCCCATCATGCCCAGGCGTGTGCCCATCACGCCCAGGGGTGTGCCCATCATGCCCAGGGGTGTGCCCATCATGCCCAGGCGTGTGCCCATCATGCCCAGGCGCGTGCCCAACATGCCCAGGGGTGTGCCCATGATGCACAGGCGTGTGCCCATCTTGCCCAGGCGTGTGCCCATCATGCCCAGGCGTGTGCCCATCATGCCCAGGCGTGTGCCCATCATGCCCAGGGGTGTGCCCATTATGCCCAGGGGTGTGCCCATGATGCCCAGGCGTGTGCCCATGATGCCCTGGCGTGTGCCCATGATGCCCTGGTGCGTGCCCAACTTGCCCAGGGGTGTGCCCATGATGCCCAGGCGTGTGCCCATGATGCCCAGGTGCGTGCCCAACATGCCCAGGGGTGTGCCCATGATGCCCAAGCGTGTGCCCATCATGCCCATGCGTGTGCCCATCATGCCCAGGGGTGTGCCCATGATGCCCAGGCGTGTGTCCATGATGCCCAGGCGTGTGCCTATGATGCCCTGGTGCGTGCCCAACATGCCCAGAGGTGTGCCCATGATGCCCAGACTTGTGCCCATCATGCCCAGGGGTGTGCCCATGATGCCCAGGCGGGTGCCCATGATGCCCAGGCGTGTGCCCATGATGCCCAGGTGCGTGCCCAACATGCCCAGGGGTGTGCCCATGATGCCCAGGCGTGTGCCCATCATGCCCAGGCGTGTGCCCATCATGCCCAGGCGTGTGCCCATGATGCCCATGCGTGTGCCCATCATGCCCAGGGGTGTGCCCATGATGCCTAGGGGTGTGCCCATGATGCCCAGGCGTGTGCCCATAATGCCCAGGCGTGTGCCCATCATGCCCAGGGGTGTGCCCATGATGCCCAGGGGTGTGCCCATGATGCCCAGGGGTGTGCCCATGATGCCCAGGCGTGTGCCCATAATGCCCAGGTGCGTGCCCAACATGCCTAGGGGTGTGTACATGATGCCCAGGCGTGTGCCCATCATGCCCAGGCGTGTGCCCATGATGCCCAGGCAGGTGCCCATGATGCCCTGGTGCGTGCCCAACATGCCCAGGGGTGTGCCCATGATGCCCAGGCGGGTGCCCATGATGCCCAGGTGTGTGCCCATGATGCCCAGGCGTGTGCCCATCATGCCCAGGCGTGTGCCCATCATGCCCAGGCGTGTGCCCATCATGCCCAGGGGTGTGCCCATGATGCCCAGGGGTGTGCCCATGATGCCCAGGCGGGTGCCCATCATGCTCAGGCGTGTGCCCATCATGCCCATGCATGTGCCCATCATGCCCAGGCGTGTGCCCATCATGCCCAGGGGTGTGCCCATCATGCCCAGGGGTGTGCCCATCATGCCCAGGCGTGTGCCCATCATGCCCAGGCGTGTGCCCATCATGCCCAGGGGTGTGCCCATGATGCCCAGGGGTGTGCCCATGATGCCCAGGCGTGTGTCCATGATGCCCAGGCGTGTGCCTATGATGCCCTGCTGCGTGCCCAACATGCCCAGGGGTGTGCCCAAGATGCCCAGGCGTGTGCCCAGGATGCCCAGGGGTGTGCCCATGATGCCCATGCGTGTGCCCATCATGCCCAGGGGTGTGCCCATGATGCCTAGGGGTGTGCCCATGATGCCCAGGCGTGTGCCCATCATGCCCAGGCGTGTGCCCATGATGCCCAGGGGTGTGCCCATGATGCCCAGGCGTGTGCCCATGATGCCCAAGCGTGTGCCCATGATGCCCAGGTGCGTGCCCAACATGCCCAGGGGTGTGCACATGATGCCCAGGCGCGTGCCCATCATGCCCAGGGGTGTGCCCATGATGCCCAGGGGTGTGCCCATGATGCCCAGGTGGGTGCATATGATTCCCTGGTGCGTGCCCAACATGCCCAGGGGTGTGCCCATGATGCCCTAGCGGGTGCCCATGATGCCCAGGTGCGTGCCCAACATGCCCAGGGGTGTGCCCATGATGCCCATGCATGTGCCCATGATGCCCATGCGTGTGCCCATCATGCCCAGGGGTGTGCCCATGAAGCCCAGGCGTGTGCCCATGATGCCCTGGTGCGTGCCCAACATGCCCAGGGGTGTGCCCATGATGCCCAGGCGTATGCCCATGATGCCCAGGCGTGTGCCCATGATGCCCAGGCGAGTGCCCATGATGCCCTGGTGCGTGCCCAACATGCCCACGGGTGTGCCCATGATGCCCAGGCGTGTGCCCATGATGCCCAGGTGCGTGCCCAACATGCCCAGGGGTGTGCCCATGATGCCCAGGCGTGTGCCCATGATGCCCATGCGTGTGCCCATGATGCCCAGGGGTGTGCCCATGATGCCCAGGCGTGTGTCCATGATGCCCAAGCGTGTGCCTAGGATGCCCTGGTGCGTGCCCAACATGCCCAGGGATGTGCCCATGATGCCCAGGCGTGTGCCCATGATGCCCAGGCGTGTGCCCATCATGCCCAGGGGTGTGCCCATGATGCCCAGGCGTGTGCCCATGATGCCCATTCGTGTGCCCATCATGCCCAGGGGTGTGCCCATGATGCCTAGGGTGTGCCCATGATGCCCAGGCGTGTGCCCATCATGCCCAGGCGTGTGCCCATCATGCCCAGGGGTGTGCCCATGATGCCCAGGGGTGTGCCCATGATGCCCACGGGTGTGCCCTTGATGCCCAGGCGTGTGCCCATAATGCCCAGGTGCGTGCCCAACATGCCCAGGGGTGTGCCCATGATGCCCAGGCGTGTGCCCATCATGCCCAGGCGTGTGCCCATCTTGCCCAGGGGTGTGCCCATGATGCCCAAGAGTGTGCCCATGATGCCCAGGCGGGTGCCCATGATGCCCAGGCGGGTGCCCAACATGCCCAGGGGTGTGCCCATGATGCCCAGGCGGGTGCCCATGATGCCCAGGTGCGTGCCCAACATGCCCAGGGGTGTGCCCATGATGCCCAGGCGTGTGCCCATGATGCCCATGCGTGTGCCCATCATGCCCAGGGGTGTGCCCATGAAGCCCAGGCGTGGGCCCATGATGCCCAGGCGTGTGCCCATGATGCCCTGGTGCGTGCCCAACATGCCAAGGGGTGTGCCCATGATGCCTTGGTGCGTGCCCAACATGCCCAGGGGTGTGCCCATGATGCCCAGGCGTGTGCCCATGATGCCCAGGTGCGTGCCCAACATGCCCAGGGGTGTGCCAATGATGCCCAGGGGTGTGCCCATGATGCCCAGGCGTGTGCCCATGATGCCCTGGTGCGTGCCCAACATGCCCAAGGATGTGCGCATGATGCCCAGGCGTGTGCCTATGATGCCCAGGTGCGTGCCCAACATGCCCAGGGGTGTGCCCATGATGCCCAGGCGTGTGCCCATGATGCCCAGGCGTGTGCCCATCATGCCCAGGGGTGTGCCCATGATGCCCAGGCGAGTGCCCATGATGCCCAGGCGTGTGCCCATGATGCCCATGCGTGTGCCCATGATGCCCTAGTGCGTGCCCAACATGCCCAGGGTGTGCCCATGATGCCCAAGCGTGTGGCCATGATGCCCAGGTGCGTGCCCAACATGCCCAGGGGTGGGCCCATGATGCCTAGGCGTGTGCCCATGATGCCCAGGCGTCTGCCCATCATGCCTAGGGGTGTGCCCATGATGCCCATGCGTGTGCCCATCATGCCCAGGCATGTGCCCATGATGCCCAGGTGCGTGCCCAACATGCACTGGGGTGTGCCCATGATGCCCAGGCGTGTACCCATCATGCCTAGGGGAGTGCCCATGATGCCCAGGGGTGTGCCCATGATGCCCAAGCGTGTGCCCATGATGCCCTAGCGTGCGCCCATGATGCCCAGGCGTGTGCCCATGATGCCCAGGCGTGTGCCCATCATGCCCAGGCGTGTGCCCATGATGCCCAGGCGGGTGCCCAACATGCCCAGGGGTGTGCCCATGATGCCCAGGCGGGTGCCCATGATGCCCAGGTGCGTGCCCAACATGCCCAAGGGTGTGCCCATGATGCCCAGGCGTGTGCCCATGATGCCCATGCGTGTGCCCATCATGCCCAGGGGTGTGCCCATGAAGCCCAGGCGTGGGCCCATGATGCCCAGGCGTGTGCCTATGATGCCCTGGTGCGTGCCCAACATGCCCAGGGGTGTGCCCATGATGCCTTGGTGCGTGCCCAACATGCCCAGGGGTGTGCCCATGATGCCCAGGCGTGTGCCCATGATGCCCAGGTGCGTGCCCAACATGCCCAGGGGTGTGCCCATGATGCCCAGGGGTGTGCCCATGATGCCCAGGCGTGTGCCCATGATGCCCTGGTGCGTGCCCAACATGCCCAAGGATGTGCGCATGATGCCCAGGCGTGTGCCCATGATGCCCAGGTGCGTGCCCAACATGCCCAGGGGTGTGCCCATGATGCCCAGGCGTGTGCCCATGATGCCCAGGCGTGTGCCCATCATGCCCAGGGGTGTGCCCATGATGCCCAGGCGAGTGCCCATGATGCCCAGGCGTGTGCCCATGATGCCCATGCGTGTGCCCATGATGCCCTAGTGCGTGCCCAACATGCCCAGGGTGTGCCCATGATGACCAGGCGTGTGGCCATGATGCCCAGGTGCGTGCCCAACATGCCCAGGGGTGGGCCCATGATGCCTAGGCGTGTGCCCATGATGCCCAGGCGTCTGCCCATCATGCCTTGGGGTGTGCCCATGATGCCCAGGCGTGTGCCCATCATGCCCAGGCATGTGCCCATGATGCCCAGGTGCGTGCCCAACATGCACAAGGGTGTGCCCATGATGCCCAGGCGTGTACCCATCATGCCTAGGAGAGTGCCCATGATGCCCAGGGGTGTGCCCATAATGCCCAAGCGTGTGCCCATGATGCCCTAGCGTGCGCCCATGATGCCCAGGCGTGTGCCCATCATGCCCAGGCGTGTGCCCATCATGCCCAGGCGTGTGCCCATGATGCCCAGGGGTGTGCCCATGATGCCCAGGTGCGTGCCCAACATGCCCAGGGGTGTGCCCATTATACCCAGGCGTGTGCCCATCATGCCCAGGCGTGTGCCCATGATGCCAAGGCGTGTGCCCATGATGCCCATGCGTGTGCCCATGATGCCCTAGTACGTGCCCAACATGCCCAGGGGTGTGCCCATGATGCCCAGGCGTGTGCCCATGATGCCCAGGTGTGTGCCCAACATGCCCAGGGGTGTGCCCATGATGCCCAGGCATGTGCCCATGATGCCCAGGCCTGTGCCCATCATGCCCAGGGGTGTGCCCAGGCGTGTGCCCATGATGCCCAGGCGTGTGCCCATCATGCCCAGGGGTGTGCCCATGATGCCCAGGCGTGTGCCCATGATGCCCAGGCGTGTGCCCATGATGCCCAGGCGTGTGCCCATGATGCCCAGGTGCGTGCCCAACATGCCCAGGGGTGTGCCCATGATGCCCAGGCGCATGCCCATCATGCCCAGGGGTGTGCCCATGATGCCCAGGGGTATGCCCATGATGCCCAGGCGGGTGCCCATGATTCCCTGGTGCGTGCCCAACATGCCCAGGGGTGTGCCCATGATGCCCAAGCGGGTGCCCATGATGCCCAGGTGCGTGCCCATCATGCCCAGGGGTGTGCCCATGATGCCTAGGGGTGTGCCCATGATGCCCAGGCGTGTGCCCATCATGCCCAGGCGTGTGCCCATCATACCCAGGGGTGTGCCCATGATGCCCAGGGGTGTGCCCATGATGCCCAGGGGTGTGCCCATGATGCCCAGGCGTGTGCCCATGATGCCCAGGCGTGTGCCCATGATGCCCATGCGTGTGCCCATGATGCCCAGGGGTGTGCCCATGATGCCCAGGCGTGTGTCCATGATGCCCAGGCGTGTGCCTAGGATGCCCTGGTGCGTGCCCAACATGCCCAGGGATGTGCCCATGATGCCCAGGCGTGTGCCCATCATGCCCAGGCGTGTGCCCATCATGCCCAGGCGTGTGCCCATCATGCCCAGGGGTGTGCCCATGATGCCCAGGCGTGTGCCCATGATGCCCATGCGTGTGCCCATCATACCCAGGGGTGTGCCCATGATGCCTAGGGGTGTGTCCATGATGCCCAGGCGTGTGCCCATCATGCCCAGGCGTGTGCCCATCATGCCCAGGGGTGTGCCCATGATGCCCAGGGGTGTGCCCATGATGCCCAGGGGTGTGCCCATGATGCCCAGGCGTGTGCCCATAATGCCCAGGTGCGTGCCCAACATGCCCAGGGGTGTGCCCATGATGCCCAGGGGTGTGCCCATGATGCCCAGGCGTGTGCCCATGATGCCCTGGTGCGTGCCCAACATGCCCAAGGATGTGCGCATGATGCCCAGGCGTGTGCCCATGATGCCCAGGTGCGTGCCCAACATGCCCAGGGGTGTGCCCATGATGCCCAGGCGTGTGCCCATGATGCCCAGGCGTGTGCCCATCATGCCCAGGGGTGTGCCCATGATGCCCAGGCGAGTGCCCATGATGCCCAGGCGTGTGCCCATGATGCCCATGCGTGTGCCCATGATGCCCTAGTGCGTGCCCAACATGCCCAGGGTGTGCCCATGATGCCCAAGCGTGTGGCCATGATGCCCAGGTGCGTGCCCAACATGCCCAGGGGTGGGCCCATGATGCCTAGGCGTGTGCCCATGATGCCCAGGCGTCTGCCCATCATGCCTAGGGGTGTGCCCATGATGCCCAGGCGTGTGCCCATCATGCCCAGGCATGTGCCCATGATGCCCAGGTGCGTGCCCAACATGCACAGGGGTGTGCCCATGATGCCCAGGCGTGTACCCATCATGCCTAGGGGAGTGCCCATGATGCCCAGGGGTGTGCCCATGATGCCCAAGCGTGTGCCCATGATGCCCTAGCGTGCGCCCATGATGCCCAGGCGTGTGCCCATCATGCCCAGGCGTGTGCCCATCATGCCCAGGCGTGTGCCCATGATGCCCAGGCGGGTGCCCAACATGCCCAGGGGTGTGCCCATGATGCCCAGGCGGGTGCCCATGATGCCCAGGTGCGTGCCCAACATGCCCAAGGGTGTGCCCATGATGCCCAGGCGTGTGCCCATGATGCCCATGCGTGTGCCCATCATGCCCAGGGGTGTGCCCATGAAGCCCAGGCGTGGGCCCATGATGCCCAGGCGTGTGCCTATGATGCCCTGGTGCGTGCCCAACATGCCCAGGGGTGTGCCCATGATGCCTTGGTGCGTGCCCAACATGCCCAGGGGTGTGCCCATGATGCCCAGGTGCGTGCCCAACATGCCCAGGGGTGTGCCCATGATGACCAGGGGTGTGCCCATGATGCCCAGGGGTGTGCCCATGATGCCCAGGCGTGTGCCCATGATGCCCTGGTGCGTGCCCAACATGCCCAAGGATGTGCGCATGATGCCCAGGCGTGTGCCCATGATGCCCAGGTGCGTGCCCAACATGCCCAGGGGTGTGCCCATGATGCCCAGGCGTGTACCCATCATGCCTAGGGGAGTGCCCATGATGCCCAGGGGTGTGCCCATGATGCCCAAGCGTGTGCCCATGATGCCCTAGCGTGCGCCCATGATGCCCAGGCGTGTGCCCATCATGCCCAGGCGTGTGCCCATCATGCCCAGGCGTGTGCCCATGATGCCCAGGCGGGTGCCCAACATGCCCAGGGGTGTGCCCATGATGCCCAGGCGGGTGCCCATGATGCCCAGGTGCGTGCCCAACATGCCCAAGGGTGTGCTCATGATGCCCAGGCGTGTGCCCATGATGCCCATGCGTGTGCCCATCATGCCCAGGGGTGTGCCCATGAAGCCCAGGCGTGGGCCCATGATGCCCAGGCGTTTTCCTATGATGCCCTGGTGCGTGCCCAACATGCCCAGGGGTGTGCCCATGATGCCTTGGTGCGTGCCCAACATGCCCAGGGGTGTGCCCATGATACCCAGGTGCGTGCCCAACATGCCCAGGGGTGTGCCCATGATGACCAGGGGTGTGCCCATGATGCCCAGGGGTGTGCCCATGATGCCCAGGCGTGTGCCCATGATGCCCTGGTGCGTGCCCAACATGCCCAAGGATGTGCGCATGATGCCCAGGCGTGTGCCCATGATGCCCAGGTGCGTGCCCAACATGCCCAGGGGTGTGCCCATGATGCCCAGGCGTGTGCCCATGATGCCCAGGCGTGTGCCCATCATGCCCAGGGGTGTGCCCATGATGCCCAGGCGAGTGCCCATGATGCCCAGGCGTGTGCCCATGATGCCCATGCGTGTGCCCATGATGCCCTAGTGCGTGCCCAACATGCCCAGGGTGTGCCCATGATGACCAGGCGTGTGGCCATGATGCCCAGGTGCGTGCCCAACATGCCCAGGGGTGGGCCCATGATGCCTAGGCGTGTGCCCATGATGCCCAGGCGTCTGCCCATCATGCCTAGGGGTGTGCCCATGATGCCCAGGCGTGTGCCCATCATGCCCAGGCATGTGCCCATGATGCCCAGGTGCGTGCCCATCATGCCCAGGCGTGTGCCCATCATGCCCAGGCGTGTGCCCATCATGCCCAGGGGTGTGCCCATGATGCCCAGGCGTGTGCCCATGATGCCCATGCGTGTGCCCATCATACCCAGGGGTGTGCCCATGATGCCTAGGGGTGTGTCCATGATGCCCAGGCGTGTGCCCATCATGCCCAGGCGTGTGCCCATCATGCCCAGGGGTGTGCCCATGATGCCCAGGGGTGTGCCCATGATGCCCAGGGGTGTGCCCATGATGCCCAGGCGTGTGCCCATAATGCCCAGGTGCGTGCCCAACATGCCCAGGGGTGTGCCCATGATGCCCAGGGGTGTGCCCATGATGCCCAGGCGTGTGCCCATGATGCCCTGGTGCGTGCCCAACATGCCCAAGGATGTGCGCATGATGCCCAGGCGTGTGCCCATGATGCCCAGGTGCGTGCCCAACATGCCCAGGGGTGTGCCCATGATGCCCAGGCGTGTGCCCATGATGCCCAGGCGTGTGCCCATGATGCCCATGCGTGTGCCCATGATGCCCAGGGGTGTGCCCATAATGCCCAGGCGTGTGTCCATGATGCCCAGGGGTGTGCCTAGGATGCCTTGGTGCGTGCCCAACATGCCCAGGGATGTGCCCATGATGCCCAGGCGTGTGCCCATGATGCCCAAGCGTGTGCCCATCATGCCCAGGGGTGTGCCCATGATGCCCATTCGTGTGCCCATCATGCCCAGGGGTGTGCCCATGAAGCCTAGGGTGTGCCCATGATGCCCAGGCGTGTGCCCATCATGCCCAGGCGTGTGCCCATCATGCCCAGGGGTGTGCCCATGATGCCCAGGGGTGTGCCCATGATGCCCAGGGGTGTGCCCTTGATGCCCAGGCGTGTGCCCATGATGCCCAGGCCTGTGCCCATCATGCCCAGGGGTGTGCCCAGGCGTGTGCCCATGATGCCCAGGCGTGTGCCCATGATGCCCAGGCGTGTGTGCCCATCATGCCCAGGGGTGTGCCCATGATGCCCAGGCCTGTGCCCATCATGCCCAGGGGTGTGCCCAGGCGTGTGCCCATGATGCCCAGGCGTGTGCCCATGATGCCCAGGCGTGTGCCCATGATGCCCAGGGGTGTGCCCATGATGCCCAGGCGTGTGCCCATGATGCCCAGGGGTGTGCCCAGGCGTGTGCCCATGATGCCCAGGCGTGTGCCCATGATGCCCAGGGGTGTGCCCATGATGCCCAGGCGTGTGCCCATGATGCCCAGGGGTGTGCCCATGATGCCCAGGCGTGTGTCCATGATGCCCAGGGGTGTGCCCATGATGCCCAGGCGTGTGCCCATGATGCCCAGGGGTGTGTCCAGGCGTGTGCCCATGATGCCCAGGCGTGTGCCCATGATGCCCAGGCGTGTGCCCATGATGCCCAGGCGTGTGTCCATGATGCCCAGGCGTGTGCCCATGATGCCCAGGGGTGTGCCCATGATGCCCAGGCGTGTGTCCATGATGCCCAGGCGTGTGTCCATGATGCCCAGGCGTGTGCCTAGGATGCCCTGGTGCGTGCCCAACATGCCCAGGGATGTGCCCATGATGCCCAGGCGTGTGCCCATCATGCCCAGGCGTGTGCCCATCATGCCCAGGGGTGTGCCCATGATGCCCAGGCGTGTGCCCATGATGCCCATGCGTGTGCCCATCATACCCAGGGGTGTGCCCATGATGCCTAGGGGTATGTCCATGATGCCCAGGCGTGTGCCCATCGTGCCCAGGCGTGTGCCCATCATGCCCAGGGGTGTGCCCAGGGGTGTGCCCATGATGCCCAGGGGTGTGCCCATGATGCCCAGGCGTGTGCCCATAATGCCCAGGTGCGTGCCCAACATGCCCAGGGATGTGCCCATGATGCGCAGGCGTGTGCCCATCATGCCCAGGCGTGTGCCCATGATGCCCAGGGGAGTGCCCATGATGCCCAGGCGTGTGCCCATCATGCCCAGGCGTGTGCCTATGATGCCCAGGTGCGTGCCCAACATGCCCAAAGGTGTGCCCATGATGCCCAGACGTGTGCCCATCATGCCCAGGCGTGTGTCCATCATGCCCAGGGGTGTGCCCATGATGCCCAGGGGTGTGCCCATGATGCCCAGGTGCGTGCCCAACATGCCCAGGGGTGTGCCCATGATGCCCAGGCGTGTGCCCATGATGCCCATGCGTGTGCCCATGATGCCCAGGGGTGTGCCCATGATGCCCAGGTGTGTGTCCATGATGCCCAGGCGTGTGCCTAGGATGCCCTGGTGCGTGCCCAACATGCCTAGGGATGTGCCCATGATGCCCAGGCGTGTGCCCATGATGCCCAGGCGTGTGCCCATCATGCCTAGGGGTGTGCCCATGATGCCCAGGCGTGTGCCCATGATGCCCATGCGTGTGCCCATCATACCCAGGGGTGTGCCCATGATGCCTAGGGGTGTGCCCATGATGCCCAGGCGTGTGCCCATCATGCCCAGGCGTGTGCCCATCATGCCCAGGGGTGTGGCCATGATGCCCAGGGGTGTGCCCATGATGCCCATGGGTGTGCCCATGATGCCCAAGCGTGTGCCCATAATGCCCAGGTGCGTGCCCAACATGCCCAGGGGTGTGCCCATGATGCCCAGGCGTGTGCCCATCATGCCCAGGCGTGTGCCCATGATGCCCAGGCAGGTGCCCATGATGCCCAGGCGGGTGCCCATGATGCCCATGCGTGTGCCCATGATGCCCAGGGGTGTGCCCATGATGCCCAGGTGTGTGCCTAGGATGCCCTGGTGCGTGCCCAACATGCCCAGGGATGTGCCCATGATGCCCAGGCGTGTGCCCATGATGCCCAGGCGTGTGCCCATCATGCCTAGGGGTGTGCCCATGATGCCCAGGCGTGTGCCCATGATGCCCATGCGTGTGCCCATCATACCCAGAGGTGTGCCCATGATGCCTAGGGGTGTGCCCATGATGCCCAGGCGTGTGCCCATCATGCCCAGGCGTGTGCCCATCATGCCCAGGGGTGTGGCCATGATGCCCAGGGGTGTGCCCATGATGCCCATGGGTGTGCCCATGATGCCCAAGCGTGTGCCCATAATGCCCAGGTGCGTGCCCAACATGCCCAGGGGTGTGCCCATGATGCCCAGGCGTGTGCCCATCATGCCCAGGCGTGTGCCCATGATGCCCAGGCAGGTGCCCATGATGCCCAGGCGGGTGCCCATGATGCCCATGCGTGTGCCCATCATGCCCAGGGGTGTGCCCATGATGCCCAGGTGCGTGCCCAACATGCCCAGGCGTGTGCCCATCATGCCCAGGCGTGTGCCCATCATGCCCAGGGTGTGCCCATGATGCCCAGGGGTGTGCCCATGATGCCCAGGCGTGTGCCCATGATGCCCATGGGTGTGCCCATGATGCCCAGGCGTGTGCCCATGATGCCCTGTTGCGTGCCCAACAAGCCCAGGGGTGTGCCCATGATGCCCAGGCGTGTGCCCATGATGCCCTGGTGCGTGCCCAACATGCCCAGGGGTGTGCCCATGACGCCCAGGTGTGTGCCCATGATGCCCATGTGTGTGCCCATCATGCGCAGGGGTGTGCCCATGATGCCCAGGCGTGTGCCCATAATGCCTAGGCGTGTGCCCATGATGCCTAGGTGTGTGGCCATGATGCTCTGGTGCGTGCCCAACATGCCCAGGGGTGTGCCCATGATGCCTTGGTGCGTGCCCAACATGCCCAGGGGTGTGCCCATGATGCCCAGGGGTGTGCCCATGATGCCCAGGGGTGTGCCCATGATGCCCAGTTGCGTGCCCAACATGCCCAGGGGTGTGCCCATGATGCCCAGGTGCGTGCCCAACATGCCCAGGGGTGTGCCCATGATGCCCATGCGTGTGCCCATCATGCCCAGGCGTGTGCCCATGATGCCCATGCGTGTGCCCATCATGCCCAGGGGTGTGCCCATGATGCCTAGGGGAGTGCCCACGATGCCCAGGCGTGTGCCCATCATGCCCAGGCGTGTGCCCATCATGCCCAGGGGTGTGCCCATGATGCCCAGGGGTGTGCCCATGATGCCCAGGGGTGTGCCCATGATGCCCAGGCGTGTGCCCATAATGCCCAGGTGCGTGCCCAACATGCCTAGGGGTGTGTCCATGATGCCCAGGCGTGTGCCCATCATGCCCAGGCGTGTGCCCATGATGCCCAGGCAGGTGCCCATGATGCCCTGGTGCGTGCCCAACATGCCCAGGGGTGTTCCCATGATGCCCAGGCGTGTGCCCATCATGCCCAGGCGTGTGCCCATGATGCCCAGGCAGGTGCCCATGATGCCCTGGTGCGTGCCCAACATGCCCAGGGGTGTGCCCATGATGCCCAGGCGTGTGCCCATCATGCCCAGGCGTGTGCCCATCATGCCCAGGCGTGTGCCCATCATGCCCAGGGGTGTGCCCATGATGCCCAGGGGTGTGCCCATGATGCCCAGGTGCGTGCCCAACATGCCCAGGGGTGTGCCCATGATGCCCAGGCGTGTGCCCATGATGCCCATGCGTGTGCCAATGATGCCCAGGGGTGTGCCCATGATGCCCAGGCGTGTGTCCATGATGCCCAGGCGTGTGCCTATGATGCCCTGGTGCGTGCCCAACATGACCAGGGGTGTGCCCATGATGTCCATGCGTGTGCCCATGATGCCGAGGCGTGTGCCCATCATGCCCAGGGGTGTGCCTATGATGCCCAGTCGTGTGCCCATGATGCCCATGCGTGTGCCCATCATGCCCAACGGTATGCCCATGATGCCTAGGGGTGTGCCCATGATGCCCAGGGATGTGCCCATGATGCCCAGGGGTGTGCCCATGATGCCCAGGCATGTGCCCATGATGCCCAGGTGCGTGCCCAACATTCCCAGGGGTGTGCTTATGATGCCCAGGCGCGTGCCCATCATGCCCAGGGGTGTGCCTATGATGCCCAGGGGTGTGCCCACGATGCCCAGGCGGGTGCCCATGATTCACTGGTGCGTGCCCAACATGCCCAGGGGTGTGCCCATGATGCCCTGGTGCGTGCCCAACATGCCCAGGGGTGTGCCCATGATGCCCAGGGGTGTGCCCATGATGCCCAAGGGTGTGCCCATGATGCCCAGGCGTGTGCCCATGATGCCCATGCGTGTGCCCATCATACCCAGGGGTGTGCCCATGATGCCTAGGGGTGTGCCCATGATGCCCAGGCGTGTGCCCATCATGCCCAGGCGTGTGCCCATCGTGCCCAGGGGTGTGCCCATGAAGCCCAGGCGTGTGCCCATGATGCCCTGGTGCGTGCCCAACATGCCCAGGGGTGTGCCCATGATGCCCAGGCGTATGCCCATCATGCCCAGGCGTGTGCCCATGATGCCCAGGCGAGTGCCCATGATGCCCTGGTGCGTGCCCAACATGCCCACGGGTGTGCCCATGATGCCCAGGCGTGTGCCCATGATGCCCAGGTGCGTGCCCAACATGCCCAGGGGTGTGCCCATGATGCCCAGGCGTGTGCCCATGATGCCCATGCGTGTGCCCATGATGCCCAGGGGTGTGCCCATGATGCCCAGGCGTGTGTCCATGATGCCCAGGCGTGTGCCTAGGATGCCCTGGTGCGTGCCCAACATGCCCAGGGATGTGCCCATGATGCCCAGGCGTGTGCCCATGATGCCCAGGCGTGTGCCCATCATGCCCAGGGGTGTGCCCATGATGCCCAGGCGTGTGCCCATGATGCCCATTCGTGTGCCCATCATGCCCAGGGGTGTGCCCATGATGCCTAGGGTGTGCCCATGATGCCCAGGCGTGTGCCCATCATGCCCAGGCGTGTGCCCATCATGCCCAGGGGTGTGCCCATGATGCCCAGGGGTGTGCCCATGATGCCCAGGGGTGTGCCCTTGATGCCCAGGCGTGTGCCCATAATGCCCAGGTGCGTGCCCAACATGCCCAGGGGTGTGCCCATGATGCCCAGGCGTGTGCCCATCATGCCCAGGCGTGTGCCCAACTTGCCCAGGGGTGTGCCCATGATGCCCAAGGGTGTGCCCATGATGCCCAGGCGGGTGCCCATGATGCCCAGGCAGGTGCCCATGATGCCCTGGTGCGTGCCCAACATGCCCAGGGGTGTGCCCATGATGCCCAGGCGGGTGCCCATGATGCCCAGGTGCGTGCCCAACATGCCCAGGGGTGTGCCCATGATGCCCAGGCGTGTGCCCATAATGCCCATGCGTGTGCCCATCATGCCCAGGGGTGTGCCCATGAAGCCCAGGCGTGTGCCCATGATGCCCAGGCGTGTGCCCATGATGCCCTGGTGCGTGCCCAACATGCCCAGGGGTGTGCCCATGATGCCTTGGTGCGTGCCCAACATGCCCAGGGGTGTGCCCATGATGCCCAGGCGTGTGCCCATGATGCCCAGGTGCGTGCCCAACATGCCCAGGGGTGTGCCCATGATGCCCAGGGGTGTGCCCATGAAGCCCAGGCGTGTGCCCATGATGCCCTGGTGCGTGCCCAACATGCCCAAGGATGTGCGCATGATGCCCAGGCGTGTGCCCATGATGCCCAGGTGCGTGCCCAACATGCCCAGGGGTGTGCCCATGATGCCCAGGCGTGTGCCCATGATGCCCAGGCATGTGCCCATCATGCCCAGGGGTGTGCCCATGATGCCCAGGCGAGTGCCCATGATGCCCAGGCGTGTGCCCATGATGCCCATGCGTGTGCCCATGATGCCCTAGTGCGTGCCCAACATGCCCAGGGTGTGCCCATGATGCCCAGGCGTGTGCCCATCATGCCCAGGTGCGTGCCCAACATGCCCAGGGGTGGGCCCATGATGCCTAGGCGTGTGCCCATGATGCCCAGGCGTCTGCCCATCATGCCTAGGGGTGTGCCCATGATGCCCAAGTGTGTGCCCATCATTCCCAGGCGTGTGCCCATGATGCCCAGGCGTGTGCCCATCATGCCCAGGCATGTGCCCATGATGCCCAGGTGCGTGCCCAACATGCACAGGGGTGTGCCCATGATGCCCAGGCGTGTACCCATCATGCCCAGGGGTGTGCCCATGATGCCTAGGGGTGTGCCCATGATGCCCAGGCGTGTGCCCATCATGCCCAGGCGTGTGCCCATGATGCCCAGGGGTGTGCCCATGATGCCCAGGCATGTGCCCATGATGCCCAAGCGTGTGCCCATGATGCCCAGGTGCGTGCCCAACATGCCCAGGGGTGTGCCCATGATGCCCAGGCGCGTGCCCATCATGCCCAGGGGTGTGCCCATGATGCCTAGGGGTGTGCCCATGATGCCCAGGTGGGTGCCCATGATTCCCTGGTGCGTGCCCAACATGCCCAGGGGTGTGCCCATGATGCCCAAGCGGGTGCCCATGATGCCCAGGTGCGTGCCCAACATGCACAGGGGTGTGCCCATGATGCCCATGCATGTGCCCATGATGCCCATGCGTGTGCCCATCATGCCCAGGGGTGTGCCCATGAAGCCCAGGCGTGTGCCCATGATGCCCTGGTGCGTGCCCAACATGCCCAGGGGTGTGCCCATGATGCCCAGGCGTATGCCCATCATGCCCAGGCGTGTGCCCATGATGCCCAGGAGAGTGCCCATGATGCCCTGGTGCGTGCCCAACATGCCCACGGGTGTGCCCATGATGCCCAGGCGTGTGCCCATGATGCCCAGGTGCGTGCCCAACATGCCCAGGGGTGTGCCCATGATGCCCAGGCGTGTGCCCATGATGCCCATGCGTGTGCCCATGATGCCCAGGGGTGTGCCCATAATGCCCAGGCGTGTGTCCATGATGCCCAGGCGTGTGCCTAGGATGCCTTGGTGCGTGCCCAACATGCCCAGGGATGTGCCCAACATGCCCAGGGATGTGCCCATGATGCCCAGGCGTGTGCCCATGATGCCCAGGCGTGTGCCCATCATGCCCAGGGGTGTGCCCATGATGCCCATTCGTGTGCCCATCATGCCCAGGGGTGTGCCCATGATGCCTAGGGTGTGCCCATCATGCCCAGGCGTGTGCCCATCATGCCCAGGGGTGTGCCCATGATGCCCAGGGGTGTGCCCATGATGCCCAGGGGTGTGCCCTTGATGCCCAGGCGTGTGCCCATGATGCCCAGGCCTGTGCCCATCATGCCCAGGGGTGTGCCCAGGCGTGTGCCCATGATGCCCAGGCGTGTGCCCATGATGCCCAGGCGTGTGCCCATCATGCCCAGGGGTGTGCCCATGATGCCCAGGCCTGTGCCCATCATGCCCAGGGGTGTGCCCAGGCGTGTGCCCAGGATGCCCAGGCGTGTGCCCATGATGCCCAGGCGTGTGCCCATGATGCCCAGGGGTGTGCCCATGATGCCCAGGCGTGTGCCCATGATGCCCAGGGGTGTGCCCATGATGCCCAGGCGTGTGTCCATGATGCCCAGGCGTGTGCCTAGGATGCCCTGGTGCGTGCCCAACATGCCCAGGGATGTGCCCATGATGCCCAGGCGTGTGCCCATCATGCCCAGGCGTGTGCCCATCATGCCCAGGCGTGTGCCCATCATGCCCAGGGGTGTGCCCATGATGCCTAGGGGTGTGCCCATGATGCCCAGGCGTGTGCCCATCATGCCCAGGCGTGTGCCCATCATGCCCAGGGGTGTGGCCATGATGCCCAGGGGTGTGCCCATGATGCCCATGGGTGTGCCCATGATGCCCAAGCGTGTGCCCATAATGCCCAGGTGCGTGCCCAACATGCCCAGGGGTGTGCCCATGATGCCCAGGCGTGTGCCCATCATGCCCAGGCGTTTGCCCATGATGCCCAGGCAGGTGCCCATGATGCCCAGGCGGGTGCCCATGATGCCCAGACGGGTGTGCCCATGATGCCCAGACGGGTGTGCCCACGATGCCCTGGTGCGTGCCCAACATGCCCAAGGGTATGCCCATGATGCCCAGACGTGTGCCCATCATGCCCAGGCGTGTGTCCATCATGCCCAGGGGTGTGCCCATAATGCCCAGGGGTGTGCCCATGATGCCCAGGTGCGTGCCCAACATGCCCAGGGGTGTGCCCATGATGCCCAGGCGTGTGCCCATGATGCCCATGCGTGTGCCCATGATGCCCAGGGGTGTGCCCATGATGCCCAGGCGTGTGTCCATGATGCCCAGGCGTGTGCCTAGGATGCCCTGGTGCGTGCCCAACATGCCCAGGGATGTGCCCATGATGCCCAGGCGTGTGCCCATGATGCCCAGGCGTGTGCCCATCATGCCTAGGGGTGTGCCCATGATGCCCAGGCGTGTGCCCATGATGCCCATGCGTGTGCCCATCATACCCAGGGGTGTGCCCATGATGCCTAGGGGTGTGCCCATGATGCCCAGGCGTGTGCCCATCATGCCCAGGCGTGTGCCCATCATGCCCAGGGGTGTGGCCATGATGCCCAGGGGTGTGCCCATGATGCCCATGGGTGTGCCCATGATGCCCAAGCGTGTGCCCATGATGCCCAAGCGTGTGCCCATAATGCCCAGGTGCGTGCCCAACATGCCCAGGGGTGTGCCCATGATGCCCAGGCGTGTACCCATCATGCCCAGGCGTGTGCCCATGATGCCTAGGCAGGTGCCCATGATGCCCAGGCGGGTGCCCATGATGCCCAGGCGGGTGCCCATGATGCCCAGACGGGTGTGCCCATGATGCCCAGACGGGTGTGCCCATGATGCCCAGGGGTGTGCCCATGATGCCCAGGCGTGTGCCCATCATGCCCAGGCGTGTGCCTATGATGCCCAGGTGCGTGCCCAACATGCCCAAGGGTGTGCCCATGATGCCCAGACGTGTGCCCATCACGCCCAGGCGTGTGCCCATGATGCCCAGGCGGGTGCCCATGATGCCCAGGCGGGTGCCCATGATGCCCAGACGGGTGTGCCCATGATGCCCAGACGGGTGTGCCCATGATGCCCAGGTGCGTGCCCAACATGCCCAGGGGTGTGCCCATGATGCGCAGGCGTGTGCCCATCATGCCCAGGCGTGTGCCCATGATGCCCAGGGGTGTGCCCATGATGCCCAGGCGTGTGCCCATCATGCCCAGGCGTGTGCCTATGATGCCCAGGTGCGTGCCCAACATGCCCAAGGGTGTGCCCATGATGCCCAGACGTGTGCCCATCATGCCCAGGCGTGTGTCCATCATGCCCAGGGGTGTGCCCATGATGCCCAGGGGTGTGCCCATGATGCCCAGGTGCGTGCCCAACATGCCCAGGTGCGTGCCCAACATGCCCAGGGGTGTGCCCATGATGCCCAGGCGTGTGCCCATGATGCCCATGCGTGTGCCCATGATGCCCAGGGGTGTGCCCATGATGCCCAGGCGTGTGTCCATGATGCCCAGGTGTGTGCTTAGGATGCCCTGGTGCGTGCCCAACATGCCCTGGGATGTGCCCATGATGCCCAGGCGTGTGCCCATGATGCCCAGGCGTGTGCCCATCATGCCTAGGGGTGTGCCCATGATGCCCAGGCGTGTGCCCATGATGCCCATGCGTGTGCCCATCATACCCAGGGGTGTGCCCATGATGCCTAGGGGTGTGCCCATGATGCCCAGGCGTGTGCCCATCATGCCCAGGCGTGTGCCCATCATGCCCAGGGGTGTGGCCATGATGCCCAGGGGTGTGCCCATGATGCCCATGGGTGTGCCCATGATGCCCAAGCGTGTGCCCATAATGCCCAGGTGCGTGCCCAACATGCCCAGGGGTGTGCCCATGATGCCCAAGCGTGTGCCCATCATGCCCAGGCGTGTGCCCATGATGCCCAGGCAGGTGCCCATGATGCCCAGGCGGGTGCCCATGATGCCCAGACGGGTGTGCCCATGATGCCCAGACGGGTGTGCCCACGATGCCCTGGTGCGTGCCCAACATGCCCAGGGGTGTGCCCATGATGCCCAGACGTGTGCCCATCATGCCCAGGGGTGTGCCCATGATGCCCAGGCGGGTGCCCATCATGCCCAGGCAAGTGCCCATGATGCCCAGGTGCGTGCCCAACATGCCCAGAGGTGTGCCCATGATGCCCAGGCGTGTGCCCATGATGCCCATGCGTGTGCCCATGATGCCCAGGGGTGTGCCCTCGATGCCCAGGCGTGTGCCTAGGATGCCCTGGTGCGTGCCCAACATGCCCAGGGATGTGCCCATGATGCCCAGGCGTGTGCCCATGATGCCCAGGCGTGTGCCCATCATGCCTAGGGGTGTGCCCATGATGCACAGGCGTGTGCCCATGATGCCCATGCGTGTGCCCATCATACCCAGGGGTGTGCCCATGATGCCTAGGGGTGTGCCCATGATGCCCAGGCGTGTGCCCATCATGCCCAGGCGTGTGCCCATCATTCCCAGGGGTGTGGCCATGATGCCCAGGGGTGTGCCCATGATGCCCATGGGTGTGCCCATGATGCCCAAGCGTGTGCCCATAATGCCCAGGTGCGTGCCCAACATGCCCAGGGGTGTGCCCATGATGCCCAGGCGTGTGCCCATCATGCCCAGGCGTGTGCCCATGATGCCCAGGCAGGTGCCCATGATGCCCAGGCGGGTGCCCATGATGCCCAGGCGGGTGCCCATGATGCCCAGACGGGTGTGCCCATGATGCCCAGACGGGTGTGCCCATGATGCCCAGGCGGGTGCCCATGATGCCCAGACGGGTGTGCCTATGATGCCCAGGTGCGTGCCCAACATGCCCAGGGGTGTGCCCATGATGCGCAGGCGTGTGCCCATCATGCCCAGGCGTGTGCCCATGATGCCCAGGGGTGTGCCCATAATGCCCAGGCGTGTGCCCATCATGCCCAGGCGTGTGTCTATGATGCCCAGGTGCGTGCCCAACATGCCCAAGGGTGTGCCCATGATGCCCAGACGTGTGCCCATCATGCCCAGGCGTGTGTCCATCATGCCCAGGGGTGTGCCCATGATGCCCAGGGGTGTGCCCATGATGCCCAGGTGCGTGCCCAACATGCCCAGGGGTGTGCCCATGATGCCCAGGCGTGTGCCCATGATGCCCATGCGTGTGCCCATGATGCCCAGGGGTGTGCCCATGATGCCCAGGCGTGTGTCCATGATGCCCATGCGTGTGCCTAGGATGCCCTGGTGCGTGCCCAACATGCCCAGGGATGTGCCCATGATGCCCAGGCGTGTGCCCATGATGCCCAGGCGTGTGCCCATCATGCCTAGGGGTGTGCCCATGATGCCCAGGCGTGTGCCCATGATGCCCATGCGTGTGCCCATCATACCCAGGGGTGTGCCCATGATGCCTAGGGGTGTGCCCATGATGCCCAGGCGTGTGCCCATCATGCCCAGGCGTGTGCACATCATGCCCAGGGGTGTGGCCATGATGCCCAGGGGTGTGCCCATGATGCCCATGGGTGTGCTCATGATGCCCAAGCGTGTGCCCATAATGCCCAGGTGCGTGCCCAACATGCCCAGGGGTGTGCCCATGATGCCCAGGCGTGTGCCCATCATGCCCAGGCGTGTGCCCATGATGCCCAGGCAGGTGCCCATGATGCCCAGGCGGGTGCCCATGATGCCCAGACGGGTGTGCCCATGATGCCCAGACGGGTGTGCCCATGATGCCCTGGTGCGTGCCCAACATGCCCAGGGGTGTGCCCATGATGCCCAGACGTGTGCCCATCATGCCCAGGGGTGTGTCCATGATGCCCAGGCGGGTGCCCATCATGCCCAGGCAAGTGCCCATGATGCCCAGGTGCGTGCCCAACATGCCCAGAGGTGTGCCCATGATGCCCAGGCGTGTGCCCATCATGCTCAGGCGTGTGCCCATCATGCCCAGGCGTGTGCCCATGATGCCCAGGCGTGTGCCCATCATGCCCAGGGGTGTGCCCATCATGCCCAGGCATGTGCCCATGATGCCCAGGCCTGTGCCCATCATGCCCAGGGGTGTGCCCAGGCGTGGGCCCATGATGCCCAGGCGTGTGCCCATGATGCCCAGGCGTGTGCCCATCATGCCCAGGGGTGTGCCCATGATGCCCAGGCCTGTGCCCATCATGCCCAGGGGTGTGCCCAGGCGTGTGCCCATGATGCCCAGGCGTGTGCCCATGATGCCCAGGCGTGTGCCCATCATGCCCAGGGGTGTGCCCATGATGCCCAGGCGTGTGCCCATGATGCCCAGGGGTGTGCCCATGATGCCCAGGCGTGTGTCCATGATGCCCAGGCGTGTGTCCATGATGCCCAGGGGTGTGCCCATGATGCCCAGGCGTGTGTCCATGATGCCCAGGCGTGTGCCTATGATGCCCTGCTGCGTGCCCAACATGCCCAGGGGTGTGCCCATGATGCCCAGGCGTGTGCCCATGATGCCCAGGGGTGTGCCCATGATGCCCAGTCGTGTGCCCATGATGCCCATGCGTGTGCCCATCATGCCCAGGGGTGTGCCCATGATGCCTAGGGGTGTGCCCATCATGCCCAGGCGTGTGCCCATCATGCCCAGGCGTGTGCCCATGATGCCCAGGGGTGTGCCCATGATGCCCAGGCGTGTGCCCATGATGCCCAAGCGTGTGCCCATGATGCCCAGGTGCGTGCCCAACATGCCTAGGGGTGTGCCCATGATGCCCAGGCGCGTGCCCATCATGCCCAGGGGTGTGCCCATGATGCCCAGGGGTGTGCCCATGATGCCCAGGTGGGTGCCCATGATTCCCTGGTGCGTGCCCAACATGCCCAGGGGTGTGCCCATGATGCCCAAGCGGGTGCCCATGATGCCCTGGTGCGTGCCCAACATGCCCAGGGGTGTGCCCATGATGCCCAGGCGTATGCCCATGATGCCCAGGCGTGTGCCCATGATGCCCAGGCGAGTGCCCATGATGCCCTGGTGCGTGCCCAACATGCCCACGGGTGTGCCCATGATGCCCAGGCGTGTGCCCATGTTGCCCAGGTGCGTGCCCAACATGCCCAGGGGTGTGCCCATGATGCCCAGGGGTGTGCCCATGATGCCCAGGCGCGTGCCCATCATGCCCAGGGGTGTGCCCATGATGCCCAGGTGGGTGCCCATGATTCCCTGGTGCGTGCCCAACATGCCCAGGGGTGTGCCCATGATGCCCAAGGGTGTGCCCATGATGCCCAGACGTGTGCCCATCATGCCCAGGCGTGTGTCCATCATGCCCAGGGGTGTGCCCATGATGCCCAGGGGTGTGCCCATGATGCCCAGGTGCGTGCCCAACATGCCCAGGGGTGTGCCCATGATGCCCAGGCGTGTGCCCATGATGCCCATGCGTGTGCCCAAGATGCCCAGGGGTGTGCCCATGATGCCCAGGCGTGTGTCCATGATGCCCAGGCGTGTGCCTAGGATGCCCTGGTGCGTGCCCAACATGCCCAGGGATGTGCCCATGATGCCCAGGCGTGTGCCCATGATGCCCATGCGTGTGCCCATCATACCCAGGGGTGTGCCCATGATGCCTAGGGGTGTGCCCATGATGCCCAGGCGTGTGCCCATCATGCCCAGGCGTGTGCCCATCATGCCCAGGGGTGTGGCCATGATGCCCAGGGGTGTGCCCATGATGCCCATGGGTGTGCCCATGATGCCCAAGCGTGTGCCCATAATGCCCAGGTTCGTGCCCAACATGCCCAGGGGTGTGCCCATGATGCCCAGGCGTGTGCCCATCATGCCCAGGCGTGTGCCCATGATGCCCAGGCAGGTGCCCATGATGCCCAGGCGGGTGCCCATGATGCCCAGACGGGTGTGCCCATGATGCCCAGACGGGTGTGCCCATGATGCCCAGGTGCGTGCCCAACATGCCTAGGGGTGTGTCCATGATGCCCAGGCGTGTGCCCATCATGCCCAGGCGTGTGCCCATGATGCCCAGGCAGGTGCCCATGATGCCCTGGTGCGTGCCCAACATGCCCAGGGGTGTGCCCATAATGCCCAGGCGGGTGCCCATGATGCCTAGGTGTGTGCCCATGATGCCCAGGCGTGTGCCCATCATGCCCAGGCGTGTGCCCATCATGCCCAGGGGTGTGCCCATGATGCCCAGGGGTGTGCCCATGATGCCCAGGCGGGTGCCCATCATGCTCAGGCGTGTGCCCATCATGCCCATGCGTGTGCCCATCATGCCCAGGCGTGTGCCCATCATGCCCAGGGGTGTGCCCATCATGCCCAGGGGTGTGCCCATCATGCCCAGGCGTGTGCCCAGGCGCGTGCCCAACATGCCCAGGGGTGTGCCCATGATGCCCAGGCGTGTGCCCATCATGCCCAGGCGTGTGCCCATCATGCCCAGGGGTGTGCCCATGATGCCCAGGGGTGTGCCCATGATGCCCAGGCGTGTGTCCATGATGCCCAGGCGTGTGCCTATGATGCCCTGCTGCGTGCTCAACATGCCCAGGGGTGTGCCCATGATGCCCAGGCGTGTGCCCAGGATGCCCAGGGGTGTGCCCATGATGCCCAGTCGTGTGCCCATGATGCCCATGCGTGTGCCCATCATGCCCAGGGGTGTGCCCAGGATGCCTAGGGGTGTGCCCATGATGCCCAGGCGTGTGCCCATCATGCCCAGGCGTGTGCCCATGATGCCCAGGGGTGTGCCCATGATGCCCAGGCGTGTGCCCATGATGCCCAAGCGTGTGCCCATGATGCCCAGGTGCGTGCCCAACATGCCCAGGGGTGTGCCCATGATGCCCAGGCGCGTGCCCATCATGCCCAGGGGTGTGCCCATGATGCCCAGGGGTGTGCCCATGATGCCCAGGGGTGTGCCCATGATTCCCTGGTGCGTGCCCAACATGCCCAGGGGTGTGCCCATGATGCCCAAGCGGGTGCCCATGATGCCCAGGTGCGTGCCCAACATACCCAGGGGTGTGCCCATGATGCCCATGCATGTGCCCATGATGCCCATGCGTGTGCCCATCATGCCCAGGGGTGTGCCCATGATGCCCATGCGTGTGCCCATCATGCCCAGGGGTGTGCCCATGAAGCCCAGGCGTGTGCCCATGATGCCCTGGTGCGTGCCCAACATGCCCAGGGGTGTGCCCATGATGCCCAGGCGTATGCCCATCATGCCCAGGCGTGTGCCCATGATGCCCAGGCGAGTGCCCATGATGCCCTGGTGCGTGCCCAACATGCCCACGGGTGTGCCCATGATGCCCAGGCGTGTGCCCATGATGCCCAGGTGCGTGCCCAACATGCCCAGGGGTGTGCCCATGATGCCCAGGCGTGTGCCCATGATGCCCATGCGTGTGCCCATGATGCCCAGGGGTGTGCCCATGATGCCCAGGCGTGTGCCCATGATGCCCATGCGTGTGCCCATCATGCCCAGGGGTGTGCCCATGAAGCCCAGGCGTGTGCCCATGATGCCCAGGCGTGTGCCCATGATGCCCTGGTGCGTGCCCAACATGCCCAGGGGTGTGCCCATGATGACTTGGTGCGTGCCCAACATGCCTAGGGGTGTGCCCATGATGCCCAGGCGTGTGCCCATGATGCCCAGGTGCGTGCCCAACATGCCTAGGGGTGTGCCCATGATGCCCAGGGGTGTGCCCATGATGCCCAGGCGTGTGCCCATGATGCCCTGGTGCGTGCCCAACATGCCCAAGGATGTGCGCATGATGCCCAGGCGTGTGCCCATGATGCCCAGGTGCGTGCCCAACATGCCCAGGGGTGTGCCCATGATGCCCAGGCGTGTGCCCATGATGCCCAGGCGTGTGCCCATCATGCCCAGGGGTGTGCCCATGATGCCCAGGCGAGTGCCCATGATGCCCAGGCGAGTGCCCATGATGCCCAGGCGTGTGCCCATGATGCCCATGCGTGTGCCCATGATGCCCTAGTGCGTGCCCAACATGCCCAGGGTGTGCCCATGATGCCCAGGCGTGTGCCCATCATGCCCAGGTGCGTGCCCAACATGCCCAGGGGTGGGCCCATGATGCCTAGGCGTGTGCCCATGATGCCCAGGCGTCTGCCCATCATGCCTAGGGGTGTGCCCATGATGCCCAAGTGTGTGCCCATCATTCCCAGGCGTGTGCCCATGATGCCCAGGCGTGTGCCTATCATGCCCAGGCATGTGCCCATGATGCCCAGGTGCGTGCCCAACATGCACAGGGGTGTGCCCATGATGCCCAGGCGTGTACCCATCATGCCTAGGGAAGTGCCCATGATGCCCAGGGGTGTGCTCATGATGCCCAAGCGTGTGCCCATGATGCCCTAGCGTGCGCCCATGATGCCCAGGCGTGTGCCCATCATGCCCAGGCGTGTGCCCATGATGCCCAGGGGTGTGCCCATGATGCCCAGGTGCGTGCCCAACATGCCCAGGGGTGTGCCCATTATACCCAGGCGTGTGCCCATCATGCCCAGGCGTGTGCCCATCATGCCCAGGCGTGTGCCCATCATGCCCAGGGATGTGCCCACGATGCCCAGGCGTGTGCCCATGATGCCAAGGCGTGTGCCCATGATGCCCATGCGTGTGCCCATGATGCCCTAGTACGTGCCCAACATGCCCAGGGGTGTGCCCATGATGCCCAGGTGCGTGACCAACATGCCCAGGGGTGTGCCCATGATGCCCAAGCGTGTGCCCATCATGCCCATGCGTGTGCCCATCATGCCCAGGGGTGTGCCCATGATGCCCAGGCGTGTGTCCATGATGCCCAGGCGTGTGCCTATGATGCCCTGGTGCGTGCCCAACATGCCCAGAGGTGTGCCCATGATGCCCAGACTTGTGCCCATCATGCCAAGGGGTGTGCCCATGATGCCCAGGCGGGTGCCCATCATGCCCAGGCGTGTGCCCATGATGCCCAGGTGCGTGCCCAACATGCCCAGGGGTGTGCCCATGATGCCCAGGCGTGTGCCCATCTTGCCCAGGCGTGTGCCCATCATGCCCAGGGGTGTGCCCATCATGCCCAGGCGTGTGCCCATGATGCCCATGCGTGTGCCCATCATGCCCAGGGGTGTGCCCATGATGCCTAGGGGTGTGCCCATGATGCCCAGGCGTGTGCCCATCATGCCCAGGCGTGTGCCCATCATGCCCAGGGGTGTGCCCATGATGCCCAGGGGTGTGCCCATGATGCCCAGGGGTGTGCCCATGATGCCCAGGCGTGTGCCCATAATGCCCAGGTGCGTGCCCAACATGCCTAGGGGTGTGTCCATGATGCCCTGGCGTGTGCCTATGATGCCCAGGTGCGTGCCCAACATGCCCAAGGGTGTGCCCATGATGCCCAGATGTGTGCCCATCATGCCCAGGCGTGTGCCCATCATGCCCAGGGGTGTGCCCATGATGCCCAGGGGTGTGCCCATGATGCCCAGGGGTGTGCTCATGATGCCCAGGCGTGTGCCCATAATGCCCAGGTGCGTGCCCAACATGCCCAGGGGTGTGCCCATAATGCGCAGGCGTGTGCCCATCATGCCCAGGCGTGTGCCCATGATGCCCAGGGGTGTGCCCATGATGCCCAGGCGTGTGCCCATCATGGCCTAGAGGTGTGCCCATGATGCCCAGACTTGTGCCCATCATGCCCAGGGGTGTGCCCATGATGCCCAGGCGGGTGCCCATCATGCCCAGGCGTGTGCCCATGATGCCCAGGTGCGTGCCCAACATGCCCAGGGGTGTGCCCATGATGCCCAGGAGTGTGCCCATCATGCCCAGGCGTGTGCCCATCATGCCCAGGGGTGTGCCCATCATGCCCAGGCGTGTGCCCATGATGCCCATGCGTGTGCCCATCATGCCCAGGGGTGTGCCCATGATGCCTAGGGGTGTGCCCATGATGCCCAGGCGTGTGCCCATCATGCCCAGGCGTGTGCCCATCATGCCCAGGGGTGTGCCCATGATGCCCAGGGGTGTGCCCATGATGCCCAGGGGTGTGCCCATGATGCCCAGGCGTGTGCCCATAATGCCCAGGTGCGTGCCCAACATGCCTAGGGGTGTGTCCATGATGCCCAGGCGTGTGCCCATCATGCCCAGGCGTGTGCCCATGATGCCCAGGCAGGTGCCCATGATGCCCTGGTGCGTGCCCAACATGCCCAGGGGTGTGCCCATGATGCCCAGGAGGGTGCCCATGATGCCCAGGTGTGTGCCCATGATGCCCAGGCGTGTGCCCATCATGCCCAGGCGTGTGCCCATCATGCCCAGGCGTGTGCCCATCATGCCCAGGGGTGTGCCCATGATGCCCAGGGGTGTGCCCATGATGCCCAGGCGGGTGCCCATCATGCTCAGGCGTGTGCCCATCATGCCCATGCGTGTGCCCATCATGCCCAGGCGTGTGCCCATCATGCCCAGGGGTGTGCCCATCATGCCCTGGGGTGTGCCCATCATGCCCAGGCGTGTGCCCAGGCGCGTGCCCAACATGCCCAGGGGTGTGCCCATGATGCCCTGGCGTGTGCCCATCATGCCCAGGCGTGTGCCCATCATGCCCAGGGGTGTGCCCATGATGCCCAGGGGTGTGCCCATGATGCCCAGGCGTGTGTCCATGATGCCCAGGCGTGTGCCTATGATGCCCTGCTGCGTGCCCAACATGCCCAGGGGTGTGCCCATGATGCCCAGGGGTGTGCCCATGATGCCCAGGGGTGTGCCCATGATGCCCAGGCGTGTGCCCATAATGCCCAGGTGCGTGCCCAACATGCCTAGGGGTGTGTCCATGATGCCCAGGCGTGTGCCTATGATGCCCAGGTGCGTGCCCAACATGCCCAAGGGTGTGCCCATGATGCCCAGATGTGTGCCCATCATGCCCAGGCGTGTGCCCATCATGCCCAGGGGTGTGCCCATGATGCCCAGGGGTGTGCCCATGATGCCCAGGGGTGTGCTCATGATGCCCAGGCGTGTGCCCATAATGCCCAGGTGCGTGCCCAACATGCCCAGGGGTGTGCCCATAATGCGCAGGCGTGTGCCCATCATGCCCAGGCGTGTGCCCATGATGCCCAGGGGTGTGCCCATGATGCCCAGGCGTGTGCCCATCATGGCCTAGAGGTGTGCCCATGATGCCCAGACTTGTGCCCATCATGCCCAGGGGTGTGCCCATGATGCCCAGGCGGGTGCCCATCATGCCCAGGCGTGTGCCCATGATGCCCAGGTGCGTGCCCAACATGCCCAGGGGTGTGCCCATGATGCCCAGGAGTGTGCCCATCATGCCCAGGCGTGTGCCCATCATGCCCAGGGGTGTGCCCATCATGCCCAGGCGTGTGCCCATGATGCCCATGCGTGTGCCCATCATGCCCAGGGGTGTGCCCATGATGCCTAGGGGTGTGCCCATGATGCCCAGGCGTGTGCCCATCATGCCCAGGCGTGTGCCCATCATGCCCAGGGGTGTGCCCATGATGCCCAGGGGTGTGCCCATGATGCCCAGGGGTGTGCCCATGATGCCCAGGCGTGTGCCCATAATGCCCAGGTGCGTGCCCAACATGCCTAGGGGTGTGTCCATGATGCCCAGGCGTGTGCCCATCATGCCCAGGCGTGTGCCCATGATGCCCAGGCAGGTGCCCATGATGCCCTGGTGCGTGCCCAACATGCCCAGGGGTGTGCCCATGATGCCCAGGCGGGTGCCCATGATGCCCAGGTGTGTGCCCATGATGCCCAGGCGTGTGCCCATCATGCCCAGGCGTGTGCCCATCATGCCCAGGCGTGTGCCCATCATGCCCAGGGGTGTGCCCATGATGCCCAGGGGTGTGCCCAGGATGCCCAGGCGGGTGCCCATCATGCTCAGGCGTGTGCCCATCATGCCCATGCGTGTGCCCATCATGCCCAGGCGTGTGCCCATCATGCCCAGGGGTGTGCCCATCATGCCCTGGGGTGTGCCCATCATGCCCAGGTGTGTGCCCAGGCGCGTGCCCAACATGCCCAGGGGTGTGCCCATGATGCCCTGGCGTGTGCCCATCATGCCCAGGCGTGTGCCCATCATGCCCAGGGGTGTGCCCATGATGCCCAGGGGTGTGCCCATGATGCCCAGGCGTGTGTCCATGATGCCCAGGCGTGTGCCTATGATGCCCTGCTGCGTGCCCAACATGCCCAGGGGTGTGCCCATGATGCCCAGGCGTGTGCCCAGGATGCCCAGGGGTGTGCCCATGATGCCCAGTCGTGTGCCCATGATGCCCATGCGTGTGACCATCATGCCCAGGGGTGTGCCCATGATGCCTAGGGGTGTGCCCATGATGCCCAGGCGTGTGCCCATCATGCCCAAGCGTGTGCCCATGATGCCCAGGGGTGTGCCCATGATGCCCAGGCGTGTGCCCATGATGCCCAAGCGTGTGCCCATGATGCCCAGGTGCGTGCCCAACATGCCCAGGGGTGTGCCCATGATGCCCAGGCGCGTGCCCATCATGCCCAGGGGTGTGCCCATGATGCCCAGGGGTGTGCCCATGATGCCCAGGTGGGTGCCCATGATTCCCTGGTGCGTGCCCAACATGCCCAGGGGTGTGCCCATGATGCCCAAGCGGGTGCCCATGATGCCCAGGTGCGTGCCCAACATGCCCAGGGGTGTGCCCATGATGCCCATGCATGTGCCCATGATGCCCATGCGTGTGCCCATCATGCCCAGGGGTGTGCCCATGATGCCCAGGCGTGTGCCCATGATGCCCTGGTGCGTGCCCAACATGCCCAGGGGTGTGCCCATGATGCCCAGGCGTATGCCCATGATGCCCAGGCGTGTGCCCATGATGCCCAGGCGAGTGCCCATGATGCCCTGGTGCGTGCCCAACATGCCCACGGGTGTGCCCATGATGCCCAGGCGTGTGCCCATGATGCCCAGGTGCGTGCCCAACATGCCCAGGGGTGTGCCCATGATGCCCAGGCATGTGCCCATCATGCCCAGGCGTGTGCCCATGATGCCCAGGGGTGTGCCCATGATGCCCAGGCGTGTGCCCATCATGCCCAGGCGTGTGCCTATGATGCCCAGGTGCGTGCCCAACATGCCCAAGGGTGTGCCCATGATGCCCTGACGTGTGCCCATCATGCCCAGGCGTGTGCCCATCATGCCCAGGGGTGTGCCCATGATGCCCAGGGGTGTGCCCATGATGCCCAGGGGTGTGCCCATGATGCCCAGGCGTGTGCCCAAAATGCCCAGGTGCGTGCCCAACATGCCCAGGGGTGTGCCCATGATGCGCAGGCGTGTGCCCATCATGCCCAGGCATGTGCCCATGATGCCCAGGGGTGTGCCCATGATGCCCAGGCGTGTGCCCATCATGGCCCAGAGGTGTGCCCATGATGCCCAGACTTGTGCCCATCATGCCCAGGGGTGTGCCCATGATGCCCAGGTGAGTGCCCAACATGCCTAGGGGTGTGTCCATCATGCCCAGGGGTGTGCCCATGATGCCCAGGGGTGTGCCCATGATGCCCAGGTGCGTGCCCAACATGCCCAGGGGTGTGCCCATGATGCCCAGGCGTGTGCCCATGATGCCCATGCGTGTGCCCATGATGCCCAGGGGTGTGCCCATGATGCCCAAGCGTGTGTCCATGATGCCCAGGCGTGTGCCTAGGATGCCCTGGTGCGTGCCCAACATGCCCAGGGATGTGCCCATGATGCCCAGGCGTGTGCCCATGATGCCCAGGCGTGTGCCCATCATGCCTAAGGGTGTGCCCATGATGCCCAGGCGTGTGCCCATGATGCCCATGCGTGTGCCCATCATACCCAGGGGTGTGCCCATGATGCCTAGGGGTGTGCCCATGATGCCCAGGCGTGTGCCCATCATGCCCAGGCCTGTGCCCAACATGCCCAGGGGTGTGCCCATGATGCGCAGGCGTGTGCCCATCATGCGCAGGCGTGTGCCCATGATGCCCAGGGGTGTGCCCATGATGCCCAGGCGTGTGCCCATCATGGCCCAGAGGTGTGCCCATGATGCCCAGACTTGTGCCCATCATGCCCAGGGGTGTGCCCATGATGCCCAGGTGCGTGCCCATCATGCCCAGGGGTGTGCCCATGATGCGCAGGCGTGTGCCCATCATGCCCAGGCGTGTGCCCATGATGCCCAGGGGTGTGCCCATGATGCCCAGGCGTGTGCCCATCATGGCCCAGAGGTGTGCCCATGATGCCCAGACTTGTGCCCATCATGCCCAGGGGTGTGCCCATGATGCCCAGGTGCGTGCCCAACATGCCTAGGGGTGTGTCCATCATGCCCAGGGGTGTGCCCATGATGCCCAGGGGTGTGCCCTTGATGCCCAGGTGCGTGCCCAACATGCCCAGGGGTGTGCCCATGATGCCCAGGCGTGTGCCCATGATGCCCATGCGTGTGCCCATGATGCCCAGGGGTGTGCCCATGATGCCCAGGCGTGTGTCCATGATGCCCAGGCGTGTGCCTAGGATGCCCTGGTGCGTGCCCAACATGCCCAGGGATGTGCCCATGATGCCCAGGCGTGTGCCCATGATGCCCAGGCGTGTGCCCATCATGCCTAGGGGTGTGCCCATGATGCCCAGGCGTGTGCCCATGATGCCCATGCGTGTGCCCATCATACCCAGGGGTGTGCCCATGATGCCTAGGGGTGTGCCCATGATGCCCAGGCGTGTGCCCATCATGCCCAGGCGTGTGCCCATCATGCCCAGGGGTGTGGCCATGATGCCCAGGGGTGTGCCCATGATGCCCATGGGTGTGCCCATGATGCCCAAGCGTGTGCCCATAATGCCCAGGTGCGTGCCCAACATGCCCAGGGGTGTGCCCATGATGCCCAGGCGTGTGCCCATCATGCCCAGGCGTGTGCCCATGATGCCCAGGCAGGTGCCCATGATGCCCAGGCGGGTGCCCATGATGCCCAGACGGGTGTGCCCATGATGCCCAGACGGGTGTGCCCATGATGCCCTGGTGCGTGCCCAACATGCCCAGGGGTGTGCCCATGATGCCCAGACGTGTGCCCATCATGCCCAGGGGTGTGCCCATGATGCCCAGGCGGGTGCCCATGATGCCCAGGCAAGTGCCCATGATGCCCAGGTGCGTGCCCAACATGCCCAGAGGTGTGCCCATGATGCCCAGGCGTGTGCCCATCATGCTCAGGCGTGTGCCCATCATGCCCAGGCGTGTGCCCATCATGCCCAGGGGTGTGCCCATCATGCCCAGGCGTGTGCCCATCATGCCCAGGCGCGTGCCCAACATGCCCAGGGGTGTGCCCATGATGCACAGGCGTGTGCCCATCATGCCCAGGCGTGTGCCCATCATGCCCAGGGTTGTGCCCATGATGCCCAGGCGTGTGCCCATCATGCCCAGGCGTGTGCCCATCATGCCCAGGGGTGTGCCCATTATGCCCAGGGGTGTGCCCATGATGCCCAGGCGTCTGCCCATCATGCCTAGGGGTGTGCCCATGATGCCCAAGCGTGTGCCCATCATTCCCAGGCGTGTGCCCATGATGCCCAGGCGTGTGCCCATCATGCCCAGGCATGTGCCCATGATGCCCAGGTGCGTGCCCAACATGCACATGGGTGTGCCCATGATGCCCAGGCGTGTACCCATCATGCCTAGGGGAGTGCCCATGATGCCCTAGCGTGCGCCCATGATGCCCAGGCGTGTGCCCATCATGCCCAGGCGTGTGCCCATGATGCCCAGGGGTGTGCCCATGATGCCCAGGTGCGTGCCCAACATGCCCAGGGGTGTGCCCATTATACCCAGGCGTGTGCCCATCATGCCCAGGCGTGTGCCCAACATGCCCAGGGATGTGCCCACGATGCCCAGGCGTGTGCCCATGATGCCAAGGCGTGTGCCCATGATGCCCATGCGTGTGCCCTTGATGCCCTAGTACGTGCCCAACATGCCCAGGGGTGTGCCCATGATGCCCAGGCGTGTGCCCATGATGCCCAGTTGTGTGCCCAACATGCCCAGGGGTGTGCCCATGATGCCCAGGCATGTGCCCATGATGCCCAGGCCTGTGCCCATCATGCCCAGGGGTGTGCCCAGGCGTGTGCCCATGATGCCCAGGCGTGTGCCCATGATGCCCAGGCGTGTGCCCATCATGCCCAGGGGTGTGCCCATGATGCCCAGGCCTGTGCCCATCATGCCCAGGGGTGTGCCCAGGCGTGTGCCCATGATGCCCAGGCGTGTGCCCATGATGCCCAGGCGTGTGCCCATCATGCCCAGGGGTGTGCCCATGATGCCCAGGCGTGTGCCCATGATGCCCAGGGGTGTGCCCATGATGCCCAGGCGTGTGTCCATGATGCCCAGGCGTGTGTCCATGATGCCCAGGGGTGTGCCCATGATGCCCAGGCGTGTGTCCATGATGCCCAGGCGTGTGCCTATGATGCCCTGCTGCGTGCCCAACATGCCCAGGGGTGTGCCCATGATGCCCAGGCCTGTGCCCAGGATGCCCAGGGGTGTGCCCATGATGCCCAGTCGTGTGCCCATGATGCCCATGCGTGTGCCCATCATGCCCAGGGGTGTGCCCATGATGCCTAGGGGTGTGCCCATGATGCCCAGGCGTTTGCCCATCATGCCCAGGCGTGTGCCCATGATGCCCAGGGGTGTGCCCATGATGCCCAGGCGTGTGCCCATGATGCCCAAGCGTGTGCCCATGATGCCCAGGTGCCTGCCCAACATGCCCAGGGGTGTGCCCATGATGCCCAGGCGCGTGCCCATCATGCCCAGGGGTGTGCCCATGATGCCCAGGGGTGTGCCCATGATGCCCAGGGGTGTGCCCATGATGCCCAGGTGGGTGCCCATGATTCCCTGGTGCGTGCCCAACATGCCCAGGGGTGTGCCCATGATGCCCAAGCGTGTGCCCAACATGCCCAGGGGTGTGCCCATCATGCCCAGGCGTGTGCCCATCATGCCCAGGCGTGTGCCCATGATGCCCAGGCAGGTGCCCATGATGCCCAAGCGGGTGCCCATGATGCCCAGACGGGTGTGCCCATGATGCCCAGACGGGTGTGCCCATGATGCCCTGGTGCGTGCCCAACATGCCCAGGGGTGTGCCCATGATGCCCAGACGTGTGCCCATCATGCCCAGGGGTGTGCCCATGATGCCCAGGCGGGTGCCCATCATGCCCAGGCAAGTGCCCATGATGCCCAGGTGCGTGCCCAACATGCCCAGAGGTGTGCCCATGATGCCCAGGGGTGTGCCCATGATGCCCAGGCGTGTGTCCATGATGCCCAGGCGTGTGCCTAGCATGCCCTGGTGCGTGCCCAACATGCCCAGGGATGTGCCCATGATGCCCAGGCGTGTGCCCATGATGCCCAGGCGTGTGCCCATCATTCCTAGGGGTGTGCCCATGATGCCCAGGCGTGCGCCCATGATGCCCATGCGTGTGCCCATCATACCCAGGGGTGTGCCCATGATGCCTAGGGGTGTGCCCATGATGCCCAGGCGTGTGCCCATCATGCCCAGGCGTGTGCCCATCATGCCCAGGGGTGTGGCCATGATGCCCAGGGGTGTGCCCATGATGCCCATGGGTGTGCCCATGATGCCCAAGCGTGTGCCCATATTGCCCAGGTGAGTGCCCAACATGCCCAGGGGTGTGCCCATGATGCCCAGGCGTGTGCCCATGATGCCCAGGCAGGTGCCCATGATGCCCAGGCGGGTGCCCATGATGCCCAGGCGGGTGCCCAAGATGCCCAGACGGGTGTGCCCATGATGCCCAGACGGGTGTGCCCATGATGCCCAGGCGGGTGCCCATGATGCCCAGACGGGTGTGCCCCTGATGCCCAGACGGGTGTGCCCATGATGCCCAGGTGCGTGCCCAACATGCCCAGGGGTGTGCCCATGATGCGCAGGTGTGTGCCCATCATGCCCAGGCGTGTGCCCATGATGCCCAGGGGTGTGCCCATGATGCCCAGGCGTGTGCCCATCTTGCCCAGGCGTGTGCCTATGATGCCCAGGTGCGTGCCCAACATGCCCAAGGGTGTGCCCATGATGCCCAGACGTGTGCCCATCATGCCCAGGCGTGTGTCCATCATGCCCAGGGGTGTGCCCATGATGCCCAGGGGTGTGCCCATGATGCCCAGGTGCGTGCCCAACATGCCCAGGGGTGTGCCCATGATGCCCAGGCGTGTGCCCATGATGCCCATGCGTGTGCCCATGATGCCCAGGGGTGTGCCCATGATGCCCAGGCGTGTGTCCATGATGCCCAGGCGTGTGCCTAGGATGCCCTGGTTCGTGCCCAACATGCCCAGGGATGTGCCCATGATGCCCAGGCGTGTGCCCATGATGCCCAGGCGTGGGGCCATGATGCCCAGGCGTGTGCCCATCATGCCTAGGGGTGTGCCCATGATGCCCAGGCGTGTGCCCATGATGCCCATGCGTGTGCCCATCATACCCAGGGGTGTGCCCAAGATGCCTAGGGGTGTGCCCATGATGCCCAGGCGTGTGCCCATCATGCCCAGGCGTGGGCCCATCATGCCCAGGGGTGTGCCCATGATGCCCATGGGTGTGCCCATGATGCCCAATCGTGTGCCCATAATGCCCCGGTGCGTGCCCAACATGCCCAGGGGTGTGCCCATGATGCCCAGGCGTGTGCCCATCATGCCCAGGCGTGTGTCCATGATGCCCAGGCAGGTGCCCATGATGCCCAGGCGGGTGCCCATGATGCCCAGACGGGTGTGCCCATGATGCCCAGACGGGTGTGCCCATGATGCCCAGACGGGTGTGCCCATGATGCCCTGGTGCGTGCCCAACATGCCCAGGGGTGTGCCCAGGATGCCCAGACGTGTGCCCATCATGCCCAGGGGTGTGCCCATGATGCCCAGGCGGGTGCCCATCATGCCCAGGCAAGTGCCCATGATGCCCAGGTGCGTGCCCAACATGCCGAGAGGTGTGCCCATGATGCCCAGGCGTGTGCCCATCATGCTCAGGCGTGTGCCCATCATGCCCAGGCGTGTGCCCATGATGCCCAGGCGTGTGCCCATCATGCCCAGGGGTGTGCCCATCATGCCCAGGCATGTGCCCATGATGCCCATGCCTGTGCCCATCATGCCCAGGGGTGTGCCCAGGCGTGTGCCCATGATGCCCAGGCGTGTGCCCATGATGCCCAGGCGTGTGCCCATCATGCCCAGGGGTGTGCCCATGATGCCCAGGCCTGTGCCCATCATGCCCAGGGGTGTGCCCAGGCGTGTGCCCATGATGCCCAGGCGTGTGCCCATGATGCCCAGGCGTGTGCCCATCATGCCCAGGGGTGTGCCCATGATGCCCAGGCGTGTGCCCATGATGCCCAGGCGTGTGCCCATGATGCCCAGGGGTGTGCCCATGATGCCCAGACGTGTGTCCATGATGCCCAGGCGGGTGCGCATCATGCCCAGGTGTGTGCCCATGATGCCCAGGTGCGTGCCCATGATGCCCAGGTGCGTGCCCATCATGCCTAGGGGTGTGTCCATGATGCCCAGGCGTGTGCCCATCATGCCCAGGCGTGTGCCCATGATGCCCAGGCAGGTGCCCATGATGCCCTGGTGCGTGCCCAACATGCCCAGGGGTGTGCCCATGATGCCCAGGCGGGTGCCCATGATGCCCAAGTTTGTGCCCATGATGCCCAGGCGTGTGCCCATCATGCCCAGGCGTGTGCCCATCATGCCCAGGCGTGTGCCCATCATGCCCAGGGGTGTGCCCATGATGCCCAGGGGTGTGCCCATGATGCCCAGGCGGGTGCCCATCATGCTCAGGCGTGTGCCCATCATGCCCATGCGTGTGCCCATCATGCCCAGGCGTGTGCCCATCATGCCCAAGGGTGTGCCCATCAAGCCCAGGGGTGTGCCCATCATGCCCAGGCGCGTGCCCAACATGCCCAGGGGTGTGCCCATGATGCCCAGGCGTGTGCCCATCATGCCCAGGCGTGTGCCCATCATGCCCAGGGGTGTGCCCATGATGCCCAGGGGTGTGCCCATGATGCCCAGGCGTGTGTCCATGATGCCCAGGCGTGTGCCTATGATGCCCTGCTGCGTGCCCAACATGCCCAGGGGTGTGCCCATGATGCCCAGGCGTGTGCCCAGGATGCCCAGGGGTGTGCCCATGATGCCCAGTCGTGTGCCCATGATGCCCATGCGTGTGCCCATCATGCCCAGGGGTGTGCCCATGATGCCTAGGGGTGTGCCCATGATGCCCAGGCGTGTGCCCATCATGCCCAGGCGTGTGCCCATGATGCCCAGGGGTGTGCCCATGATGCCCAGGCGTGTGCCCATGATGCCCAAGCGTGTGCCCATGATGCCCAGGTGCGTGCCCAACATGCCCAGGGGTGTGCCCATGATGCCCAGGCGCGTGCCCATCATGCCCAGGGGTGTGCCCATGATGCCCAGGGGTGTGCCCATGATGCCCAGGTGGGTGCCCATGATTCCCTGGTGCGTGCCCAACATGCCCAGGGGTGTGCCCATGATGCGCAAGCGGGTGCCCATGATGCCCAGGTGCGTGCCCAACATGCCCAGGGGTGTGCCCATGATGCCCATGCATGTGCCCATGATGCCCATGCGTGTGCCCATCATGCCCAGGGGTGTGCCCATGAAGCCTAGGCGTGTGCCCATGATGCCCTGGTGCGTGCCCAACATGCCCAGGGGTGTGCCCATGATGCCCAGGCGTATGCCCATCATGCCCAGGCGTGTGCCCATGATGCCCAGGCGAGTGCCCATGATGCCCTGGTGCGTGCCCAACATGCCCACGGGTGTGCCCATGATGCCCAGGCGTGTGCCCATGATGCCCAGGTGCGTGCCCAACATGCCCAGGGGTGTGCCCATGATGCCCAGGCGTGTGCCCATGATGCCCATGCGTGTGCCCATGATGCCCAGGGGTGTGCCCATGATGCCCAGGCGTGTGTCCATGATGCCCAGGCGTGTGCCTAGGATGCCCTGGTGCGTGCCCAACATGCCCATGATGCCCAGGCGTGCCCATGATGCCCAGGCATGTGCCCAGGATGCCAAGGCCTGTGCCCATCATGCCCAGGGGTGTGCTCAGGCGTGTGCCCATCATGCCCAGGGGTGTGCCCAGGCGTGTGCCCATGATGCCCAGGCGTGTGCCCATCATGCCCAGGGGTGTGCCCATGATGCCCAAGCGTGTGCCCATGATGCCCAGGCGTGTGCCCATGATGCCCAGGCGTGTGCCCATGATGCCCAGGCGTGTGCCCATGATGCCTAGGTGCGTGCCCAACGTGCCCAGGGGTGTGCCCATGATGCCCAGGCACGTGCCCATGATGCCCAGGGGTGTGCCCATGATGCCCAGGGGTGTGCCCATGATGCCCAGGCGGGTGCCCATGATTCCCTGGTGCGTGCCCAACATGCCCAGGGGTGTGCCCATGATGCCCAAGCGGGTGCCCATGATGCCCAGGTGCGTGCCCATCATGCCCAGGGGTGTGCCCATGATGCCTAGGGGTGTGCCCATGATGCCCAGGCGTGTGCCCATCATGCCCAGGCGTGTGCCCATCATACCCAGGGGTGTGCCCATGATGCCCAGGGGTGTGCCCATGATGCCCAGGGGTGTGCCCATGATGCCCAGGCGTGTGCCCATGATGCCCAGGCGTGTGCCCATGATGCCCATGCGTGTGCCCATGATGCCCAGGGGTGTGCCCATGATGCCCAGGCGTGTGTCCATGATGCCCAGGCGTGTGCCTAGGATGCCCTGGTGCGTGCCCAACATGCCCAGGGATGTGCCCATGATGCCCAGGCGTGTGCCCATCATGCCCAGGCGTGTGCCCATCATGCCCAGGGGTGTGCCCATGATGCCCAGGCGTGTGCCCATGATGCCCATGCGTGTGCCCATCATACCCAGGGGTGTGCCCATGATGCCTAGGGGTGTGTCCATGATGCCCAGGCGTGTGCCCATCATGCCCAGGCGTGTGCCCATCATGCCCAGGGGTGTGCCCATGATGCCCAGGGGTGTGCCCATGATGCCCAGGGGTGTGCCCATGATGCCCAGGCGTGTGCCCATAATGTCCAGGTGCGTGCCCAACATGCCCAGGGGTGTGCCCATGATGCGCAGGCGTGTGCCTATCATGCCCAGGCGTGTGCCCATGATGCCCAGGGGTGTGCCCATGATGCCCAAGCGTGTGCCCATCATGCCCAGGCGTGTGCCAATGATGCCCAGGTGCGTGCCCAACATGCCCAAGGGTGTGCCCATGATGCCCAGACGTGTGCCCATCATGCCCAGGCGTGTGTCCATCATGCCCAGGGGTGTGCCCATGATGCCCAGGTGCGTGCCCAACATGTCCAGGGGTGTGCCCATGATGCCCAGGCGTGTGCCCATGATGCCCATGCGTGTGCCCATGATGCCCAGGCGTGTGTCCATGATGCCCAGGCGTGTGCCTAGGATGCCCTGGTGCGTGCCCAACATGCCCAGGGATGTGCCCATGATGCCCAGGCGTGTGCCCATGATGCCCAGGCGTGTGCCCATCATGCCTAGGGGTGTGCCCATGATGCCCAGGCGTGTGCCCATGATGCCCATGCGTGTGCCCATCATACCCAGGGGTGTGCCCATGATGCCTAGGGGTGTGCCCATGATGCCTAGGCGTGTGCCCATCATGCCCAGGCGTGTGCCCATCATGCCCAGGGGTGTGGCCATGATGCCCAGGGGTGTGCCCATGATGCCCATGGGTGTGCCCATGATGCCCAAGCGTGTGCCCATAATGCCCAGGTGCGTGCCCAACATTCCCAGGGGTGTGCCCATGATGCCCAGGCGTGTGCCCATCATGCCCAGGCGTGTGCCCATGATGCCCAGGCAGGTGCCCATGATGCCCAGGCGGGTGCCCATGATGCCCAGGTGTGTGCCCATGATGCCCAGGCGTGTGCCCATCATGCCCAGGCGTGTGCCCATCATGCCTAGGCGTGTGCCCATCATGCCCAGGGGTGTGCCCATGATGCCCAGGGGTGTGCCCATGATGCCCAGGCGGGTGCCCATCATGCTCAGGCGTGTGCCCATCATGCCCATGCGTGTGCCCATCATGCCCAGGCGTGTGCCCATCATGCCCAGGGGTGTGCCCATCATGCCCAGGGGTGTGCCCATCATGCCCAGGCGTGTGCCCAGGCGCGTGCCCAACATGCCTAGGGGTGTGCCCATGATGCCCAGGCGTGTGCCCATCATGCCCAGGCGTGTGCCCATCATGCCCAGGGGTGTGCCCATGATGCCCAGGGGTGTGCCCATGATGCCCAGGCGTGTGTCCATGATGCCCAGGCGTGTGCCTATGATGCCCTGCTGCGTGCCCAACATGCCCAGGGGTGTGCCCATGATGCCCAGGCGTGTGCCCAGGATGCCCAGGGGTGTGCCCATGATGCCCAGTCGTGTGCCCATGATGCCCATGCGTGTGCCCATCATGCCCAGGGGTGTGCCCATGATGCCTAGGGGTGTGCCCATGATGCCCAAGCGTGTGCCCATCATGCCCAGGCGTGTGCCCATGATGCCCAGGGGTGTGCCCCTGATGCCCAGGCGTGTGCCCATGATGCCCAAGCGTGTGCCCATGATGCCCAGGTGCGTGCCCAACATGCCCAGGGGTGTGCCCATGATGCACAGGCGCGTGCCCATCATGCCCAGGGGTGTGCCCATGATGCCCAGGGGTGTGCCCATGATGCCCAGGTGGGTGCCCATGATTCCCTGGTGCGTGCCCAACATGCCCAGGGGTGTGCCCATGATGCCCAACCGGGTGCCCATGATGCCCAGGTGCGTGCCCAACATGCCCAGGGGTGTGCCCATGATGCCCATGCATGTGCCCATGATGCCCATGCGTGTGCCCATCATGCCCAGGGGTGTGCCCATGAAGCCCAGGCGTGTGCCCATGATGCCCTGGTGCGTGCCCAACATGCCCAGGGGTGTGCCCATGATGCCCAGGCGTATGCCCATGATGCCCAGGCGTGTGCCCATGATGCCCAGGCGAGTGCCCATGATGCCCTGGTGCGTGCCCAACATGCCCACGGGTGTGCCCATGATGCCCAGGCGTGTGCCCATGATGCCCAGGTGCGTGCCCAACATGCCCAGGGGTGTGCCCATGATGCCCAGGCGTGTGCCCATGATGCCCATGCGTGTGCCCATGATGCCCAGGGGTGTGCCCATGATGCCCAGGCATGTGTCCATGATGCCCAGGCGTGTGCCTAGGATGCCCTGGTGCGTGCCCAACATGCCCAGGGATGTGCCCATGATGCCCAGGCGTGTGCCCATGATGCCCAAGCGTGTGCCCATCATGCCCAGGGGTGTGCCCATGATGCCCAGGCGTGTGCCCATGATGCCCATTCGTGTGCCCATCATGCCCAGGGGTGTGCCCATGATGCCTAGGGTGTGCCCATGATGCCCAGGCGTGTGCCCATCATGCCCAGGCGTGTGCCCATCATGCCCAGGGGTGTGCCCATGATGCCCAGGCGTGTGCCCATGATGCCCAGGCCTGTGCCCATCATGCCTAGGGGTGTGCCCAGGCGTGTGCCCATGATGCCCAGGCGAGTGCTTATGATGCCCGGGTGCGTGCCCAACATGCCCACGGGTGTGCCCATGATGCCCAGGCGTGTGCCCATGATGCACAGGTGCATGCCCAACATGCCCAGGGGTGTGCCCATGATGCCCTGGTGCGTGCCCAACATGCCCAGGGGTGTGCCCATGATGCCCTGGTGCGTGCCCAACATGCCCAGGGGTGTGCCCATGATGCCCAGGCATGTGCCCATGATGCCCATGCGTGTGCCCATCATGCCCAGGGGTGTGCCCATGAAGCCCAGGCGTGCGCCCATGAAGCCCAGGCGCGTGCCCATGATGCCCAGGCGTGTGCCCATGATGCCCTGGTGCGTGCCCAACATGCCTAGGGGTGTGCCCATGATGCCCAGGCGTGTGCCCATGATGCCCAGGCGTGTGCCCATGATGCCCAGGCGAGTGCTCATGATGCCCTGGTGCGTGCTTAACATGCCCACGGGTGTGCCCATGATGCCCAGGCGTGTGCCCATGATGCCCAGGTGCGTGCCCAACATGCCCAGGGGTGTGCCCATGATGCCCAGGCGTGTGCCCATGATGCCCAGGCGTGTGCCCATGATGCCCATGCGTGTGCCCATGATGCCCAGGGGTGTGCCCATGATGCCCAGGCGTGTGTCCATGATGCCCAGGCGTGTGCCTAGGATGCCCTGGTGCGTGCCCAACATGCCCAGGGATGTGCCTATGATGCCCAGGCGTGGCGTGCCCAACATGCCCCGGGGTGGGCCCATGATGCCTAGGCGTGTGCCCATGATGCCCAGGCGTCTGCCCATCATGCCTAGGGGTGTGCCCATGATGCCCAAGTGTGTGCCCATCATTCCCAGGCGTGTGCCCATGATGCCCAGGCGTGTGCCCATCATGCCCAGGCATGTGCCCATGATGCCCAGGTGCGTGCCTAACATGCACAGGGGTGTGCCCATGATGCCCAGGCGTGTACCCATCATGCCTAGGGGAGTGCCCATGATGCCCAGGGGTGCGCCCATGATGCCCAAGCGTGTGCCCATGATGCCCTAGCGTGCGCCCATGATGCCCAGGCGTGTGCCCATGATGCCCTAGCGTGCGCCCAAGATGCCCAAGCGTGTGGCCATGATGCCCAAGCGTGTGCCCATGATGCCCTAGCGTGCGCCCATGATGCCCAGGCGTGTGCCCATCATGCCCAGGCGTGTGCCCATGATGCCCAGGGGTGTGCCCATGATGCCCAGGTGCGTGCCCATGATGCCCAGGCGTGTGCCTATGATGCCCTGCTGCGTGCCCAACATGCCCAGGGGTGTGCCCATGATGCCCAGGCGTGTGCCCAGGATGCCCAGGGGTGTGCCCATGATGCCCAGTCGTGTGCCCATGATGCCCATGCGTGTGCCCATCATGCCCAGGGGTGTGCCCATGATGCCTAGTGGTGTGCCCATGATGCCCAGGCGTGTGCCCATAATGCCCAGGTGCGTGCCCAACATGCCCAGGGGTGTGCCCATAATGCCCAGGGGTGTGCCCATGATGCCCAGGCGTGTGCCCATGATGCCCAAGCGTGTGCCCATGATGCCCAGGTGCGTGCCCAACATGCCCAGGGGTGTGCCCATGATGCCCAGGCGCGTGCCCATCATGCCCAGGGGTGTGCCCATGATGCCCAGGGGTGTGCCCATGATGCCCAGGTGGGTGCCCATGATTCCCTGGTGCGTGCCCAACATGCCCAGGGGTGTGCCCATGATGCCCAAGCGGGTGCCCATGATGCCAAGGTGCGTGCCCAACATGCCCAGGGGTGTGCCCATGATGTCCATGCATGTGCCCATGATGCCCATGCGTGTGCCCATCATGCCCAGGGGTGTGCCCATGAAGCCCAGGCGTGTGCCCATGATGCCCTGGTGCGTGCCCAACATGCTCAGGGGTGTGCCCATGATGCCCAGGCGTATGCCCATGATGCCCAGGCGTGTGCCCATGATGCCCAGGCGAGTGCCCATGATGCCCTGGTGCGTGCCCAACATGCCCACGGGTGTGCCCATGATGCCCAGGCGTGTGCCCATGATGCCCAGGTGCGTGCCCAACATGCCCAGGGGTGTGCCCATGATGCCCAGGCATGTGCCCATCATGCCAAGGCGTGTGCCCATGATGCCCAAGGGTGTGCCCATGATGCCCAGGCGTGTGCCCATCATGCCCAGGCGTGTGCCTATGATGCCCAGGTGAGTGCCCAACATGCCCAAGGGTGTGCCCATGATGCCCAGACGTGTGCCCATCATGCCCAGGCGTGTGCCCATCATGCCCAGGGGTGTGCCCATGATGCCCAGGGGTGTGCCCATGATGCCCAGGGGTGTGCCCATGATGCCCAGGCGTGTGCCCATAATGCCCAAGTGCATGCCCAACATGCCCAGGGGTGTGCCCATGATGTGCAGGCGTGTGCCCATCATGCCCAGGCGTGTGCCCATGATGCCCAGGGGTGTGCCCATGATGCCCAGGCGTGTGCCCATCATGCCCAGGCGTGTGCCTATGATGCCCAGGTGCGTGCCCAACATGCCCAACGGTGTGCCCATGATGCCCAGACGTGTGCCCATCATGCCCAGGCGTGTGTCCATCATGCCCAGGGGTGTGCCCATGATGCCCAGGGGTGTGCCCATGATGCCCAGGTGCGTGCCCAACTTGCCCAGGGGTGTGCCCCTGATGCCCAGGCGTGTGCCCATGATGCCCATGCGTGTGCCCATGATGCCCAGGGGTGTGCCCATGATGCCCAGGCGTGTGTCCATGATGCCCAGGCATGTGCCTAGGATGCCCTGGTGCGTGCCCAACATGCGCAGGGATGTGCCCATGATGCCCAGGCGTGTGCCCATCATGCCTAGGGGTGTGCCCATGATGCCCAGGCGTGTGCCCATGATGCCCATGCGTGTGCCCATCATACCCAGGGGTGTGCCCATGATGCCTAGGGGTGTGCCCATGATGCCCAGGCGTGTGCCCATCATGCCCAGGCGTGTGCCCATCATTCCGACGGGTGTGGCCATGATGCCCAGGGGTGTGCCCATGATGCCCATGGGTGTGCCCATGATGCCCATGGGTGTGCCCATGATGCCCAAGCGTGTGCCCATAATGCCCAGGTGCGTGCCCAACATGCCCAGGGGTGTGCCCATGATGCCCAGGCATGTGCCCATCATGCCCAGGCGTGTGCCCATCATGCCCAGGCGTGTGCCCATGATGCCCAGGCAGGTGCCCATGATGCCCAGGCGGGTGCCCATGATGCCCAGACGGGTGTGCCCATGATGCCCAGACGGGTGTGCCCATGATGCCCAGGCGGGTGCCCATGATGCCCAGACGGGTGTGCCCATGATGCCCAGACGGGTGTGCCCATGATGCCCAGACGGGTGTGCCCATGATGCCCAGGTGCGTGCCCAACATGCCCAGGGGTGTGCCCATGATGCGCAGGCGTGTGCCCATCATGCCCAGACGTGTGTCCATCATGCCCAGGGGTGTGCCCATGATGCCCAGGGGTGTGCCCATGATGCCCAGGTGCGTGCCCAACATGCCCAGGGGTGTGCCCATGATGCCCAGGCGTGTGCCCATGATGCCCATGCGTGTGCCCATGATGCCCAGGGGTGTGCCCATGATGCCCAGGCGTGTGTCCATGATGCCCAGGCGTGTGCCTAGGATGCCCTGGTGCGTGCCCAACATGCCCAGGGATGTGCCCATGATGCCCAGGCGTGTGCCCATGATGCCCAGGTGTGTGCCCATGATGCCCAGGCGTGTGCCCATGATGCCCATGCGTGTGCCCATGATGCCCATGCGTGTGCCCATCATGCCTAGGGGTGTGCCCATGATGCCCAGGCGTGTGCCCATGATGCCCAGGCGTGTGCCCATCATGCCTAGGGATGTGCCCATGATGCCCAGGCGTGTGCCCATGATGCCCATGCGTGTGCCCATCATACCCAGGGGTGTGCCCATGATGCCCAAGGGTGTGCCCATGATGCCCAGGCGTGTGCCCATCATGCCCAGGCGTGTGCCTATGATGCCCAGGTGCGTGCCCAACATGCCCAAGGGTGTGCCCATGATGCCCAGGGGTGTGCCCATGATGCCCAGGTGCGTGCCCATGATGCCCAGGGGTGTGCCCATGATGCCCAAGGGTGTGCCCATGATGCCCAGGCGTGTGCCCATCATGCCCAGGGGTGTGCCCATGATGCCCAGGCGTGTGCCCATGATGCCCATGCGTGTGCCCATCATACCCAGGGGTGTGCCCATGATGCCCAAGGGTGTGCCCATGATGCCCAGGCGTGTGCCCATCATGCCCAGGCGTGTGCCTATGATGCCCAGGTGCGTGCCCAACATGCCCAAGGGTGTGCCCATGATGCCCAGACGTGTGCCCATCATGCCCAGGCGTGTGCCCATCATGCCCAGGGGTGTGCCCATGATGCCCAGGGGTGTGCCCATGATGCCCAGGGGTGTGCCCATGATGCCCAGGCGTGTGCCCATAATGCCCAGGTGCATGCCCAACATGCCCAGGGGTGTGCCCATGATGCGCAGGCGTGTGCCCATCATGCCCAGGCGTGTGCCCATGATGCCCAGGGGTGTGCCCATGATGCCCAGGCGTGTGCCCATCATGCCCAGGCGTGTGCCTATGATGCCCAGGTGCGTGCCCAACATGCCCAAGGGTGTGCCCATGATGCCCAGACGTGTGCCCATCATGCCCAGGCGTGTGTCCATCATGCCCAGGGGTGTGCCCATGATGCCCAGGGGTGTGCCCATGATGCCCAGGTGCGTGCCCAACTTGCCCAGGGGTGTGCCCATGATGCCCAGGCGTGTGCCCATGATGCCCATGCGTGTGCCCATGATGCCCAGGGGTGTGCCCATGATGCCCAGGCGTGTGTCCATGATGCCCAGGCATGTGCCTAGGATGCCCTGGTGCGTGCCCAACATGCCCAGGGATGTGCCCATGATGCCCAGGCGTGTGCCCATGATGCCCAGGCGTGTGCCCATCATGCCTAGGGGTGTGCCCATGATGCCCAGGCGTGTGCCCATGATGCCCATGCGTGTGCCCATCATACCCAGGGGTGTGCCCATGATGCCTAGGGGTGTGCCCATGATGCCCAGGCGTGTGCCCATCATGCCCAGGCGTGTGCCCATCATGCCCAGGGGTGTGGCCATGATGCCCAGGGGTGTGCCCATGATGCCCATGGGTGTGCCCATGATGCCCAAGAGTGTGCCCATAATGCCCAGGTGCGTGCCCAACATGCCCAGGGGTGTGCCCATGATGCCCAGGCGTGTGCCCATCATGCCCAGGCGTGTGCCCATGATGCCCAGGCAGGTGCCCATGATGCCCAGGCGGGTGCCCATGATGCCCAGGCGGGTGCCCATGATGCCCAGACGGGTGTGCCCATGATGCCCAGACGGGTGTGCCCATGATGCCCAGGCGGGTGCCCATGATGCCCAGACGGGTGTGCCCATGATGCCCAGACGGGTGTGCCCATGATGCCCAGGTGCGTGCCCAACATGCCCAGGGGTGTGCCCATGATGCGCAGGCGTGTGCCCATCATGCCCAGGCGTGTGCCCATGATGCCCAGGGGTGTGCCCATGATGCCCAGGCGTGTGCCCATCATGCCCAGGCGTGTGCCTATGATGCCCAGGTGCGTGCCCAACATGCCCAAGGGTGTGCCCATGATGCCCAGGCGTGTGCCCATGATGCCCAGGCGTGTGCCCATCATGCCCAGGGGTGTGCCCATGATGCCCAGGCGTGTGTCCATGATGCCCAGGCGTGTGCCTAGGATGCCCTGGTGCGTGCCCAACATGCCCAGGGATGTGCCCATGATGCCCAGGCGTGTGCCCATGATGCCCAGGCGTGTGCCCATGATGCCCAGGCGTGTGCCCATGATGCCCATGCGTGTGCCCATGATGCCCATGCGTGTGCCCATCATGCCTAGGGGTGTGCCCATGATGCCCAGGCGTGTGCCCATGATGCCCAGGCGTGTGCCCATCATGCCTAGGGATGTGCCCATGATGCCCAGGCGTGTGCCCATGATGCCCATGCGTGTGCCCATCATACCCAGGGGTGTGCCCATGATGCCCAAGGGTGTGCCCATGATGCCCAGGCGTGTGCCCATCATGCCCAGGCGTGTGCCTATGATGCCCAGGTGCGTGCCCAACATGCCCAAGGGTGTGCCCATGATGCCCAGGGGTGTGCCCATGATGCCCAGGTGCGTGCCCATGATGCCCAGGGGTGTGCCCATGATGCCCAAGGGTGTGCCCATGATGCCCAGGCGTGTGCCCATCATGCCCAGGGGTGTGCCCATGATGCCCAGGCGTGTGCCCATGATGCCCATGCGTGTGCCCATCATACCCAGGGGTGTGCCCATGATGCCCAAGGGTGTGCCCATGATGCCCAGGCGTGTGCCCATCATGCCCAGGCGTGTGCCTATGATGCCCAGGTGCGTGCCCAACATGCCCAAGGGTGTGCCCATGATGCCCAGACGTGTGCCCATCATGCCCAGGCGTGTGCCCATCATGCCCAGGGGTGTGCCCATGATGCCCAGGGGTGTGCCCATGATGCCCAGGGGTGTGCCCATGATGCCCAGGCGTGTGCCCATAATGCCCAGGTGCATGCCCAACATGCCCAGGGGTGTGCCCATGATGCGCAGGCGTGTGCCCATCATGCCCAGGCGTGTGCCCATGATGCCCAGGGGTGTGCCCATGATGCCCAGGCGTGTGCCCATCATGCCCAGGCGTGTGCCTATGATGCCCAGGTGCGTGCCCAACATGCCCAAGGGTGTGCCCATGATGCCCAGACGTGTGCCCATCATGCCCAGGCGTGTGTCCATCATGCCCAGGGGTGTGCCCATGATGCCCAGGGGTGTGCCCATGATGCCCAGGTGCGTGCCCAACTTGCCCAGGGGTGTGCCCATGATGCCCAGGCGTGTGCCCATGATGCCCATGCGTGTGCCCATGATGCCCAGGGGTGTGCCCATGATGCCCAGGCGTGTGTCCATGATGCCCAGGCATGTGCCTAGGATGCCCTCGTGCGTGCCCAACATGCCCAGGGATGTGCCCATGATGCCCAGGCGTGTGCCCATGATGCCCAGGCGTGTGCCCATCATGCCTAGGGGTGTGCCCATGATGCCCAGGCGTGTGCCCATGATGCCCATGCGTGTGCCCATCATACCCAGGGGTGTGCCCATGATGCCTAGGGGTGTGCCCATGATGCCCAGGCGTGTGCCCATCATGCCCAGGCGTGTGCCCATCATGCCCAGGGGTGTGGCCATGATGCCCAGGGGTGTGCCCATGATGCCCATGGGTGTGCCCATGATGCCCAAGAGTGTGCCCATAATGCCCAGGTGCGTGCCCAACATGCCCAGGGGTGTGCCCATGATGCCCAGGCGTGTGCCCATCATGCCCAGGCGTGTGCCCATGATGCCCAGGCAGGTGCCCATGATGCCCAGGCGGGTGCCCATGATGCCCAGGCGGGTGCCCATGATGCCCAGACGGGTGTGCCCATGATGCCCAGACGGGTGTGCCCATGATGCCCAGGCGGGTGCCCATGATGCCCAGACGGGTGTGCCCATGATGCCCAGACGGGTGTGCCCATGATGCCCAGGTGCGTGCCCAACATGCCCAGGGGTGTGCCCATGATGCGCAGGCGTGTGCCCATCATGCCCAGGCGTGTGCCCATGATGCCCAGGGGTGTGCCCATGATGCCCAGGCGTGTGCCCATCATGCCCAGGCGTGTGCCTATGATGCCCAGGTGCGTGCCCAACATGCCCAAGGGTGTGCCCATGATGCCCAGACGTGTGCCCATCATGCCCAGGCGTGTGTCCATCATGCCCAGGGGTGTGCCCATGATGCCCAGGGGTGTGCCCATGATGCCCAGGTGCGTGCCCAACATGCCCAGGGGTGTGCCCATGATGCCCAGGCGTGTGCCCATGATGCCCATGCGTGTGCCCATGATGCCCAGGGGTGTGCCCATGATGCCCAGGCGTGTGTCCATGATGCCCAGGCGTGTGCCTAGGATGCCCTGGTGCGTGCCCAACATGCCCAGGGATGTGCCCATGATGCCCAGGCGTGTGCCCATGATGCCCAGGCGTGTGCCCATGATGCCCAGGCGTGTGCCCATGATGCCCATGCGTGTGCCCATGATGCCCATGCGTGTGCCCATCATGCCTAGGGGTGTGCCCATGATTCCCAGGCGTGTGCCCATGATGCCCAGGCGTGTGCCCATCATGCCTAGGGGTGTGCCCATGATGCCCAGGCGTGTGCCCATGATGCCCATGCGTGTGCCCATCATACCCAGGGGTGTGCCCATGATGCCTAGGGGTGTGCCCATGATGCCCAGGCGTGTGCCCATCATGCCCAGGCGTGTGCCCATCATGCCCAGGGGTGTGGCCATGATGCCCAGGGGTGTGCCCATGATGCCCATGGGTGTGCCCATGATGCCCAAGCGTGTGCCCATAATGCCCAGGTGCGTGCCCAACATGCCCAGGGGTGTGCCCATGATGCCCAGGCGTGTGCCCATCATGCCCAGGCGTGTGCCCATGATGCCCAGGCAGGTGCCCATGATGCCCAGGCGGGTGCCCATGATGCCCAGACGGGTGTGCCCATGATGCCCAGACGGGTGTGCCCATGATGCCCTGGTGCGTGCCCAACAAGCCCAGGGGTGTGCCCATGATGCCCAGACGTGTGCCCATCATGCCCAGGGGTGTGCCCATGATGCCCAGGCGGGTACCCATCATGCCCAGGCAAGTGCCCATGATGCCCAGGTGCGTGCCCAACATGCCCAGAGGTGTGCCCATGATGCCCAGGCGTGTGCCCATCATGCTCAGGCGTGTGCCCATCATGCCCAGGCGTGTGCCCATCATGCCCAGGCGTGTGCCCATCATGCCCAGGGGTGTGCCCATCATGCCCAGGGGTGTGCCCATCATGCCTAGGCGTGTGCCCATCATGCCCAGGCGCGTGCCCAACATGCCCAGGGGTGTGCCCATGATGCACAGGCGTGTGCCCATCATGCCCAGGCGTGTGCCCATCATGCCCAGGGTTGTGCCCATGATGCCCAGGCGTGTGCCCATCTTGCCCAGGCGTGTGCCCATCATGCCCTGACGTGTGCCCATGATGCCCTGGTGCGTGCCCAACTTGCCCAGGGGTGTGCCCATGATGCCCAGGCGTGTGCCCATGATGCCCAGGTGCATGCCCAACATGCCCAGGGGTGTGCCCATGATGCCCAAGCGTGTGCCCATCATGCCCATGCGTGTGCCCATCATGCCCAGGGGTGTGCCCATGATACCCAGGCGTGTGTCCATGATGCCCAGGCGTGTGCCTATGATGCCCTGGTGCGTGCCCAACATGCCCAGAGGTGTGCCCATGATGCCCAGACTTGTGCCCATCATGCCCAGTGGTGTGCCCATGATGCCCAGGCGGGTGCCCATCATGCCCAGGCGTGTGCCCATGATGCCCAGGTGCGTGCCCAACATGCCCAGGGGTGTGCCCATGATGCCCAGGCGTGTGCTCATCATGCCCAGGCGTGTGCCCATCATGCCCAGGGGTGTGCCCATCATGCCCAGGCGTGTGCCCATGATGCCCATGCGTGTGCCCATCATGCCCAGGGGTGTGCCCATGATGCCTAGGGGTGTGCCCATGATGCCCAGGCGTGTGCCCATCATGCCCAGGCGTGTGCCCATCATGCCCAGGGGTGTGCCCATGATGCCCAGGGGTGTGCCCATGATGCCCAGGGGTGTGCCCATGATGCCCAGGCGTGTGCCCATAATGCCCAGGTGCGTGCCCAACATGCCTAGGGGTGTGTCCATGATGCCCAGGCGTGTGCCCATCATGCCCAGGCGTGTGCCCATGATGCCCAGGCAGGTGCCCATGATGCCCTGGTGCGTGCCCAACATGCCCAGGGGTGTGCCCATGATGCCCAGGCGCGTGCCCATCATGCCCAGGGGTGTGCCCATGATGCCCAGGGGTGTGCCCATGATGCCCAAGCGGGTGCCCATGATGCCCAGGTGCGTGCCCAACATGCCCAGGGGTGTGCCCATGATGCCCATGCATGTGCCCATGATGCCCATGCGTGTGCCCATCATGCCCAGGGGTGTGCCCATGAAGCCCAGGCGTGTACCTATGATGCCCTGGTGCGTGCCCAACATGCCCAGGGGTGTGCCCATGATGCCCAGGCGTATGCCCATAATGCCCAGGCGTGTGCCCATGATGCCCAGGCGAGTGCCCATGATGCCCTGGTGCGTGGCCAACATGCCCACGGGTGTGCCCATGATGCCCAGGCGTGTGCCCATGATGCCCAGGTGCGTGCCCAACATGCCCAGGGGTGTGCCCATGATGCCCAGGCGGGTGCCCATGATGCCCATGCGTGTGCCCATGATGCCCAGGGGTGTGCCCATGATGCCCAGGCGTGTGTCCATGATGCCCAGGCGTGTGCCTAGGATGCCCTGGTGCGTGCCCAACATGCCCAGGGATGTGCCCATGAAGCCCAGGCGTGTGCCCATGATGCCCAGGCGTGTGCCCATCATGCCCAGGGGTGTGCCCATGATGCCCAGGCGTGTGCCCATGATGCCCATTCGTGTGCCCATCATGCCCAGGGGTGTGCCCATGATGCCTAGGGTGTGCCCATGATGCCCAGGCGTGTGCCCATCATGCCCAGGCGTGTGCCCATCATGCCCAGGGGTGTGCCCATGATGCCCAGGGGTGTGCCCATGATGCCTAGGGGTGTGCCCTTGATGCCCAGGCGTGTGCCCATAATGCCCAGGTGCGTGCCCAACATGCCCAGGGGTGTGCCCATGATGCCCAGACGTGTGCCCATCATGCCCAGGCGTGTGCCCATCTTGCCCAGGGGTGTGCCCATGATGCCCAGGGGTGTGCCCATGATGCCCAGGCGGGTGCCCATGATGCCCAGGCAGGTGCCCATGATGCCCTGGTGCGTGCCCAACATGCCCAGGGGTGTGCCCATGATGCCCAGGCGGGTGCCCATGATGCCCAGGTGCGTGCCCAACATGCCCAGGGGTGTGCCCATGATGCCCAGGCGTGTGCCCATGATGCCCATGCGTGTGCCCATCATGCCCAGGGGTGTGCCCATGAAGCCCAGGCATGTGCCCATGATGCCCAGGCGTGTGCCCATGATGCCCTGGTGCGTGCCCAACATGCCCAGGGGTGTGCCCATGATGCCTTGGTGCGTGCCCAACATGCCCAGGGGTGTGCCCATGATGCCCAGGCGTGTGCCCATGATGCCCAGGTGCGTGCCCAACATGCCCAGGGGTGTGCCCATGATGCCCAGGGGTGTGCCCATGATGCCCAGGCGTGTGCCCATGATGCCCTGGTGCGTGCCCAACATGCCCAAGGATGTGCGCATGATGCCCAGGCGTGTGCCCATGATGCCCAGGTGCGTGCCCAACATGCCCAGGGGTGTGCCCATGATGCCCAGGCGTGTGCCCATGATGCCCAGGCGTGTGCCCATCATGCCCAGGGGTGTGCCCATGATGCCCAGGCGAGTGCCCATGATGCCCAGGCGTGTGCCCATGATGCCCATGCGTGTGCCCATGATGCCCTAGTGCGTGCCCAACATGCCCAGGGTGTGCCCATGATGCCCAGGCGTGTGGCCATGATGCCCAGGTGCGTGCCCAACATGCCCAGGGGTGGGCCCATGATGCCTAGGCGTGTGCCCATGATGCCCAGGCGTCTGCCCATCATGCCTAGGGGTGTGCCCATGATGCCCAAGTGTGTGCCCATCATTCCCAGGCGTGTGCCCATGATGCCCAGGCGTGTGCCCATCATGCCCAGGCATGTGCCCATGATGCCCAGGTGCGTGCCCAACATGCACAGGGGTGTGCCCATGATGCCCAGGCGTGTACCCATCATGCCTAGGGGAGTGCCCATGATGCCCAGGCGTGTGCCCATGATGCACTAGCGTGCGCCCATGATGCCCAGGCGTGTGCCCATCATGCCCAGGCGTGTGCCCATGATGCCCAGGTGCGTGCCCATGATGCCCAGGCGTGTGCCCATGATGCCCAGGTGCGTGCCCATGATGCCCAGGCGTGTGCCCATGATGCCCAGGCGTGTGCCCATGATGCCCAGGTGCGTGCCCAACATGCCCAGGGGTGTGCCCATTATACCCAGGCGTGTGCCCATCATGCCCAGGCGTGTGCCCATCATGCCCAGGGATGTGCCCACGATGCCCAGGCGTGTGCCCATGATGCCAAGGCGTGTGCCCATGATGCCCATGCGTGTGCCCATGATGCCCTAGTACGTGCCCAACATGCCCAGGGGTGTGCCCATGATGCCCAGGCGTGTGCCCATGATGCCCAGGTGTGTGCCCAACATGCCCAGGGGTGTGCCCATGATGCCCAGGCATGTGCCCATGATGCCCAGGCCTGTGCCCATCATGCCCAGGGGTGTGCCCAGGCGTGTGCCCATGATGCCCAGGCGTGTGCCCATGATGCCCAGGCGTGTGCCCATCATGCCCAGGGGTGTGCCCATGATGCCCAGGCGTGTGCCCATGATGCCTAGGCGCGTGCCCATGATGCCCAGGCGTGTGCCCATGATGCCCAGGTGCGTGCCCAACATGCCCAGGGGTGTGCCCATGATGCCCAGGCGCGTGCCCATCATGCCCAGGGGTGTGCCCATGATGCCCAGGGGTGTGCACATGATGCCCAGGCGGGTGCCCATGATTCCCTGGTGCGTGCCCAACATGCCCAGGGGTGTGCCCATGATGCCCAAGCGGGTGCCCATGATGCCCAGGTGCGTGCCCATCATGCCCAGGGGTGTGCCCATGATGCCTAGGGGTGTGCCCATGATGCCCAGGCGTGTGCCCATCATGCCCAGGCGTGTGCCCATCATACCCAGGGGTGTGCCCATGATGCCCAGGGGTGTGCCCATGATGCCCAGGGGTGTGCCCATGATGCCCAGGCGTGTGCCCATGATGCCCAGGCGTGTGCCCATGATGCCCAGGCGTGTGCCCATGATGCCCATGCGTGTGCCCATGATACCCAGGGGTGTGCCCATGATGCCCAGGCGTGTGTCCAAGATGCCCAGGCGTGTGCCTAGGATGCCCTGGTGCATGCCCAACATGCCCAGGGATGTGCCCATGATGCCCAGGCGTGTGCCCATCATGCCCAGGCGTGTGCCCATCATGCCCAGGGGTGTGCCCATGATGCCCAAGCGTGTGCCCATGATGCCCATGCGTGTGCCCATCATACCCAGGGGTGTGCCCATGATGCCTAGGGGTGTGTCCATGATGCCCAGGCGTGTGCCCATCATGCCCAGGCGTGTGCCCATCATGCCCAGGGGTGTGCCCATGATGCCCAGGGGTGTGCCCATGATGCCCAGGGGTGTGCCCATGATGCCCAGGCGTGTGCCCATAATGCCCAGGTGCGTGCCCAACATGCCCAGGGGTGTGCCCATGATGCGCAGGCGTGTGCCCATCATGCCCAGGCGTGTGCCCATGATGCCCAGGGGTGTGCCCATGATGCCCAGGCGTGTGCCCATCATGCCCAGGCGTGTGCCTATGATGCCCAGGTGCGTGCCCAACATGCCCAAGGGTGTGCCCATGATGCCCAGACGTGTGCCCATCATGCCCAGGCGTGTGTCCATCATGCCCAGGGGTGTGCCCATGATGCCCAGGGGTGTGCCCATGATGCCCAGGTGCGTGCCCAACATGCCCAGGGGTGTGCCCATGATGCCCAGGCGTGTGCCCATGATGCCCATGCGTGTGCCCATGATGCCCAGGGGTGTGCCCATGATGCCCAGGCGTGTGTCCATGATGCCCAGGCGTGTGCCCATCATGCCCAGGGGTGTGCCCATGATGCCCAAGCGTGTGCCCATGATGCCCAGGCGCGTGCCCATGATGCCCAGGCGTGTGCCCATGATGCCCAGGTGCGTGCCCAACATGCCCAGGGGTGTGCCCATGATGCCCAGGCGCGTGCCCATCATGCCCAGGGGTGTGCCCATGATGCCCAGGGGTGTGCACATGATGCCCAGGGGTGTGCCCATGATGCCCAGGGGTGTGCACATGATGCCCAGGCGTGTGCCCATGATGCCCAGGCCTGTGCCCATCATGCCCAGGGGTGTGCCCAGGCGTGTGCCCATGATGCCCAGGCGTGTGCCCATGATGCCCAGGCGTGTGCCCATCATGCCCAGGGGTGTGCCCATGATGCCCAGGCGTGTGCCCATGATGCCCAGGCGCGTGCCCATGATGCCCAGGCGTGTGCCCATGATGCCCAGGTGCGTGCCCAACATGCCCAGGGGTGTGCCCATGATGCCCAGGCGCGTGCCCATCATGCCCAGGGGTGTGCCCATGATGCCCAGGGGTGTGCACATGATGCCCAGGCGGGTGCCCATGATTCCCTGGTGCGTGCCCAACATGCCCAGGGGTGTGCCCATGATGCCCAAGCGGGTGCCCATGATGCCCAGGTGCGTGCCCATCATGCCCAGGGGTGTGCCCATGATGCCTAGGGGTGTGCCCATGATGCCCAGGCGTGTGCCCATGATGCCCAGGCGTGTGCCCATCATACCCAGGGGTGTGCCCATGATGCCCAGGGGTGTGCCCATGATGCCCAGGGGTGTGCCCATGATGCCCAGGCGTGTGCCCATGATGCCCAGGCGTGTGCCCATGATGCCCATGCGTGTGCCCATGATGCCCAGGGGTGTGCCCATGATGCCCAGGCGTGTGTCCATGATGCCCAGGCGTGTACCTAGGATGCCCTGGTGCGTGCCCAACATGCCCAGGGATGTGCCCATGATGCCCAGGCGTGTGCCCATCATGCCCAGGCGTGTGCCCATCATGCCCAGGGGTGTGCCCATGATGCCCAGGCGTGTGCCCATGATGCCCATGCGTGTGCCCATCATACCCAGGGGTGTGCCCATGATGCCTAGGGGTGTGTCCATGATGCCCAGGCGTGTGCCCATCATGCCCAGGCGTGTGCCCATCATGCCCAGGGGTGTGCCCATGATGCCCAGGGGTGTGCCCATGATGCCCAGGGGTGTGCCCATGATGCCCAGGCGTGTGCCCATAATGCCCAGGTGCGTGCCCAACATGCCCAGGGGTGTGCCCATGATGCGCAGGCGTGTGCCCATCATGCCCAGGCGTGTGCCCATGATGCCCAGGGGTGTGCCCATGATGCCCAGGCGTGTGCCCATCATGCCCAGGCGTGTGCCTATGATGCCCAGGTGCGTGCCCAACATGCCCAAGGGTGTGCCCATGATGCCCAGACGTGTGCCCATCATGCCCAGGCGTGTGTCCATCATGCCCAGGGGTGTGCCCATGATGCCCAGGGGTGTGCCCATGATGCCCAGGTGCGTGCCCAACATGCCCAGGGGTGTGCCCATGATGCCCAGGCGTGTGCCCATGATGCCCATGCGTGTGCCCATGATGCCCAGGGGTGTGCCCATGATGCCCAGGCGTGTGTCCATGATGCCCAGGCGTGTGCCTAGGATACCCTGGTGCGTGCCCAACATGCCCAGGGATGTGCCCATGATGCCCAGGCGTGTGCCCATGATGCCCAGGCGTGTGCCCATCATGCCTAGGGGTGTGCCCATGATGCCCAGGCGTGTGCCCATGATGCCCATGCGTGTGCCTATCATACCCAGGGGTGTGCCCATGATGCCTAGGGGTGTGCCCATGATGCCCAGGCGTGTGCCCATCATGCCCAGGCGTGTGCCCATCATGCCCAGGGGTGTGGCCATGATGCCCAGGGGTGTGCCCATGATGCCCATGGGTGTGCCCATGATGCCCAAGCGTGTGCCCATAATGCCCAGGTGCGTGCCCAACATGCCCAGGGGTGTGCCCATGATGCCCAGGCGTGTGCCCATCATGCCCAGGCGTGTGCCCATGATGCCCAGGCAGGTGCCCATGATGCCCAGGCGGGTGCCCATGATGCCCAGACGGGTGTGCCCATGATGCCCAGACGGGTGTGCCCATGATGCCCTGGTGCGTGCCCAACATGCCCAGGGGTGTGCCCATGATGCCCAGACGTGTGCCCATCATGCCCAGGGGTGTGCCCATGATGCCCAGGCGGGTGCCCATTATGCCCAGGCAAGTGCCCATGATGCCCAGGTGCGTGCCCAACATGCCCAGAGGTGTGCCCATGATGCCCAGGCGTGTGCTCATCATGCTCAGGCGTGTGCCCATCATGCCCAGGCGTGTGCCCATCATGCCCAGGCGTGTGCCCATCATGCCCAGGGGTGTGCCCATCATGCCCAGGGGTGTGCCCATCATGCCCAGGCGTGTGCCCATCATGCCCAGGCGCGTGCCCAACATGCCCAGGGGTGTGCCCATGATGCACAGGCGTGTGCCCATCATGCCCAGGCGTGTGCCCATGATGGGCATCATGTGCGTGCCCAACATGTTGGGCATCATGTGCGTGCCCAACATGTTGGGCATGATGGGCATGATGGGCATGATGGGCATCATGTGCGTGCCCATGATGCCCTGGTGCATGTTGGGCATGATGGGCATCATGTGCGTGCCCATGATGCCCTGGTGCGTGCCCAACATGCCCAGGGGTGTGCCCATGATGCCCAGACGTGTGCCCATCATGCCCAGGGGTGTGCCCATGATGCCCAGGCGGGTGCCCATTATGCCCAGGCAAGTGCCCATGATGCCCAGGTGCGTGCCCAACATGCCCAGAGGTGTGCCCATGATGCCCAGGCGTGTGCTCATCATGCTCAGGCGTGTGCCCATCATGCCCAGGCGTGTGCCCATCATGCCCAGGCGTGTGCCCATCATGCCCAGGGGTGTGCCCATCATGCCCAGGGGTGTGCCCATCATGCCCAGGCGTGTGCCCATCATGCCCAGGCGCGTGCCCAACATGCCCAGGGGTGTGACCATGATGCCTAGGGGTGTGTCCATGATGCCCAGGCGTGTGCCCATCATGCCCAGGCGTGTGCCCATCATGCCCAGGGGTGTGCCCATGATGCCCAGGGGTGTGCCCATGATGCCCAGGGGTGTGCCCATGATGCCCAGGCGTGTGCCCATAATGCCCAGGTGCGTGCCCAACATGCCCAGGGGTGTGCCCATGATGCCCAGGCGTGTGCCCATGATGCCCATGCGTGTGCCCATCATGCCCAGGGGTGTGCCCATGAAGCCCAGGCGTGTGCCCATGATGCCCAGGCGTATGCCCATGATGCCCTGGTGCGTGCCCAACATGCCCGGGGGTGTGCCCATGATGCCCAGGCGTGTGCCCATGATGCCCAGGCGTGTGCCCATGATGCCCAGGGGTGTGCCCATGATGCCCATGCATGTGCCCATTATGCCCAGGCGCGTGCCCAACATGCCCAGGTGGGTGCCCAACATGCCCAGGGGTGTGCCCATGATGCGCAGGCGTGTGCCCATGATGCCCAGGGGTGTGCCCATGATGCCCAGGCGTGTGCCCATCATGCCCAGGCGTGTGCCTATGATGCCCAGGTGCGTGCCCAACATGCCCAAGGGTGTGCCCATGATGCCCAGACGTGTGCCCATCATGCCCAGGCGTGTGTCCATCATGCCCAGGGGTGTGCCCATGATGCCCAAGGGTGTGCCCATGATGCCCAGGTGCGTGCCCAACATGCCCAGGGGTGTGCCCATGATGCCCAGGCGTGTGCCCATGATGCTCATGCGTGTGCCCATGATGCCCAGGGGTGTGCCCATGATGCCCAGGCGTGTGTCCATGATGCCCAGGCGTGTGCCTAGGATGCCCTGGTGCGTGCCCAACATCCCCAGGGATGTGCCCATGATGCCCAGGCGTGTGCCCATGATGCCCAGGCGTGTGCCCATCATGCCTAGGGGTGTGCCCATGATGCCCAGGCGTGTGCCCATGATGCCCATGCGTGTGCCCATCATACCCAGGGGTGTGCCCATGATGCCTAGGGGTGTGCACATGATGCCCAGGCGTGTGCCCATCATGCCCAGGCGTGTGCCCATCATGCCCAGGGGTGTGGCCATGATGCCCAGGGGTGTGCCCATGATGCCCATGGGTGTGCCCATGATGCCCAAGCGTGTGCCCATAATGCCCAGGTGCGTGCCCAACATGCCCAGGGGTGTGCCCATGATGCCCAGGCGTGTGCCCATCATGCCCAGGCGTGTGCCCATGATGCCCAGGCAGGTGCCCATGATGCCCAGGCGGGTGCCCATGATGCCCAGACGGGTGTGCCCATGATGCCCAGACGGGTGTGCCCATGATGCCCTGGTGCGTGCCCAACATGCCCAGGGGTGTGCCCATGATGCCCAGACGTGTGCCCATGATGCCCAGACGTGTGCCCATCATGCCCAGGGGTGTGCCCATGATGCCCAGGCGGGTGCCCATCATGCCCAGGCAAGTGCCCATCATGCCCAGGCAAGTGCCCATGATGCCCAGGTGCGTGCCCAACATGCCCAGAGGTGTGCCCATGATGCCCAGGCGTGTGCCCATCATGCCCAGGCGTGTGCCCATCATGCCCAGGGGTGTGGCCATGATGCCCAGGGGTGTGCCCATGATGCCCATGGGTGTGCCCATGATGCCCAAGCGTGTGCCCATAATGCCCAGGTGCGTGCCCAACATGCCCAGGGGTGTGCCCATGATGCCCAGGCGTGTGCCCATCATGCCCAGGCGTGTGCCCATGATGCCCAGGCAGGTGCCCATGATGCCCAGGCGGGTGCCCATGATGCCCAGACGGGTGTGCCCATGATGCCCAGACGGGTGTGCCCATGATGCCCTGGTGCGTGCCCAACATGCCCAGGGGTGTGCCCATGATGCCCAGACGTGTGCCCATCATGCCCAGGGGTGTGCCCATGATGCCCAGGCGGGTGCCCATTATGCCCAGGCAAGTGCCCATGATGCCCAGGTGCGTGCCCAACATGCCCAGAGGTGTGCCCATGATGCCCAGGCGTGTGCTCATCATGCTCAGGCGTGTGCCCATCATGCCCAGGCGTGTGCCCATCATGCCCAGGCGTGTGCCCATCATGCCCAGGGGTGTGCCCATCATGCCCAGGGGTGTGCCCATCATGCCCAGGCGTGTGCCCATCATGCCCAGGCGCGTGCCCAACATGCCCAGGGGTGTGCCCATGATGCACAGGCGTGTGCCCATCATGCCCAGGCGTGTGCCCATGATGGGCATCATGTGCGTGCCCAACATGTTGGGCATCATGTGCGTGCCCAACATGTTGGGCATGATGGGCATGATGGGCATGATGGGCATCATGTGCGTGCCCATGATGCCCTGGTGCATGTTGGGCATGATGGGCATCATGTGCGTGCCCATGATGCCCTGGTGCGTGCCCAACATGCCCAGGGGTGTGCCCATGATGCCCAGACGTGTGCCCATCATGCCCAGGGGTGTGCCCATGATGCCCAGGCGGGTGCCCATTATGCCCAGGCAAGTGCCCATGATGCCCAGGTGCGTGCCCAACATGCCCAGAGGTGTGCCCATGATGCCCAGGCGTGTGCTCATCATGCTCAGGCGTGTGCCCATCATGCCCAGGCGTGTGCCCATCATGCCCAGGCGTGTGCCCATCATGCCCAGGGGTGTGCCCATCATGCCCAGGGGTGTGCCCATCATGCCCAGGCGTGTGCCCATCATGCCCAGGCGCGTGCCCAACATGCCCAGGGGTGTGCCCATGATGCCTAGGGGTGTGTCCATGATGCCCAGGCGTGTGCCCATCATGCCCAGGCGTGTGCCCATCATGCCCAGGGGTGTGCCCATGATGCCCAGGGGTGTGCCCATGATGCCCAGGGGTGTGCCCATGATGCCCAGGCGTGTGCCCATAATGCCCAGGTGCGTGCCCAACATGCCCAGGGGTGTGCCCATGATGCCCAGGCGTGTGCCCATGATGCCCATGCGTGTGCCCATCATGCCCAGGGGTGTGCCCATGAAGCCCAGGCGTGTGCCCATGATGCCCAGGCGTATGCCCATGATGCCCTGGTGCGTGCCCAACATGCCCGGGGGTGTGCCCATGATGCCCAGGCGTGTGCCCATGATGCCCAGGCGTGTGCCCATGATGCCCAGGGGTGTGCCCATGATGCCCATGCATGTGCCCATTATGCCCAGGCGCGTGCCCAACATGCCCAGGTGGGTGCCCAACATGCCCAGGGGTGTGCCCATGATGCGCAGGCGTGTGCCCATGATGCCCAGGGGTGTGCCCATGATGCCCAGGCGTGTGCCCATCATGCCCAGGCGTGTGCCTATGATGCCCAGGTGCGTGCCCAACATGCCCAAGGGTGTGCCCATGATGCCCAGACGTGTGCCCATCATGCCCAGGCGTGTGTCCATCATGCCCAGGGGTGTGCCCATGATGCCCAAGGGTGTGCCCATGATGCCCAGGTGCGTGCCCAACATGCCCAGGGGTGTGCCCATGATGCCCAGGCGTGTGCCCATGATGCTCATGCGTGTGCCCATGATGCCCAGGGGTGTGCCCATGATGCCCAGGCGTGTGTCCATGATGCCCAGGCGTGTGCCTAGGATGCCCTGGTGCGTGCCCAACATCCCCAGGGATGTGCCCATGATGCCCAGGCGTGTGCCCATGATGCCCAGGCGTGTGCCCATCATGCCTAGGGGTGTGCCCATGATGCCCAGGCGTGTGCCCATGATGCCCATGCGTGTGCCCATCATACCCAGGGGTGTGCCCATGATGCCTAGGGGTGTGCACATGATGCCCAGGCGTGTGCCCATCATGCCCAGGCGTGTGCCCATCATGCCCAGGGGTGTGGCCATGATGCCCAGGGGTGTGCCCATGATGCCCATGGGTGTGCCCATGATGCCCAAGCGTGTGCCCATAATGCCCAGGTGCGTGCCCAACATGCCCAGGGGTGTGCCCATGATGCCCAGGCGTGTGCCCATCATGCCCAGGCGTGTGCCCATGATGCCCAGGCAGGTGCCCATGATGCCCAGGCGGGTGCCCATGATGCCCAGACGGGTGTGCCCATGATGCCCTGGTGCGTGCCCAACATGCCCAGGGGTGTGCCCATGATGCCCAGACGTGTGCCCATGATGCCCAGACGTGTGCCCATCATGCCCAGGGGTGTGCCCATGATGCCCAGGCGGGTGCCCATCATGCCCAGGCAAGTGCCCATCATGCCCAGGCAAGTGCCCATGATGCCCAGGTGCGTGCCCAACATGCCCAGAGGTGTGCCCATGATGCCCAGGCGTGTGCCCATCATGCTCAGGCGTGTGCCCATCATGCCCAGACGTGTGCCCATCATGCCCAGGGGTGTGCCCATCATGCCCAGGGGTGTGCCCATCATGCCCAGGCGTGTGCCCATCATGCCCAGGCGCGTGCCCAACATGCCCAGGGGTGTGCCCATGATGCACAGGCGTGTGCCCATCATGCCCAGGCGTGTGCCCATCATGCCCAGGGTTGTGCCCATGATGCCCAGGCGTGTGCCCATCATGCCCAGGCGTGTGCCCATCATGCCCAGGGGTGTGCCCATAATGCCCAGGGGTGTGCCCATGATGCCCAGGCGTGTGCCCATGATGCCCTGGCGTGTGCCCATGATGCCCTGGTGCGTGCCCAACTTGCCCAGGGGTGTGCCCATGATGCCCAGGCGTGTGCCCATGATGCCCAGGTGCGTGCCCAACATGCCCAGGGGTGTGCCCATGATGCCCAAGCGTGTGCCCATCATGCCCATGCGTGTGCCCATCATGCCCAGGGGTGTGCCCATGATGCCCAGGCGTGTGTCCATGATGCCCAGGCGTGTGCCTATGATGCCCTGGTGCGTGCCCAACATGCCCAGAGGTGTGCCCATGATGCCCAGACTTGTGCCCATCATGCCCAGGGGTGTGCCCATGATGCCCAGGCGGGTGCCCATCATGCCCAGGCGTGTGCCCATGATGCCCAGGTGCGTGCCCAACATGCCCAGGGGTGTGCCCATGATGCCCAGGCGTGTGCCCATCATGCCCAGGCGTGTGCCCATCATGCCCAGGGGTGTGCCCATCATGCCCAGGCGTGTGCCCATGATGCCCATGCGTGTGCCCATCATGCCCAGGGGTGTGCCCATGATGCCTAGGGGTGTGCCCATGATGCCCAGGCGTGTGCCCATCATGCCCAGGCGTGTGCCCATCATGCCCAGGGGTGTGCCCATGATGCCCAGGGGTGTGCCCTTGATGCCCAGGGGTGTGCCCATGATGCCCAGGCGTGTGCCCATAATGCCCAGGTGCGTGCCCAACATGCCTAGGGGTGTGTCCATGATGCCCAGGCGTGTGCCCATCATGCTCAGGCGTGTGCCCATCATGCCCAGGCAGGTGCCCATGATGCCCTGGTGCGTGCCCAACATGCCCAGGGGTGTGCCCATGATGCCCAGGCGGGTGCCCATGATGCCCAGGTGTTTGCCCATGATGCCCAGGCGTGTGCCCATCATGCCCAGGCGTGTGCCCATCATGCCCAGGCGTGTGCCCATCATGCCCAGGGGTGTGCCCATGATGCCCAGGGGTGTGCCCATGATGCCCAGGCGGGTGCCCATCATGCTCAGGCGTGTGCCCAATATGCCCATGCGTGTGCCCATCATGCCCAGGCGTGTGCCCATCATGCCCAGGGGTGTGCCCATCATGCCCAGGGGTGTGCCCATCATGCCCAGGCGTGTGCCCAGGCGCGTGCCCAACATGCCCAGGGGTATGCCCATGATGCCCAGGCGTGTGCCCATGATGCCCAGGCGTGTGCCCATCATGCCCAGGGGTGTGCCCATGATGCCCAGGGGTGTGCCCATGATGCCCAGGCGTGTGTCCATGATGCCCAGGCGTGTGCCTATGATGCCCTGCTGCGTGCCCAACATGCCCAGGGGTGTGCCCATGATGCCCAGGCGTGTGCCCAGGATGCCCAGGGGTGTGCCCATGATGCCCAGTCGTGTGCCCATGATGCCCATGCGTGTGCCCATCATGCCCAGGGGTGTGCCCATGATGCCCATGCGTGTGCCCATCATGCCCAGGCGTGTGCCCATGATGCCCAGGCGTGTGCCCATCATGCCCAGGGGTGTGCCCATGATGCCCAGGCGTGTGCCCATGATGCCCATTCGTGTGCCCATCATGCCCAGGGGTGTGCCCATGATGCCTAGGGTGTGCCCATGATGCCCAGGCGTGTGCCCATCATGCCCAGGCGTGTGCCCATCATGCCCAGGGGTGTGCCCATGATGCCCAGGGGTGTGCCCGTGATGCCCAGGGGTGTGCCCTTGATGCCCAGGCGTGTGCCCATAATGCCCAGGTGCGTGCCCAACATGCCCAGGGGTGTGCCCATGATGCCCAGGCGTGTGCCCATCATGCCCAGGCGTGTGCCCATCTTGCCCAGGGGTGTGCCCATGATGCCCAGGGGTGTGCCCATGATGCCCAGGCGGGTGCCCATGATGCCCAGGCAGGTGCCCATGATGCCCTGGTGCGTGCCCAACATGCCCAGGTGTGTGCCCATGATGCCCAGGCGGGTGCCCATGATGCCCATGTGCGTGCCCAACATGCCCAGGGGTGTGCCCATGATGCCCAGGCGTGTGCCCATGATGCCCATGCGTGTGCCCATGATGCCCAGGGGTGTGCCCATGAAGCCCAGGCGTGTGCCCATGATGCCCAGGCGTGTGCCCATGATGCCTTGGTGCGTGCCCAACATGCCCAGGGGTGTGCCCATGATGCCTTGGTGCGTGCCCAACATGCCCAGGGGTGTGCCCATGATGCCCAGGCGTGTGCCCATGATGCCCAGGTGCGTGCCCAACATGCCCAGGGGTGTGCCCATGATGCCCAGGGGTGTGCCCATGATGCCCAGGCGTGTGCCCATGATGCCCTGGTGCGTGCCCAACATGCCCAAGGATGTGCGCATGATGCCCAGGCGTGTGCCCATGATGCCCAGGTGCGTGCCCAACATGCACAGGGGTGTGCCCATGATGCCCAGGCATGTGCCCATGATGCCCAGGCGTGTGCCCATCATGCCCAGGGGTGTGCCCATGATGCCCAGGCGAGTGCCCATGATGCCCAGGCGTGTGCCCATGATGCCCATGCGTGTGCCCATGATGCCTAGTGCGTGCCCAACATGCCCAGGGTGTGCCCATGATGCCCAGGCTGTGGCCATGATGCCCAGGTGCGTGCCCAACATGCCCAGGGGTGGGCCCATGATGCCTAGGTGTGTGCCCATGATGCCCAGGCGTCTGTCCATCATGCCTAGGGGTGTGCCCATTGACGCGCGTCGTTTGACGCGTCAAACTTAATTATTTATGTCTCCTGCTATTAGCTAGTAAAGCGGCAAGCGGGGTCGAACCCTAGAGAGCTGGTGTTGGTAAAGTCGTTCTGTAAACAATAAAATTGGGGGTTTGGTGTGAGCAATTGTTGTAAAACGCAAGGGAAATAAAACGAAAAGTATTCAATCAGAGAAAGCACTCGGTCTAGGGTTTTCTATTGTGACTCGTTTATCATTGACTTCTAATAATCTAATTTTGTGTTCCTTAGTGTGGTTACTCCGTTTCAGGTTATAACCTAAGGTAAGGCCATTTCAAGCACTTACACCACAATCTACCCCGTTTCAGGTTATAGACTTCTAGTTTTAGCAAACCTAATACTCCGTTTCAGGTTATATCAGGTTAACGTGCGACTACTTGTCCTAACGTTTCAGTATCAAACAAGCAGCAAAAATAAGGGCTGAACTGCTCGGCTAAGTTTTACCGTTTCAAGTCTCCACTTAGCTTCGCAATTCAAACCGAGATAAATAGCACAAAAACTAGTGGAACATAAAATAGCATTAAGCAATGAATCTCAAAACTTCGTCACAATATATTGAACCCTAAACCGAATAAACAGTTTAGCTACACATAATTATGAAAAGACGCATAATTAAAAGTAGAAAAATCTTCTCTCTCGTCGAAGCTTCGTCTTCTCCTCCAGAGCCGTCTTGGTTGATGGATCATGGAAACCCTAACCCAAACATCTTATTTATAAAAAAAGATAGGGTTTCCAAGTTTGATTTGGGCTGAAATTTCCAATTTTCGGACTCGCTGACGTCATCAAAACGTGTTGATGACGTCATCGACGCGGACCGTGTACATTTTAACTGGCGCGGACCATGAACACTTTATCGGTGAGTTAAAATTGCCTGCGTCCGTGATCCGGTCTGAGTTGCTGCTCTCTTCTGCGCGCCAATTCCGACTTTGACTCTCGTTTTGACCCTCCAAATGACTTCGGATGCTCTCGGTGTGAACTAGAAAGTTGTAGGGAATTGAGTCAGCTACGCAACGCCATGTAGCTCGTATTTTTCTGATCAACGGTCCATTCCCAGTGCTCCGCCGAACGGCCAAAGGTCTGATCTGCCATTGTGATGTTTTCGGCATAAAATGCCGTCTTTTATGCACGTTTCCTCCTAGAGCTTCCGAAACACCTGAAATGCAAAACCATACTGGAAAGTAATTGTTGGCATATAAAAGTGTCGAAATAAACGGGATTAATTGACTCGACGAGTCGTATAAATACGACTCATCAAACCACCCCACACTTAAGCTTGTTTGTCCCGAACAAGAACTAAGTCATAGAAGGAAAATAAATGCAACACCACAATTTCTTCGACGTCCCAGATAATGCTACATGAATATGAGTTGCTAGTCTAGACTCGCTTTTCTATGCATAACTCAATCGCTACTAAAATCATCATGCTCAACATGGAATTACTTGATACATGTTACCTGAGAGCTGAAATCCAAATCAATTCGGATGAGTGGGAGATAGTCCTCTTTAGACCCATGATCTGCACTCTCTGTCCCGAATTCTAGCTATATGGTTACGCTTCATTGCTTCTTCTTGCACGTGATTGATTCGAGCTTCAAGGTGTTTGAGTACTTTTCGGACAGCTTGTAGTGACTCGGTTTGATGTATCAATGGGACACTTCACTTTATTGCGGTGTAAGATTTCACAATTGATCGAATTTGTTTCCTTGTGTTGCGGATTGTGATTGCTCGAACCTACTTGCTCTCAGTCATCATTGTCCTTTTGACGCGAGTCAAGCCAAGGGTCGCTTGACTATTTTCCCAGCTACTTGGACTAGAGTTTGGACGGTGTGATGTATTCCCGTCCCGACCAACCGCAAAAGTACCGCAGTGGCGGAGCAGACTCGTAACCATGTCGCCTCGAAGTGCTAGCCTCCACGAAATCCACATAACCATATAACTCGAGTTCGGTCCTTTGAATGCTTCGTCAAGTCTCTCTAGGACATTTCTATCAACTCCACATCCCTGTTTATCTCAACTCAGAAGGACACGTACTAGGTTAAATTCACATGTAGTCACACAATTCAAATTTCACGAGAGAAACGCATTTAATCAGCTCATCTATTTCACATCACCAAAATTCAATACTGCATATCCAAGAAATAGAGAGAAATTTCATATTTTCAAATTTTTTTTTTTAAGGGAAACGTGCTGACACTATGCAAGTGCAAAAAAATAAACGTGTTGACACAACAGACTGACTTTCCCACCCCACACTTTTGAACTGACGTGTCCTCACGGCACGACTGAAATTCAAAGACACAGCTATGCATGCAACAAATGGAAAAGGAAGATATTAAAGTGAACAGGTACTCCCCTCGTTTCGTCGTGTGAAGATGAAAATTCTGGTCAAACGAGTCAGTCAACGCTGGTCAAAGGTCAACCGCGGATCACGTTCATTTTAACGCCGCGGTCAACACTTAAACTGAACTCCATCCGCGGAGGTTAATGTATACGTGGTCCGCGACCTGTTCTGAGTTGCATTTGTTTCCTGCATAAAAATGTTCTTCTTTTCCAAAAGACAATGTGATAACACGAATAAAGACTCAAACATAGAAAATATAAATGACATAAGTAAATAAGATAACAACTGAAAACAAAAAAAAAATATAAAAAATGCCGGGCTGCCTCCCTGCGAGCGCGTTTGTTTTACGTCGTTGGCTCGACGTTACCTCTTTAGGGATCACAAGTTAGGATCCCATGGACGTGTGAGGTCAAATTTTGCCTCAGCTATTCCTTCAACCTGCCCAAAATCCTCATGGAATGATGTGCTCGAGTCTGCTCTCCATCGATCAGGCGGGTTCACCTTTACATCCTTCCGAGCTGGCGAGGACACCTTCATCGTAGCTACTGGTCCATCGAGTCGTGTTCTAGTGTTTCTCCATCCTGGTTTCCATTCAAACGCGCCATGTCTCGGTCGTTTCTTTATGAATGAGCGGTCGGCATGGAAGTTTAGTTTCTTGCCAGCAAACGCCAGTGACATCAAGCATGTTCCCATGTCAATCTTCCTCTTTCTAGCAAAGATGAATGGTCGTCCAAGAATAAGTGGTGGAGGATCATTATTTCTACCATCTCCCATCTGCAAAATATATGAGTCTATAGGAACAACAATGTCTCCAACATGGAGCGTTAGATCCTCAGGTAAACTAACAGGATGAGTACGTGATGTATTTCCTAACTCTACCAACACTTTAGGAAATTTCAATGGTCCCAATTTCAAAGAGCAAGCTAAAAAGTATGGCATGGCATTAATATTAGCACCCAAATCGATTAAGCAGTGGTGTATGAGGGTCTTACCAACACCACGGGTGACTGTCAAGGCACCTGAGATCTTACACTTTTCAGGCGGCTCTTCTTGACTCGTAATGAGTAAGTGCTCCGTCGTTGGTTTTTCCGAGGCATGACTTGCCTCCAACTCATCTTCTTTCTCATCATTATCGCTCACATGGTCTTCGGGAGCTATCATCTGCACAGAAAGCGATATAGGAAGATCAATTTCAAAATTTGGGGCAGACCATGTCGCGGGTGGTGAACACTTTAAGTGTTTCCGCGGAACGTTAACATGTTCTTGATCCGCGGCTTTAATATGCTCTTCATTCGCGGTCAACTGCTCTGTCGCGGTCTCTTCATAGTTTATCTCCGCGGGTGATGTGCATTTTAATGGACCGCGGATGACATTAACATGTACTTCATCCGCGATCTGGTCTGAGGCGGATTCCTTTGCTACTTCGTTCAAATCCTTTCTGCTCTGCGACGTTATGGTTTCGATGGGGGTGCATATGATGTCGGGCACGATCTCGAGCATTTCGGCAGCGAGCACAGGGACTGTCTCGGGTATTTTGGCAATGAGGTCCGATTCGAGTGGCTCGGCCGGCTCTTCTTCAGGCGCCAGTGGGCCGTCTTCTTCTAAATGCCCGGGGTAATCTGAATTGAGCTCTTCTTCAGTCAACCATGGGTCCTCATCCTCCGTTGGTTCCGTGTAATCCAATATAGGCTCTACCTCGCTGTCCCTTGGCTTTGTCTCGAGCATCTCATTGATCCGATATGCACTTTCTTTTAGAGCCGCCTCTACTTCTGCCCAAGATTCCTCGGCTTTGGCCTGGTTTTGTTGTATCGTGTCAGCCAATTGTTGGAGGCTAGCTGCCACATCGTCCTCTAGCGTCTCGGCCTGATCTTGTCTTGGTCTTGACCTCTCGGCCAAATCATCTATCAAGTGCCAAAGATCGTCCATGTCTAAGTTATTCACCGAGCCTCCCGCCGCATCATTAAGCCAATTCCACTCATGTGGCATCATTCCACCGAGAAATCTTTGAAGAAGATAGAGGTTTGTGAATCCATGGTGCGGGCAGCTCATCACAATGGAATCGAAGTACGACAAGTACTCGTCCAATGTTTCGTCCCGGGATTGCTTGAGGTTGATGATCTTCTCGCGGACTTCAAGTTGGAAGGATGGTGGGGAAAACTCCTCATAGTTCCAAGGCTCTGTACTATAATAAGAAGACATGGTGCACCATAAAGCAAAACTAAATAAAAAAAAGAACAGAAAAATAAATAAAGAAAAAGAACAACTTCACCGAAGCGCAGCTCCCCGGCAACGGCGCCAAAATTTGACGCGCGTCGTTTGACGCGTCAAACTTAATTATTTATGTCTCCTGCTATTAGCTAGTAAAGCGGCAAGCGGGGTCGAACCCTAGAGAGCTGGTGTTGGTAAAGTCGTTCTGTAAACAATAAAATTGGGGGTTTGGTGTGAGCAATTGTTGTAAAACGCAAGGGAAATAAAACGAAAAGTATTCAATCAGAGAAAGCACTCGTTCTAGGGTTTTCTATTGTGACTCGTTTATCATTGACTTCTAATAATCTAATTTTGTGTTCCTAAGTGTGGTTACTCCGTTTCAGGTTATAACCTAAGGTAAGGCCATTTCAAGCACTTACACCACAATCTACCCCGTTTCAGGTTATAGACTTCTAGTTTTAGCAAACCTAATACTCCGTTTCAGGTTATATCAGGTTAACGTGCGACTACTTGTCCTAACGTTTCAGTATCAAACAAGCAGCAAAAATAAGGGCTGAACTGCTCGGCTAAGTTTTACCGTTTCAAGTCTCCACTTAGCTTCGCAATTCAAACCGAGATAAATAGCACAAAAACTAGTGGAACATAAAATAGCATTAAGCAATGAATCTCAAAACTTCGTCACAATATATTGAACCCTAAACCAAATAAACAGTTTAGCTACACATAATTATGAAAAGACGCATAATTAAAAGTAGAAAAATCTTCTCTCTCGTCGAAGCTTCGTCTTCTCCTCCAGAGCCGTCTTGGTTGATGGATCATGGAAACCCTAACCCAAACATCTTATTTATAAAAAAAGATAGGGTTTCCAAGTTTGATTTGGGCTGAAATTTCCAATTTTCGGACTCGCTGACGTCATCAAAACGTGTTGATGACGTCATCGACGCGGACCGTGTACATTTTAACTGGCGCGGACCATGAACACTTTATCGGTGAGTTAAAATTGCCTGCGTCCGTGATCCGGTCTGAGTTGCTGCTCTCTTCTGCGCGCCAATTCCGACTTTGACTCTCGTTTTGACCCTCCAAATGACTTCGGATGCTCTCGGTGTGAACTAGAAAGTTGTAGGGAATTGAGTCAGCTACGCAACGCCATGTAGCTCGTATTTTTCTGATCAACGGTCCATTCCCAGTGCTCCGCCGAACGTCCAAAGGTCTGATCTGCCATTGTGATGTTTTCGGCATAAAATGCCGTCTTTTATGCACGTTTCCTCCTAGAGCTTCCGAAACACCTGAAATGCAAAACCATACTGGAAAGTAATTGTTCGCATATAAAAGTGTCGAAATAAACGGGATTAATTGACTCGACGAGTCGTATAAATACGACTCATCACCCATGATGCCCAAGTGTGTGCCCATCATTCCCAGGCGTGTGCCCATGATGCCCAGGCGTGTGCCCATCATGCCCAGGCATGTGCCCATGATGCCCAGGTGCGTGCCCAACATGCACAGGGGTGTGCCCATGATGCCCAAGCGTGTGCCCATGATGCCCTAGCGTGCGCACATGATGCCCAGGCGTGTGCCCATCATGCCCAGGCGTGTGCCCATGATGCCCAGGGGTGTGCCCATGATGCCCAGGTGCGTGCCCATGATGCCCAGGCGTGTGCCTATGATGCCCTGCTGCGTGCCCAACATGCCCAGGGGTGTGCCCATGATGTCCAGGCGTGTGCCCAGGATGCCCAGGTGTGTGCCCATGATGCCCAGTCGTGTGCCCATGATGCCCATGCGTGTCCCCATCATGCCCAGGGGTGTGCCCATGATGCCTAGGGGTGTGCCCATGATGCCCAGGCGTGTACCCATCATGCCCAGGCGTGTGCCCATGATGCCCAGGGGTGTGCCCATGATGCCCAGGCGTGTGCCCATGATGCCCAAGCGTGTGCCCATGATGCCCAGGTGCGTGCCCAACATGCCCAGGGGTGTGCCCATGATGCCCAGGCGCGTGCCCATCATGCCCAGGGGTGTGCCCATGATGCCCAGGGGTGTGCCCATGATGCCCAGGTGGGTGCCCATGATTCCCTGGTGCGTGCCCAACATGCCCAGGGGTGTGCCCATGATGCCCAGGTGCGTGCCCAACATGCCCAGGGGTGTGCCCATGATGCCCATGCATGTGCCCATGATGCCCATGCGTGTGCCCATCATGCCCAGGGGTGTGCCCATGAAGCCCAGGCGTGTGCCCATGATGCCCTGGTGCGTGCCCAACATGCCCAGGGGTGTGCCCATGATGCCCAGGCGTATGCCCATGATGCCCAGGCGTGTGCCCATGATGCCCAGGCGAGTGCCCATGATGCCCTGGTGCGTGCCCAACATGCCCACGGGTGTGCCCATGATGCCCAGGCGTGTGCCCATGATGCCCAGGTGCGTGCCCAACATGCCCAGGGGTGTGCCCATGATGCCCAGGCATGTGCCCATCATGCCCAGGCGTGTGCCCATGATGCCCAGGGGTGTGCCCATGATGCCCAGGCGTGTGCCCATGATGCCCAGGCGTGTGCCTATGATGCCCAGGTGCGTGCCCAACATGCCCAAGGGTGTGCCCATGATGCCCAGACGTGTGCCCATCATGCCCAGGCGTGTGCCCATCATACCCAGGGGTGTGCCCATGATGCCCAGGGGTGTGCCCATGATGCCCAGGGGTGTGCCCATGATGCCCAGGCGTGTGCCCATAATGCCCAGGTGCGTGCCCAACATGCCCAGGGGTGTGCCCATGATGCGCAGGCGTGTGCCCATCATGCCCAGGCGTGTGCCCATGATGCCCAGGGGTGTGCCCATGATGCCCAGGCGTGTGCCCATCATGCCCAGGCGTGTGCCTATGATGCCCAGGTGCGTGCCCAACATGCCCAAGGGTGTGCCCATGATGCCCAGACGTGTGCCCATCATGCCCAGGCGTGTGTCCATCATGCCCAGGGGTGTGCCCATGATGCCCAGGGGTGTGCCCATGATGCCCAGGTGGGTGCCCAACATGCCCAGGGGTATGCCCATGATGCCCAGGCGTGTGCCCATGATGCCCATGCGTGTGCCCATGATGCCCAGGGGTGTGCCCATGATGCCCAGGCGTGTGTCCATGATGCCCAGGCGTGTGCCTAGGATGCCCTGGTGCGTGCCCAACATGCCCAGGGATGTGCCCATGATGCCCAGGCGTGTGCCCATGATGCCCAGGCGTGTGCCCATCATGCCTAGGGGTGTGCCCATGATGCCCAGGCGTGTGCCCATGATGCCCATGCGTGTGCCCATCATACCCAGGGGTGTGCCCATGATGCCTAGGGGTGTGCCCATGATGCCCAGGCGTGTGCCCATCATTCCCAGGCGTGTGCCCATCATGCCCAGGGGTGTGGCCATGATGCCCAGGGGTGTGCCCATGATGCCCATGGGTGTGCCCATGATGCCCAAGCGTGTGCCCATAATGCCCAGGTGCGTGCCCAACATGCCCAGGGGTGTGCCCATGATGCCCAGGCGTGTGCCCATCATGCCCAGGCGTGTGCCCATGATGCCCAGGCAGGTGCCCATGATGCCCAGGCGGGTGCCCATGATGCCCAGGCGGGTGCCCATGATGCCCAGACGGGTGTGCCCATGATGCCCAGACGGGTGTGCCCATGATGCCCAGGCGGGTGCCCATGATGCCCAGACGGGTGTGCCCATGATGCCCAGACGGGTGTGCCCATGATGCCCAGGTGCGTGCCCAACATGCCCAGGGGTGTGCCCATGATGCGCAGGCGTGTGCCCATCATGCCCAGGCGCGTGCCCATGATGCCCAGGGGTGTGCCCATGATGCCCAGGCGTGTGCCCATCATGCCCAGGCGTGTGCCTATGATGCCCAGGTGCGTGCCCAACATGCCCAAGGGTGTGCCCATGATGCCCAGACGTGTTCCCATCATGCCCAGGCGTGTGTCCATCATGCCCAGGGGTGTGCCCATGATGCCCAGGGGTGTGCCCATGATGCCCAGGTGCGTGCCCAACATGCCCAGGGGTGTGCCCATGATGCCCAGGCGTGTGCCCATGATGCCCATGTGTGTGCCCATGATGCCCAGGGGTGTGCCCATGATGCCCAGGCGTGTGTCCATGATGCCCAGGCGTGTGCCTAGGATGCCCTGGTGCGTGCCCAACATGCCCAGGGATGTGCCCATGATGCCCAGGCGTGTGCCCATGATGCCCAGGCGTGTGCCCATCATGCCTAGGGGTGTGCCCATGATGCCCAGGCGTGTGCCCATGATGCCCATGCGTGTGCCCATCATACCCAGGGGTGTGCCCATGATGCCTAGGGGTGTGCCCATGATGCCCAGGCGTGTGCCCATCATGCCCAGGCGTGTGCCCATCATGCCCAGGGGTGTGGCCATGATGCCCAGGGGTGTGCCCATGATGCCCATGGGTGTGCCCATGATGCCCAAGCGTGTGCCCATAATGCCCAGGTGCGTGCCCAACATGCCCAGGGGTGTGCCCATGATGCCCAGGCGTGTGCCCATGATGCCCAGGCAGGTGCCCATGAAGGCCAGGCGGGTGCCCATGATGCCCAGACGGGTGTGCCCATGATGCCCAGACGGGTGTGCCCATGATGCCCTGGTGCGTGCCCAACATGCCCAGGGGTGTGCCCATGATGCCCAGACGTGTGCCCATCATGCCCAGGGGTGTGCCCATGATGCCCAGGCGGGTGCCCATCATGCCCAGGCAAGTGCCCATGATGCCCAGGTGCGTGCCCAACATGCCCAGAGGTGTGCCCATGATGCCCAGGCGTGTGCCCATCATGCTCAGGCGTGTGCCCATCATGCCCAGGCGTGTGCCCATCATGCCCAGGCGTGTGCCCATCATGCCCAGGGGTGTGCCCATCATGCCCAGGGGTGTGCCCATGATGCCCAGGCGTGTGCCCATCATGCCCAGGCGCGTGCCCAACATGCCCAGGGGTGTGCCCATGATGCACAGGCGTGTGCCCATCATGCCCAGGCGTGTGCCCATCATGCCCAGGGTTGTGCCCATGATGCCCAGGCGTGTGCCCATCATGCCCAGGCGTGTGCCCATCATGCCCAGGGGTGTGCCCATTATGCCCAGGGGTGTGCCCATGATGCCCAGGCGTGTGCCCATGATGCCCCGGTGTGTGCCCATGATGCCCTGGTGCGTGCCCAACTTGCCCAGGGGTGTGCCCAACATGCCCAGGGGTGTGCCCATGATGCCCAGGCGTGTGCCCATGATGCCCAGGCGTGTGCCCATGATGCCCAGGCGTGTGCCCATGATGCCCCGGCGTGTGCCCATGATGCCCAGGCGTGTGCCCATGATGCCCAGGTGCGTGCCCAACATGCCCAGGGGTGTGCCCATGATGCCCAAGCGTGTGCCCATCATGCCCATGCGTGTGCCCATCATGCCCAGGGGTGTGCCCATGATGCCCAGGCGTGTGTCCATGATGCCCAGGCGTGTGCCTATGATGCCCTGGTGCGTGCCCAACATGCCCAGAGGTGTGCCCATGATGCCCAGACTTGTGCCCATCATGCCCAGGGGTGTGCCCATGATGCCCAGGCGGGTGCCCATCATGCCCAAGCGTGTGCCCATGATGCCCAGGTGCGTGCCCAACATGCCCAGGGGTGTGCCCATGATGCCCAGGCGTGTGCCCATCATGCCCAGGCGTGTGCCCGTCATGCCCAGGGGTGTGCCCATCATGCCCAGGCGTGTGCCCATGATGCCCATGCGTGTGCCCATCATGCCCAGGGGTGTGCCCATGATGCCTAGGGGTGTGCCCATGATGCCCAGGCGTGTGCCCATCATGCCCAGGCGTGTGCCCATCATGCCCAGGGGTGTGCCCATGATGCCCAGGGGTGTGCCCATGATGCCCAGGGGTGTGCCCATGATGCCCAGGCGTGTGCCCATAATGCCCAGGTGCGTGCCCAACATGCCTAGGGGTGTGTCCATGATGCCCAGGCGTGTGCCCATCATGCCCAGGCGTGTGCCCATGATGCCCAGGCAGGTGCCCATGATGCCCTGGTGCGTGCCCAACATGCCCAGGGGTGTGCCCATGATGCCCAGGCGGGTGCTCATGATGCCCAGGTGTGTGCCCATGATGCCCAGGCGTGTGCCCATCATGCCCAGGCGTGTGCCCATCATGCCCAGGCGTGTGCCCATCATGCCCAGGGGTGTGCCCATGATGCCCAGGGGTGTGCCCATGATGCCCAGGCGGGTGCCCATCATGCTCAGGCGTGTGCCCATCATGCCCATGCGTGTGCCCATCATGCCCAGGGGTGTGCCCATCATGCCCAGGGGTGTGCCCATCATGCCCAGGGGTGTGCCCATCATGCCCAGGCGTGTGCCCAGGCGCGTGCCCAACATGCCCAGGGGTGTGCCCATGATGCCCAGGCGTGTGCCCATCATGCCCAGGCGTGTGCCCATCATGCCCAGGGGTGTGCCCATGATGCCCAGGGGTGTGCCCATGATGCCCAGGCGTGTGTCCATGATGCCCAGGCGTGTGCCTATGATGCCCTGCTGCGTGCCCAACATGCCCAGGGGTGTGCCCATGATGCCCAGGCGTGTGCCCAGGATGCCCAGGGGTGTGCCCATGATGCCCAGTCGTGTGCCCATGATGCCCATGCGTGTGCCCATCATGCCCAGGGGTGTGCCCATGATGCCTAGGGGTGTGCCCATGATGCCCAGGCGTGTGCCCATCATGCCCAGGCGTGTGCCCATGATGCCCAGGGGTGTGCCCATGATTCCCAGGCGTGTGCCCATGATGCCCAAGCGTGTGCCCATGATGCCCAGGTGCGTGCCCAACATGCCCAGGGGTGTGCCCATGATGCCCAGGCGCGTGCCCATCATGCCCAGGGGTGTGCCCATGATGCCCCGGGGTGTGCCCATGATGCCCAGGTGGGTGCCCATGATTCCCTGGTGCGTGCCCAACATGCCCAGGGGTGTGCCCATGATGCCCAAGCGGGTGCCCATGATGCCCAGGTGCGTGCCCAACATGCCCAGGGGTGTGCCCATGATGCCCATGCATGTGCCCATGATGCCCATGCGTGTGCCCATCATGCCCAGGGGTGTGCCCATGAAGCCCAGGCGTGTGCCCATGATGCCCTGGTGCGTGCCCAACATGCCCAGGGGTGTGCCCATGATGCCCAGGCGTATGCCCATGATGCCCAGGCGTGTGCCCATGATGCCCAGGCGAGTGCCCATGATGCCCTGGTGCGTGCCCAACATGCCCACGGGTGTGCCCATGATGCCCAGGCGTGTGCCCATGATGCCCAGGTGCGTGCCCAACATGCCCAGGGGTGTGCCCATGATGCCCAGGCGTGTGCCCATGATGCCCATGCGTGTGCCCATGATGCCCAGGGGTGTGCCCATGATGCCCAGGCGTGTGTCCATGATGCCCAGGCGTGTGCCTAGGATGCCCTGGTGCGTGCCCAACATGCCCAGGGATGTGCCCATGATGCCCAGGCGTGTGCCCATGATGCCCAGGCGTGTGCCCATCATGCCCAGGGGTGTGCCCATGATGCCCAGGCGTGTGCCCATGATGCCCATTCGTGTGCCCATCATGCCCAGGGGTGTGCCCATGATGCCTAGGGTGTGCCCATGATGCCCAGGCGTGTGCCCATCATGCCCAGGCGTGTGCCCATCATGCCCAGGGGTGTGCCCATGATGCCCAGGGGTGTGCCCATGATGCCCAGGGGTGTGCCCTTGATGCCCAGGCGTGTGCCCATAATGCCCAGGTGCGTGCCCAACATGCCCAGGGGTGTGCCCATGATGCCCAGGCATGTGCCCATCATGCCCAGGCGTGTGCCCATCATGCCCAGGGGTGTGCCCATGATGCCCAGGCGGGTGCCCATGATGCCCAGGTGCGTGCCCAACATGCCCAGGGGTGTGCCCATGATGCGCAGGCGTGTGCCCATCATGCCCAGGCGTGTGCCCATGATGCCCAGGGGTGTGCCCATGATGCCCAGGCGTGTGCCCATCATGCCCAGGCGTGTGCCTATGATGCCCAGGTGCGTGCCCAACATGCCCAAGGGTGTGCCCATGATGCCCAGACGTGTGCCCATCATGCCCAGGCGTGTGTCCATCATGCCCAGGGGTGTGCCCATGATGCCCAGGGGTGTGCCCATGATGCCCAGGTGCGTGCCCAACATGCCCAGGGGTGTGCCCATGATGCCCAGGCGTGTGCCCATGATGCCCATGCGTGTGCCCATGATGCCCAGGGGTGTGCCCATGATGCCCAGGCGTGTGTCCATGATGCCCAGGCGTGTGCCTAGGATGCCCTGGTGCGTGCCCAACATGCCCAGGGATGTGCCCATGATGCCCAGGCGTGTGCCCATGATGCCCAGGCGTGTGCCCATCATGCCAAGGGGTGTGCCCATGATGCCCAGGCGTGTGCCCATGATGCCCATGCGTGTGCCCATCATACCCAGGGGTGTGCCCATGATGCCTAGGGGTGTGCCCATGATGCCCAGGCGTGTGCCTATCATGCCCAGGCGTGTGCCCATCATGCCCAGGGGTGTGGCCATGATGCCCAGGGGTGTGCCCATGATGCCCATGGGTGTGCCCATGATGCCCAAGCGTGTGCCCATAATGCCCAGGTGCGTGCCCAACATGCCCAGGGGTGTGCCCATGATGCCCAGGCGTGTGCCCATCATGCCCAGGCGTGTGCCCATGATGCCCAGGCAGGTGCCCATGATGCCCAGGCGGGTGCCCATGATGCCCAGACGGGTGTGCCCATGATGCCCAGACGGGTGTGCCCATGATGCCCTGGTGCGTGCCCAACATGCCCAGGGGTGTGCCCATGATGCCCAGACGTGTGCCCATCATGCCCAGGGGTGTGCCCATGATGCCCAGACGGGTGCCCATCATGCCCAGGCAAGTGCCCATGATGCCCAGGTGCGTGCCCAACATGCCCAGAGGTGTGCCCATGATGCCCAGGCGTGTGCCCATCATGCCCAGGCGTGTGCCCATCATGCCCAGGCGTGTGCCCATCATGCCCAGGCGTGTGCCCATCATGCCCAGGCGCGTGCCCAACATGCCCAGGGGTGTGCCCATGATGCACAGGCGTGTGCCCATCATGCCCAGGCGTGTGCCCATCATGCCCAGGCGTGTGCCCATCATGCCCAGGCGTGTGCCCATCATGCCCAGGGGTGTGCCCATTATGCCCAGGGGTGTGCCCATGATGCCCAGGCGTGTGCCCATGATGCCCTGGCGTGTGCCCATGATGCCCTGGTGCGTGCCCAACTTGCCCAGGGGTGTGCCCATGATGCCCAGGCGTGTGCCCATGATGCCCAGGTGCGTGCCCAACATGCCCAGGGGTGTGCCCATGATGCCCAAGCGTGTGCCCATCATGCCCATGCGTGTGCCCATCATGCCCAGGGGTGTGCCCATGATGCCCAGGCGTGTGTCCATGATGCCCAGGCGTGTGCCTATGATGCCCTGGTGTGTGCCCAACATGCCCAGAGGTGTGCCCATGATGCCCAGACTTGTGCCCATCATGCCCAGGGGTGTGCCCATGATGCCCAGGCGGGTGCCCATCATGCCCAGGCGTGTGCCCATGATGCCCAGGTGCGTGCCCAACATGCCCAGGGGTGTGCCCATGATGCCCAGGCGTGTGCCCATCATGCCCAGGCGTGTGCCCATCATGCCCAGGGGTGTGCCCATCATGCCCAGGCGTGTGCCCATGATGCCCATGCGTGTGCCCATCATGCCCAGGGGTGTGCCCATGATGCCTAGGGGTGTGCCCATGATGCCCAGGCGTGTGCCCATAATGCCCAGGCGTGTGCCCATCATGCCCAGGGGTGTGCCCATGATGCCCAGGGGTGTGCCCATGATGCCCAGGGGTGTGCCCATGATGCCCAGGCGTGTGCCCATAATGCCCAGGTGCGTGCCCAACATGCCCAGGGGTGTGCCCATGATGCCCAGGCGTGTGCCCATCATGCCCAGGCGTGTGCCCATGATGCCCAGGGGTGTGCCCATGATGCCCAGGCGTGTGTCCATGATGCCCAGGCGTGTGCCTAGGATGCCCTGGTGCGTGCCCAACATGCCCAGGGATGTGCCCATGATGCCCAGGCGTGTGCCCATGATGCCCAGGCGTGTGCCCATCATGCCTAGGGGTGTGCCCATGATGCCCAGGCGTGTGCCCATGATGCCCATGCGTGTGCCCATCATACCCAGGGGTGTGCCCATGATGCCTAGGGGTGTGCCCATGATGCCCAGGCGTGTGCCCATCATGCCCAGGCGTGTTCCCATCATGCCCAGGGGTGTGGCCATGATGCCCAGGGGTGTGCCCATGATGCCCATGGGTGTGCCCATGATGCCCAAGCGTGTGCCCATAATGCCCAGGTGCGTGCCCAACATGCCCAGGGGTGTGCCCATGATGCCAAGGCGTGTGCCCATCATGCCCAGGCGTGTGCCCATGATGCCCAGGCAGGTGCCCATGATGCCCAGGCGGGTGCCCAAGATGCCCAGACGGGTGTGCCCATGATGCCCAGACGGGTGTGCCCATGATGCCCTGGTGCGTGCCCAACATGCCCAGGGGTGTGCCCATGATGCCCAGACGTGTGCCCATCATGCCCAGGGGTGTGCCCATGATGCCCAGGCGGGTGCCCATCATGCCCAGGCAAGTGCCCATGATGCCCAGGTGCGTGCCCAACATGCCCAGAGGTGTGCCCATGATGCTCAGGCGTGTGCCCATCATGCTCAGGCGTGTGCCCATCATGCCCAGGCGTGTGCCCATCATGCCCAGGCGTGTGCCCATCATGCCCAGGGGTGTGCCCATCATGCCCAGGGGTGTGCCCATCATGCCCAGGCGTGTGCCCATCATGCCCAGGCGCGTGCCCAACATGCCCAGGGGTGTGCCCATGATGCACAGGCGTGTGCCCATCATGCCCAGGCGTGTGCCCATCATGCCTAGGGTTGTGCCCATGATGCCCAGGCGTGTGCCCATCATGCCCAGGCGTGTGCCCATCATGCCCAGGGGTGTGCCCATTATGCCCAGGGGTGTGCCCATGATGCCCAGGCGTGTGCCCATGATGCCCTGGCGTGTGCCCATGATGCCCTGGTGCGTGCACAACTTGCCCAGGGGTGTGCCCATGATGCCCAGGCGTGTGCCCATGATGCCCAGGTGCGTGCCCAACATGCCCAGGGGTGTGCCCATGATGCCCAAGCGTGTGCCCATCATGCCCATGCGTGAGCCCATCATGCCCAGGGGTGTGCCCATGATGCCCAGGCGTGTGTCCATGATGCCCAGGCGTGTGCCTATGATGCCCTGGTGCGTGCCCAACATGCCCAGAGGTGTGCCCATGATGCCCAGACTTGTGCCCAACATGCCCAGGGGTGTGCCCATGATGCCCAGGCGGGTGCCCATCATGCCCAGGCGTGTGCCCATGATGCCCAGGTGCGTGCCCAACATGCCCAGGGGTGTGCCCATGATGCCCAGGCGTGTGCCCATCATGCCCAGGCGTGTGCCCATCATGCCCAGGGGTGTGCCCATCATGCCCAGGCGTGTGCCCATGATGCCCATGCGTGTGCCCATCATGCCCAGGGGTGTGCCCATGATGCCTAGGGGTGTGCCCATGATGCCCAGGCGTGTGCCCATCATGCCTAGGCGTGTGCCCATCATGCCCAGGGGTGTGCCCATGATGCCCAGGGGTGTGCCCATGATGCCCAGGGGTGTGCCCATGATGCCCAGGCGTGTGCCCATAATGCCCAGGTGCGTGCCCAACATGCCTAGGGGTGTGTCCATGATGCCCAGGCGTGTGCCCATCATGCCCAGGCGTAAGCCCATGATGCCCAGGCAGGTGCCCATGATGCCCTGGTGCGTGCCCAACATGCCCAGGGGTGTGCCCATGATGCCCAGGCGGGTGCCCATGATGCCCAGGTGTGTGCCCATGATGCCCAGGCGTGTGCCCATCATGCCCAGGCGTGTGCCCATCATGCCCAGGCGTGTGCCCATCATGCCCAGGGGTGTGCCCATGATGCCCAGGGGTGTGCCCATGATGCCCAGGCGGGTGCCCATCATGCTCAGGCGTGTGCCCATCATGCCCATGCGTGTGCCCATCATGCCCAGGCGTGTGCCCATCATGCCCAGGGGTGTGCCCATCATGCCCAGGGGTGTGCCCATGATGCCCAGGGGTGTGCCCATCATGCCCAGGGGTGTGCCCATCATGCCCAGGCGTGTGCCCTGGCGCGTGCCCAACATGCCCAGGGGTGTGCCCATGATGCCCAGGCGTGTGCCCATCATGCCCAGGCGTGTGCCCATCATGCCCAGGGGTGTGCCCATGATGCCCAGGGGTGTGCCCATGATGCCCAGGCGTGTGTCCATGATGCCCAGGCGTGTGCCTATGATGCCCTGCTGCGTGCCCAACATGCCCAGGGGTGTGCCCATGATGCCCAGGCGTGTGCCCAGGATGCCCAGGGGTGTGCCCATGATGCCCAGTCGTGTGCCCATGATGCCCATGCGTGTGCCCATCATGCCCAGGGGTGTGCCCATGATGCCTAGGGGTGTGCCCATGATGCCCAGGCGTGTGCCCATCATGCCCAGGCGTGTGCCCATGATGCCCAGGGGTGTGCCCATGATTCCCAGGCGTGTGCCCATGATGCCCAAGCGTGTGCCCATGATGCCCAGGTGCGTGCCCAACATGCCCAGGGGTGTGCCCATGATGCCCAGCCGCGTGCCCATCATGCCCAGGGGTGTGCCCATGATGCCCAGGGGTGTGCCCATGATGCCCAGGTGGGTGCCCATGATTCCCTGGTGCGTGCCCAACATGCCCAGGGGTGTGCCCATGATGCCCAAGCGGGTGCCCATGATGCCCAGGTGCGTGCCCAACATGCCCAGGGGTGTGCCCATGATGCCCATGCATGTGCCCATGATGCCCATGCGTGTGCCCATCATGCCCAGGGGTGTGCCCATGAAGCCCAGGCGTGTGCCCATGATGCCCTGGTGCGTGCCCAACATGCCCAGGGGTGTGCCCATGATGCCCAGGCGTATGCCCATGATGCCCAGGCGTGTGCCCATGATGCCCAGGCGAGTGCCCATGATGCCCTGGTGCGTGCCCAACATGCCCACGGGTGTGCCAATGATGCCCAGGCGTGTGCCCATGATGCCCAGGTGCGTGCCCAACATGCCCAGGGGTGTGCCCATGATGCCCAGGCGTGTGCCCATGATGCCCATGCGTGTGCCCATGATGCCCAGGGGTGTGCCCATGATGCCCAGGCGTGTGTCCATGATGCCCAGGCGTGTGCCTAGGATGCCCTGGTGCGTGCCCAACATGCCCAGGGATGTGCCCATGATGCCCAGGCGTGTGCCCATGATGCCCAGGCGTGTGCCCATCATGCCCAGGGGTGTGCCCATGATGCCCAGGCGTGTGCCCATGATGCCCAGGTGCGTGCCCAACATGCCCAGGGGTGTGCCCATGATGCGCAGGCGTGTGCCCATCATGCCCAGGCGTGTGCCCATCATGCCCAGGCGTGTGCCCATGATGCCCAGGGGTGTGCCCATGATGCCCAGGCGTGTGCCCATCATGCCCAGGCGTGTGCCTATGATGCCCAGGTGCGTGCCCAACATGCCCAAGGGTGTGCCCATGATGCCCAGACGTGTGCCCATCATGCCCAGGCGTGTGTCCATCATGCCCAGGGGTGTGCCCATGATGCCCAGGGGTGTGCCCATGATGCCCAGGTGCGTGCCCAACATGCCCAGGGGTGTGCCCATGATGCCCAGGCGTGTGCCCATGATGCCCATGCGTGTGCCCATGATGCCCAGGGGTGTGCCCATGATGCCCAGGCGTGTGTCCATGATGCCCAGGCGTGTGCCTAGGATGCCCTGGTGCGTGCCCAACATGCCCAGGGATGTGCCCATGATGCCCATGATGCCCATGTGCCCATGATGCCCAGGCGTGTGCCCATGATGCCCAGGCGTGTGCCCATGATGCCCATGCGTGTGCCCATCATGCCCAGGGGTGTGGCCATGATGCCCAGGGGTGTGCCCATGATGCCCATGGGTGTGCCTATGATGCCCAAGCGTGTGCCCATAATGCCCAGGTGCGTGCCCAACATGCCCTGGCGTGTGCCCATAATGCCCATGTGCGTGCCCAACATGCCCTGGCGTGTGCCCATGATGCCCTGGCGTGTGCCCATGATGCCCTGGTGCGTGCCCAACTTGCCCAGGGGTGTGCCCATGATGCCCAGGCGTGTGCCCATGATGCCCAGGTGCGTGCCCAACATGCCCAGGGGTGTGCCCATGATGCCCAAGCGTGTGCCCATCATGCCCATGCGTGTGCCCATCATGCCCAGGGGTGTGCCCATGATGCCCAGGGGTGTGCCCAACATGCCCAGGGGTGTGCCCTTGATGCCCAGGCGTGTGCCCATCATGCCCAGGCGTGTGCCCATCTTGCCCAGGGGTGTGCCCATGATGCCCAAGGGTGTGCCCATGATGCCCAGGCGGGTGCGCATCATGCCCAGGCGTGTGCCCATAATGCCCAGGTGCGTGCCCAACATGCCCAGGGGTGTGCCCATGATGCCCAGGCGTGTGCCCATCATGCCCAAGCGTGTGCCCATCATGCCCAGGGGTGTGCCCATCATGCCCAGGCGTGTGCCCATGATGCCCATGCGTGTGCCCATCATGCCCAGGGGTGTGCCCATGATGCCTAGGGGTGTGCCCATGATGCCCAGGCGTGTGCCCATCATGCCCAGGCGTGTGCCCATCATGCCCAGGGGTGTGCCCATGATGCCCAGGGGTGTGCCCATGATGCCCAGGGGTGTGCCCATGATGCCCAGGCGTGTGCCCATAATGCCCAGGTGCGTGCCCAACATGCCTAGGGGTGTGTCCATGATGCCCAGGCGTGTGCCCATCATGCCCAGGCGTGTGCCCATGATGCCCAGGCAGGTGCCCATGATGCCCTGGTGCGTGCCCAACATGCCCAGGGGTGTGCCCATGATGCCCAGGCGGGTGCCCATGATGCCCAGGTGTGTGCCCATGATGCCCAGGCGTGTGCCCATCATGCCCAGGCGTGTGCCCATCATGCCCAGGCGTGTGCCCATCATGCCCAGGGGTGTGCCCATGATGCCCAGGGGTGTGCCCATGATGCCCAGGCGGGTGCCCATCATGCTCAGGCGTGTGCCCATCATGCCCAGGGGTGTGCCCATCATGCCCAGGGGTGTGCCCATCATGCCCAGGCGTGTGCCCAGGCGCGTGCCCAATATGCCCAGGGGTGTGCCCATGATGCCCAGGCGTGTGCCCATCATGCCCAGGCGTGTGCCCATCATGCCCAGGGGTGTGCCCATGATGCCCAGGGGTGTGCCCATGATGCCCAGGCGTGTGTCCATGATGCCCAGGCGTGTGCCTATGATGCCCTGCTGCGTGCCCAACATGCCCAGGGGTGTGCCCATGATGCCCAGGCGTGTGCCCAGGATGCCCAGGGGTGTGCCCATGATGCCCAGTCGTGTGCCCATGATACCCATGTGTCTGCCAATCATGCCCAGGGGTGTGCCCATGATGCCTAGGGGTGTGCCCATGATGCCCAGGCGTGTGCCCATCATGCCCAGGCGTGTGCCCATGATGCCCAGGGGTGTGCCCATGATGCCCAGGCGTGTGCCCATGATGCCCAAGCGTGTGCCCATGATGCCCAGGTGCGTGCCCAACATGCCCAGGGGTGTGCCCATGATGCCCAGGCACGTGCCCATCATGCCCAGGGGTGTGCCCATGATGCCCAGGGGTGTGCCAATGATGCCCAGGTGGGTGCCCATGATTCCCTTGTGCGTGCCCAACATGCCCACGGGTGTGCCCATGATGCCCAAGCGGGTGCCCATGATGCCCAGGTGCGTGCCCAACATGCCCAGGGGTGTGCCCATGATGCCCATGCATGTGCCCATGATGCCCATGCGTGTGCCCATCATGCCCAGGGGTGTGCCCATGAAGCCCAGGCGTGTGCCCATGATGCCCTGGTGCGTGCCCAACATGCCCAGGGGTGTGCCCATGATGCCCAGGCGTGTGCCCATGATGCCCAGGCGAGTGCCCATGATGCCCTGGTGCGTGCCCAACATGCCCACGGGTGTGCCCATGATGCCCAGGCGTGTGCCCATGATGCCCAGGTGCGTGCCCAACATGCCCAGGGGTGTGCCCATGATGCCCAGGCGTGTGCCCATGATGCCCATGCGTGTGCCCATGATGCCCAGGGGTGTGCCCATGATGCCCAGGCGTGTGTCCATGATGCCCAGGCGTGTGCCTAGGATGCCCTGGTGCGTGCCCAACATGCCCAGGGATGTGCCCATGATGCCCAGGCGTGTGCCCATGATGCCCAGGCGTGTGCCCATCATGCCCAGGGGTGTGCCCATGATGCCCAGGCGTGTGCCCATGATGCCCATTCGTGTGCCCATCATGCCCAGGGGTGTGCCCATGATGCCTAGGGTGTGCCCATGATGCCCAGGCGTGTGCCCATCATGCCCAGGCGTGTTCCCATCATGCCCAGGGGTGTGCCCATGATGCCCAGGCGTGTGCCCATGATGCCCAGGCCTGTGCCCATCATGCCTAGGGGTGTGCCCAGGCGTGTGCCCATGATGCCCAGGCGAGTGCTTATGATGCCCTGGTGCGTGCCCAACATGCCCACGGGTGTGCCCATGATGCCCAGGCGTGTGCCCATGATGCACAGGTGCATGCCCAACATGCCCAGGGGTGTGCCCATGATGCCCTGGTGCGTGCCCAACATGCCCAGGTGCGTGCCCAACATGCCCAGGGGTGTGCCCATGATGCCCAGGCATGTGCCCATGATGCCCATGCGTGTGCCCATCATGCCCAGGGGTGTGCCCATGAAGCCCAGGCGTGTGCCCATGAAGCCCAAGCGTGTGCCCATGATGCCCAGGCGTGTGCCCATGATGCCCTGGTGCGTGCCCAACATGCCCAGGGGTGTGCCCATGATGCCCAGGCGTGTGCCCATGATGCCCAGCCGTGTGCCCATGATGCCCAGGCGAGTGCTCATGATGCCCTGGTGCGTGCTTAACATGCCCACGGGTGTGCCCATGATGCCAAGGCGTGTGCCCATGATGCCCAGGTGCGTGCCCAACATGCCCAGGGGTGTGCCCATGATGCCCAGGCGTGTGCCCATGATGCCCAGGCGTGTGCCCATGATGCCCATGCGTGTGCCCATGATGCCCAGGGGTGTGCCCATGATGCCCAGGCGTGTGTCCATGATGCCCAGGCGTGTGCCTAGGATGCCCTGGTGCGTGCCCAACATGCCCAGGGATGTGCCCATGATGCCCAGGCGTGTGCCCATCATGCCCAGGCGTGTGCCCATCATGCCCAGGGGTGTGCCCATGATGCCCAGGTGTGTGCCCATGATGCCCATGCGTGTGCCCATCATACCCAGGGGTGTGCCCATGATGCCTAGGGGTGTGTCCATGATGCCCAGGCGTGTGCCCATCATGCCCAGGCGTGTGCCCATCATGCCCAGGGGTGTGCCCATGATGCCCAGGGGTGTGCCCATGATGCCCAGGGGTGTGCCCATGATGCCCAGGCGTGTGCCCATAATGCCCAGGTGCGTGCCCAACATGCCCAGGGGTGTGCCCATGATGCCCAGGCGTGTGCCCATGATGCCCATGCGTGTGCCCATCATGCCCAGGGGTGTGCCCATGAAGCCCAGGCGTGTGCCCATGATGCCCAGGCGTATACCCATGATGCCCTGGTGCATGCCCAACATGCCCGGGGGTGTGCCCATGATGCCCAGGCGTGTGCCTATGATGCCCAGGCGTGTGCCCATGATGCCCAGGGGTGTGCCCATGATGCCCATGCGTGTGCCCATCATGCCCAGGCGCGTGCCCAACATGCCCAGGTGGGTCCCCTACATGCCCACGGGTGTGCCCATGATGCGCAGGCGTGTGCCCATCATGCCCAGGCTTGTGCCCATGATGCCCAGGGGTGTGCCCATGATGCCCAGGCGTGTGCCTATGATGCCCAGGTGCGTGCCCAACATGCCCAAGGGTGTGCCCATGATGCCCAGACGTGTGCCCATCATGCCCAGGCGTGTGTCCATCATGCCCAGGGGTGTGCCCATGATGCCCAGGGGTGTGCCCATGATGCCCAGGTGCGTGCCCAACATGCCCAGGGGTGTGCCCATGATGCCCAGGTGTGTGCCCATGATGCCCATGCGTGTGCCCATGATGCCCAGAGGTGTGCCCATGATGCCCAGGCGTGTGTCCATGATGCCCAGGCGTGTGCCTAGGATGCCCTGGTGCGTGCCCAACATGCCCAGAGATGTGCCCATGATGCCTAGGCGTGTGCCCACGATGCCCAGGCGTGTGCCCATCATGCCTAGGGGTGTGCCCATGATGCCCAGGCGTGTGCCCATGATGCCCATGCGTGTGCCCATCATACCCAGGGGTGTGCCCATGATGCCTAGGGGTGTGCCCATGATGCCCAGGCGTGTGCCCATCATGCCCAGGCGTGTGCCCATCATGCCCAGGGGTGTGGCCATGATGCCCAGGGGTGTGCCCATGATGCCCATGGGTGTGCCCATGATGCCCAAGCGTGTGCCCATAATGCCCAGGTGCGTGCCCAACATGCCCAGGGGTGTGCCCATGATGCCCAGGCGTGTGCTCATCATGCCCAGGCGTGTGCCCATGATGCCCAGGCAGGTGCCCATGATGCCCAGGCGGGTGCCCATGATGCCCAGACGGGTGTGCCCATGATGCCCAGACGGGTGTGCCCATGATGCCCTGGTGCGTGCCCAACATGCCCAGGGGTGTGCCCATGATGCCCAGACGTGTGCCCATCATGCCCAGGGGTGTGCCCATGATGCCCAGGCGGGTGCCCATCATGCCCAGGCAAGTGCCCATGATGCCCAGGTGCGTGCCCAACATGCCCAGAGGTGTGCCCATGATGCCCAGGCGTGTGCCCATCATGCTCAGGCGTGTGCCCATCATGCCCAGGCGTGTGCCCATCATGCCCAGGCGTGTGCCCATCATGCCCAGGGGTGTGCCCATCATGCCCAGGGGTGTGCCCATCATGCCCAGGCGTGTGCCCATCATGCCCAGGCGCGTGCCCAACATGCCCAGGGGTGTGCCCATGATGCACAGGCGTGTGCCCATCATGCCCAGGCGTGTGCCCATCATGCCCAGGGTTGTGCCCATGATGCCCAGGCGTGTGCCCATCATGCCCAGGCGTGTGCCCATCATGCCCAGGGGTGTGCCCATAATGCCCAGGGGTGTGCCCATGATGCCCAGGCGTGTGCCCATGATGCCCTGGTGATGAGCCGTATTTATACGACTCATAGAGTCATTAATTCCCACCATTTCATTCATTTTATTATGCGAACAGTTACTTTTTAGTGTTGTTTCGTATTTCAGGTGATTTGGAAGCTCTAGGAGGAATCGTTCTTAAAAGACGGCTTTTGAAGCCAAAAACATCGCAGTGGAAGAACGGAGCCAAAAGAGGGCCGTGAACAGTGTTTTCGGCTCGTGAACAGTAACTCCGGCGTGAACAGTAACTCCGCATGAATAGTAAATCCGGTGTGAATAGTAAATCCGGGGTGAACAGTGATTTTCGGCCCGTGAACAGTAACTTCGGCGAAAAATCCAAATTTCATGCTGAGTCCATTCGCACGTCCAAAGTCCAGCAGCCGGCCCAATTTGCATGCGATGCTAGGGTTTCGTAGCTTTATCACGAAGTTAGGGTTTCTCAAACCCTATAAATACAAGAGATCCCGCAGTCTTCAAATCATCAGAAAATCAGAGAGAAATCTCATCACACAGTTCTCATTCGACTCCTCTCCTCTGCCCGCCACCATTGTTGCGCCGCCCTTGCTCGCCAGTCCATCCGCTCATTCAGCCGTGCCTTGCTCTATTGTTTACTCGGTCATCAGTGAAGTTGTTATTTCCCTTTTATTTCCCTGCATTATTTCCTTATGACTATGTGTAACTAAAACCCATATTTGGGTTAGGGTTAAATAATTGTGACTTATGTTTTTGAGATTTGAATCTTAATGCTTGTTTCGTTATTCGATTAAATCTTTTGTGCTCATTATTTGGATTGAATTGTGAGGTTAAGTGGAAGCTTGGAATAGCAAAGCTTAACTGATCAATTCAACTCTCCTATTTGCTATTTGTTGACACTAGAGAGCTATTAACAAGTAGTGCACTAATTCGATATATCTTGGAATGGAGTATTGAATTATTAGGTTTAAAAGAATTAGAAACATGATATTTAGAAATCAATGATAAAACCAAGTCACAATTGAATAATACCCTAACCTGAATATTTCTTTGATTGATAAATCCCTTGCAATTTTCGATTATTACACTAACCTTTACTTTCACATTAGTTTCTTGTTTTTTCTCTATTACAGAACGAAGTAGTAACCATCTAGCTCCCTAGGGTTCGACCCTTGCTTGCCGCTGTACTAACCCAAAGTTTGAAGTGAGGAAATTATAAATTGTTTTTGCACAGGTACGACGACAAGCCTGTTCAAAATGGCGCCGTTGCCGGGGAGCTAAGCACGATGAAATTTGTTCTTCTTTATTTTTTTTCATTTATTTTTCTCTTTGCATTATTTCGAAAGTTGCTTATCTCGGTGATATTTCAATTTCAACTGTTCGATTTTCGATTTTCATTCTTTTCGATTTCCAATTTCTAGCTCTCAGAGGGTTCTGTCACCAAGACTTACGAGTCTAAGGATTTTGGGTTTTAAGTGGGACCGCTGTGACCCCTCCAATCTCCTGTGAACCCTTTGTTGCTAGTCTGTCTGTGCTATTACGGTGTTTGCTAGACCGGTGCTTGCTATTTCTTGTAACATGTCTCATGCAGGAAGCAGCGTTGGTGGCAACAGTCACACCAGTCACATTAACGAAGAAGTCAACCAGAATGTACAAGGAGTACAGCATGGCGAAATCAGGGGGGCTATCCCTGAACAGTTTCAACCGTTTCAACAGTTCCAACAACAACAACCTCAGAACCAACAACAGAACCAACCCCAACCACAGTACCCACAGTACCCTCAGTACCCACCACCGTATCCACAGTACCCACAACCGCCATACCCCCAATATCCACCATACCCACCATTACCATATCACCCACAACATCCATACCCACCACCTCAGAGACCTCAACAACAGCCAGCAGTCAGACAACATGACGCAGCAGCGCCCAATCAAGGGGCCAATGGACAGCTTTGGAGAAACAACAATCAGCAACATCAGCCAGCACGTCAGAATGTGCCTCAACAGCCCTACCAGCACCCACATCATCAGTTTCGGCAGAATACGCCTGGACAGTACCAGCAGAGAGGGCAGAACAGTAATCAGGCAGGTCCGAGCAACCAAGGCCCCAACAAAGCTCTCGAGGACATGATAAAGGATCTGGCTTCAGCCGTGATCCAGGATCGGGCCACGACCAAAGGAGACATTGCTGAATTGAAGAAACAGATGTCCCAGCTCAATACGACAGTCTCAGGTCTCGCAGCCACTCTGAATGCAGGACGACTTCCCTCACAGACAGTTGAGAACCCAAGAGGGAACGTCAGCCAAGTAGAGATAGTAGCTACAGATGCAGCACTCGAGGAGCCCACAGAAGAACCTAGCTCGGGCACCCTCAACACGACTCAACCAGACTCAGCCCTTATGGCTCAGGAGGCCGAAATTCACAGTTCCTCTTATGCTATGCAGGTAGTCGCTCCCGAAAGCCAGGTTACTAAGGAAGTTGAGCCAGAGATGAGCTTGGTGGTGAGGCCTACGCAGAACGACCAGATGATGATGCGTGCACCCACTGCGAGCCAGGAGACACCTTCAGGAAAGAGTAAGGACCCAGGGGCCTTCACGGTTACCTGTGGTATCGGTAAGACCCAAATACCTCACTGCTTAATTGATTTGGGTGCTGCTATTAATGTCATGCCTTACTCTTTGTATTGCTCGCTGGGTCTTGGACCATTGAAACCACCTAGGTTGTCTATAGAATTAGGGGATAAGTCTTGTGTTCGCCCTACTGGATTGCTTGAAGATCTAACCCTCCGAGTAGGAGATCTTGCTGTGCCTGCAGATTTCTATGTCTTGCAGATGGAAAAATCCAGAAAAGTCGAACCACCAGGGCTCATTTTGGGACGGCCATTCCTCTACACCACCAAAACCCGGATTGACATGGGCATAGGATTACTGTCATTATCATGCGGTGGGAAGGAAGCAGACTTCTATGTCTACGAGGATGACGATCGTCCACGCACAAGGAAACCGCCAGACATTGTGCACACATCAGAGTACGACACCCTAGTTCCAGACCCACCAGAGCAGGCTCTACAGACTACCAGGCCAGCAGCTATGGCCAAGATGTCCACATCTTCTCGAGGCTATAAGGGGAAGAAACCATCTGAATCTTGGAGAGTAGAGCAGAGCGCACAGCTAGATGCGCACACTGGACGAACAGAGGGAGTTGCTGAGCAGAAATATGACCTCACACGCCCATGGGACCCTAACTTGTGATCCCTACAGAGGTACTGTCGAGCCAACGACGTTAAACAAAGGCGCTCGCAGGGAGGCAGCCCTGCATGGTTTGCACGTCTTTACATTTCAGTTTGTTGATTTACTATGTTTATTTATGAGTCTTTCATTGTCACATTGTACCTTGGAAAGGATTTGGTTTAATTTTGTAGGGATTGGACTTAGTCGGCCGGAAATTCCCTTTGCGAGTTACGCACTTTGCTTGCGGAGCTACGCATTTTAGTGCGCCGGGAGAGCCCTTACATCCGAGTTCAGCCGACTGCCGTCTACATCCCAGGGGAGTATTGTTCTACCCTCTTCCTTTCCTTATCTATTGTTTGCATGCATTGTGAGTCTTGATTTAAGTCGTGCCGTGAGGACACGGCTCATTTCAAAAGTGTGGGGTGGGAGAGTCAGTTATGAGTCAGTTATCGAGTCAGCATGCCCACCATACAGAGTCAGCACGTTTCGAGTCATTTTTAAAATTTTTGTACATGATACTTCACTATTTCCTAGACTTGCAGTATTGGATAGTGATTGGGTGAAATAGATATAGCCGATTTTACATGCATGTCTTTGGTGAAAATTGATTTGTGCGACTAACATGTGATCTTAAAATTTTGCGTGCCTTTGTTAGTCGAGATAAACAGGGACGTGGAGTTGATAGCAATGCCCTAGAGAGACTTGACAGATCGTTCAAAGGCCGAACTCAGGATATGTGGTTATGTGGAGTTCGTGGAGGCTAGCACTTCGAGGCAACATAGTACGAGTCTGCTCCGCCACTGCGGTACCCTTTGCGGTTGGTCGGGACGGGAATACTTCACACCGTCCAAGCTCTAGGCCAAGTAGCCGGGAAAATAGGCAAGCGACCCTTGACTTGACCCGTGTCAAAAGGTCGAGGATGAGTGAGAGCAGGAAGGTTTCTAATCCAAGTAACCGGGAAAATAGACGAGCGACCCTCGGCTTGACTCGCGTCAAAAGGAGAAGGAACCACGGTTCGAGCAAGTCACAATCCGCACTTCAAGGCAACAAATCCACCACCATTGTGATAGTCCACACGTTTCTCATGTGAAAGCATCATTGAAATCCCAAATCAGATGACACTATAGCTGGCCGAAAAGCACTCAACACTTTGAAGCTCGAATCAATCACGTGCAAGAAAAAGCGGCAAAGCATAACCATATAGCAGCGAGTTCGAGTCCGAGAATGAGGGTTCATGGGTCTAAAAAGGGCTATCTCCCGATACATCCGAATTGGTTTGCATCTCGACTCAAAGGTAACACGTATCATTAACCCCATGTTTTTCGCACGATGATATTAGTAGCAAGCATGCATAACTGGCGAGATCTATAGTAGCTTAATTCATGTCCATGTAGCTCGTCTAGGATGACCGAAGCATTGTGATGTTTACATTAGTCGTTCCTCTTATGACCTAGTTCTTGTTCGGGACGAACAAGTTTAAGTGTGGGGTGGTTTGATGAGCCGTATTTATACGCCTGGGCATGATGGGCACACGCCTGGGCATCATGGGCACACACCTGGGCATCATGGGCACCCGCCTGGGCATCATGGGCACACCCCTGGGCATGTTGGGCACGCACCAGGGCATCATGGGCACCTGCCTGGGCATCATGGGCACACGCCTGGGCATGATGGGCACACGCCTGGGCATCATGGACACACCCCTAGGCATGTTGGGCACGCACCTGGGCATTATGGGCACACGCCTGGGCATCATGGGCACACCCCTGGGCATCATGGGCACACGCCTGGGCATCATGGGCACACCCCTGGGCATGTTGGGCACGCACCAGGGCATCATGCGCACCTGCCTGGGCATCATGGGCACACGCCTGGGCATGATGGGCACACGCCAGGGCATCATGGACACACCCCTAGGCATGTTGGGCACGCACCTGGGTATTATGGGCACACGCCTGGGCATCATGGGCACACCCCTGGGCATCATGGGCACCCGCCTGGGCATCATGGGCACCCGCCTGGGCATCATGGGCACACCCCTGGGCATGTTGGGCACGCACCAGGGCATCATGGGCACCTGCCTGGGCATCATGGGCACACGCCTGGGCATGATGGGCACACGCCTGGGCATCATGGACACACCCCTAGGCATGTTGGGCACGCACCTGGGCATTATGGGCACACGCCTGGGCATCATGGGCATACGCCTGGGCATCATGGGCACACGCCTGGGCACACCCCTGGGCATTATGGGCACAGGCCTGGGCATCATGGGCACACCCCTGGGCATGATGGGCACACGCCTGGGCATCATGGGCACACGCCTGGGCATCATGGGCACACGCCTAGGCACACCCCTGGGCATGATGGGCACAGGCCTGGGCATCATGGGCACATGCCTGGGCATCATGGGCACACCCCTGGGCATGTTGGGCACACACCTGGGCATCATGGGCACACGCCTGGGCATCATGGGCACACCCCTGGGCATGTTGGGCACGTACTAGGGCATCATGGGCACACGCATGGGCATCATGGGCACACGCCTTGGCATCATGGGCACACGCCTGGGCATCGTGGGCACATCCCTGGGCATGATGGGCACACGCCTGGGCATCATGGGCACACGCCTGGGCATCATGGGCACACGCCTGGGCATCATGGGCACCCGCCTGGGCATCATGGGCACCCGCCTGGGCATCATGGGCACACCCCTGGGCATGTTGGGCACGCACCAGGGCATCATGGGCACCTGCCTGGGCATCATGGGCACACGCCTGGGCATGATGGGCACACGCCTGGGCATCATGGACACACCCCTAGGCATGTTGGGCACGCACCTGGGCATTATGGGCACACGCCTGGGTATCATGGGCACACGCCTGGGCACACCCCTGGGCATGATGGGCACAGGCCTGGGCATCATGGGCACACCCCTGGGCATGATGGGCACACGCCTGGGCATCATGGGCACACGCCTGGGCATCATGGGCACACGCCTGGGCACACCCCTGGGCATGATGGGCACAGGCCTGGGCATCATGGGCACATGCCTGGGCATCATGGGCACACCCCTGGGCATGTTGGGCACACACCTGGGCATCATGGGCACACGCCTGGGCATCATGGGCACACCCCTGGGCATGTTGGGCACGTACTAGGGCATCATGTGCACACGCCTGGGCATCGTGGGCACATCCCTGGGCATGATGGGCACACGCCTGGGCATGATGGGCAAACGCCTGGGTATAATGGGCACACCCCTGGGCATGTTGTGCACGCACCTGGGCATCATGGGCACACCCCTGGGCATCATGGGCACACGCCTGGGCATGATGGGCACACGCCTGGGCCCAGACGGGTGTGCCCATGATGCCCAGGCGGGTGCCCATGATGCCCAGACGGGTGTGCCCATGATGCCCAGACGGGTGTGCCCATGATGCCCAGGTGCGTGCCCAACATGCCCAGGGGTGTGCCCATGATGCGCAGGCGTGTGCCCATCATGCCCAGGCGTGTGCCCATGATGCCCAGGGGTGTGCCCATGATGCCCAGGCGTGTGCCCATCATGCCCAGGCGTGTGCCTATGATGCCCAGGTGCGTGCCCAACATGCCCAAGGGTGTGCCCATGATGCCCAGACGTGTGCCCATCATGCCCAGGCGTGTGTCCATCATGCCCAGGGGTGTGCCCATGATGCCCAGGGGTGTGCCCATGATGCCCAGGTGCGTGCCCAACATGCCCAGGGGTGTGCCCATGATGCCCAGGCGTGTGTCCATGATGCCCAGGCGTGTGCCTAGGATGCCCTGGTGCGTGCCCAACATGCCCAGGGATGTGCCCATGATGCCCAGGCGTGTGCCCATGATGCCCAGGCGTGTGCCCATCATGCCTAGGGGTGTGCCCATGATGGCCAGGCGTGTGCCCATGATGCCCATGCGTGTGCCGATCATACCCAGGGGTGTGCCCATGATGCCTAGGGGTGTGCCCATGATGCCCAGGCGTGTGCCCATCATGCCCAGGCGTGTGCCCATCATGCCCAGGGGTGTGGCCATGATGCCCAGGGGTGTGCCCATGATGCCCATGGGTGTGCCCATGATGCCCAAGCGTGTGCCCATAATGCCCAGGTGCGTGCCCAACATGCCCTGGGGTGTGCCCATGATGCCCAGGCATGTGCCCATCTTGCCCAGGCGTCTGCCCATGATGCCCAGGCAGGTGCCCATGATGCCCAGGCGGGTGCCCATGATGCCTAGACGGGTGTGCCCATGATGCCCAGACGGGTGTGCCCATGATGCCCTGGTGCGTGCCCAACATGCCCAGGAGTGTGCCCATGATGCCCAGACGTGTGCCCATCATGCCCAGGGGTGTGCCCATGATGCCCAGGCGGGTGCCCATCATGCCCAGTCAAGTGCCCATGATGCCCAGGTGCGTGCCCAACATGCCCAGAGGTGTGCCCATGATGCCCAGGCGTGTGCCCATGATGCCCATGCGTGTGCCCATGATGCCCAGGGGTGTGCCCATGATGCCCAGGCGTGTGTCCATGATGCCCAGGCGTGTGCCTAGGATGCCCTGGTGCGTGCACAACATGCCCAGGGATGTGCCCATGATGCCCAGGCGTGTGCCCATGATGCCCAGGCGTGTGCCCATCATGCCTAGGGGTGTGCCAATGATGCCCAGGCGTGTGCCCATGATGCCCATGCGTGTGCCCATCATACCCAGGGGTGTGCCCATGATGCCTAGGGGTGTGCCCATGATGCCCAGGCGTGTGCCCATCATGCCCAGGCGTGTGCCCATCATGCCCAGGGGTGTGGCCATGATGCCCAGGGGTGTGCCCATGATGCCCATGGGTGTGCCCATGATGCCCAAGCGTGTGCCCATAATGCCCAGGTGCGTGCCCAACATGCCCAGGGGTGTGCCCATGATGCCCAGGCGTGTGCCCATCATGCCCAGGCGTGTGCCCATGATGCCCAGGCAGGTGCCCATGATGCCCAGGCGGGTGCCCATGATGCCCAGGCGGGTGCCCATGATGCCCAGACGGGTGTGCCCATGATGCCCAGACGGGTGTGCCCATGATGCCCAGGCGGGTGCCCATGATGCCCAGACGGGTGTGCCCATGATGCCCAGACGGGTGTGCCCATGATGCCCAGGTGCGTGCCCAAGATGCCCAGGGGTGTGCCCATGATGCGCAGGCGTGTGCCCATCATGCCCAGGCGTGTGCCCATGATGCCCAGGGGTGTGCCCATGATGCCCAGGCGTGTGCCCATCATGCCCAGGCGTGTGCCTATGATGCCTAGGTGCGTGCCCAACATGCCCAAGGGTGTGCCCATGATACCCAGACGTGTGCCCATCATGCCCAGGCGTGTGTCCATCATGCCCAGGGGTGTGCCCATGATGCCCAGGGGTGTGCCCATGATGCCCAGGTGCGTGCCCAACATGCCCAGGGGTGTGCCCATGATGCCCAGGCGTGTGCCCATGATGCCCATGCGTGTGCCCATGATGCCCAGGGGTGTGCCCATGATGCCCAGGCGTGTGTCCATGATGCCCAGGCGTGTGCCTAGGATGCCCTGGTGCGTGCCCAACATGCCCAGGGATGTGCCCATGATGCCCAGGCGTGTGCCCATGATTCCCAGGCGTGTGCCCATCATGCCTAGGGGTGTGCCCATGATGCCCAGGCGTGTGCCCATGATGCCCATGCGTGTGCCCATCATACCCAGGGGTGTGCCCATGATGCCCAGGGGTGTGCCCATGATGCCCAGGCGTGTGCCCATGATGCCCATGCGTGTGCCCATGATGCCCAGGGGTGTGCCCATGATGCCCAGGCGTGTGTCCATGATGCCCAGGCGTGTGGCTAGGATGCCCTGGTGCGTGCCCAACATGCCCAGGGATGTGCCCATGATGCCCAGGCGTGTGCCCATGATTCCCAGGCGTGTGCCCATCATGCCTAGGGGTGTGCCCATGATGCCCAGGCGTGTGCCCATGATGCCCATGCGTGTGCCCATCATACCCAGGGGTGTGCCCATGATGCCCAGGCGTGTGCCCATCATGCCCAGGTGTGTGCCCATTATGCCCAGGGGTGTGGCCATGATGCCCAGGGGTGTGCCCATGATGCCCATGGGTGTGCCCATGATGCCCATGCGTGTGCCCATAATGCCCAGGTGCGTGCCCAACATGCCCAGGGGTGTGCCCATGATGCCCAGGCGTGTGCCCATCATGCCCAGGCGTGTGCCCATGATGCCCAGGCAGGTGCCCATGATGCCCAGGCGGGTGCCCATGATGCCCAGACGGGTGTGCCCATGATGCCCAGACGGGTGTGCCCATGATGCCCTGGTGCGTGCCCAACATGCCCAGGGGTGTGCCCATGATGCCCAGACGTGTGCCCATCATGCCCAGGGGTGTGCCCATGATGCCCAGGCGGGTGCCCATCATGCCCAGGCAAGTGCCCATGATGCCCAGGTGCGTGCCCAACATGCCCAGGCGTGTGCCCATGATGCCCAGGCGTGTGCCCATGATGCCCAGGCGTGTGCCCATCATGCCCAGGGGTGTGCCCATGATGCCCAGGCCTGTGCCCATCATGCCCAGGGGTGTGCCCAGGCGTGTGCCCATGATGCCCAGGCGTGTGCCCATGATGCCCAGGCGTGTGCCCATCATGCCCAGGGGTGTGCCCATGATGCCCAGGCGTGTGCCCATGATGCCCAGGGGTGTGCCCATGATGCCCAGGCGTGTGTCCATGATGCCCAGGCGTGTGTCCATGATGCCCAGGGGTGTGCCCATGATGCCCAGGCGTGTGTCCATGATGCCCAGGCGTGTGCCTATGATGCCCTGCTGCGTGCCCAACATGCCCAGGGGTGTGCCCATGATGCCCAGGCGTGTGCCCAGGATGCCCAGGGGTGTGGCCATGATGCCCAGTCGTGTGCCCATGATGCCCATGCGTGTGCCCATCATGCCCAGGGGTGTGCCCATGATGCCTAGGGGTGTGCCCATGATGCCCAGGCGTGTGCCCATCATGCCCAGGCGTGTGCCCATGATGCCCAGGGGTGTGCCCATGATGCCCAGGCGTGTGCCCATGATGCCCAAGCGTGTGCCCATGATGCCCAGGTGCGTGCCCAACATGCCCAGGGGTGTGCCCATGATGCCCAGGCGCGTGCCCATCATGCCCAGGGGTGTGCCCATGATGCCCAGGTGGGTGCCCATGATTCCCTGGTGCGTGTCCAACATGCCCAGGGGTGTGCCCATGATGCCCAAGCGGGTGCCCATGATGCCCTGGTGCGTGCCCAACATGCCCAGGGGTGTGCCCATGATGCCCAGGCGTATGCCCATGATGCCCAGGCGTGTGCCCATGATGCCCAGGCGAGTGCCCATGATGCCCTGGTGCATGCCCAACATGCCCACGGGTGTGCCCATGATGCCCAGGCGTGTGCCCATGATGCCCAGGTGCGTGCCCAACATGCCCAGGGGTGTGCCCATGATGCCCAGGCATGTGCCCATCATGCCCAGGCGTGTGCCCATGATGCCTAGGGGTGTGCCCATGATGCCCAGGCGTGTGCCCATCATGCCCAGGCGTGTGCCTATGATGCCCAGGTGCGTGCCCAACATGCCCAAGGGTGTGCCCATGATGCCCAGACGTGTGCCCATCATGCCCAGGCGCGTGCCCATCATGCCCAGGGGTGTGCCCATGATGCCCAGGGGTGTGCCCATGATGCCCAGGGGTGTGCCCATGATGCCCAGGCGTGTGCCCATAATGCCCAGGTGCGTGCCCAACATGCCCAGGGGTGTGCCCATGATGCGCAGGCGTGTGCCCATCATGCCCAGGCGTGTGCCCATGATGCCCAGGGGTGTGCCCATGATGCCCTGGTGCATGCCCAACATGCCCAGGGGTGTGCCCATGATGCCCAGGCGTATGCCCATGATGCCCAGGCGTGTGCCCATGATGCCCAGGCGTGTGCCCATGATGCCCTGGTGCATGCCCAACATGCCCACGGGTGTGCCCATGATGCCCAGGCGTGTGCCCATGATGCCCAGGTGCGTGCCCAACATGCCCAGGGGTGTGCCCATGATGCCCAGGCATGTGCCCATCATGCCCAGGCGTGTGCCCATGATGCCTAGGGGTGTGCCCATGATGCCCAGGCGTGTGCCCATCATGCCCAGGCGTGTGCCTATGATGCCCAGGTGCGTGCCCAACATGCCCAAGGGTGTGCCCATGATGCCCAGACGTGTGCCCATCATACCCAGGCGTGTGCCCATCATGCCCAGGGGTGTGCCCATGATGCCCAGGGGTGTGCCCATGATGCCCAGGGGTGTGCCTATGATGCCCAGGCGTGTGCCCATAATGCCCAGGTGCGTGCCCAACATGCCCAGGGGTGTGCCCATGATGCGCAGGCGTGTGCCCATCATGCCCAGGCGTGTGCCCATGATGCCCAGGGGTGTGCCCATGATGCCCAGGCGTGTGCCCATCATGCCCAGGCGTGTGCCTATGATGCCCAGGTGCGTGCCCAACATGCCCAAGGGTGTGCCCATGATGCCCAGACGTGTGCCCATCATGCCCAGGCGTGTGTCCATCATGCCCAGGGGTGTGCCCATGATGCCCAGGGGTGTGCCCATGATGCCCAGGTGCGTGCCCAACATGCCCAGGGGTGTGCCCATGATGCCCAGGCGTGTGCCCATGATGCCCATGCGTGTGCCCATGATGCCCAGGGGTGTGCCCATGATGCCCAGGCGTGTGTCCATGATGCCCAGGCGTGTGCCTAGGATGCCCTGGTGCGTGCCCAACATGCCCAGGGATGTGCCCATGATGCCCAGGCGTGTGCCCATGATGCCCAAGCGGGTGCCCATGATGCCCTGGTGCGTGCCCAACATGCCCAGGGGTGTGCCCATGATGCCCAGGCGTATGCCCATGATGCCCAGGCGTGTGCCCATGATGCCCAGGCGTGTGCCCATGATGCCCTGGTGCATGCCCAACATGCCCACGGGTGTGCCCATGATGCCCAGGCGTGTGCCCATGATGCCCAGGTGCGTGCCCAACATGCCCAGGGGTGTGCCCATGATGCCCAGGCATGTGCCCATCATGCCCAGGCGTGTGCCCATGATGCCTAGGGGTGTGCCCATGATGCCCAGGCGTGTGCCCATCATGCCCAGGCGTGTGCCTATGATGCCCAGGTGCGTGCCCAACATGCCCAAGGGTGTGCCCATGATGCCCAGACGTGTGCCCATCATGCCCAGGCGTGTGCCCATCATGCCCAGGGGTGTGCCCATGATGCCCAGGGGTGTGCCCATGATGCCCAGGGGTGTGCCCATGATGCCCAGGCGTGTGCCCATAATGCCCAGGTGCGTGCCCAACATGCCCAGGGGTGTGCCCATGATGCGCAGGCGTGTGCCCATCATGCCCAGGCGTGTGCCCATGATGCCCAGGGGTGTGCCCATGATGCCCAGGCGTGTGCCCATCATGCCCAGGCGTGTGCCTATGATGCCCAGGTGCGTGCCCAACATGCCCAAGGGTGTGCCCATGATGCCCAGACGTGTGCCCATCATGCCCAGGCGTGTGTCCATCATGCCCAGGGGTGTGCCCATGATGCCCAGGGGTGTGCCCATGATGCCCAGGTGCGTGCCCAACATGCCCAGGGGTGTGCCCATGATGCCCAGGCGTGTGCCCATGATGCCCATGCGTGTGCCCATGATGCCCAGGGGTGTGCCCATGATGCCCAGGCGTGTGTCCATGATGCCCAGGCGTGTGCCTAGGATGCCCTGGTGCGTGCCCAACATGCCCAGGGATGTGCCCATGATGCCCAGGCGTGTGCCCATGATACCCAGGCGTGTGCCCATCATGCCTAGGGGTGTGCCCATGATGCCCAGGCGTGTGCCCATGATGCCCATGCGTGTGCCCATCATACCCAGGGGTGTGCCCATGATGCCTAGGGGTGTGCCCATGATGCCCAGGCGTGTGCCCATCATGCCCAGGCGTGTGCCCATCATGCCCAGGGGTGTGGCCATGATGCCCAGGGGTGTGCCCATGATGCCCATGGGTGTGCCCATGATGCCCAAGCGTGTGCCCATAATGCCCAGGTGCGTGCCCAACATGCCCAGGGGTGTGCCCATGATGCCCAGGCGTGTGCCCATCATGCCCAGGCGTGTGCCCAGGCAGGTGACCATGATGCCCAGGCGGGTGCCAATGATGCCTAGGCGGGTGCCCATGATGCCCAGACGGGTGTGCCCATGATGCCCAGGCGGGTGCCCATGATGCCCAGACGGGTGTGCCCATGATGCCCAGACGGGTGTGCCCATGATGCCCAGGTGCGTGCCCAACATGCCCAGGGGTGTGCCCATGATGCGCAGGCGTGTGCCCATCATGCCCAGGCAGGTGCCCATGATGCCCAGGGGTGTGCCCATGATGCCCAGGCGTGTGCCCATCATGCCCAGGCGTGTGCCTATGATGCCCAGGTGCGTGCCCAACATGCCCAAGGGTGTGCCCATGATGCCCAGACGTGTGCCCATCATGCCCAGGCGTGTGTCCATCATGCCCATGGGTGTGCCCATGATTCCCAGGGGTGTGCCCATGATGCCCAGGTGCGTGCCCAACATGCCCAGGGGTGTGCCCATGATGCCCAGGCGTGTGCCCATGATGTCCATGCGTGTGCCCATGATGCCCAGGGGTGTGCCCATGATGCCCAGGCGTGTGTCCATGATGCCCAGGCGTGTGCCTAGGATGCCCTGGTGCGTGCCCAACATGCCCTGGGATGTGCCCATGATGCCCAGGCGTGTGCCCATGATGCCCAGGCGTGTGCCCATCATGCCTAGGGGTGTGCCCATTATGCCCAGGCGTGTGCCCATGATGCCCATGCGTGTGCCCATCATACCCAGGGGTGTGCCCATGATGCCCAGGGGTGTGCCCATGATGCCCAGGCGTGTGCCCATCATGCCCAGGCGTGTGCCCATGATGCCCAGGCAGGTGCCCATGATGCCCAGGCGGGTGCCCATGATGCCCAGACGGGTGTGCCCATGATGCCCAGACGGGTGTGCCCATGATGCCCTGGTGCGTGCCCAACATGCCCAGGGGTGTGCCCATGATGCCTTGACGTGTGCCCATCATGCCCAGGGGTGTGCCCATGATGCCCAGGCGGGTGCCCATCATGCCCAGGCAAGTGCCCATGATGCCCAGGTGCGTGCCCAACATGCTCAGGGATGTGCCCATGATGCCCAGGCGTGTGCCCATGATGCCTAGGGGTGTGCCCATGATGCCCAGGCGTGTGCCCATCATGCCCAGGCGTGTGCCCATCATGCCCAGGGGTGTGGCCATGATGCCCAGGGGTGTGCCCATGATGCCCATGGGTGTGCCCATGATGCCCAAGCGTGTGCCCATAATGCCCAGGTGCGTGCCCAACATGCCCAGGGGTGTGCCCATGATGCCCAGGCGTGTGCCCATGATGCCCAGGCGTGTGCCCATGATGCCCAGGCAGGTGCCCATGATGCCCAGGCGGGTGCCCATGATGCCCAGGCGGGTGCCCATGATGCCCAGACGGGTGTGCCCATGATGCCCAGACGGGTGTGCCCAGATGCCCAGGCGGGTGCCCATGATGCCCAGACGGGTGTGCCCATGATGCCCAGACGGGTGTGCCCATGATGCCCAGGTGCGTGCCCAACATGCCCAGGGGTGTGCCCATGATGCGCAGGCGTGTGCCCATCATGCCCAGGCGTGTGCCCATGATGCCCAGGGGTGTGCCCATGATGCCCAGGCGTGTGCCCATCATGCCCAGGCGTGTGCCTATGATGCCCAGGTGCGTGCCCAACATGCCCAAGGGTGTGCCCATGATGCCCAGACGTGTGCCCATCATGCCCAGGCGTGTGTCCATCATGCCCAGGGGTGTGCCCATGATGCCCAGGGGTGTGCCCATGATGCCCAGGTGCGTGCCCAACATGCCCAGGGGTGTGCCCATGATGCCCAGGCGTGTGCCCATGATGCCCATGTGTGTGCCCATGATGCCCAGGGGTGTGCCCATGATGCCCAGGCGTGTGTCCATGATGCCCAGGCGTGTGCCTAGGATGCCCTGGTGCGTGCCCAACATGCCCAGGGATGTGCCCATGATGCCCAGGCGTGTGCCCATGATGCCCAGGCGTGTGCCCATCATGCCTAGGGGTGTGCCCATGATGCCCAGGCATGTGCCCATGATGCCCATGCGTGTGCCCATCATACCCAGGGGTGTGCCCATGATGTCTAGGGGTGTGCCCATGATGCCCAGGCGTGTGCCCATCATGCCCAGGCGTGTGCCCATCTTGCCCAGGGGTGTGGCCATGATGCCCAGGGGTGTGCCCATGATGCCCATGGGTGTGCCCATAATGCCCAAGCGTGTGCCCATAATGCCCAGGTGCGTGCCCAACATGCCCAGGGGTGTGCCCATGATGCCCAGACGTGTGCCCATCATGCCCAGGGGTGTGCCCATGATGCCCAGGCGGGTGCCCATCATGCCCAGGCGGGTGCCCATGATGCCCAGACGGGTGTGCCCATGATGCCCAGACGGGTGTGCCCATGATGCCCTGGTGCGTGCCCAACATGCCCAGGGGTGTGCCCATGATGCCCAGACGTGTGCCCATCATGCCCAGGGGTGTGCCCATGATGCCCAGGCGGGTGCCCATCATGCCCAGGCAAGTGCCCATGATGCCCAGGTGCGTGCCCAACATGCCCAGAGGTGTGCCCATGATGCCCAGGCGTGTGCCCATCATGCTCAGGCGTGTGCCCATCATGCCCAGGCGTGTGCCCATGATGCCCAGGCGTGTGCCCATCATGCCCAGGGGTGTGCCCATCATGCCCAGGCATGTGCCCATGATGCCCAGGCATGTGCCCATCATGCCCAGGGGTGTGCCCAGGCGTGTGCCCATGATGCCCAGGCGTGTGCCCATGATGCCCAGGCGTGTGCCCATCATGCCCAGGGGTGTGCCCATGATGCCCAGGCCTGTGCCCATCATGCCCAGGGGTGTGCCCAAGCGTGTGCCCATGATGCCCAGGCGTGTGCCCATGATGCCCAGGCGTGTGCCCATCATGCCCAGGGGTGTGCCCATGATGCCCAGGCGTGTGCCCATGATGCCCAGGGGTGTGCCCATGATGCCCAGGCGTGTGTCCATGATGCCCAGGCGTGTGTCCATGATGCCCAGGGGTGTGCCCATGATGCCCAGGCGTGTGTCCATGATGCCCAGGCGTGTGCCTATGATGCCCTGCTGCGTGCCCAACATGCCCAGGGGTGTGCCCATGATGCCCAGGCGTGTGCCCAGGATGCCCAGGGGTGTGCCCATGATGCCCAGTCGTGTGCCCATGATGCCCATGCGTGTGCCCATCATGCCCAGGGGTGTGCCCATGATGCCTAGGGGTGTGCCCATGATGCCCAGGCGTGTGCCCATCATGCCCAGGCGTGTGCCCCTGATGCCCAGGGGTGTGCCCATGATGCCCAGGCGTGTGCCCATGATGCCCAAGCGTGTGCCCATGATGCCCAGGTGCGTGCCCAACATGCCCAGGGGTGTGCCCATGATGCCCAGGCGCGTGCCCATCATGCCCAGGGGTGTGCCCATGATGCCCAGGGGTGTGCCCATGATGCCCAGGTGGGTGCCCATGATTCCTTGGTGCGTGCCCAACATGCCCAGGGGTGTGCCCATGATGCCCAAGCGGGTGCCCATGATGCCCTGGTGCGTGCCCAACATGCCCAGGGGTGTGCCCATGATGCCCAGGCGTATGCCCATGATGCCCAGGCGTATGCCCATGATGCCCAGGCGAGTGCCCATGATGCCCTGGTGCGTGCCCAACATGCCCACGGGTGTGCCCATGATCCCCAGGCGTGTGCCCATGATGCCCAGGTGCGTGCCCAACATGCCCAGGGGTGTGCCCATGATGCCCAGGGGTGTGCCCATGATGCCCAGGCGCGTGCCCATCATGCCCAGGGGTGTGCCCATGATGCCCATGGGTGTGCCCATGATGCCCAGGTGGGTGCCCATGATTCCCTGGTGCGTGCCCAACATGCCCAGGGGTGTGCCCATGATGCCCAAGCGGGTGCCCATGATGCCAGGTGCGTGCCCAACATGCCCAGGGGTGTGCCCATGATGCCCATGCATGTGCCCATGATGCCCATGCGTGTGCCCATCATGCCCAGGGGTGTGCCCATGATGCCCAGGCGTGTGCCCATGATGCCCTGGTGCGTGCCCAACATGCCCAGGGGTGTGCCCATGATGCCCAGGCGTATGCCCATGATGCCCAGGCGTGTGCCCATGATGCCCAGGCGAGTGCCTATGATGCCCTGGTGCGTGCCCAACATGCCCACGGGTGTGCCCATGATGCCCAGGCGTGTGCCCATGATGCCCAGGTGCGTACCCAACATGCCCAGGGGTGTGCCCATGATGCCCAGGCATGTGCCCATCATGCCCAGGCGTGTGCCCATGATGCCCAGGGGTGTGCCCATGATGCCCAGGCGTGTGCCCATCATGCCCAGGCGTGTGCCTATGATGCCCAGGTGCGTGCCCAACATGCCCAAGGGTGTGCCCATGATGCCCAGACGTGTGCCCATCATGACCAGGCGTGTGCCCATCATGCCCAGGGGTGTGCCCATGATGCCCAGGGGTGTGCCCATGATGCCCAGGGGTGTGCCCATGATGCCCAGGCGTGTGCCCATAATGCCCAGGTGCGTGCCCAACATGCCCAGGGGTGTGCCCATGATGCGCAGGCGTGTGCCCATCATGCCCATGCGTGTGCCCATGATGCCCAGGGGTGTGCCCATGATGCGCAGGCGTGTGCCCATCATGCCCAGGCGTGTGCCTATGATGCCCAGGTGCGTGCCCAACATGCCCAAGGGTGTGCCCATGATGCCCAGACGTGTGCCCATCATGCCCAGGCGTGTGTCCATCATGCCCAGGGGTGTGCCCATGATGCCCAGGGGTGTGCCCATGATGCCCAGGTGCGTGCCCAACATGCCCAGGGGTGTGCCCAAGATGCCCAGGCGTGTGCCCATGATGCCCATGCGTGTGCCCATGATGCCCAGGGGTGTGCCCATGATGCCCAGGCGTGTGTCCATGATGCCCAGGCGTGTGCCTAGGATGCCCTGGTGCGTGCCCAACATGCCCAGGGATGTGCCCATGATGCCCAGGCGTGTGCCCATGATGCCCAGGCGTGTGCCCATCATGCCTAGGGGTGTGCCCATGATGCCCAGGCGTGTGCCCATGATGCCCATGCGTGTGCCCATCATACCCAGGGGTGTGCCCATGATGCCTAGGGGTGTGCCCATGATGCCCAGGCGTGTGTCCATCATGCCCAGGCGTGTGCCCATCATGCCCAGGGGTGTGGCCATGATGCCCAGGGGTGTGCCCATGATGCCCATGGGTGTGCCCATGATGCCCAAGCGTGTGCCCATAATGCCCAGGTGCGTGCCCAACATGCCTAGGGGTGTGCCCATGATGCCCAGGCGTGTGCCCATCATGCCCAGGCGTGTGCCCATGATGCCCAGGCAGGTGCCCATGATGCCCAGGCGGGTGCCCATGATGCCCAGGCGGGTGCCCATGATGCCCAGACGGGTGTGCCCATGATGCCCAGACGGGTGTGCCCATGATGCCCAGGCGGGTGCCCATGATGCCCAGACGGGTGTGCCCATGATGCCCAGACGGGTGTGCCCATGATGCCTAGGTGCGTGCCCAACATGCCCAGGGGTGTGCCCATGATGCGCAGGCGTGTGCCCATCATGCCCAGGCGTGTGTCCATGATGCCCAGGGGTGTGCCCATGATGCCCAGGCGTGTGCCCATCATGCCCAGGCGTGTGCCTATGATGCCCAGGTGCGTGCCCAACATGCCCAAGGGTGTGCCCATGATGCCCAGACGTGTGCCCATCATGCCCAGGCGTGTGTCCATCATGCCCAGGGGTGTGCCCATGATGCCCAGGGGTGTGCCCATGATGCCCAGGTGCGTGCCCAACATGCCCAGGGGTGTGCCCATGATGCCCAGGCGTGTGCCCATGATGCCCATGCGTGTGCCCATGATGCCCAGGCGTGTGTCCATGATGCCCAGGCGTGTGCCTAGGATGCCCTGGTGCGTGCCCAACATGCCCAGGGATGTGCCCATGATGCCCAGGCGTGTGCCCATGATGCCCAGGCGTGTGCCCATCATGCCTAGGGGTGTGCCCATGATGCCCAGGCGTGTGCCCATGATGCCCATGCGTGTGCCCATCATACCCAGGGGTGTGCCCATGATGCCCAGGGGTGTGCCCATGATGCCCAGGCGTGTGCCCATCATGCCCAGGCGTGTGCCCATGATGCCCAGGCAGGTGCCCATGATGCCCAGGCGGGTGCCCATGATGCCCAGACGGTTGTGCCCATGATGCCCAGACGGGTGCCCATGATGCCCTAGTGCGTGCCCAACATGCCCAGGGTGTGCCCATGATGCCCAGGCGTGTGCCCATCATGCCCAGGTGCGTGCCCAACATGCCCAGGGGTGGGCCCATGATGCCTAGGCGTGTGCCCATGATGCCCAGGCGTCTGCCCATCATGCCTAGGGGTGTGCCCATGATGCCCAAGTGTGTGCCCATCATTCCCAGGCGTGTGCCCATGATGCCCAGGCGTGTGCCCATCATGCCCAGGCATGTGCCCATGATGCCCAGGTGCGTGCCCAACATGCACAGGGGTGTGCCCATGATGCCCAGGCGTGTACCCATCATGCCTAGGGGAGTGCCCATGATGCCCAGGGGAGTGCCCATGATGCCCTAGCGTGCGCCCATGATGCCCTAGCGTGCGCCCATGATGCCCAGGCGTGTCCCCATCATGCCCAGGCGTGTGCCCATGATGCCCAGGTGCGTGCCCAACATGCCCAGGGGTGTGCCCATTATACCCAGGCGTGTGCCCATCATGCCCAGGCGTGTGCCCATCATGCCCAGGGATGTGCCCACGATGCCCAGGCGTGTGCCCATGATGCCAAGGCGTGTGCCCATGATGCCCATGCGTGTGCCCATGATGCCCTAGTACGTGCCCAACATGCCCAGGGGTGTGCCCATGATGCCCAGGCGTGTGCCCATGATGCCCAGGTGTGTGCCCAACATGCCCAGGGGTGTGCCCATGATGCCCAGGCATGTGCCCATGATGCCCAGGCCTGTGCCCATCATGCCCAGGGGTGTGCCCAGGCGTGTGCCCATGATGCCCAGGCGTGTGCCCATGATGCCCTGGCGTGTGCCCAACATGCCCAGGGGTGTGCCCATGATGCCCAGACGTGTGCCCATCATGCCCAGGGGTGTGCCCATGATGCCTAGGCGGGTGCCCATCATGCCCAGGCGGGTGCCCATGATGCCCAGACGGGTGTGCCCATGATGCCCAGACGGGTGTGCCCATGATGCCCTGGTGCGTGCCCAACATGCCCAGGGGTGTGCCCATGATGCCCAGACGTGTGCCCATCATGCCCAGGGGTGTGCCCATGATGCCCAGGCGGGTGCCCATCATGCCCAGGCAAGTGCCCATGATGCCCAGGTGCGTGCCCAACATGCCCAGAGGTGTGCCCATGATGCCCAGGCGTGTGCCCATCATGCTCAGGCGTGTGCCCATCATGCCCAGGCGTGTGCCCATGATGCCCAGGCGTGTGCCCATCATGCCCAGGGGTGTGCCCATCATGCCCAGGCATGTGCCCATGATGCCCAGGCCTGTGCCCATCATGCCCAGGGGTGTGCCCAGGCGTGTGCCCATGATGCCCAGGCGTGTGCCCATGATGCCCAGGCGTGTGCCCATCATGCCCAGGGGTGTGCCCATGATGCCCAGGCCTGTGCCCATCATGCCCAGGGGTGTGCCCAAGCGTGTGCCCATGATGCCCAGGCGTGTGCCCATGATGCCTAGGCGTGTGCCCATCATGCCCAGTGGTGTGCCCATGATGCCCAGGCGTGTGCCCATGATGCCCAGGGGTGTGCCCATGATGCCCAGGCGTGTGTCCATGATGCCCAGGCGTGTGTCCATGATGCCCAGGGGTGTGCCCATGATGCCCAGGCGTGTGTCCATGATGCCCAGGCGTGTGCCTATGATGCCCTGCTGCGTGCCCAACATGCCCAGGGGTGTGCCCATGATGCCCAGGCGTGTGCCCAGGATGCCCAGGGGTGTGCCCATGATGCCCAGTCGTGTGCCCATGATGCCCGTGCGTGTGCCCATCATGCCCAGGGGTGTGCCCATGATGCCTAGGGGTGTGCCCATGATGCCCAGGCGTGTGCCCATCATGCCCAGGCGTGTGCCCATGATGCCCAGGGGTGTGCCCATGATGCCCAGGCGTGTGCCCATGATGCCCAAGCGTGTGCCCATGATGCCCAGGTGCGTGCCCAACATGCCCAGGGGTGTGCCCATGATTCCCAGGCGCGTGCCCATCATGCCCAGGGGTGTGCCCATGATGCCCAGGGGTGTGCCCATGATGCCCAGGTGGGTGCCCAACATGCCCAGGGGTGTGCCCATGATGCCCAGGCATGTGCCCATCATGCCCAGGCGTGTGCCCATGATGCCCAGGGGTGTGCCCATGATGCCCAGGCGTGTGCCCATCATGCCCAGGCGTGTGCCTATGATGCCCAGGTGCGTGCCCAACATGCCCAAGGGTGTGCCCATGATGCCCAGACGTGTGCCCATCATGCCCAGGCGTGTGCCCATCATGCCCAGGGGTGTGCCCATGATGCCCAGGGGTGTGCCCATGATGCCCAGGGGTGTGCCCATGATGCCCAGGCGTGTGCCCATAATGCCCAGGTGCGTGCCCAACATGCCCAGGGGTGTGCCCATGATGCGCAGGCGTGTGCCCATCATGCCCAGGCGTGTGCCCATGATGCCCAGGGGTGTGCCCATGATGCCCAGGCGTGTGCCCATCATGCCCAGGCGTGTGCCTATGATGCCCAGGTGCGTGCCCAACATGCCCAAGGGTGTGCCCATGATGCCCAGACGTGTGCCCATCATGCCCAGGCGTGTGTCCATCATGCCCAGGGGTGTGCCCATGATGCCCAGGGGTGTGCCCATGATGCCCAGGTGCGTGCCCAACATGCCCAGGGGTGTGCCCAAGATGCCCAGGCGTGTGCCCATGATGCCCATGCGTGTGCCCATGATGCCCAGGGGTGTGCCCATGATGCCCAGGCGTGTGTCCATGATGCCCAGGCGTGTGCCTAGGATGCCCTGGTGCGTGCCCAACATGCCCAGGGATGTGCCCATGATGCCCAGGCGTGTGCCCATGATGCCCAGGCGTGTGCCCATCATGCCTAGGTGTGTGCCCATGATGCCCAGGCGTGTGCCCATGATGCCCATGCGTGTGCCCATCATACCCAGGGGTGTGCCCATGATGCCTAGGGGTGTGCCCATGATGCCCAGGCGTGTGTCCATCATGCCCAGGCGTGTGCCCATCATGCCCAGGGGTGTGGCCATGATGCCCAGGGGTGTGCCCATGATGCCCATGGGTGTGCCCATGATGCCCAAGCGTGTGCCCATAATGCCCAGGTGCGTGCCCAACATGCCCAGGGGTGTGCCCATGATGCCCAGGCGTGTGCCCATCATGCCCAGGCGTGTGCCCATGATGCCCAGGCAGGTGCCCATGATGCCCAGGCGGGTGCCCATGATGCCCAGGCGGGTGCCCATGATGCCCAGACGGGTGTGCCCATGATGCCCAGGCGGGTGCCCATGATGCCCAGACGGGTGTGCCCATGATGCCCAGACGGGTGTGCCCATGATGCCCAGGTGCGTGCCCAACATGCCCAGGGGTGTGCCCATGATGCGCAGGCGTGTGCCCATCATGCCCAGGCGTGTGCCCATGATGCCCAGGGGTGTGCCCATGATGCCCAGGCGTGTGCCCATCATGCCCAGGCGTGTGCCTATGATGCCCAGGTGCGTGCCCAACATGCCCAAGGGTGTGCCCATGATGCCCAGACGTGTGCCCATCATGCCCAGGCGTGTGTCCATCATGCCCAGGGGTGTGCCCATGATGCCCAGGGGTGTGCCCATGATGCCCAGGTGCGTGCCCAACATGCCCAGGGGTGTGCCCATGATGCCCAGGCGTGTGCCCATGATGCCCATGCGTGTGCCCATGATGCCCAGGCGTGTGTCCATGATGCCCAGGCGTGTGCCTAGGATGCCCTGGTGCGTGCCCAACATGCCCAGGGATGTGCCCATGATGCCCAGGCGTGTGCCCATGATGCCCAGGCGTGTGCCCATCATGCCTAGGGGTGTGCCCATGATGCCCAGGCGTGTGCCCATGATGCCCATGCGTGTGCCCATCATACCCAGGGGTGTGCCCATGATGCCCAGGGGTGTGCCCATGATGCCCAGGCGTGTGCCCATCATGCCCAGGCGTGTGCCCATGATGCCCAGGCAGGTGCCCATGATGCCCAGGCGGGTGCCCATGATGCCCAGACGGGTGTGCCCATGATGCCCAGACGGGTGCCCATGATGCCCTAGTGCGTGCCCAACATGCCCAGGGTGTGCCCATGATGCCCAGGCGTGTGCCCATCATGCCCAGGTGCGTGCCCAACATGCCCAGGGGTGGGCCCATGATGCCTAGGCGTGTGCCCATGATGCCCAGGCGTCTGCCCATCATGCCTAGGGGTGTGCCCATGATGCCCAAGTGTGTGCCCATCATTCCCAGGCGTGTGCCCATGATGCCCAGGCGTGTGCCCATCATGCCCAGGCATGTGCCCATGATGCCCAGGTGCGTGCCCAACATGCACAGGGGTGTGCCCATGATGCCCAGGCGTGTACCCATCATGCCTAGGGGAGTGCCCATGATGCCCAGGGGAGTGCCCATGATGCCCTAGCGTGCGCCCATGATGCCCAGGCGTGTCCCCATCATGCCCAGGCGTGTGCCCATGATGCCCAGGTGCGTGCCCAACATGCCCAGGGGTGTGCCCATTATACCCAGGCGTGTGCCCATCATGCCCAGGCGTGTGCCCATCATGCCCAGGGATGTGCCCACGATGCCCAGGCGTGTGCCCATGATGCCAAGGCGTGTGCCCATGATGCCCATGCGTGTGCCCATGATGCCCTAGTACGTGCCCAACATGCCCAGGGGTGTGCCCATGATGCCCAGGCGTGTGCCCATGATGCCCAGGTGTGTGCCCAACATGCCCAGGGGTGTGCCCATGATGCCCAGGCATGTGCCCATGATGCCCAGGCCTGTGCCCATCATGCCCAGGGGTGTGCCCAGGCGTGTGCCCATGATGCCCAGGCGTGTGCCCATGATGCCCAGGCGTGTGCCCATCATGCCCAGGGGTGTGCCCATGATGCCCAGGCGTGTGCCCATGATGCCCAGGCGTGTGCCCATGATGCCCAGGCGTGTGCCCATGATGCCCAGGTGCGTGCCCAACATGCCCAGGGGTGTGCCCATGATGCCCAGGCGCGTGCCCATCATGCCCAGGGGTGTGCCCATGATGCCCAGGGGTGTGCCCATGATGCCCAGGCGGGTGCCCATGATTCCCTGGTGCGTGCCCAACATGCCCAGGGGTGTGCCCATGATGCCCAAGCGGGTGCCCATGATGCCCAGGTGCGTGCCCATCATGCCCAGGGGTGTGCCCATGATGCCTAGGGGTGTGCCCATGAGGCCCAGGCGTGTGCCCATCATGCCCAGGCGTGTGCCCATCATACCCAGGGGTGTGCCCATGATGCCCAGGGGTGTGCCCATGATGCCCAGGCGTGTGCCCATGATGCCCATGCGTGTGCCCATGATGCCCAGGGGTGTGCCCATGATGCCCAGGCGTGTGTCCATGATGACCAGGCGTGTGCCTAGGATGCCCTGGTGCGTGCCCAACATGCCCAGGGATGTGCCCATGATGCCCAGGCGTGTGCCCATCATGCCCAGGCGTGTGCCCATCATGCCCAGGGGTGTGCCCATGATGCCCAGGCGTGTGCCCATGATGCCCATGCGTGTGCCCATCATACCCAGGGGTGTGCCCATGATGCCTAGGGGTGTGTCCATGATGCCCAGGCGTGTGCCCATCATGCCCAGGCGTGTGCCCATCATGCCCATGGGTGTGCCCATGATGCCCAGGGGTGTGCCCAAGATGCCCAGGGGTGTGCCCATGATGCCCAGGCGTGTGCCCATAATGCCCAGGTGCGTGCCCAACATGCCCAGGGGTGTGCCCATGATGCGCAGGCGTGTGCCCATCATGCCCAGGCGTGTGCCCATGATGCCCAGGGGTGTGCCCATGATGCCCAGGCGTGTGCCCATCATGCCCAGGCGTGTGCCTATGATGCCCAGGTGCGTGCCCAACATGCCCAAGGGTGTGCCCATGATGCCCAGACGTGTGCCCATCATGCCCAGGCGTGTGTCCATCATGCCCAGGGGTGTGCCCATGATGCCCAGGGGTGTGCCCATGATGCCCAGGTGCGTGCCCAACATGCCCAGGGGTGTGCCCATGATGCCCAGGCGTGTGCCCATGATGCCCATGCGTGTGCCCATGATGCCCAGGGGTGTGCCCATGATGCCCAGGCGTGTGTCCATGATGCCCAGGCGTGTGCCTAGGATGCCCTGGTGCGTGCCCAACATGCCCAGGGATGTGCCCATGATGCCCAGGCGTGTGCCCATGATTCCCAGGCGTGTGCCCATCATGCCTAGGGGTGTGCCCATGATGCCCAGGCGTGTGCCCATGATGCCCATGCGTGTGCCCATCATACCCAGGGGTGTGCCCATGATGCCTAGGGGTGTGCCCATGATGCCCAGGCGTGTGCCCATCATGCCCAGGGGTGTGGCCATGATGCCCAGGGGTGTGCCCATGATGCCCATGGGTGTGCCCATGATGCCCAAGCGTGTGCCCATAATGCCCAGGTGCGTGCCCAACATGCCCAGGGGTGTGCCCATGATGCCCAGGCGCGTGCCCATCATGCCCAGGGGTGTGCCCATGATGCCCAGGGGTGTGCCCATGATGCCCAGGTGGGTGCCCATGATTCCCTGGTGCGTGCCCAACATGCCCAGGGGTGTGCCCATGATGCCCAAGCGGGTGCCCATGATGCCCAGGTGCGTGCCCAACATGCCCAGGGGTGTGCCCATGATGCCCATGCATGTGCCCATGATGCCCATGCGTGTGCCCATCATGCCCAGGGGTGTGCCCATGAAGCCCAAGCGTGTGCCCATGATGCCCTGGTGCGTGCCAACATGCCCAGGGGTGTGCCCATGATGCCCAGGCGTATGCCCATGATGCCCAGGCGTGTGCCCATGATGCCCAGGCGAGTGCCCATGATGCCCTGGTGCGTGCCCAACATGCCCACGGGTGTGCCCATGATGCCCAGGCGTGTGCCCATGATGCCCAGGTGCGTGCCCAACATGCCCAGGGGTGTGCCCATGATGCCCAGACGTGTGCCCATGATGCCCATGCGTGTGCCCATGATGCCCAGGGGTGTGCCCATGATGCCCATGCATGTGCCCATGATGCCCATGCGTGTGCCCATCATGCCCAGGGGTGTGCCCATGAAGCCCAAGCGTGTGCCCATGATGCCCTGGTGCGTGCCCAACATGCCCAGGGGTGTGCCCATGATGCCCAGGCGTATGCCCATGATGCCCAGGCGTGTGCCCATGATGCCCAGGCGAGTGCCCATGATGCCCTAGTGCGTGCCCAACATGCCCACGGGTGTGCCCATGATGCCCAGGCGTGTGCCCATGATGCCCAGGTGCGTGCCCAACATGCCCAGGGGTGTGCCCATGATGCCCAGGCGTGTGCCCATGATGCCCATGCGTGTGCCCATGATGCCCAGGGGTGTGCCCATGATGCCCAGGCGTGTGTCCATGATGCCCAGGCGTGTGCCTAGGATGCCCTGGTGCGTGCCCAACATGCCCAGGGATGTGCCCATGATGCCCAGGCGTGTGCCCATGATGCCCAGGCGTGTGCCCATCATGCCCAGGGGTGTGCCCATGATGCCCAGGCGTGTGCCCATGATGCCCATTCGTGTGCCCATCATGCCCAGGGGTGTGCCCATGATGCCTAGGGTGTGCCCATGATGCCCAGGCGTGTGCCCATCATGCCCAGGCGTGTGCCCATCATGCCCAGGGGTGTGCCCATGATGCCCAGGCGTGTGCCCATGATGCCCAGGCCTGTGCCCATCATGCCTAGGGGTGTGCCCAGGCGTGTGCCCATGATGCCCAGGCGAGTGCTTATGATGCCCTGGTGCGTGCCCAACATGCCCACGGGTGTGCCCATGATGCCTAGGCGTGTGCCCATGATGCACAGGTGCATGCCCAACATGCCCAGGGGTGTGCCCATGATGCCCTGGTGCGTGCCCAACATGCCCAGGTGCGTGCCCAACATGCCCAGGGGTGTGCCCATGATGCCCATGCATGTGCCCATGATGCCCATGCGTGTGCCCATCATGCCCAGGGGTGTGCCCATGAAGCCCAAGCGTGTGCCCATGATGCCCTGGTGCATGCCCAACATGCCCAGGGGTGTGCCCATGATGCCCTGGTGCGTGCCCAACATGCCCAGGTGCGTGCCCAACATGCCCAGGGGTGTGCCCATGATGCCCAGGCATGTGCCCATGATGCCCATGCGTGTGCCCATCATGCCCAGGGGTGTGCCCATGAAGCCCAGGCGTGTGCCCATGAAGCCCAGGCGTGTGCCCATGATGCCCAGGCGTGTGCCCATGATGCCCTGGTGCGTGCCCAACATGCCCAGGGGTGTGCCCATGATGCCCAGGCGTGTGCCCATGATGCCCAGGCGTGTGCCCATGATGCCCAGGCGAGTGCTCATGATGCCCTGGTGCGTGCTTAACATGCCCACGGGTGTGCCCATGATGCCCAGGCGTGTGCCCATGATGCCCAGGTGCGTGCCCAACATGCCCAGGGGTGTGCCCATGATGACCAGGCGTGTGCCCATGATGCCCAGGCGTGTGCCCATGATGCCCATGCGTGTGCCCATGATGCCCAGGGGTGTGCCCATGATGCCCAGGCGTGTGTCCATGATGCCCAGGCGTGTGCCTAGGATGCCCTGGTGCGTGCCCAACATGCCCAGGGATGTGCCCATGATGCCCAGGCGTGTGCCCATCATGCCCAGGCGTGTGCCCAACATGCCCAGGGGTGTGCCCATGATGCCCAGGCGGGTGCCCATGATGCCCAGGTGTGTGCCCATGATGCCCAGGCGTGTGCCCATCATGCCCAGGCGTGTGCCCATCATGCCCAGGCGTGTGCCCATCATGCCCAGGGGTGTGCCCATGATGCCCAGGGGTGTGCCCATGATGCCCAGGCGGGTGCCCATCATGCTCAGGCGTGTGCCCATGATGCCCATGCGTGTGCCCATCATGCCCAGGGGTGTGCCCATGATGCCCAGGGGTGTGCCCATGATGCCCAGGCGTGTGTCCATGATGCCCAGGCGTGTGCCTATGATGCCCTGCTGCGTGCCCAACATGCCCAGGGGTGTGCCTATGATGCCCAGGCGTGTGCCCAGGATGCCCAGGGGTGTGCCCATGATGCCCAGTCGTGTGCCCATGATGCCCATGCGTGTGCCCATCATGCCCAGGGGTGTGCCCATGATGCCTAGGGGTGTGCCCATGATGCCCAGGCGTGTGCCCATCATGCCCAGGCGTGTGCCCATGATGCCCAGGGGTGTGCCCATGATGCCCAGGCGTGTGCCCATGATGCCCAAGCGTGTGCCCATGATGCCCAGGTGCGTGCCCAACATGCCCAGGGGTGTGCCCATGATGCCCAGGCGCGTGCCCATCATGCCCAGGGGTGTGCCCATGATGCCCAGGGGTGTGCCCATGATGCCCAGGTGGGTGCCCATGATTCCCTGGTGCGTGCCAACATGCCCAGGGGTGTGCCCATGATGCCCAAGCGGGTGCCCATGATGCCCAGGTGCGTGCCCAACATGCCCAGGGGTGTGCCCATGATGCCCATGCATGTGCCCATGATGCCCATGCGTGTGCCCATCATGCCCAGGGGTGTGCCCATGAAGCCCAGGCGTGTGCCCATGATGCCCTGGTGCGTGCCCAACATGCCCAGGGGTGTGCCCATGATGCCCAGGCGTATGCCCATGATGCCCAGGCGTGTGCCCATGATGCCCAGGCAAGTGCCCATGATGCCCTGGTGCGTGCCCATGATGCCCTGGTGCGTGCCCAACATGCCCACGGGTGTGCCCATGATGCCCAGGCGTGTGCCCATGATGCCCAGGTGCGTGCCCAACATGCCCAGGGGTGTGCCCATGATGCCCAGGCGTGTGCCCATGATGCCCATGCGTGTTCCCATGATGCCCAGGGGTGTGCCCATGATGCCCAGGCGTGTGTCCATGATGCCCAGGCGTGTGCCTAGGATGCCCTGGTGCGTGCCCAACATGCCCTGGGATGTGCCCATGATGCCCAGGCGTGTGCCCATGATGCCCAGGCGTGTGCCCATCATGCCCAGGGGTGTGCCCATGATGCCCAGGCGTGTGCCCATGATGCCCATTCGTGTGCCCATCATGCCCAGGGGTGTGACCATGATGCCTAGGGTGTGCACATCATGCCCAGGCGTGTGCCCATCATGCCCAGGCGTGTGCCCATCATGCCCAGGGGTGTGCCCATGATGCCCAGGCGTGTGCCCATGATGCCCAGGCCTGTGCCCATCATGCCCAGGGGTGTGCCCAGGCGTGTGCCCATGATGCCCAGGCGTGTGCCCATGATGCCCAGGCGTGTGCCCATCATGCCCAGGGGTGTGCCCATGATGCCCAGGCGTGTGCCCTTGATGCCCAGGCGTGTGCCCATGATGCCCAGGCGTGTGCCCATGATGCCCAGGTGCGTGCCCAACATGCCCAGGGGTGTGCCCATGATGCCCAGGCGCGTGCCCATCATGCCGAGGGGTGTGCCCATGATGCCCAGGGGTGTGCCCATGATGCCCAGGCGGGTGCCCATGATTCCCTGGTGCGTGCCCAACATGCCCAGGGGTGTGCCCATGATGCCCAAGCGGGTGCCCATGATGCCCAGGTGTGTGCCCATCATGCCCAGGGGTGTGCCCATGATGCCTAGGGGTGTGCCCATGATGCCCAGGCGTGTGCCCATCATGCCCAGGCGTGTGCCCATCATACCTAGGGGTGTGCCCATGATGCCCAGGGGTGTGCCCATGATGCCCAGGGGTGTGCCCATGATGCCCAGGCGTGTGCCCATGATGCCCAGGCGTGTGCCCATGATGCCCATGCGTGTGCCCATGATGCCCAGGGGTGTGCCCATGATGCCCAGGCGTGTGTCCATGATGACCAGGCGTGTGCCTAGGATGCCCTGGTGCGTGCCCAACATGCCCAGGGATGTGCCCATGATGCCCAGGCGTGTGCCCATCATGCCCAGGCGTGTGCCCATCATGCCCAGGGGTGTGCCCATGATGCCCAGGCGTGTGCCCATGATGCCCATGCGTGTGCCCATCATACCCAGGGGTGTGCCCATGATGCCTAGGGGTGTGTCCATGATGCCCAGGCGTGTGCCCATCATGCCCAGGCGTGTGCCCATCATGCCCAGGGGTGTGCCCATGATGCCCAGGGGTGTGCCCAAGATGCCCAGGGGTGTGCCCATGATGCCCAGGCGTGTGCCCATAATGCCCAGGTGCGTGCCCAACATGCCCAGGGGTGTGCCCATGATGCGCAGGCGTGTGCCCATCATGCCCAGGCGTGTGCCCATGATGCCCAGGGGTGTGCCCATGATGCCCAGGCGTGTGTCCATCATGCCCAGGCGTGTGCCTATGATGCCCAGGTGCGTGCCCAACATGCCCAAGGGTGTGCCCATGATGCCCAGACGTGTGCCCATCATGCCCAGGCGTGTGTCCATCATGCCCAGGGGTGTGCCCATGATGCCCAGGGGTGTGCCCATGATGCCCAGGTGCGTGCCCAACATGCCCAGGGGTGTGCCCATGATGCCCAGGCGTGTGCCCATGATGCCCATGCGTGTGCCCATGATGCCCAGGGGTGTGCCCATGATGCCCAGGCGTGTGTCCATGATGCCCAGGCGTGTGCCTAGGATGCCCTGGTGCGTGCCCAACATGCCCAAGGATGTGCCCATGATGCCCAGGCGTGTGCCCATGATGCCCAGGCGTGTGCCCATCATGCCTAGGGGTGTGCCCATGATGCCCAGGCGTGTGCCCATGATGCCCATGCGTGTGCCCATCATACCCAGGGGTGTGCCCATGATGCCTAGGGGTGTGCCCATGATGCCCAGGGGTGTGGCCATGATGCCCAGGGGTGTGGCCATGATGCCCAGGGGTGTGCCCATGATGCCCATGGGTGTTCCCATGATGCCCAAGAGTGTGCCCATAATGCCCAGGTGCGTGCCCAACATGCCCAGGGGTGTGCCCATGATGCCCAGGCGTGTGCCCATCATGCCCAGGCGTGTGCCCATGATGCCCAGGCAGGTGCCCATGATGCCCAGGCGGGTGCCCATGATGCCCAGACGGGTGTGCCCATGATGCCCAGACGGGTGTGCCCATGATGCCCTGGTGCGTGCCCAACATGCCCAGGGGTGTGCCCATGATGCCCAGACGTGTGCCCATCATGCCCAGGGGTGTGCCCATGATGCCCAGGCGGGTGCCCATCATGCCCAGGCAAGTGCCCATGATGCCCAGGTGCGTGCCCAACATGCCTAGAGGTGTGCCCATGATGCCCAGGCGTGTGCCCATCATGCTCAGGCGTGTGCCCATCATGCCCAGGCGTGTGCCCATCATGCCCAGGCGTGTGCCCATCATGCCCAGGGGTGTGCCCATCATGCCCAGGGGTGTGCCCATCATGCCCAGGCGTGTGCCCATCATGCCCAGGCGCGTGCCCAACATGCCCAGGGGTGTGCCCATGATGCACAGGCGTGTGCCCATCATGCCCAGGCGTGTGCCCATCATGCCCAGGGTTGTGCCCATGATGCCCAGGCGTGTGCCCATCATGCCCAGGCGTGTGCCCACCATGCCTAGGGGTGTGCCCATTATGCCCAGGGGTGTGCCCATGATGCCCAGGCGTGTGTCCATGATGACCAGGCGTGTGCCTAGGATGCCCTGGTGCGTGCCCAACATGCCCAGGGATGTGCCCATGATGCCCAGGCGTGTGCCCATCATGCCCAGGCGTGTGCCCATCATGCCCAGGGGTGTGCCCATGATGCCCAGGCGTGTGCCCATGATGCCCATGCGTGTGCCCATCATACCCAGGGGTGTGCCCATGATGCCTAGGGGTGTGTCCATGATGCCCAGGCGTGTGCCCATCATGCCCAGGCGTGTGCCCATCATGCCCAGGGGTGTGCCCATGATGCCCAGGGGTGTGCCCAAGATGCCCAGGGGTGTGCCCATGATGCCCAGGCGTGTGCCCATAATGCCCAGGTGCGTGCCCAACATGCCCAGGGGTGTGCCCATGATGCGCAGGCGTGTGCCCATCATGCCCAGGCGTGTGCCCATGATGCCCAGGGGTGTGCCCATGATGCCCAGGCGTGTGTCCATCATGCCCAGGCGTGTGCCTATGATGCCCAGGTGCGTGCCCAACATGCCCAAGGGTGTGCCCATGATGCCCAGACGTGTGCCCATCATGCCCAGGCGTGTGTCCATCATGCCCAGGGGTGTGCCCATGATGCCCAGGGGTGTGCCCATGATGCCCAGGTGCGTGCCCAACATGCCCAGGGGTGTGCCCATGATGCCCAGGCGTGTGCCCATGATGCCCATGCGTGTGCCCATGATGCCCAGGGGTGTGCCCATGATGCCCAGGCGTGTGTCCATGATGCCCAGGCGTGTGCCTAGGATGCCCTGGTGCGTGCCCAACATGCCCAAGGATGTGCCCATGATGCCCAGGCGTGTGCCCATGATGCCCAGGCGTGTGCCCATCATGCCTAGGGGTGTGCCCATGATGCCCAGGCGTGTGCCCATGATGCCCATGCGTGTGCCCATCATACCCAGGGGTGTGCCCATGATGCCTAGGGGTGTGCCCATGATGCCCAGGGGTGTGGCCATGATGCCCAGGGGTGTGGCCATGATGCCCAGGGGTGTGCCCATGATGCCCATGGGTGTTCCCATGATGCCCAAGCGTGTGCCCATAATGCCCAGGTGCGTGCCCAACATGCCCAGGGGTGTGCCCATGATGCCCAGGCGTGTGCCCATCATGCCCAGGCGTGTGCCCATGATGCCCAGGCAGGTGCCCATGATGCCCAGGCGGGTGCCCATGATGCCCAGACGGGTGTGCCCATGATGCCCAGACGGGTGTGCCCATGATGCCCTGGTGCGTGCCCAACATGCCCAGGGGTGTGCCCATGATGCCCAGACGTGTGCCCATCATGCCCAGGGGTGTGCCCATGATGCCCAGGCGGGTGCCCATCATGCCCAGGCAAGTGCCCATGATGCCCAGGTGCGTGCCCAACATGCCTAGAGGTGTGCCCATGATGCCCAGGCGTGTGCCCATCATGCTCAGGCGTGTGCCCATCATGCCCAGGCGTGTGCCCATCATGCCCAGGCGTGTGCCCATCATGCCCAGGGGTGTGCCCATCATGCCCAGGGGTGTGCCCATCATGCCCAGGCGTGTGCCCATCATGCCCAGGCGCGTGCCCAACATGCCCAGGGGTGTGCCCATGATGCACAGGCGTGTGCCCATCATGCCCAGGCGTGTGCCCATCATGCCCAGGGTTGTGCCCATGATGCCCAGGCGTGTGCCCATCATGCCCAGGCGTGTGCCCACCATGCCCAGGGGTGTGCCCATTATGCCCAGGGGTGTGCCCATGATGCCCAGGCGTGTGCCCATGATGCCCTGGCGTGTGCCCATGATGCCCTGGTACGTGCCCAACTTGCCCAGGGGTGTGCCCATGATGCCCAGGCGTGTGCCCATGATGCCCAAGTGCGTGCCCAACATGCCCAGGGGTGTGCCCATGATGCCCAAGCGTGTGCCCATCATGCCCATGCGTGTGCCCATCATGCCCAGGGGTGTGCCCATGATGCCCAGGCGTGTGTCCATGATGCCCAGGCGTGTGCCTATGATGCCCTGGTGCGTGCCCAACATGCCCAGAGGTGTGCCCATGATGCCCAGACTTGTGCCCATCATGCCCAGGGGTGTGCCCAAGATGCCCAGGCGGGTGCCCATCATGCCCAGGCGTGTGCCCATGATGCCCAGGTGCGTGCCCAACATGCCCAGGGGTGTGCCCATGATGCCCAGGCGTGTGCCCATCATGCTCAGGCGTGTGCCCATCATGCCCAGGGGTGTGCACATCATGCCCAGGCGTGTGCCCATGATGCCCATGCGTGTGCCCATCATGCCCAGGGGTGTGCCCATGATGCCTAGGGGTGTGCCCATGATGCCCAGGCGTGTGCCCATCATGCCCAGGCGTGTGCCCATCATGCCCAGGGGTGTGCCCATGATGCCTAGGGGTGTGCCCATGATGCCCAGGGGTGTGCCCATGATGCCCTGGCGTGTGCCCATAATGCCCAGGTGCGTGCCCAACATGCCTAGGGGTGTGTCCATGATGCCCAGGCGTGTGCCCATCATGCCCAGGCGTGTGCCCATGATGCCCAGGCAGGTGCCCATGATGCCCTGGTGCGTGCCCAACATGCCCAGGGGTGTGCCCATGATGCCCAGGCGGGTGCCCATGATGCCCAGGTGTGTGCCCATGATGCCCAGGCGTGTGCCCATCATGCCCAGGCGTGTGCCCATCATGCCCAGGCGTGTGCCCATCATGCCCAGGGGTGTGCCCATGATGCCCAGGGGTGTGCCCATGATGCCCAGGCGGGTGCCCATCATGCTCAGGCGTGTGCCCATCATGCCCATGCGTGTGCCCATCATGCCCAGGCGTGTGCCCATCATGCCCAGGGGTGTGCCCATCATGCCCAGGGGTGTGCCCATCATGCCCAGGCGTGTGCCCAGGCGCGTGCCCAACATGCCCAGGGGTGTGCCCATGATGCCCAGGCGTGTGCCCATCATGCCCAGGCGTGTGCCCACCATGCCCAGGGGTGTGCCCATGATGCCCAGGGGTGTGCCCATGATGCCCAGGCGTGTGTCCATGATGCCCAGGCGTGTGTCCATGATGCCCTGCTGCGTGCCCAACATGCCCAGGGGTGTGCCCATGATGCCCAGGCGTGTGACCAGGATGCCCAGGGGTGTGCCCATGATGCCCAGTCGTGTGCCCATGATGCCCATGCATGTGCCCATCATGCCCAGGGGTGTGCCCATGATGCCTAGGGGTGTGCCCATGATGCCCAGGCGTGTGCCCATCATGCCCAGGCGTGTGCCCATGATGCCCAGGGGTGTGCCCATGATGCCCAGGCGTGTGCCCATGATGCCCAAGCGTGTGCCCATGATGCCCAGGTGCGTGCCCAACATGCCCAGGGGTGTGCCCATGATGCCCAGGCGCGTGCCCATCATGCCCAGGGGTGTGCCCATGATGCCCAGGGGTGTGCCCATGATGCCCAGGTGGGTGCCCATGATTCCCTGGTGCGTGCCCAACATGCCCAGGGGTGTGCCCATGATGCCCAAGCGGGTGCCCATGATGCCCAGGTGCGTGCCCAACATGCCTAGGGGTGTGCCCATGATGCCCATGCATGTGCCCATGATGCCCATGCGTGTGCCCATCATGCCCAGGGGTGTGCCCATGAAGCCCAAGCGTGTGCCCATGATGCCCTGGTGCGTGCCCAACATGCCCAGGGGTGTGCCCATGATGCCCAGGCGTATGCCCATGATGCCCAGGCGTGTGCCCATGATGCCCAGGCGAGTGCCCATGATGCCCTGGTGCGTGCCCAACATGCCCACGGGTGTGCCCATGATGCCCAGGCGTGTGCCCATGATGCCTAGGTGCGTGCCCAACATGCCCAGGGGTGTGCCCATGATGCCCAGGCGTGTGCCCATGATGCCCATGCGTGTGCCCATGATGCCCAGGGGTGTGCCCATGATGCCCAGGCGTGTGTCCATGATGCCCAGGCGTGTGCCTAGGATGCCCTGGTGCGTGCCCAACATGCCCAGGGATGTGCCCATGATGCCCAGGCGTGTGCCCATGATGCCCAGGCGTGTGCCCATCATGCCCAGGGGTGTGCCCATGATGCCCAGGCGTGTGCCCATGATGCCCATTCGTGTGCCCATCATGCCCAGGGGTGTGCCCATGATGCCAAGGGTGTGCCCATGATGCCCAGGCGTGTGCCCATCATGCCCAGGCGTGTGCCCATCATGCCCAGGGGTGTGCCCATGATGCCCAGGCGTGTGCCCATGATGCCCAGGCCTGTGCCCATCATGCCTAGGGGTGTGCCCAGGCGTGTGCCCATGATGCCCAGGCGAGTGCTTATGATGCCCTGGTGCGTGCCCAACATGCCCACGGTTGTGCCCATGATGCCTAGGCGTGTGCCCATGATGCACAGGTGCATGCCCAACATGCCCAGGGGTGTGCCCATGATGCCCTGGTGCGTGCCCAACATGCCCAGGTGCGTGCCCAACATGCCCAGGGGTGTGCCCATGATGCCCAGGCATGTGCCCATGATGCCCATGCGTGTGCCCATCATGCCCAGGGGTGTGCCCATGAAGCCCAGGCGTGTGCCCATGAAGCCCAGGCGTGTGCCCATGATGCCCAGGCGTGTGCCCATGATGCCCTGGTGCGTGCCCAACATGCCCAGGGGTGTGCCCATGATGCCCAGGCGTGTGCCCATGAAGCCCAGGCGTGTGCCCATGATGCCCAGGCGAGTGCTCATGATGCCCTGGTGCGTGCTTAACATGCCCACGGGTGTGCCCATGATGCCCAGGCGTGTGCCCATGATGCCCAGGTGCGTGCCCAACATGCCCAGGGGTGTGCCCATGATGCCCAGGCGTGTGCCCATGATGCCCAGGCGTGTGCCCATGATGCCCATGCGTGTGCCCATGATGCCCAGGGGTGTGCCCATGATGCCCAGGCGTGTGTCCATGATGCCCAGGCGTGTGCCTAGGATGCCCTGGTGCGTGCCCAACATGCCCAGGGATGTGCCCATGATGCCCAGGCGTGTGCCCATCATGCCCAGGCGTGTGCCCAACATGCCCAGGGGTGTGCCCATGATGCCCAGGCGGGTGCCCATGATGCCCAGGCGTGTGCCCATCATGCCCAGGCGTGTGCCCATCATGCCCAGGCGTGTGCCCATCATGCCCAGGGGTGTGCCCATGATGCCCAAGGGTGTGCCCATGATGCCCAGGCGGGTGCCCATCATGCTCAGGCGTGTGCCCATCATGCCCATGCGTGTGCCCATCATGCCCAGGCGTGTGCCCATCATGCCCAGGGGTGTGCCCATCATGCCCAGGGGTGTGCCCATCATGCCCAGGCGTGTGCCCAGGCGCGTGCCCAACATGCCCAGGGGTGTGCCCATGATGCCCAGGCGTGTGCCCATCATGCCCAGGCGTGTGCCCATCATGCCCAGGGGTGTGCCCATGATGCCCAGGGGTGTGCCCATGATGCCCAGGCGTGTGTCCATGATGCCCAGGCGTGTGCCTATGATGCCCTGCTGCGTGCCCAACATGCCCAGGGGTGTGCCCATGATGCCCAGGCGTGTGCCCAGGATGCCCAGGGGTGTGCCCATGATGCCCAGTCGTGTGCCCATGATGCCCATGCGTGTGCCCATCATGCCCAGGGGTGTGCCCATGATGCCTAGGGGTGTGCCCAAGATGCCCAGGCGTGTGCCCATCATGCCCAGGCGTGTGCCCATGATGCCCAGGGGTGTGCCCATGATGCCCAGGCGTGTGCCCAAGATGCCCAAGCGTGTGCCCATGATGCCCAGGTGCGTGCCCAACATGCCCAGGGGTGTGCCCATGATGCCCAGGCGCGTGCCCATCATGCCCAGGGGTGTTCCCATGATGCCCAGGGGTGTGCCCATGATGCCCAGGTGGGTGCCCATGATTCCCTGGTGCGTGCCAACATGCCCAGGGGTGTGCCCATGATGCCCAAGCGGGTGCCCATGATGCCCAGGTGCGTGCCCAACATGCCCAGGGGTGTGCCCATGATGCCCATGCATGTGCCCATGATGCCCATGCGTGTGCCCATCATGCCCAGGGGTGTGCCCATGAAGCCCAGGCGTGTGCCCATGATGCCCTGGTGCGTGCCCAACATGCCCAGGGGTGTGCCCATGATGCCCAGGCGTATGCCCATGATGCCCAGGCGTGTGCCCATGATGCCCAGGCGAGTGCCCATGATGCCCTGGTGTGTGCCCATGATGCCCTGGTGCGTGCCCAACATGCCCACGGGTGTGCCCATGATGCCCAGGCGTGTGCCCATGATGCCCAGGTGCGTGCCCAACATGCCCAGGGGTGTGCCCATGATGCCCAGGCGTGTGCCCATGATGCCCATGCGTGTGCCCATGATGCCCAGGGGTGTGCCCATGATGCCCAGGCGTGTGTCCATGATGCCCAGGCGTGTGCCTAGGATGACCTGGTGCGTGCCCAACATGCCCTGGGATGTGCCCATGATGCCCAGGCGTGTGCCCATGATGCCCAGGCGTGTGCCCATCATGCCCAGGGGTGTGCCCATGATGCCCAGGCGTGTGCCCATGATGCCCATTCGTGTGCCCATCATGCCCAGGGGTGTGCCCATGATGCCTAGGGTGTGCCCATGATGCCCAGGCGTGTGCCCATCATGCCCAGGCGTGTGCCCATCATGCCCAGGGGTGTGCCCATGATGCCCAGGCGTGTGCCCATGATGCCCAGGCCTGTGCCCATCATGCCTAGGGGTGTGCCCAGGCGTGTGCCCATGATGCCCAGGCGAGTGCTTATGATGCCCTGGTGCGTGCCCAACATGCCCACGGGTGTGCCCATGATGCCCAGGCGTGTGCCCATGATGCACAGGTGCATGCCCAACATGCCCAGGGGTGTGCCCATGATGCCCTGGTGCGTGCCCAACATGCCCAGGTGCGTGCCCAACATGCCCAGGGGTGTGCCCATGATGCCCAGGCATGTGCCCATGATGCCCATGCGTGTGCCCATCATGCCCAGGGGTGTGCCCATGAAGCCCAGGCGTGTGCCCATGAAGCCCAGGCGTGTGCCCATGATGCCCAGGCGTGTGCCCATGATGCCCTGGTGCGTGCCCAACATGCCCAGGGGTGTGCCCATGATGCCCAGGCGTGTGCCCATGATGCCCAGGCGTGTGCCCATGATGCCCAGGAGAGTGCTCATGATGCCCTGGTGCGTGCTTAACATGCCCACGGGTGTGCCCATGATGCCCAGGCGTGTGCCCATGATGCCCAGGTGCGTGCCCAACATGCCCAGGGGTGTGCCCATGATGCCCAGGCGTGTGCCCATGATGCCCAGGCGTGTGCCCATGATGCCCATGCGTGTGCCCATGATGCCCAGGGGTGTGCCCATGATGCCCAGGCGTGTGTCCATGATGCCCAGGCGTGTGCCTAGGATGCCCTGGTGCGTGCCCAACATGCCCAGGGATGTGCCCATGATGCCCAGGCGTGTGCCCATCATGCCCAGGCGTGTGCCCATCATGCCCAGGGGTGTGCCCATGATGCCCAGGCATGTGCCCATGATGCCCATGCGTGTGCCCATCATACCCAGGGGTGTGCCCATGATGCCTAGGGGTGTGTCCATGATGCCCAGGCGTGTGCCCATCATGCCCCGGCGTGTGCCCATGATGCCCAGGGGTGTGCCCATGATGCCCAGGGGTGTGTCCATGATGCCCAGGGGTGTGCCCATGATGCCCAGGCGTGTGCCCATAATGCCCAGGTGCGTGCCCAACGTGCCCAGGGGTGTGCCCATGATGCCCAGGCGTGTGCCCATGATGCCCATGCGTGTGCCCATCATGCCCAGGGGTGTGCCCATGAAGCCCAGGCGTGTGCCCATGATGCCCAGGCGTATGCCCATGATGCCCTGGTGCGTGCCCAACATGCCCAGGGGTGTGCCCATGATGCCCAGGCGTGTGCCCATGATGCCCAAGCGTGTGCCCATGATGCCCAGGGGTGTGCCCATGATGCCCATGCGTGTGCCCATCATGCCCAGGCGCGTGCCCAACATGCCCAGGTGGGTGCCCAACATGCCCAGGGGTGTGCCCATGATGCGCAGGCGTGTGCCCATCATGCCCAGGCGTGTGCCCATGATGCCCAGGGGTGTGCCCATGATGCCCAGGCGTGTGCCCATCATGCCCAGGCGTGTGCCTATGATGCCCAGGTGCGTGCCCAACATGCCCAAGGGTGTGCCCATGATGCCCAGACGTGTGCCCATCATGCCCAGGCGTGTGTCCATCATGCCCAGGGGTGTGCCCATGATGCCCAGGGGTGTGCCCATGATGCCCAGGTGCGTGCCCAACATGCCCAGGGGTGTGCCCATGATGCCCAGGCGTGTGCCCATGATGCCCATGCGTGTGCCCATGATGCCCAGGGGTGTGCCCATGATGCCCAGGCGTGTGTCCATGATGCCCAGGCGTGTGCCTAGGATGCCCAGGTGCGTGCCCAACATGCCCAGGGGTGTGCCCATGATGCCCAGGCGCGTGCCCATCATGCCCAGGCGTGTGCCCATGATGCCCAGGCGTATGCCCATGATGCCCTGGTGCGTGCCCAACATGCCCAGGGGTGTGCCCATGATGCCCAGGCGTGTGCCCATGATGCCCAAGCGTGTGCCCATGATGCCCAGGGGTGTGCCCATGATGCCCATGCGTGTGCCCATCATGCCCAGGCGCGTGCCCAACATGCCCAGGTGGGTGCCCAACATGCCCAGGGGTGTGCCCATGATGCGCAGGCGTGTGCCCATCATGCCCAGGCGTGTGCCCATGATGCCCAGGGGTGTGCCCATGATGCCCAGGCGTGTGCCCATCATGCCCAGGCGTGTGCCTATGATGCCCAGGTGCGTGCCCAACATGCCCAAGGGTGTGCCCATGATGCCCAGACGTGTGCCCATCATGCCCAGGCGTGTGTCCATCATGCCCAGGGGTGTGCCCATGATGCCCAGGGGTGTGCCCATGATGCCCAGGTGCGTGCCCAACATGCCCAGGGGTGTGCCCATGATGCCCAGGCGTGTGCCCATGATGCCCATGCGTGTGCCCATGATGCCCAGGGGTGTGCCCATGATGCCCAGGCGTGTGTCCATGATGCCCAGGCGTGTGCCTAGGATGCCCAGGTGCGTGCCCAACATGCCCAGGGATGTGCCCATGATGCCCAGGCGTGTGCCCATGATGCCCAGGCGTGTGCCCATCATGCCTAGGGGTGTGCCCATGATGCCCAGGCGTGTGCCCATGATGCCCATGCGTGTGCCCATCATACCCAGGGGTGTGCCCATGATGCCTAGGGGTGTGCCCATGATGCCCAGGCGTGTGCCCATCATGCCCAGGCGTGTGCCCATCATGCCCAGGGGTGTGGCCATGATGCCCATGGGTGTGCCCATGATGCCCTAGCGTGTGCCCATAATGCCCAGGTGCGTGCCCAACATGCCCAGGGGTGTGCCCATGATGCCCAGGCGTGTGCCCATCATGCCCAGGCGTGTGCCCATGATGCCCAGGCAGGTGCCCATGATGCCCAGGCGGGTGCCCATGATGCCCAGACGGGTGTGCCCATGATGCCCAGACGGGTGTGCCCATGATGCCCTGGTGCGTGCCCAACATGCCCAGGGGTGTGCCCATGATGCCCAGACGTGTGCCCATCATGCCCAGGGGTGTGCCCATGATGCCTAGGCGTGTGCCTATGATGCCCTGCTGCGTGCCCAACATGCCCAGGGGTGTGCCCATGATGCCCAGGCGTGTGCCCAGGATGCCCAGGGGTGTGCCCATGATGCCCAGTCGTGTGCCCATGATGCCCATGCGTGTGCCCATCATGCCCAGGGGTGTGCCCATGATGCCTAGGGGTGTGCCCATGATGCCCAGGCGTGTGCCCATCATGCCCAGGCGTGTGCCCATGATGCCCAGGGGTGTGCCCATGATGCCCAGGCGTGTGCCCATGATGCCCAAGCGTGTGCCCATGATGCCCAGGTGCGTGCCCAACATGCCCAGGGGTGTGCCCATGATGCCCAGGCGTGTGCCCATCATGCCCAGGAGTGTGCCCATGATGCCCAGGTGCGTGCCCAACATGCCCAGGGGTGTGCCCATGATGCCCAGGCGTGTGCCCATCATGCCCAGGCGTGTGCCCATCATGCCCAGGGGTGTGCCCAGCATGCCCAGGCGTGTGCCCATGATGCCCATGCGTGTGCCCATCATGCCCAGGGGTGTGCCCATGATGCCTAGGGGTGTGCCCATGATGCCCAGGCGTGTGCCCATCATGCCCAGGCGTGTGCCCATCATGCCCAGGGGTGTGCCCATGATGCCCAGGGGTGTGCCCATGATGCCCAGGGGTGTGCCCATGATGCCCAGGCGTGTGCCCATAATGCACAGGTGCGTGCCCAACATGCCTAGGGGTGTGTCCATGATGCCCAGGCGTGTGCCCATCATGCCCAGGCGTGTGCCCATGATGCCCAGGCAGGTGCCCATGATGCCCTGGTGCGTGCCCAACATGCCCAGGGGTGTGCCCATGATGCCCAGGCGGGTGCCCATGATGCCCAGGTGTGTGCCCATGATGCCCAGGCGTGTGCCCATCATGCCCAGGCGTGTGCCCATCATGCCCAGGCGTGTGCCCATTATGCCCAGGCGTGTGCCCATCATGCCCAGGGGTGTGCCCATGATGCCCAGGCGGGTGCCCATCATGCTCAGGCGTGTGCCCATCATGCCCATGCGTGTGCCCATCATGCCCAGGCGTGTGCCCATCATGCCCAGGGGTGTGCCCATCATGCCCAGGGGTGTGCCCATCATGCCCAGGCGCGTGCCCAACATGCCCAGGGGTGTGCCCATGATGCCCAGGCGTGTGCCCATCATGCCCAGGCGTGTGCCCATCATGCCCAGGGGTGTGCCCATGATGCCCAGGGGTGTGCCCATGATGCCCAGGCGTGTGTCCATGATGCCCAGGCGTGTGCCTATGATGCCCTGCTGCGTGCCCAACATGCCCAGGGGTGTGCCCATGATGCCCAGGCGTGTGCCCAGGATGCCCAGGGGTGTGCCCATGATGCCCAGTCGTGTGCCCATGATGCCCATGCGTGTGCCCATCATGCCCAGGGGTGTGCCCATGATGCCTAGGGGTGTGCCCATGATGCCCAGGCGTGTGCCCATCATGCCCGGGCGTGTGCCCATGATGCCCAGGGGTGTGCCCATGATGCCCAGGCGTGTGCCCATGATGCCCAAGCGTGTGCCCATGATGCCCAGGTGCGTGCCCAACATGCCCAGGGGTGTGCCCATGATGCCCAGGCGCGTGCCCATCATGCCCAGGGGTGTGCCCATGATGCCCAGGGGTGTGCCCATGATGCCCAGGTGGGTGCCCATGATTCCCTGGTGCGTGCCCAACATGCCTAGGGGTGTGCCCATGATGCCCAAGCGGGTGCCCATGATGCCCAGGTGCGTGCCCAACATGCCCAGGGGTGTGCCTATGATGCCCATGCATGTGCCCATGATGCCCATGCGTGTGCCCATCATGCCCAGGGGTGTGCCCATGAAGCCCAGGCGTGTGCCCATGATGCCCTGGTGCGTGCCCAACATGCCCAGGGGTGTGCCCATGATGCCCAGGCGTATGCCCATGATGCCCAGGCGTGTGCCCATGATGCCCAGGCGAGTGCCCATGATGCCCTGGTGCGTGCCCAACATGCCCTGGTGCGTGCCCAACATGCCCAGGCGTGTGCCCATGATGCCCAGGTGCGTGCCCAACATGCCCAGGGGTGTGCCCATGATGCCCAGGCGTGTGCCCATGATGCCCATGCGTGTGCCCATAATGCCCAGGGGTGTGCCCATGATGCCCAGGCGTGTGTCCATGATGCCCAGGCGTGTGCCTAGGATGCCCATGATGCCCAAGCGTGTGCCCATGATGCCCAGGTGCGTGCCCAACATGCCCAGGGGTGTGCCCATGATGCCCAGGCGCGTGCCCATCATGCCCATGGGTGTGCCCATGATGCCCAGGGGTGTGCCCATGATGCCCAGGTGGGTGCCCATGATTCCCTGGTGCGTGCCCAACATGCCCAGGGGTGTGCCCATGATGCCCAAGCGGGTGCCCATGATGCCCAGGTGCGTGCCCAACATGCCCAGGGGTGTGCCCATGATGCCCATGCATGTGCCCATGATGCCTATGCGTGTGCCCATCGTGCCCAGGGGTGTGCCCATGAAGCCCAGACGTGTGCCCATGATGCCCTGGTGCGTGCCCAACATGCCCAGGGGTGTGCCCATGATGCCCAGGCGTATGCCCATAATGCCCAGGCGTGTGGCCATGATGCCCAGGCGAGTGCCCATGATGCCCTGGTGCGTGCCCAACATGCCCACGGGTGTGCCCATGATGCCCAGGCGTGTGCCCATGATGCCCAGGTGCGTGCCCAACATGCCCAGGGGTGTGCCCATGATGCCCAGGCGTGTGCCCATGATGCCCATGCGTGTGCCCATGATGCCCAGGGGTGTGCCCATGATGCCCAGGCGTGTGTCATGATTCCCTGGTGCGTGCCCAACATGCCCAGGGGTGTGCCCATGATGCCCAAGCGGGTGCCCATGATGCCCAGGTGCGTGCCCAACATGCCCAGGGGTATGCCCATGATGCCCATGCATGTGCCCATGATGCCCAGGGGTGTGCCCATGATGCCCAGGCGTGTGCCCAGGATGCCCAGGGGTGTGCCCATGATGCCCAGTCGTGTGCCCATGATGCCCATGCGTGTGCCCATCATGCCCAGGGGTGTGCCCATGATGCCTAGGGGTGTGCCCATGATGCCCAGGCGTGTGCCCATCATGCCCAGGCGTGTGCCCATGATGCCCAGGGGTGTGCCCATGATGCCCAGGCGTGTGCCCATGATGCCCAAGCGTGTGCCCATGATGCCCAGGTGCGTGCCCAACATGCCCAGGGGTGTGCCCATGATGCCCAGGCGCGTGCCCATCATGCCCAGGGGTGTGCCCATGATGCCCAGGGGTGTGCCCATGATGCCCAGGTGGGTGCCCATGATTCCCTGGTGCGTGCCCAACATGCCTAGGGGTGTGCCCATGATGCCCAAGCGGGTGCCCATGATGCCCAGGTGCGTACCCAACATGCCCAGGGGTGTGCCCATGATGCCCATGCATGTGCCCATGATGCCCATGCGTGTGCCCATCATGCCCAGGGGTGTGCCCATGAAGCCCAGGCGTGTGCCCATGATGCCCTGGTGCGTGCCCAACATGCCCAGGGGTGTGCCCATGATGCCCAGGCGTATGCCCATGATGCCCAGGCGTGTGCCCATGATGCCCAGGCGAGTGCCCATGATGCCCTGGTGCGTGCCCAACATGCCCACGGGTGTGCCCATGATGCCCAGGCGTGTGCCCATGATGCCCAGGTGCGTGCCCAACATGCCCAGGGGTGTGCCCATGATGCCCAGGCGTGTGCCCATGATGCCCATGCGTGTGCCCATGATGCCCAGGGGTGTGCCCATGATGCCCAGGCGTGTGTCCATGATGCCCAGGCGTGTGCCTAGGATGCCCATGATGCCCAAGCGTGTGCCCATGATGCCCAGGTGCGTGCCCAACATGCCCAGGGGTGTGCCCATGATGCCCAGGGGTGTGCCCATGATGCCCAGGCGTGTGCCCATAATGCCCAGGTGCGTGCCCAACATGCCTAGGGGTGTGTCCATGATGCCCAGGCGTGTGCCCATCATGCCCAGGCGTGTGCCCATGATGCCCAGGCAGGTGCCCATGATGCCCTGGTGCGTGCCCAACATGCCCAGGGGTGTGCCCATGATGCCCAGGCGGGTGCCCATGATGCCCAGGTGTGTGCCCATGATGCCCAGGCGTGTGCCCATCATGCCCAGGCGTGTGCCCATCATGCCCAGGCGTGTGCCCATTATGCCCAGGCGTGTGCCCATCATGCCCAGGGGTGTGGCCATGATGCCCAGGCGGGTGCCCATCATGCTCAGGCGTGTGCCCATCATGCCCATGCGTGTGCCCATCATGCCCAGGCGTGTGCCCATCATGCCCAGGGGTGTGCCCATCATGCCCAGGGGTGTGCCCATCATGCCCAGGCGCGTGCCCAACATGCCCAGGGGTGTGCCCATGATGCCCAGGCGTGTGCCCATCATGCCCAGGCGTGTGCCCATCATGCCCAGGGGTGTGCCCATGATGCCCAGGGGTGTGCCCATGATGCCCAGGCGTGTGTCCATGATGCCCAGGCGTGTGCCTATGATGCCCTGCTGCGTGCCCAACATGCCCAGGGGTGTGCCCATGATGCCCAGGCGTGTGCCCAGGATGCCCAGGGGTGTGCCCATGATGCCCAGTCGTGTGCCCATGATGCCCATGCGTGTGCCCATCATGCCCAGGGGTGTGCCCATGATGCCTAGGGGTGTGCCCATGATGCCTAGGCGTGTGCCCATCATGCCCGGGCGTGTGCCCATGATGCCCAGGGGTGTGCCCATGATGCCCAGGCGTGTGCCCATGATGCCCAAGCGTGTGCCCATGATGCCCAGGTGCGTGCCCAACATGCCCAGGGGTGTGCCCATGATGCCCAGGCGCGTGCCCATCATGCCCAGGGGTGTGCCCATGATGCCCAGGGGTGTGCCCATGATGCCCAGGTGGGTGCCCATGATTCCCTGGTGCGTGCCCAACATGCCTAGGGGTGTGCCCATGATGCCCAAGCGGGTGCCCATGATGCCCAGGTGCGTGCCCAACATGCCCAGGGGTGTGCCTATGATGCCCATGCATGTGCCCATGATGCCCATGCGTGTGCCCATCATGCCCAGGGGTGTGCCCATGAAGCCCAGGCGTGTGCCCATGATGCCCTGGTGCGTGCCCAACATGCCCAGGGGTGTGCCCATGATGCCCAGGCGTATGCCCATGATGCCCAGGCGTGTGCCCATGATGCCCAGGCGAGTGCCCATGATGCCCTGGTGCGTGCCCAACATGCCCTGGTGCGTGCCCAACATGCCCAGGCGTGTGCCCATGATGCCCAGGTGCGTGCCCAACATGCCCAGGGGTGTGCCCATGATGCCCAGGCGTGTGCCCATGATGCCCATGCGTGTGCCCATAATGCCCAGGGGTGTGCCCATGATGCCCAGGCGTGTGTCCATGATGCCCAGGCGTGTGCCTAGGATGCCCATGATGCCCAAGCGTGTGCCCATGATGCCCAGGTGCGTGCCCAACATGCCCAGGGGTGTGCCCATGATGCCCAGGCGCGTGCCCATCATGCCCATGGGTGTGCCCATGATGCCCAGGGGTGTGCCCATGATGCCCAGGTGGGTGCCCATGATTCCCTGGTGCGTGCCCAACATGCCCAGGGGTGTGCCCATGATGCCCAAGCGGGTGCCCATGATGCCCAGGTGCGTGCCCAACATGCCCAGGGGTGTGCCCATGATGCCCATGCATGTGCCCATGATGCCCATGCGTGTGCCCATCATGCCCAGGGGTGTGCCCATGAAGCCCAGGCGTGTGCCCATGATGCCCTGGTGCGTGCCCAACATGCCCAGGGGTGTGCCCATGATGCCCAGGCGTATGCCCATGATGCCCAGGCGTGTGGCCATGATGCCCAGGCGAGTGCCCATGATGCCCTGGTGCGTGCCCAACATGCCCACGGGTGTGCCCATGATGCCCAGGCGGGTGCCCATGATGCCCAGGTGCGTGCCCAACATGCCCAGGGGTGTGCCCATGATGCCCAGGCGTGTGCCCATGATGCCCATGCGTGTGCCCATGATGCCCAGGGGTGTGCCCATGATGCCCAGGCGTGTGTCATGATTCCCTGGTGCGTGCCCAACATGCCCAGGGGTGTGCCCATGATGCCCAAGCGGGTGCCCATGATGCCCAGGTGCGTGCCCAACATGCCCAGGGGTATGCCCATGATGCCCATGCATGTGCCCATGATGCCCAGGGGTGTGCCCATGATGCCCAGGCGTGTGCCCAGGATGCCCAGGGGTGTGCCCATGATGCCCAGTCGTGTGCCCATGATGCCCATGCGTGTGCCCATGATGCCCAGGGGTGTGCCCATGATGCCTAGGGGTGTGCCCATGATGCCCAGGCGTGTGCCCATCATGCCCAGGCGTGTGCCCATGATGCCCAGGGGTGTGCCCATGATGCCCAGGCGTGTGCCCATGATGCCCAAGCGTGTGCCCATGATGCCCAGGTGCGTGCCCAACATGCCCAGGGGTGTGCCCATGATGCCCAGGCGCGTGCCCATCATGCCCAGGGGTGTGCCCATGATGCCCAGGGGTGTGCCCATGATGCCCAGGTGGGTGCCCATGATTCCCTGGTGCGTGCCCAACATGCCTAGGGGTGTGCCCATGATGCCCAAGCGGGTGCCCATGATGCCCAGGTGCGTGCCCAACATGCCCAGGGGTGTGCCCATGATGCCCATGCATGTGCCCATGATGCCCATGCGTGTGCCCATCATGCCCAGGGGTGTGCCCATGAAGCCCAGGCGTGTGCCCATGATGCCCTGGTGCGTGCCCAACATGCCCAGGGGTGTGCCCATGATGCCCAGGCGTATGCCCATGATGCCCAGGCGTGTGCCCATGATGCCCAGGCGAGTGCCCATGATGCCCTGGTGCGTGCCCAACATGCCCACGGGTGTGCCCATGATGCCCAGGCGTGTGCCCATGATGCCCAGGTGCGTGCCCAACATGCCCAGGGGTGTGCCCATGATGCCCAGGCGTGTGCCCATGATGCCCATGCGTGTGCCCATGATGCCCAGGCGTGTGTCCATGATGCCCAGGCGTGTGCCTAGGATGCCCATGATGCCCAAGCGTGTGCCCATGATGCCCAGGTGCGTGCCCAACATGCCCAGGGGTGTGCCCATGATGCCCAGGCGCGTGCCCATCATGCCCAGGGGTGTGCCCATGATGCCCAGGGGTGTGCCCATGATGCCCAGGTGGGTGCCCATGATTCCCTGGTGCGTGCCCAACATGCCCAGGGGTGTGCCCATGATGCCCAAGCGGGTGCCCATGATGCCCAGGTGCGTGCCCAACTTGCCTAGGGGTGTGCCCATGATGCCCATGCATGTGCCCATGATGCCCATGCGTGTGCCCATCATGCCCAGGGGTGTGCCCATGAAGCCCAGGCGTGTGCCCATGATGCCCTGGTGCGTGCCCAACATGCCCAGGGGTGTGCCCATGATGCCCAGGCGTATGCCCATGATGCCCAGGCGTGTGGCCATGATGCCCAGGCGAGTGCCCATGATGCCCTGGTGCGTGCCCAACATGCCCACGGGTGTGCCCATGATGCCCAGGCGTGTGCCCATGATGCCCAGGTGCGTGCCCAACATGCCCAGGGGTGTGCCCATGATGCCCAGGCGTGTGCCCATGATGCCCATGCGTGTGCCCATGATGCCCAGGGGTGTGCCCATGATGCCCAGGCGTGTGTCATGATTCCCTGGTGCGTGCCAAACATGCCCAGGGGTGTGCCCATGTTGCCCAAGCGGGTGCCCATGATGCCCAGGTGCGTGCCCAACATGCCCAGGGGTGTGCCCATGATGCCCATGCATGTGCCCATGATGCCCATGCGTGTGCCCATCATGCCCAGGGGTGTGCCCATGAAGCCCAGGCGTGTGCCCATGATGCCCTGGTGCGTGCCCAACATGCCCAGGGGTGTGCCCATGATGCCCAGGCGTATGCCCATGATGCCCAGGCATGTGCCCATGATGCCCAGGCGAGTGCCCATGATGCCCTGGTGCGTGCCCAACATGCCCACGGGTGTGCCCATGATGCCCAGGCGTGTGCCCATGATGCCCAGGTGCGTGCCCAACATGCCCAGGGGTGTGCCCATGATGCCCAGGCGTGTGCCCATGATGCCCATGCGTGTGCCCATGATGCCCAGGGGTGTGCCCATGATGCCCAGGCGTGTGTCCATGATGCCCAGGCGTGTGCCTAGGATGCCCTGGTGCGTGCCCAACATGCCCAGGGATGTGCCCATGATGCCCAGGCGTGTGCCCATGATGCCCAGGCGTGTGCCCATCATGCCCAGGGGTGTGCCCATGATGCCCAGGCGTGTGCCCAAGATGCCCATTCGTGTGCCCATCATGCCCAGGGGTGTGCCCATGATGCCTAGGGTGTGCCCATGATGCCCAGGCGTGTGCCCATCATGCCCAGGCGTGTGCCCATCATGCCCAGGGGTGTGCCCATGATGCCCAGGGGTGTGCCCATGATGCCCAGGGGTGTGCCCTTGATGCCCAGGCGTGTGCCCATAATGCCCAGGTGCGTGCCCAACATGCCCAGGGGTGTGCCCATGATGCCCAGGCGTGTGCCCATCATGCCCAGGCGTGTGCCCATCTTGCCCAGGGGTGTGCCCATGATGCCCAGGGGTGTGCCCATGATGCCCAGGCGGGTGCCCATGATGCCCAGGCAGGTGCCCATGATGCCCTGGTGCGTGCCCAACATGCCCAGGGGTGTGCCCATGATGCCCAGGCGGGTGCCCATGATGCCCAGGTGCGTGCCCAACATGCCCAGGGGTGTGCCCATGATGCCCAGGCGTGTGCCCATGATGCCCATGCGTGTGCCCATCATGCCCAGGGGTGTGCCCATGAAGCCCAGGCGTGTGCCCAGGATGCCCAGGCGTGTACCCATGATGCCCTGGTGCGTGCCCAACATGCCCAAGGGTGTGCCCATGATGCCTTGGTGCGTGCCCAACATTCCCAGGGGTGTGCCCATGATGCCCAGGCGTGTGCCCATGATGCCCAGGTGCGTGCCCAACATGCCCAGGGGTGTGCCCATGATGCCTAGGGGTGTGCCCATGATGCCCAGGCGTGTGCCCATGATGCCCTGGTGCGTGCCCAACATGCCCAAGGATGTGCGCATGATGCCCAGGCGTGTGCCCATGATGCCCAGGCGTGTGCCCATGATGCCCAGGTGCGTGCCCAACATGCCCCGGGGTGTGCCCATGATGCCCAGGCGTGTGCCCATGATGCCCAGGCGTGTGCCCATCATGCCCAGGGGTGTGCCCATGATGCCCAGGCGAGTGCCCATGATGCCCAGGCGTGTGCCCATGATGCCCATGCGTGTGCCCATGATGCCCTAGTGCGTGCCCAACATGCCCAGGGTGTGCCCATGATGCCCAGGCGTGTGGCCATGATGCCCAGGTGTGTGGCCATGATGCCCAGGCGTGTGGCCATGATGCCCAGGCGTCTGCCCATCATGCCTAGGGGTGTGCCCATGATGCCCAAGTGTGTGCCCATCATTCCCAGGCGTGTGCCCATGATGCCCAGGCGTGTGCCCATCATGCCCAGGCATGTGCCCAACATGCACAGGGGTGTGCCCATAATGCCCAGGCGTGTACCCATCATGCCTAGGGGAGTGCCCATGATGCCCTGGGGTGTGCCCATGATGCCCAAGCGTGTGCCCATGATGCCCTAGCGTGCGCCCATGATGCCCAGGCGTGTGCCCATCATGCCCAGGCGTGTGCCCATGATGCCCAGGGGTGTGCCCATGATGCCCAGGTGCGTGCATAACATGCCCAGGGGTGTGCCCATTATACCCAGGCGTGTGCCCATCATGCCCAGGCGTGTGCCCATCATGCCCAGGGATGTGCCCACGATGCCCAGGCGTGTGCCCATGATGCCAAGGCGTGTGCCCATGATGCCCATGCGTGTGCCCATGATGCCCTAGTACGTGCCCAACATGCCCAGGGGTGTGCCCATGATGCCCAGGCGTGTGCCCATGATGCCCAGGTGTGTGCCCAACATGCCCAGGGGTGTGCCCATGATGCCCAGGCATGTGCCCATGATGCCCAGGCCTGTGCCCATCATGCCCAGGGGTGTGCCCAGGCGTGTGCCCATGATGCCCAGGCGTGTGCCCATGATGCCCAGGCGTGTGCCCATCATGCCCAGGGGTGTGCCCATGATGCCCAGGCGTGTGCCCATGATGCCCAGGCGTGTGCCCATGATGCCCAGGCGTGTGCCCATGATGCCCAGGTGCGTGCCCAACATGCCCAGGGGTGTGCCCATGATGCCCAGGCGCGTGCCCATCATGCCCAGGGGTGTGCCCATGATGCCCAGGGGTGTGCCCATGATGCCCAGGCGGGTGCCCATGATTCCCTGGTGCGTGCCCAACATGCCCAGGGGTGTGCCCATGATGCCCAAGCGGGTGCCCATGATGCCCAGGTGCGTGCCCATCATGCCCAGGGGTGTGCCCATGATGCCTAGGGGTGTGCCCATGATGCCCAGGCGTGTGCCCATCATGCCCAGGCGTGTGCCCATCATACCCAGGGGTGTGCCCATGATGCCCAAGGGTGTGCCCATGATGCCCAGGGGTGTGCCCATGATGCCCAGGCGTGTGCCCATGATGCCCAGGCGTGTGCCCATGATGCCCATGCGTGTGCCCATGATGCCCAGGGGTGTGCCCATGATGCCCAGGCGTGTGTCCATGATGCCCAGGCGTGTGCCTAGGATGCCCTGGTGCGTGCCCAACATGCCCAGGGATGTGCCCATGATGCCCAGGCGTGTGCCCATCATGCCCAGGCGTGTGCCCATCATGCCCAGGGGTGTGCCCATGATGCCCAGGCGTGTGCCCATGATGCCCATGCGTGTGCCCATCATACCCAGGGGTGTGCCCATGATGCCTAGGGGTGTGTCCATGATGCCCAGGCGTGTGCCCATCATGCCCAGGCGTGTGCCCATCATGCCCAGGCGTGTGCCCATCATGCCCAGGGGTGTGCCCATGATGCCCAGGGGTGTGCCCATGATGCCCAGGCGTGTGCCCATAATGCCCAGGTGCGTGCCCAACATGCCCAGGGGTGTGCCCATGATGCGCAGGCGTGTGCCCATCATGCCCAGGCGTGTGCCCATGATGCCCAGGGGTGTGCCCATGATGCCCAGGCGTGTGCCCATCATGCCTAGGCGTGTGCCTATGATGCCCAGGTGCGTGCCCAACATGCCCAAGGGTGTGCCCATGATGCCCAGACGTGTGTCCATCATGCCCAGGCGTGTGTCCATCATGCCCAGGGGTGTGCCCATGATGCCCAGGGGTGTGCCCATGATGCCCAGGTGCGTGCCCAACATGCCCAGGGGTGTGCCCATGATGCCCAGGCGTGTGCCCATGATGCCCATGCGTGTGCCCATCATACCCAGGGGTGTGCCCATGATGCCGAGGCGTGTGTCCATGATGCCCAGGCGTGTGCCTAGGATGCCCAGGCGTGTGCCCAACATGCCTAGGGGTGTGCCCATGATGCCCAGGCGTGTGCCCATGATGCCCAAGCGTGTGCCCATGATGCCCAGGTGCGTGCCCAACATGCCCAGGGGTGTGCCCATGATGCCCAGGCGCGTGCCCATCATGCCCAGGGGTGTGCCCATGATGCCCAGGGGTGTGCCCATGATGCCCAGGTGGGTGCCCATGATTCCCTGGTGCGTGCCCAACATGCCCAGGGGTGTGCCCATGATGCCCAAGCGGGTGCCCATGATGCCCAGGTGCGTGCCCAACATGCCCAGGGGTGTGCCCATGATGCCCATGCATGTGCCCATGATGCCCATGCGTGTGCCCATCATGCCCAGGGGTGTGCCCATGAAGCCCAGGCGTGTGCCCATGATGCCCTGGTGCGTGCCCAACATGCCCAGGGGTGTGCCCATGATTCCCATGCGTATGCCCATGATGCCCAGGCGTGTGCCCATGATGCCCAGGCGAGTGCCCATGATGCCCTGGTGCGTGCCCAACATGCCCACGGGTGTGCCCATGATGCCCAAGCGTGTGCCCATGATGCCCAGGTGCGTGCCCAACATGCCCAGGGGTGTGCCCATGATGCCCAGGCGTGTGCCCATGATGCCCATGCGTGTGCCCATGATGCCCAGGGGTGTGCCCATGATGCCCAGGCGTGTGTCCATGATGCCTAGTCGTGTGCCTAGGATGCCCTGGTGCGTGCCCAACATGCCCAGGGATGTGCCCATGATGCCCAGGCGTGTGCCCATGATGCCCAGGCGTGTGCCCATCATGCCCAGGGGTGTGCCCATGATGCCCAGGCGTGTGCCCATGATGCCCATTCTTGTGCCCATCATGCCCAGGGGTGTGCCCATGATGCCTAGGGTGTGCCCATGATGCCCAGGCGTGTGCCCATCATGCCCAGGCGTGTGCCCATCATGCCCAGGCGTGTGCCCATCATGCCCAGGGGTGTGCCCATGATGCCCAGGGGTGTGCCCATGATGCCCAGGGGTGTGCCCTTGATGCCCAGGCGTGTGCCCATAATGCCCAGGTGGGTGCCCAACATGCCCAGGGGTGTGCCCATGATGCCCAGGCGTGTGCCCATCATGCCCAGGCGTGTGCCCATCTTGCCCAGGGGTGTGCCCATGATGCCCAGGGGTGTGCCCATGATGCCCAGGCGGGTGCCCATGATGCCCAGGCAGGTGCCCATGATGCCCTGGTGCGTGCCAAACATGCCCAGGGGTGTGCCCATGATGCCCAGGCGGGTGCCCATGATGCCCAGGTGCGTGCCCAACATGCCCAGGGGTGTGCCCATGATGCCCAGGCGTGTGCCCATGATGCCCATGCGTGTGCCCATCATGCCCAGGGGTGTGCCCATGAAGCCCAGGCGTGTGCCCATGATGCCCAGGCGTGTGCCCATGATGCCCTGGTGCGTGCCCAACATGCCCAGGGGTGTGCCCATGATGCCTTGGTGCGTGCCCAACATGCCCAGGGGTGTGCCCATGATGCCCAGGCGTGTGCCCATGATGCCCAGGTGCGTGCCCAACATGCCCAGGGGTGTGCCCATGATGCCCAGGGGTGTGCCCATGATGCCCAGGCGTGTGCCCATGATGCCCTGGTGCGTGCCCAACATGCCCAAGGATGTGCGCATGATGCCCAGGCGTGTGCCCATGATGCCCAGGTGCGTGCCCAACATGCCCAGGGGTGTGCCCATGATGCCCAGGCGTGTGCCCATGATGCCCAGGCGTGTGCCCATCATGCCCAGGGGTGTGCCCATGATGCCCAGGCGAGTGCCCATGATGCCCAGGCGTGTGCCCATGATGCCCATGCGTGTGCCCATGATGCCCTAGTGCGTGCCCAACATGCCCAGGGTGTGCCCATGATGCCCAGGCGTGTGGCCATGATGCCCAGGTGCGTGCCCAACATGCCCAGGGGTGGGCCCATGATGCCTAGGCGTGTGCCCATGATGCCCAGGCGTCTGCCCATCATGCCTAGGGGTGTGCCCATGATGCCCAAGTGTGTGCCCATCATTCCCAGGGGTGTGCCCATGATGCCCAAGCGTGTGCCCATCATGCCCATGCGTGTGCCCATCATGCCCAGGGGTGTGCCCATGATGCCCAGGCGTGTGCCCATGATGCCCATGCGTGTGCCCATCATACCCAGGGGTGTGCCCATGATGCCTAGGGGTGTGTCCATGATGCCCAGGCGTGTGCCCATCATGCCCAGGCGTGTGCCCATCATGCCCAGGGGTGTGCCCATGATGCCCAGGGGTGTGCCCATGATGCCCAGGGGTGTGCCCATGATGCCCAGGCGTGTGCCCATAATGCCCAGGTGCGTGCCCAACATGCCCAGGGGTGTGCCCATGATGCGCAGGCGTGTGCCCATCATGCCCAGGCGTGTGCCCATGATGCCCAGGCGTGTGCCCATGATGCCAAGGCGTGTGCCCATGATGCCCATGCGTGTGCCCATGATGCCCTAGTACGTGCCCAACATGCCCAGGGGTGTGCCCATGATGCCCAGGCGTGTGCCCATGATGCCCAGGTGTGTGCCCAACATGCCCAGGGGTGTGCCCATGATGCCCAGGCATGTGCCCATGATGCCCAGGCCTGTGCCCATCATGCCCAGGGGTGTGCCCATGATGCCCAGGCGTGTGCCCATCATGCCCAGGCGTGTGCCCATGATGCCCAGGCAGGTGCCCATGATGCCCAGGCGGGTGCCCATGATGCCCAGACGGGTGTGCCCATGATGCCCAGACGGGTGTGCCCATGATGCCCTGGTGCGTGCCCAACATGCCCAGGGGTGTGCCCATGATGCCCAGACGTGTGCCCATCATGCCCAGGGGTGTGCCCATGATGCCCAGGCGGGTGCCCATCATGCCCAGGCAAGTGCCCATGATGCCCAGGTGCGTGCCCAACATGCCCAGAGGTGTGCCCATGATGCCCAGGCGTGTGCCCATCATGCTCAGGCGTGTGCCCATCATGCCCAGGCGTGTGCCCATCATGCTCAGGCGTGTGCCCATCATGCCCAGGGGTGTGCCCATCATGCCCAGGGGTGTGCCCATCATGCCCAGGCGTGTGCCCATCATGCCCAGGCGCGTGCCCAACATGCCCAGGGGTGTGCCCATGATTCACAGGCGTGTGCCCATCATGCCCAGGCGTGTGCCCATCATGCCCAGGGTTGTGCCCATGATGCCCAGGCGTGTGCCCATCATGCCCAGGCGTGTGCCCATCATGCCCAGGGGTGTGCCCATAATGCCCAGGGGTGTGCCCATGATGCCCAGGCGTGTGCCCATGATGCCCTGGCGTGTGCCCATGATGCCCTGGTGCGTGCCCAACTTGCCCAGGGGTGTGCCCATGATGCCCAGGCGTGTGCCCATGATGCCCAGGTGCGTGCCCAACATGCCCAGGGGTGTGCCCATGATGCCCAAGCGTGTGCCCATCATGCCCATGCGTGTGCCCATCATGCCCAGGGGTGTGCCCATGATGCCCAGGCGTGTGCCCATGATGCCCATGCGTGTGCCCATCATACCCAGGGGTGTGCCCATGATGCCTAGGGGTGTGTCCATGATGCCCAGGCGTGTGCCCATCATGCCCAGGCGTGTGCCCATCATGCCCAGGGGTGTGCCCATGATGCCCAGGGGTGTGCCCATGATGCCCAGGGGTGTGCCCATGATGCCCAGGCGTGTGCCCATAATGCCCAGGTGCGTGCCCAACATGCCCAGGGGTGTGCCCATGATGCGCAGGCGTGTGCCCATCATGCCCAGGCGTGTGCCCATGATGCCCAGGGGTGTGCCCATGATGCCCAGGCGTGTGCCCATCATGCCCAGGCGTGTGCCTATGATGCCCAGGTGCGTGCCCAACATGCCCAAGGGTGTGCCCATGATGCCCAGACGTGTGCCCATCATGCCCAGGCGTGTGTCCATCATGCCCAGGGGTGTGCCCATGATGCCCAGGGGTGTGCCCAAGATGCCCAGGTGCGTGCCCAACATGCCCAGGGGTGTGCCCATGATGCCCAGGCGTGTGCCCATGATGCCTATGCGTGTGCCCATGATGCCCAGGGGTGTGCCCATGATGCCCAGGCGTGTGTCCATGATGCCCAGGCGTGTGCCTAGGATGCTCTGGTGCGTGCCCAACATGCCCAAGGATGTGCCCATGATGCCCAGGCGTGTGCCCATGATGCCCAGGCGTGTGCCCATCATGCCTAGGGGTGTGCCCATGATGCCCAGGCGTGTGCCCATCATGCCCAGGGGTGTGGCCATGATGCCCAGGGGTGTGCCCATGATGCCCATGGGTGTGCCCATGATGCCCAAGCGTGTGCCCATAATGCCCAGGTGCGTGCCCAACATGCCCAAGGGTGTGCCCATGATGCCCAGGCGTGTGCCCATGATGCCCAGGCAGGTGCCCATGATGCCCAGGCGGGTGCCCATGATGCCCAGACGGGTGTGCCCATGATGCCCAGACGGGTATGCCCATGATGCCCTGGTGCGTGCCCAACATGCCCAGGGGTGTGCCCATGATGCCCAGACGTGTGCCCATCATGCCCAGGGGTGTGCCCATGATGCCCAGGCGGGTGCCCATCATGCCCAGGCAAGTGCCCATGATGCCCAGGTGCGTGCCCAACATGCCCAGAGGTGTGCCCATGATGCCCAGGCGTGTGCCCATCATGCTCAGGCGTGTGCCCATCATGCCCAGGCGTGTGCCCATCATGCCCAGGCGTGTGCCCATCATGCCCAGTGGTGTGCCCATCATGCCCAGGGGTGTGCCCATCATGCCCAGGCGTGTGCCCATCATGCCCAGGCGCGTGCCCAACATGCCCAGGGGTGTGCCCATGATGCACGGGCGTGTGCCCATCATGCCCAGGCGTGTGCCCATCATGCCCAGGGTTGTGCCCATGATGCCCAGGCGTGTGCCCATCATGCCCAGGCGTGTGCCCATCATGCCCAGGGGTGTGCCCATCATGCCCAGGCGTGTGCCCGTGATGCCCAGGCGTGTGCCCATGATGCCCTGGCGTGTGCCCATGATGCCCTGGTGCGTGCCCAACTTGCCCAGGGGTGTGCCCATGATGCCCAGGCGTGTGCCCATGATGCCCAGGTGCGTGCCCAACATGCCCAGGGGTGTGCCCATGATGCCCAAGCGTGTGCCCAGCATGCCCATGCGTGTGCCCATCATGCCCAGGGGTGTGCCCATGATGCCCAGGCGTGTGTCCATGATGCCCAGGCGTGTGCTTATGATGCCCTGGTGCGTGCCCAACATGCCCAGAGGTGTGCCCATGATGCCCAGACTTGTGCCCATCATGCCCAGGGGTGTGCCCATGATGCCCAGGCGGGTGCGCATCATGCCCAGGCGTGTGCCTATGATGCCCTGGTGCGTGCCCAACATGCCCAGAGGTGTGCGCATGATGCCCAGACTTGTGCCCATCATGCCCAGGGGTGTGCCCATGATGCCCAGGCGTGTGCCCATCATGCCCAGGCGTGTGCCCATCATGCCCAGGGGTGTGCCCATCATGCTCAGGCGTGTGCCCATGATGCCCATGCGTGTGCCCATCATGCCCAGGGGTGTGCCCATGATGCCTAGGGGTGTGCCCATGATGCCCAGGCGTGTGCCCATCATGCCCAGGCGTGTGCCCATCGTGCCCAGGGGTGTGCCCATGATGCCCAGGGGTGTGCCCATGATGCCCAGGGGTGTGCCCATGATGCCCAGGCGTGTGCCCATAATGCCCAGGTGCGTGCCCAACATGCCTAGGGGTGTGTCCATGATGCCCAGGCGTGTGCCCATCATGCGCAGGCGTGTGCCCATGATGCCCAGGCAGGTGCCCATGATGCCCTGGTGCGTGCCCAACATGCCCAGGGGTGTGCCCATGATGCCCAGGCGGGTGCCCATGATGCCCAGGTGTGTGCCCATCATGCCCAGGGGTGTGCCCATGATGCCCAGGCGTGTGCCCATCATGCCCAGGCGTGTGCCCATCATGCCCAGGGGTGTGCCCATCATGCTCAGGCGTGTGCCCATGATGCCCATGCATGTGCCCATCATGCCCAGGGGTGTGCCCATGATGCCTAGGGGTGTGCCCATGATGCCCAGGCGTGTGCCCATCATGCCCAGGCGTGTGCCCATCGTGCCCAGGGGTGTGCCCATGATGCCCAGGGGTGTGCCCATGATGCCCAGGGGTGTGCCCATGATGCCCAGGCGTGTGCCCATAATGCCCAGGTGCGTGCCCAACATGCCTAGGGGTGTGTCCATGATGCCCAGGCGTGTGCCCATCATGCGCAGGCGTGTGCCCATGATGCCCAGGCAGGTGCCCATGATGCCCTGGTGCGTGCCCAACATGCCCAGGGGTGTGCCCATGATGCCCAGGCGGGTGCCCATGATGCCCAGGTGTGTGCCCATGATGCCCAGGCGTGTGCCCATCATGCCCAGGCGTGTGCCCATTATGCCCAGGCGTGTGCCCATCATGCCCAGGGGTGTGCCCATGATGCCCAGGGGTGTGCCCATGATGCCCATGCGGGTGCCCATCATGCCCATGCGTGTGCCCATCATGCCCATGCGTGTGCCCATCATGCCCAGGCGTGTGCCCATCATGCCCAGGGGTGTGCCCATCATGCCCAGGGGTGTGCCCATCATGCCCAGGCGTGTGCCCAACATGCCCAGGGGTGTGCCCATGATGCCCAGGCGTGTGCCCATCATGCCCAGGCGTGTACCCATCATGCCCAGGGGTGTGCCCATGATGCCCAGGGGTGTGCCCATGATGCCCAGGCGTGTGTCCATGATGCCCAGGCGTGTGCCTATGATGCCCTGCTGCGTGCCCAATATGCCCAGGGGTGTGCCCATGATGCCCAGGCGTGTGCCCAGGATGCCCAGGGGTGTGCCCATGATGCCCAGTCGTGTGCCCATGATGCCCATGCGTGTGCCCATCATGCCCAGGGGTGTGCCCATGATGCCTAGGGGTGTGCCCATGATGCCCAGGCGTGTGCCCATCATGCCCAGGCGTGTGCCCATGATGCCCAGGGGTGTGCCCATGATGCCCAGGCGTGTGCCCTTGATGCCCAAGCGTGTGCCCATGATGCCCAGGTGCGTGCCCAACATGCCCAGGGGTGTGCCCATGATGCCCAGGCGCGTGCCCATCATGCCCAGGGGTGTGCCCATGATGCCCAGGTGGGTGCCCATGATTCCCTGGTGCGTGCCCAACATGCCCAGGGGTGTGCCCATGATGCCCAAGCGGGTGCCCATGATGCCCAGGTGCGTGCCCAACATGCCCAGGGGTGTGCCCATGATGCCCATGCATGTGCCCATCATGCCCATGCGTGTGCCCATCATGCCCAGGGGTGTGCCCATGAAGCCCAGGCGTGTGCCCATGATGCCCTGGTGCGTGCCCAACATGCCCAGGGGTGTGCCCATGATGCCCAGGCGTATGCCCATGATGCCCAGGCGTGTGCCCATGATGCCCAGGCGAGTGCCCATGATGCCCTGGTGCGTGCCCAACATGCCCACGGGTGTGCCCATGATGCCCAGGCGTGCGCCCATGATGCCCAGGTTCGTGCCCAACATGCCCAGGGGTGTGCCCATGATGCCCAGGGGTGTGCCCATGATGCCCAGGCGTGTGTCCATGATGCCCAGGCGTGTGCCTAGGATGCCCTGGTGCGTGCCCAACATGCCAAGGGATGTGCCCATGATGCCCAGGCGTGTGCCCATGATGCCCAGGCGTGTGCCCATCATGCCCAGGGGTGTGCCCATGATGCCCAGGCGTGTGCCCATGATGCCCATTCGTGTGCCCATCATGCCCAGGGGTGTGCCCATGATGCCTAGGGTGTGCCCATGATGCCCAGGCGTGTGCCCATCATGCCCAGGCGTGTGCCCATCATGCCCAGGGGTGTGCCCATGATGCCCAGGCGTGTGCCCATGATGCCCAGGCCTGTGCCCATCATGCCTAGGGGTGTGCCCAGGCGTGTGCCCATGATGCCCAGGCGAGTGCTTATGATGCCCTGGTGCGTGCCCAACATGCCCACGGGTGTGCCCATGATGCCCAGGCGTGTGCCCATGATGCACAGGTGCATGCCCAACATGCCCAGGGGTGTGCCCATGATGCCCTGGTGCGTGCCCAACATGCCCAGGTGCGTGCCCAACATGCCCAGGGGTGTGCCCATGATGCCCAGGCATGTGCCCATGATGCCCATGCGTGTGCCCATCATGCCTAGGGGTGTGCCCATGAAGCCCAGGCGTGTGCCCATGAAGCCCAGGCGTGTGCCCAAGATGCCCAGGCGTGTGCCCATGATGCCCTGGTGCGTGCCCAACATGCCCAGGGGTGTGCCCATGATGCCCAGGCGAGTGCTCATGATGCCCTGGTGCGTGCCCAACATGCCCAGGCGTGTGCCCATGATGCCCTGGTGCGTGCCCAACATGCCCAGGGGTGTGCCCATGATGCCCAGGCGAGTGCTCATGATGCCCTGGTGCGTGCCCAACATGCCCAGGCGTGTGCCCATGATGCCCAGGCGAGTGCTCATGATGCCCTGGTGCGTGCTTAACATGCCCACGGGTGTGCCCATGATGCCCAGGCGTGTGCCCATTATGCCCAGGTGCGTGCCCAACATGCCCAGGGGTGTGCCCATGATGCCCAGGCGTGTGCCCATGATGCCCAGGCGTGTGCCCATGATGCCCATGCGTGTGCCCATGATGCCCAGGGGTGTGCCCATGATGCCCAGGCGTGTGTCCATGATGCCCTGGCGTGTGCCCATCATGCCCTGGTGCGTGCCCAACATGCCCAGGGATGTGCCCATGATGCCCAGGCGTGTGCCCATCATGCCCAGGCGTGTGCCCATGATGCCCTAGTACGTGCCCAACATGCCCAGGGGTGTGCCCATGATGCCCAGGCGTGTGCCCATCATGCCCAGGTGTGTGCCCAACATGCCCAGGGGTGTGCCCATGATGCCCAGGCATGTGCCCATCATGCCCAGGCCTGTGCCCATCATGCCCAGGGGTGTGCCCAGGCGTGTGCCCATGATGCCCAGGCGTGTGCCCATGATGCCCAGGCGTGTGCCCATGATGCCCAGGCGTGTGCCCATCATGCCCAGGGGTGTGCCCATGATGCCCAGGCGTGTGCCCATGATGCCCAGGCGTGTGCCCATGATGCCCAGGCGTGTGCCCATGATGCCCAGGCGCGTGCCCATCATGCCCAGGGGTGTGCCCATGATGCCCAAGGGTGTGCCCATGATGCCCAGGCGGGTGCCCATGATTCCCTGGTGCGTGCCCAACATGCCCAGGGGTGTGCCCATGATGCCCAAGCGGGTGCCCATGATGCCCAGGTGAATGCCCATCATGCCGAGGGGTGTGCCCATGATGCCTAGGGGTGTGCCCATGATGCCCAGGCGTGTGCCCATCATGCCCAGGCGTGTGCCCATCATACCCAGGGGTGTGCCCATGATGCCCAGGGGTGTGCCCATGATGCCCAGGGGTGTGCCCATGATGCCCAGGCGTGTGCCCATGATGCCCAGGCGTGTGCCCATGATGCCCATGCGTGTGCCCATGATGCCCAGGGGTGTGCCCATGATGCCCAGGCGTGTGTCCATGATGCCCAGGCGTGTGCCTAGGATGCCCTGGTGCGTGCCCAACATGCCCAGGGATGTGCCCATGATGCCCAGGCGTGTGCCCATCATGCCCAGGTGCGTGCCCAACATGCCCAGGGGTGTGCCCATGATGCCCAGGCGTGTGCCCATGATGCCCATGCGTGTGCCCATCATGCCCAGGGGTGTGCCCATGAAGCCCAGGCGTGTGCCCATGATGCCCAGGCGTGTGCCCATGATGCCCTGGTGCGTGCCCAACATGCCCAGGGGTGTGCCCATGATGCCTTGGTGCGTGCCCAACATGCCCAGGGGTGTGCCCATGATGCCCAGGCGTGTGCCCATGATGCCCAGGTGCGTGCCCAACATGCCCAGGGGTGTGCCCATGATGCCCAGGGGTGTGCCCATGATGCCCAGGGGTGTGCCCATGATGCCCAGGCGTGTGCCCATGATGCCCTGGTGCGTGCCCAACATGCCCAAGGATGTGCGCATGATGCCCAGGCGTGTGCCCATGATGCCCAGGTGCGTGCCCAACATGCCCAGGGGTGTGCCCATGATGCCCAGGCGTGTGCCCATGATGCCCAGGCGTGTGCCCATCATGCCCAGGGGTGTGCCCATGATGCCCAGGCGAGTGCCCATGATGCCCAGGCGTGTGCCCATGATGCCCATGCGTGTGCCCATGATGCCCTAGTGCGTGCCCAACATGCCCAGGGTGTGCCCATGATGCCCAGGCGTGTGGCCATGATGCCCAGGTGCGTGCCCAACATGCCCAGGGGTGGGCCCATGATGCCTAGGCGTGTGCCCATGATGCCCAGGCGTCTGCCCATCATGCCTAGGGGTGTGCCCATGATGCCCAAGTGTGTGCCCATCATTCCTAGGCGTGTGTCCATGATGCCCAGGCGTGTGCCCATCATGCCCAGGCATGTGCCCATGATGCCCAGGTGCGTGCCCAACATGCACAGGGGTGTGCCCATGATGCCCTGGTGCGTGCCCAACATGCCCAGGGGTGTGCCCATGATGCGCAGGCGTGTGCCCATCATGCCCAGGCGTGTGCCCATGATGCCCAGGGGTGTGCCCATGATGCCCAGGCGTGTGCCCATCATGCCCAGGCGTGTGCCTATGATGCCCAGGTGCGTGCCCAACATGCCCAAGGGTGTGCCCATGATGCCCAGACGTGTGCCCATCATGCCCAGGCGTGTGTCCATCATGCCCAGGGGTGTGCCCATGATGCCCAGGGGTGTGCCCATGATGCCCAGGTGCGTGCCCAACATGCCCAGGGGTGTGCCCATGATGCCCAGGCGTGTGCCCATGATGCCCATGCGTGTGCCCATGATGCCCAGGGGTGTGCCCATGATGCCCAGGCGTGTGTCCATGATGCCCAGGCGTGTGCCTAGGATGCCCTGGTGCGTGCCCAACATGCCCAGGGATGTGCCCATGATGCCCAGGCGTGTGCCCATGATGCCCAGGCGTGTGCCCATCATGCCTAGGGGTGTGCCCATGATGCCCAGGCGTGTGCCCATGATGCCCATGCGTGTGCCCATCATACCCAGGGGTGTGCCCATGATGCCTAGGGGTGTGCCCATGATGCCCAGGCGTGTGCCCATCATGCCCAGGCGTGTGCCCATCATGCCCAGGGCTGTGCCCATGATGCCCAGGCGTGTGCCCATCATGCCCAGGCGTGTGCCCATCATGCCCAGGCGTGTGCCCATCATGCCCAGGCGTGTGCCCATCATGCCCAGGCGTGTGCCCATCATGCCCAGGTGCGTGCCCAACTTGCCCAGAGGTGTGCCCATGATGCCCAGGCGTGTGCCCATCATGCTCAGGCGTGTGCCCATCATGCCCAGGCGTGTGCCCATCATGCCCAGGCGTGTGCCCATCATGCCCAGGGGTGTGCCCATCATGCCCAGGGGTGTGCCCATCATGCCCAGGTGTGTGCCCATCATGCCCAGGCGCGTGCCCAACATGCCCAGGGGTGTGCCCATGATGCACAGGCGTGTGTCCATGATGCCCAGGCGTGTGCCTATGATGCCCTGGTGCGTGCCCAACATGCCCCGAGGTGTGCCCATGATGCCCAAACTTGTGCCCATCATGCCCAGGGGTGTGCCCATGATGCCCAGGCGGGTGCCCATCATGCCCAGGCGTGTGCCCATGATGCCCAGGTGCGTGCCCAACATGCCCAGGGGTGTGCCCATGATGCCCAGGCGTGTGCCCATCATGCCCAGGCGTGTGCCCATCATGCCCAGGGGTGTGCCCATCATGCCCAGGCGTGTGCCCATGATGCCCATGCGTGTGCCCATCATGCCCAGGGGTGTGCCCATGATGCCTAGGGGTGTGCCCATGATGTCCAGGCGTGTGCCCATCATGCCCAGGCGTGTGCCCATCATGCCCAGGGGTGTGCCCATGATGCCCAGGGGTGTGCCCATGATGCCCAGGGGTGTGCCCATGATGCCCAGGCGTGTGCCCATAATGCCCAGGTGCGTGCCCAACATGCCTAGGGGTGTGTCCATGATGCCCAGGCGTGTGCCCATCATGCCCAGGCGTGTGCCCATGATGCCCAGGCAGGTGCCCATGATGCCCTGGTGCGTACCCAACATGCCCAGGGGTGTGCCCATGATGCCCAGGCGGGTGCCCATGATGCCCAGGTGTGTGCCCATGATGCCCAGGCGTGTGCCCATCATGCCCAGGCGTGTGCCCATCATGCCCAGGCGTGTGCCCATCATGCCCAGGGGTGTGCCCATGATGCCCAGGGGTGTGCCCATGATGCCCAGGCGGGTGCCCATCATGCTCAGGTGTGTGCCCATCATGCCCATGCGTGTGCCCATCATGCCCAGGCGTGTGCCCATCATGCCCAGGGGTGTGCCCATCATGCCCAGGAGTGTGCCCATCATGCCCAGGCGTGTGCCCAGGCGCGTGCCCAACATGCCCAGGGGTGTGCCCATGATGCCCAGGCGTGTGCCCATCATGCCCAGGCGTGTGCCCATCATGCCCAGGGGTGTGCCCATGATGCCCAGGGGTGTGCCCATGATGCCCAGGCGTGTGTCCATGATGCCCAGGCGTGTGCCTATGATGCCCTGCTGCGTGCCCAACATGCCCAGGGGTGTGCCCATGATGCCCAGGCGTGTGCCCAGGATGCCCAGGGGTGTGCCCATGATGCCCAGTCGTGTGCCCATGATGCCCATGCGTGTGCCCATCATGCCCAGGGGTGTGCCCATGATGCCTAGGGGTGTGCCCATGATGCCCAGGCGTGTGCCCATCATGCCCAGGCGTGTGCCCATGATGCCCAGGGGTGTGCCCATGATGCCCAGGCGTGTGCCCATGATGCCCAGACTTGTGCCCATCATGCCCAGGGGTGTGCCCATCATGCCCAGGCGTGTTCCCATCATGCCCAGGGGTGTGCCCATCATGCCCAGGGGTGTGCCCATCATGCCCAGGTGTGTGCCCATCATGCCCAGGCGCGTGCCCAACATGCCCAGGGGTGTGCCCATGATGCACAGGCGTGTGTCCATGATGCCCAGGCGTGTGCCTATGATGCCCTGGTGCGTGCCCAACATGCCCAGAGGTGTGCCCATGATGCCCAGACTTGTGCCCATCATGCCCAGGGGTGTGCCCATGATGCCCAGGCGGGTGCCCATCATGCCCAGGCGTGTGCCCATGATGCCCAGGTGCGTGCCCAACATGCCCAGGGGTGTGCCCATGATGCCCAGGCGTGTGCCCATCATGCCCAGGCGTGTGCCCATCATGCCCAGGGGTGTGCCCATCATGCCCAGGCGTGTGCACATGATGAACATGCGTGTGCCCATCATGCCCAGGGGTGTGCCCATGATGCCTAGGGGTGTGCCCATGATGCCCAGGCGTGTGCCCATCATGCCCAGGCGTGTGCCCATCATGCCCAGGGGTGTGCCCATGATGCCCAGGGGTGTGCCCATGATGCCCAGGGGTGTGCCCATGATGCCCAGGCGTGTGCCCATAATGCCCAGGTGCGTGCCCAACATGCCTAGGGGTGTGTCCATGATGCCCAGGCGTGTGCCCATCATGCCCAGGCGTGTGCCCATGATGCCCAGGCAGGTGCCCATGATGCCCTGGTGCGTGCCCAACATGCCCAGGGGTGTGCCCATGATGCCCCGGCGGGTGCCCATGATGCCCAGGTGTGTGCCCATGATGCCCAGGCGTGTGCCCATCATGCCCAAGCGTGTGCCCATCATGCCCAGGCGTGTGCCCATCATGCCCAGGGGTGTGCCCATGATGCCCAGGGGTGTGCCCATGATGCCCAGGCGTGTGCCCATCATGCTCAGGTGTGTGCCCATCATGCCCATGCGTGTGCCCATCATGCCCAGGCGTGTGCCCATCATGCCCAGGGGTGTGCCCATCATGCCCAGGAGTGTGCCCATCATGCCCAGGCGTGTGCCCAGGCGCGTGCCCAACATGCCCAGGGGTGTGCCCATGATGCCCAGGCGTGTGCCCATCATGCCCAGGCGTGTGCCCATCATGCCCAGGGGTGTGACCATGATGCCCAGGGGTGTGCCCATGATGCCCAGGCGTGTGTCCATGATGCCCAGGCGTGTGCCTATGATGCCATGCTGCGTGCCCAACATGCCCAGGGGTGTGCCTATGATGCCCAGGCGTGTGCCCAGGATGCCCAGGGGTGTGCCCATGATGCCCAGTCGTGTGCCCATGATGCCCATGCGTGTGCCCATCATGCCCAGGGGTGTGCCCATGATGCCGAGGCGTGTGCCCATCATGCCCAGGCGTGTGCCCATGATGCCCAGGCGTGTGCCCATCATGCCCACGGGTGTGCCCATGATGCCCAGGCGTGTGCCCATGATGCCCATTCGTGTGCCCATCATGCCCAGGGGTGTGCCCATGATGCCTAGGGTGTGCCCATGATGCCCAGGAGTGTGCCCATCATGCCCAGGCGTGTGCCCATCATGCCCAGGGGTGTGCCCATGATGCCCAGGGGTGTGCCCATGATGCCCAGGGGTGTGCCCTTGATGCCCAGGCGTGTGCCCATAATGCCCAGGTGCGTGCCCAACATGCCCAGGGGTGTGCCCATGATGCCCAGGCGTGTGCCCATCATGCCCAGGCGTGTGCCCATCTTGCCCAGGGGTGTGCCCATGATGCCCAGGGGTGTGCCCATGATGCCCAGGCGGGTGCCCATGATGCCCAGGCAGGTGCCCATGATGCCCTGGTGCGTGCCCAACATGCCCAGGGGTGTGCCCATGATGCCCAGGCGGGTGCCCATGATGCTTAGGTACGCCCAACATGCCCAGGGGTGTGCCCATGATGCCCAGGCGTGTGCCCATGATGCCCATGCGTGTGCCTATCATGCCCAGGGGTGTGCCCATGAAGCCCAGGCGTGTGCCCATGATGCCCAGGCGTGTGCCCATGATGCCCTGGTGCGTGCCCAACATGCCCAGGGGTGTGCCCATGATGCCTTGGTGCGTGCCCAACATGCCCAGGGGTGTGCCCATGATGCCCAGGCGTGTGCCCATGATGCCCAGGTGCGTGCCCAACATGCCCAGGGGTGTGCCCATGATGCCCAGGGGTGTGCCCATGATGCCCAGGCGTGTGCCCATGAAGCCCTGGTGCGTGCCCAACATGCCCAAGGATGTGCGCATTATGCCCAGGCGTGTGCCCATGAAGCCCAGGTGCGTGCCCAACATGCCCAGGGGTGTGCCCATGATGCCCAGGCGTGTGCCCATGATGCCCAGGCGTGTGCCCATGATGCCCAGGGGTGTGCCCATGATGCCCAGGCGAGTGCCCATGATGCCCAGGCGTGTGCCCATGATGCCCATGCGTGTGCCCATGATGCCCTAGTGCGTGCCCAACATGCCCAGGGTGTGCCCATGATGCCCAGGCGTGTGGCCATGATGCCCAGGTGCGTGCCCAACATGCCCAGGGGTGGGCCCATGATGCCTAGGCGTGTGCCCATGATGCCCTGGCGTCTGCCCATCATGCCTAGGGGTGTGCCCATGATGCCCAAGTGTGTGCCCATCATTCCCAGGCGTGTGCCCATGATGCCCAGGCATGTGCCCATCATGCCCAGGCATGTGCCCATGATGCCCAGGTGCGTGCCCAACATGCACAGGGGTGTGCCCATGATGCCCAGGCGTGTACCCATCATGCCTAGGGGAGTGCCCATGATGCCCAGGGGTGTGCCCATGATGCCCAAGCGTGTGCCCATGATGCCCTAGCGTGCGCCCATGATGCCCAGGCGTGTGCCCATCATGCCCAGGCGTGTGCCCATGATGCCCAGGGGTGTGCCCATGATGCCCAGGTGCGTGCCCATGATGCCCAGGCGTGTGCCTATGATGCCCTGCTGCGTGCCCAACATGCCCAGTGGTTTGCCCATGATGCCCAGGCGTGTGCCCAGGATGCCCAGGGGTGTGCCCATGATGCCTAGTCGTGTGCCCATGATGCCCATGCGTGTGCCCATCATGCCCAGGGGTGTGCCCATGATGCCTAGGGGTGTGCCCATGATGCCCAGGCGTGTGCCCATGATGCCCAGGCGTGTGCCCATGATGCCCAGGGGTGTGCCCATGATGCCCAGGCGTGTGCCCATGATGCCCAAGCGTGTGCCCATGATGCCCAGGTGCGTGCCCAACATGCCCAGGGGTGTGCCCATGATGCCCAGGCGCGTGCCCATCATGCCCGGGGGTGTGCCCATGATGCCCAGGGGTGTGCCCATGATGCCCAGGTGGGTGCCCATGATTCCCTGGTGCGTGCCCAACATGCCCAGGGGTGTGCCCATGATGCCCAAGCGGGTGCCCATGATGCCCAGGTGCGTGCCCAACATGCCCAGGGGTGTGCCCATGATGCCCATGCATGTGCCCATGATGCCCAAGTGTGTGCCCATCATGCCCAGGGGTGTGCCCATGAAGCCCAGGCGTGTGCCCATGATGCCCTGGTGCGTGCCCAACATGCCCAGGGGTGTGCCCATGATGCCCAGGCGTATGCCCATGATGCCCAGGCGTGTGCCCATGATGCCCAGGCGAGTGCCCATGATGCCCTGGTGCGTGCCCAACATGCCCACGGGTGTGCCCATGATGCCCAGGCGTGTGCCCATGATGCCCAGGTGCGTGCCCAACATGCCCAGGGGTGTGCCCATGATGCCCAGGCATGTGCCCATCATGCCCAGGCGTGTGCCCATGATGCCCAGGGGTGTGCCCATGATGCCCAGGCGTGTGCCCATCATGCCCAGGCGTGTGCCTATGATGCCCAGGTGCGTGCCCAACATGCCCAAGGGTGTGCCCATGATGCCCAGACGTGTGCCCATCATGCCCAGGCGTGTGCCCATCATGCCCAGGGGTGTGCCCATGATGCCCAGGGGTGTGCCCATGATGCCCAGGGGTGTGCCCATGATGCCCAGGCGTGTGCCCATAATGCCCAGGTGCGTGCCCAACATGCCCAGGGGTGTGCCCATGATGCGCCGGCGTGTGCCCATCATGCCCAGGCGTGTGCCCATGATGCCCAGGGGTGTGCCCATGATGCCCAGGCGTTTGCCCATCATGCCCAGGCGTGTGCCTATGATGCCCAGGTGCGTGCCCAACATGCCCAAGGGTGTGCCCATGATGCCCAGATGTGTGCCCATCATGCCCAGGCGTGTGTCCATCATGCCCAGGGGTGTGCCCATGATGCCCAGGGGTGTGCCCATGATGCCCAGGGGTGTGCCCTTGATGCCCAGGCGTGTGCCCATAATGCCCAAGTGCGTGCCCAACATGCCCAGGGGTGTGCCCATGATGCCCAGGCGTTTGCCCATCATGCCCAGGCGTGTGCCCATCTTGCCCAGGGGTGTGCCCATGATGCCCAGGGGTGTGCCCATGATGCCCAGGCGGGTGCCCATGATGCCCACGCAGGTGCCCATGATGCCCTGGTTCGTGCCCAACATGCCCAGGGGTGTGCCCATGATGCCCAGGCGGGTGCCCATGTTGCCCAGGTGCGTGCCCAACATGCCCAGGGGTGTGCCCATGATGCCCAGGCGTGTGCCCATGATGCCCATACGTGTGCCCATCATGCCCAGGGGTGTGCCCATGAAGCCCAGGCGTGTGCCCATTATGCCCAGGCGTGTGCCCATGATGCCCTGGTGCGTGCCCAACATGCCCAGGGGTGTGCCCATGATGCCTTGGTGCGTGCCCAACATGCCCAGGGGTGTGCCCATGATGCCCAGGCGTGTGCCCATGATGCCCAGGTGCGTGCCCAACATGCCCAGGGGTGTGCCCATGATGCCCAGGGGTGTGCCCATGATGCCCAGGCGTGTGCCCATGATGCCCAGGTGCGTGCCCAACATGCCCAAGGATGTGCGCATGATGCCCAGGCGTGTGCCCATGATGCCCAGGTGCGTGCCCAACATGCCCAGGTGTGTGCCCATGATGCCCAGGCGTGTGCCCATGATGCCCAGGCGTGTGCCCATGATGCCCAGGGGTGTGCCCATGATGCCCAGGCGAGTGCCCATGATGCCCAGGCGTGTGCCCATGATGCCCATGCGTGTGCCCATGATGCCCTAGTGCGTGCCCAACATGCCCAGGGTGTGCCCATGATGCCCAGGCGTGTGGCCATGATTCCCAGGTGCGTGCCCAACATGCCCAGGGGTGGGCCCATGATGCCTAGGCGTGTGCCCATGATGCCCAGGCGTCTGCCCATCATGCCTAGGGGTGTGCCCATGATGCCCAAGTGTGTGCCCATCATTCCCAGGCGTGTGCCCATGATGCCCAGGCGTGTGCCCATCATGCCCAGGCATGTGCCCATGATGCCCAGGTGCGTGCCCAACATGCACAGGGGTGTGCCCATGATGCCCAGGCGTGTACCCATCATGCCTAGGGGAGTGCCCATGATGCCCAGGGGTGTGCCCATGATGCCCAAGCGTGTGCCCATGATGCCCTAGAGTGCGCCCATGATGCCCAGGCGTGTGCCCATCATGCCCAGGCGTGTGCCCATGATGCCCAGGGGTGTGCCCATGATGCCCAGGTGCGTGCCCATGATGCCCAGGCGTGTGCCTATGATGCCCTGCTGCGTGCCCAACATGCCCAGGGGTGTGCCCATGATGCCCAGGCGTGTGCCCAGGATGCCCAGGGGTGTGCCCATGATGCCCAGTCGTGTGCCCATGATGCCCATGCGTGTGCCCATCATGCCCAGGGGTGTGCCCATGATGCCTAGGGGTGTGCCCATGATGCCCAGGCGTGTGCCCATCATGCCCAGGCGTGTGCCCATGATGCCCAGGGGTGTGCCCATTATGCCCAGGCGTGTGCCCATGATGCCCAAGCGTGTGCCCATGATGCCCAGGTGCGTGCCCAACATGCCCATGGGTGTGCCCATGATGCCCAGGCGCGTGCCCATCATGCCCAGGGGTGTGCCCATGATGCCCAGGGGTGTGCCCATGATGCCCAGGTGGGTGCCCATGATTCCCTGGTGCGTGCCCAACATGCCCAGGGGTGTGCCCATGATGCCCAAGCGGGTGCCCATGATGCCCAGGTGCGTGCCCAACATGCCCAGGGGTGTGCCCATGATGCCCATGCATGTGCCCATGATGCCAATGCGTGTGCCCATCATGCCCAGGGGTGTGCCCATGAAGCCCAGGCGTGTGCCCATGATGCCCTGGTGCGTGCCCAACATGCCCAGGGGTGTGCCCATGATGCCCAGGCGTATGCCCATGATGCCCAGGCGTGTGCCCATGATGCCCAGGCGAGTGCCAATGATGCCCTGGTGCGTGCCCAACATGCCCACGGGTGTGCCCATGATGCCCAGGCGTGTGCCCATGATGCCCAGGTGCGTGCCCAACATGCCCAGGGGTGTGCCCATGATGCCCAGGCATGTGCCCATCATGCCCAGGCGTGTGCCCATGATGCCCAAGGGTGTGCCCATGATGCCCAGGCGGGTGCCCATCATGCCCAGGCGTGTGCCTATGATGCCCAGGTGCGTGCCCAACATGCCCAAGGGTGTGCCCATGATGCCCAGACGTGTGCCCATCATGCCCAGGCGTGTGCCCATCATGCCCAGGGGTGTGCCCATGATGCCCAGGGGTGTGCCCATGATGCCCAGGGGTGTGCCCATGATGCCCAGGCGTGTGCCCATAATGCCCAGGTGCATGCCCAACATGCCGAGGGGTGTGCCCATGATGCGCAGGCGTGTGCCCATCATGCCCAGGCGTGTGCCCATGATGCCCAGGGGTGTGCCCATGATGCCCAGACGTGTGCCCATCATGCCCAGGCGTGTGCCTATGATGCCCAGGTGCGTGCCCAACATGCCCAAGGGTGTGCCCATGATGCCCAGACGTGTGCCCATCATGCCCAGGCGTGTGTCCATCATGCCCAGGGGTGTGCCCATGATGCCCAGGGGTGTGCCCATGATGCACAGGTGCGTGCCCAACATGCCCAGGGGTGTGCCCATGATGCCCAGGCGTGTGCCCATGATGCCCATGCGTGTGCCCATGATGCCCAGGGGTGTGCCCATGATGCCCAGGCGTGTGTCCATGATGCCCAGGCGTGTGCCTAGGATGCCCTGGTGCGTGCTCAACATGCCCAGGGATGTGCCCATGATGCCCAGGCGTGTGCCCATGATGCCCAGGCGTGTGCCCATCATGCCTAGGGGTGTGCCCATGATGCCCAGGCGTGTGCCCATGATGCCCATGCGTGTGCCCATCATACCCAGGGGTGTGCCCATGATGCCTAGGGGTGTGCCCATGATGCCCAGGCGTGTGCCCATCATGCCCAGGCGTGTGCCCATCATGCCCAGGGGTGTGGCCATGATGCCCAGGGGTGTGCCCATGATGCCCATGGGTGTGCCCATGATGCCCAAGCGTGGGCCCATAATGCCCAGGTGCGTGCCCAACATGCCCAGGGGTGTGCCCATGATGCCCAGGCGTGTGCCCATCATGCCCAGGCGTGTGCCCATGATGCCCAGGCAGGTGCCCATGATGCCCAGGCGGGTGCCCATGATGCCCAGGCGGGTGCCCAAGATGCCCAGACGGGTGTGCCCATGATGCCCAGACGGGTGTGCCTATGATGCCCAGGCGGGTGCCCATGATGCCCAGACGGGTGTGCCCATGATGCCCAGACGGGTGTGCCCATGATGCCCAGGTGCGTGCCCAACATGCCCAGGGGTGTGCCCATGATGCGCAGGCGTGTGCCCATCATGCCCAGACGTGTACCCATGATGCCCAGGGGTGTGCCCATGATGCCCAGGCCCATGATGCCCAGGCGTGTGCCTATGATGCCCAGGTGCGTGCCCAACATGCCCAAGGGTGTGCCCATGATGCCCAGACGTGTGCCCATCATGCCCAGGCGTGTGTCCATCATGCCCAGGGGTGTGCCCATGATGCCCAGGGGTGTGCCCATGATGCCCAGGTGCGTGCCCAACATGCCCAGGGGTGTGCCCATGATGCCCAGGCGTGTGCCCATGATGCCCATGCGTGTGCCCATGATGCCCAGGGGTGTGCCCATGATGCCCAGGCGTGTGTCCATGATGCCCAGGCGTGTGCCTAGGATGCCCTGGTGCGTGCCCAACATGCCCAGGGATGTGCCCATGATGCCCAGGCGTGTGCCCAAGATGCCCAGGCGTGTGCCCATGATGCCCAGGCGTGTGCCCATGATGCCCATGCGTGTGCCCATGATGCCCATGCGTGTGCCCATCATGCCTAGGGGTGTGCCCATGATGCCCAGGCGTGTGCCCATGATGCCCAGGCGTGTGCCCATCATGCCTAGGGGTGTGCCCATGATGCCCAGGCGTGTGCCCATGTTGCCCATGCGTGTGCCCATCATACCCAGGGGTGTGCCCATGATGCCTAGGGGTGTGCCCATGATGCCCAGGCGTGTGCCCATCATGCCCAGGCGTGTGCCCATCATGCCCAGGGGTGTGGCCATGATGCCCAGGGGTGTGCCCATGATGCCCATGGGTGTGCCCATGATGCCCAAGCGTGTGCCCATAATGCCCAGGTCCGTGCCCAACATGCCCAGGGGTGTGCCCATGATGCCCAGGCGTGTGCCCATCATGCCCAGGCGTGTGCCCATGATGCCCAGGCAGGTGCCCATGATGCCCAGGCGGGTGCCCATGATGCCCAGACGGGTGTGCCCATGATGCCCAGACGGGTGTGCCCATGATGCCCTGGTGCGTGCCCAACATGCCCAGGGGTGTGCCCATGATGCCCAGACGTGTGCCCATCATGCCCAGGGGTGTGCCCATGATGCCCAGGCGGGTGCCCATCATGCCCAGGCAAGTGCCCATGATGCCCAGGTGCGTGCCCAACATGCCCAAAGGTGTGCCCATGATGCCCAGGCGTGTGCCCATCATGCTCAGGCGTGTGCCCATCATGCCCAGGCGTGTGCCCATCATGCCCAGGCGTGTGCCCATCATGCCCAGGGGTGTGCCCATCATGCCCAGGGGTGTGCCCATCATGCCCAGGCGTGTGCCCATCATGCCCAGGCGCGTGCCCAACATGCCCAGGGGTGTGCCCATGATGCACAGGCGTGTGCCCATCATGCCCAGGCGTGTGCCCATCATGCCCAGGGTTGTGCCCATGATGCCCAGGCGTGTGCCCATCATGCCCAGGCGTGTGCCCATCATGCCCAGGGGTGTGCCCATTATGTCCAGGGGTGTGCCCATGATGCCCAGGCGTGTGCCCATGATGCCCTGGCGTGTGCCCATGATGCCCTGGTGCGTGCCCAACTTGCCCAGGGGTGTGCCCATGATGCCCAGGCGTGTGCCCATGATGCCCAGGTGCGTGCCCAACATGCCCAGGGGTGTGCCCATGATGCCCAAGCGTGTGCCCATCATGCCCATGCGTGTGCCCATCATGCCCAGGGGTGTGCCCATGATGCCCAGGCGTGTGTCCATGATGCCCAGGCGTGTGCCTATGATGCCCTGGTGCGTGCCCAACATGCCCAGAGGTGTGCCCATGATGCCCAGACTTGTGCCCATCATGCCCAGGCGGGTGCCCATCATGCCCAGGCGTGTGCCCATGATGCCCAGGTGCGTGCCCAACATGCCCAGGGGTGTGCCCATGATGCCCAGGCGTGTGCCCATTATGCCCAGGCGTGTGCCCATCATGCCCAGGGGTGTGCCCATCATGCCCAGGCGTGTGCCCATGATGCCCATGCGTGTGCCCATCATGCCCAGGGGTGTGCCCATGATGCCTAGGGGTGTGCCCATGATGCCCAGGCGTGTGCCCATCATGCCCAGGCGTGTGCCCATCATGCCCAGGGGTGTGCCCATGATGCCCAGGGGTGTGCCCATGATGCCCAGGGGTGTGCCCATGATGCCCAGGGGTGTGCCCATGATGCCCAGGCGTGTGCCCATAATGCCCAGGTGTGTGCCCAACATGCCTAGGGGTGTGTCCATGATGCCCAGGCGTGTGCCCATCATGCCCAGGCGTGTGCCCATGATGCCCAGGCAGGTGCCCATGATGCCCTGGTGCGTGCCCAACATGCCCAGGGGTGTGCCCATGATGCCCAGGCGCGTGCCCATCATGCCCAGGGGTGTGCCCATGATGCCCAGGGGTGTGCCCATGATGCCCAGGGGTGTGCCCATGATGCCCAGGTGGGTGCCCATGATTCCCTGGTGCGTGCCCAACATGCCCAGGGGTGTGCCCATGATGCCCAAGCGGGTGCCCATGATGCCCAGGTGCGTGCCCAACATGCCCAGGGGTGTGCCCATGATGCCCATGCATGTGCCCATGATGCCCATGCGTGTGCCCATCATGCCCAGGGGTGTGCCCATGAAGCCCAGGCGTGTGCCCATGATGCCCTGGTGCGTGCCCAACATGCCCAGGGGTGTGCCCATGATGCCCAGGCGTATGCCCATGATGCCCAGGCGTGTGCCCATGATGCCCAGGCGAGTGCCCATGATGCCCTGGTGCGTGCCCAACATGCCCACGGGTGTGCCCATGATGCCCAGGCGTGTGCCCATGATGCCCAGGTGCGTGCCCAACATGCCCAGGGGTGTGCCCATGATGCCCAGGCGTGTGCCCATGATGCCCATGCGTGTGCCCACGATGCCCAGGGGTGTGCCCATGATGCCCAGGCGTGTGTCCATGATGCCCAGGCGTGTGCCTAGGATGCCCTGGTGCGTGCCCAACATGCCCAGGGATGTGCCCATGATGCCCAGGCGTGTGCCCATGATGCCCAGGCGTGTGCCCATCATGCCCAGGGGTGTGCCCATGATGCCCAGGCGTGTGCCCATGATGCCCATTCGTGTGCCCATGATGCCTAGGGTGTGCCCATGATGCCTAGGGTGTGCCCATGATGCCCAGGCGTGTGCCCATCATGCCCAGGCGTGTGCCCATCATGCCCAGGGGTGTGCCCATGATGCCTAGGGGTGTGCCCATGATGCCCAGGGGTGTGCCCTTGATGCCCAGGCGTGTGCCCATAATGCCCAGGTGCGTGCCCAACATGCTCAGGGGTGTGCCCATGATGCTCAGGCGTGTGCCCATCATGCCCAGGCGTGTGCCCATCTTGCCCAGGGGTGTGCCCATGATGCCCAGGGGTGTGCCCATGATGCCCAGGCGGGTGCCCATGATGCCCAGGCAGGTGCCCATGATGCCCTGGTGCGTGCACAACATGCCCAGGGGTGTGCCCATGATGCCCAGGCGGGTGCCCATGATGCCCAGGTGCGTGCCCAACATGCCCAGGGGTGTGCCCATGATGCCCAGGCGTGTGCCCATGATGCCCATGCGTGTGCCCATCATGCCCAGGGGTGTGCCCATGAAGCCCAGGCGTGTGCCCATGATGCCCAGGCGTGTGCCCATGATGCCCTGGTGCGTGCCCAACATGCCCAGGGGTGTGCCCATGATGCCTTGGTGCGTGCCCAACATGCCCAGGGGTGTGCCCATGATGCCCAGGCGTGTGCCCATGATGCCCAGGTGCGTGCCCAACATGCCCAGGGGTGTGCCCATGATGCCCAGGGGTGTGCCCATGATGCCCAGGCGTGTGCCCATGATGCCCTGGTGCGTGCCCAACATGCCCAAGGATGTGCGCATGGTGCCCAGGCGTGTGCCCATGATGCCCAGGTGCGTGCCCAACATGCCCAGGGGTGTGCCCATGATGCCCAGGCGTGTGCCCATGATGCCCAGGCGTGTGCCCATCATGCCCAGGGGTGTGCCCATGATGCCCAGGCGAGTGCCCATGATGCCCAGGCGTGTGCCCATGATGCCCATGCGTGTGCCCATGATGCCCTAGTGCGTGCCCAACATGCCCAGGGTGTGCCCATGATGCCCAGGCGTGTGGCCATGATGCCCAGGTGCGTGCCCAACATGCCCAGGTGCGTGCCCAACTTGCCCAGGGGTGGGCCCATGATGCCTAGGCGTGTGCCCATGATGCCCAGGCGTCTGCCCATCATGCCTAGGGGTGTGCCCATGATGCCCAAGTGTGTGCCCATCATTCCCAGGCGTGTGCCCATGATGCCCAGGCGTGTGCCCATCATGCCCAGGCATGTGCCCATGATGCCCAGGTGCGTGCCCAACATGCACAGGGGTGTGCCCATGATGCCCAGGCGTGTACCCATCATGCCTAGGGGAGTGCCCATGATGCCCTGGGGTGTGCCCATGATGCCCAAGCGTGTGCCCATGATGCCCTAGCGTGCGCCCATGATGCCCAGGCGTGTGCCCATCATGCCCAGGCGTGTGCCCATGATGCCCAGGGGTGTGCCCATGATGCCCAGGTGCGTGCCCAACATGCCCAGGGGTGTGCCCATTATACCCAGGCGTGTGCCCATCATGCCCAGGCGTGTGCCCATCATGCCCAGGGATGTGCCCACGATGCCCAGGCGTGTGCCCATGATGCCAAGGCGTGTGCCCATGATGCCCATGCGTGTGCCCATGATGCCCTAGTACGTGCCCAACATGCCCAGGGGTGTGCCCATGATGCCCAGGCGTGTGCCCATGATGCCCAGGTGTGTGCCCAACATGCCTAGGGGTGTGCCCATGATGCCCAGGCATGTGCCCATGATGCCCAGGCCTGTGCCCATCATGCCCAGGGGTGTGCCCAGGCGTGTGCCCATTATGCCCAGGCGTGTGCCCATGATGCCCAGGCGTGTGCCCATCATGCCCAGGGGTGTGCCCATGATGCCCAGGCGTGTGCCCATGATGCCCAGGCGTGTGCCCATGATGCCCAGGCGTGTGCCCATGATGCCCAGGTGCGTGCCCAACATGCCCAGGGGTGTGCCCATGATGCCCAGGCGCGTGCCCATCATGCCCAGGGGTGTGCCCATGATGCCCAGGGGTGTGCACATGATGCCCAGGCGGGTGCCCATGATTCCCTGGTGCGTGCCCAACATGCCCAGGGGTGTGCCCATGATGCCCAAGCGGGTGCCCATGATGCCCAGGTGCGTGCCCATCATGCCCAGGGGTGTGCCCATGATGCCTAGGGGTGTGCCCATGATGCCCAGGCGTGTGCCCATCATGCCCAGGCGTGTGCCCATCATACCCAGGGTGTGCCCATGATGCCCAGGGGTGTGCCCATGATGCCCAGGGGTGTGCCCATGATGCCCAGGCGTGTGCCCATGATGCCCAGGCGTGTGCCCATGATGCCCATGCGTGTGCCCATGATGCCCAGGGGTGTGCCCATGATGCCCAGGCGTGTGTCCATGATGCCCAGGCGGGTGCCAAGGATGCCCTGGTGCGTGCCCAACATGCCCAGGGATGTGCCCATGATGCCCAGGCGTGTGCCCATCATGCCCAGGCGTGTGCCCATCATGCCCAGGGGTGTGCCCATGATGCCCAGGCGTGTGCCCGTGATGCCCATGCGTGTGCCCATCATACCCAGGGGTGTACCCATGATGCCTAGGGGTGTGTCCATGATGCCCAGGCGTGTGCCCATCATGCCCAGGCGTGTGCCCATCATGCCCAGGGGTGTGCCCATGATGCCCAGGGGTGTGCCCATGATGCCCAGAGGTGTGCCCATGATGCCCAGGCGTGTGCCCATAATGCCCAGGTGCCTGCCCAACATGCCCAGGGGTGTGCCCATGATGCGCAGGCGTGTGCCCATCATGCCCAGGCGTGTGCCCATGATGCCCAGGGGTGTGCCCATGATGCCCAGGCGTGTGCCCATCATGCCCAGGCGTGTGCCTATGATGCCCTGGTGCGTGCCCAGCATGCCCAAGGGTGTGCCCATGATGCCCAGACGTGTGCCCATCATGCCCAGGCGTGTGTCCATCATGCCCAGGGGTGTGCCCATGATGCCCAGGGGTGTGCCCATGATGCCCAGGTGCGTGCCCAACATGCCCAGGGGTGTGCCCATGATGCCCAGGCGTGTGCCCATGATGCCCATGCGTGTGCCCATGATGCCCAGGGGTGTGCCCATGATGCCCAGGCGTGTGTCCATGATGCCCAGGCGTGTGCCTAGGATGCCCTGGTGCGTGCCCAACATGCCCAGGGATGTGCCCATGATGCCCAGGCGTGTGCCCATGATGCCCAGGCGTGTGCCCATCATGCCTAGGGGTGTGCCCATGATGCCCAGGCGTGTGCCCATGATGCCCATGCGTGTGCCCATCATACCCAGGGGTGTGCCCATGATGCCTAGGGGTGTGCCCATGATGCCCTGGCGTGTGGCCATCATGCCCAGGCGTGTGCCCATCATGCCCAGGGGTGTGGCCATGATGCCCAGGGGTGTGCCCATGATGCCCATGGGTGTGCCCATGATGCCCAAGCGTGTGCCCATAATGCCCAGGTGCGTGCCCAACATGCCCAGGGGTGTGCCCATGATGCCCAGGCGTGTGCCCATCATGCCCAGGCGTGTGCCCATGATGCCCAGGCAGGTGCCCATGATGCCCAGGCGGGTGCCCATGATGCCTAGACGGGTGTGCCCATGATGCCCAGACGGGTGTGCCCATGATGCCCTGGTGCGTGCCCAACATGCCCAGGGGTGTGCCCATGATGCCCAGACGTGTGCCCATCATGCCCAGGGGTGTGCCCATGATGCCCAGGCGGGTGCCCATTATGCCCAGGCAAGTGCCCATGATGCCCAGGTGCGTGCCCAACATGCCCAGAGGTGTGCCCATGATGCCCAGGCGTGTGCCCATCATGCTCAGGCGTGTGCCCATCATGCCCAGGCGTGTGCCCATCATGCCCAGGCGTGTGCCCATCATGCCCAGGGGTGTGCCCATCATGCCCAGGGGTGTGCCCATCATGCCCAGGCGTGTGCCCATCATGCCCAGGCGCGTGCCCAACATGCCCAGGGGTGTGCCCATGATGCACAGGCGTGTGCCCATCATGCCCAGGCGTGTGCCCATCATGCCCAGGGTTGTGCCCAGGATGCCCAGGCGTGTGCCCATCATGCCCAGGCGTGTGCCCATCATGCCCAGGGGTGTGCCCATTATGCCCAGGGGTGTGCCCATGATGCCCAGGCGTGTGCCCATGATGCCCTGGCGTGTGCCCATGATGCCCTGGTGCGTGCCCAACTTGCCCAGGGGTGTGCCCATGATGCCCAGGCGTGTGCCCATGATGCCCAGGTGCGTGCCCAACATGCCCAGAGGTGTGCCCATGATGCCCAAGCGTGTGCCCATCATGCCCATGCGTGTGCCCATCATGCCCAGGGGTGTGCCCATGATGCCCAGGCGTGTGTCCATGATGCCCAGGCGTGTGCCTATGATGCCCTGGTGCGTGCCCAACATGCCCAGAGGTGTGCCCATGATGCCCAGACTTGTGCCCATCATGCCCAGGGGTGTGCCCATGATGCCCAGGCGGGTGCGCATCATGCCCAGGCGTGTGCCCATGATGCCCAGGTGCGTGCCCAACATGCCCAGGGGTGTGCCCATGATGCCCTGGCGTGTGCCCATGATGCCCAGGCGTGTGCCCATGATGCCCAGGCGTGTGCCCATGATGCCCACGGGTGTGCCCATGATGCCCAGGCGTGTGCCCATGATGCCCAGGCGTGTGCCCAACATGCCCAGGGGTGTGCCCTTGATGCCCAGGCGTGTGCCCATGATGCCCAGGCGTGTGCCCATGATGCCCAGGCGAGTGCTCATGATGCCCTGGTGCGTGCTTAACATGCCCACGGGTGTGCCCATGATGCCCAGGCGTGTGCCCATGATGCCCAGGTGCGTGCCCAACATGCCCAGGGGTGTGCCCATGATGCCCAGGCGTGTGCCCATGATGCCCAGGCGTGTGCCCATGATGCCCATGCGTGTGCCCATGATGCCCAGGGGTGTGCCCATGATGCCCAGGCGTGTGTCCATGATGCCCAGGCGTGTGCCTAGGATGCCTTGGTGCGTGCCCAACATGCCCAGGGATGTCCCCATGATGCCCAGGCGTGTGCCCATCATGCCCAGGCGTGTGCCCATGATGCCCAGGGGTGTGCCCATGATGCCCAGGCGTGTGCCCATGATGCCCATGCGTGTGCCCATCATACCCAGGGGTGTGCCCATGATGCCTAGGGGTGTGTCCATGATGCCCAGGCGTGTGCCCATCATGCCCAGACGTGTGCCCATCATGCCCAGGGGTGTGCCCATGATGCCCAGGGGTGTGCCCATGATGCCCAGGGGTGTGCCCATGATGCCCAGGCGTGTGCCCATAATGCCCAGGTGCGTACCCAACATGCCCAGGGGTGTGCCCATGATGCCCAGGCGTGTGCCCATGATGCCCATGCGTGTGCCCATCATGCCCAGGGGTGTGCCCATGAAGCCCAGGCGTGTGCCCATGATGCCCAGGCGTATGCCCATGATGCCCTGGTGCGTGCCCAACATGCCCGGGGGTGTGCCCATGATGCCCAGGCGTGTGCCCATGATGCCCAGGCGTGTGCCCATGATGCCCGGGGGTGTGCCCATGATGCCCATGCGTGTGCCCATCATGCCCAGGCGCGTGCCCAACATGCCCAGGTGGGTGCCCAACATGCCCAGGGGTGTGCCCATGATGCGCAGGCGTGTGCCCATCATGCCCAGGCGTGTGCCCATCATGCCCAGGGGTGTGCCCATGATGCCCAGGCGTGTGCCCATCATGCCCAGGCGTGTGCCTATGATGCCCAGGTGCGTGCCCAACATGCCCAAGGGTGTGCCCATGATGCCCAGACGTGTGCCCATCATGCCCAGGCGTGTGTCCATCATGCCCAGGGGTGTGCCCATGATGCCCAGGGGTGTGCCCATGATGCCCAGGTGCGTGCCCAACATGCCCAGGGGTGTGCCCATGATGCCCAGGCGTGTGCCCATGATGCCCATGCGTGTGCCCATGATGCCCAGGGGTGTGCCCATGATGCCCAGGCGTGTGTCCATGATGCCCAGGCGTGTGCCTAGGATGCCCTGGTGCGTGCCCAACATGCCTAGGGATGTGCCCATGATGCCCAGGCGTGTGCCCATGATGCCCAGGCGTGTGCCCATCATGCCTAGGGGTGTGCCCATGATGCCCAGGCGTGTGCCCATGATGCCCATGCGTGTGCCCATCATACCCAGGGGTGTGCCCATGATGCCTAGGGGTGTGCCCATGATGCCCAGGCGTGTGCCCATCATGCCCAGGCGTGTGCCCATCATGCCCAGGGGTGTGGCCATAATGCCCAGGGGTGTGCCCATGATGCCCATGGGTGTGCCCATGATGCCCAAGCGTGTGCCCATAATGCCCAGGTGCGTGCCCAACATGCCCAGGGGTGTGCCCATGATGCCCAGGCGTGTGCCCATCATGCCCAGGCGTGTGCCCATGATGCCCAGGCAGGTGCCCATGATGCCCAGGCGGGTGCCCATGATGCCCAGACGGGTGTGCCCATGATGCCCAGACGGGTGTGCCCATGATGCCCTGGTGCGTGCCCAACATGCCAAGGGGTGTGCCCATGATGCCCAGACGTGTGCCCATCATGCCCAGGGGTGTGCCCATGATGCCCAGGCGGGTGCCCATCATGCCCAGGCAAGTGCCCAAGATGCCCAGGTGCGTACCCAACATGCCCAGAGGTGTGCCCATGATGCCCAGGCGTGTGCCCATCATGCTCAGGCGTGTGCCCATGATGCCCAGGCGTGTGCCCATCATGCCCAGGGGTGTGCCCATCATGCCCAGGGGTGTGCCCATCATGCCCAGGCGTGTGCCCATCATGCCCAGGCGCGTGCCCAACATGCCCAGGGGTGTGCCCATGATGCACAGGCGTGTGCCCATCATGCCCAGGCGTGTGCCCATCATGCCCAGGGGTGTGCCCATGATGCCCAGGCGGGTGCCCATCATGCCCAGGCAAGTGCCCAAGATGCCCAGGTGCGTACCCAACATGCCCAGAGGTGTGCCCATGATGCCCAGGCGTGTGCCCATCATGCTCAGGCGTGTGCCCATGATGCCCAGGCGTGTGCCCATCATGCCCAGGGGTGTGCCCATCATGCCCAGGGGTGTGCCCATCATGCCCAGGCGTGTGCCCATCATGCCCAGGCGCGTGCCCAACATGCCCAGGGGTGTGCCCATGATGCACAGGCGTGTGCCCATCATGCCCAGGCGTGTGCCCATCATGCCCAGGGTTGTGCCCATGATGCCCAGGCGTGTGCCCATCATGCCCAGGCGTGTGCCCATCATGCCCAGGCGTGTGCCCATGATGCCCAGGCAGGTGCCCATGATGCCCTGGTGCGTGCCCAACATGCCCAGGGGTGTGCCCATGATGCCCAGGCGGGTGCCCATGATGCCTAGGTGTGTGCCCATGATGCCCAGGCATGTGACCATCATGCCCAGGCGTGTGCCCATCATGCCCAGGCGTGTGCCCACCATGCCCAGGGGTGTGCCCATGATGCCCAGGGGTGTGCCCATGATGCCCAGGCGGGTGCCCATCATGCTCAGGCGTGTGCCCATCATGCCCATGCGTGTGCCCATCATGCCCAGGCGTGTGCCCATCATGCCCAGGGGTGTGCCCATCATGCCCAGGGGTGTGCCCATCATGCCCAGGCGTGTGCCCAGGCGCGTGCCCAACATGCCCAGGGGTGTGCCCATGATGCCCAGGCGTGTGCCCATCATGCCCAGGCGTGTGCCCATCATGCCCAGGGGTGTGCCCATGATGCCCAGGGGTGTGCCCATGATGCCCAGGCGTGTGTCCATGATGCCCAGGCGTGTGCCTATGATGCCCTGCTGCGTGCCCAACATGCCCAGGGGTGTGCCCATGATGCCCAGGCGTGTGCCCAGGATGCCCAGGGGTGTGCCCATGATGCCCAGTCGTGTGCCCATGATGCCCATGCGTGTGCCCATCATGCCCAGGGGTGTGCCCATGATGCCCATGCGTGTGCCCATCATGCCCAGGCGTGTGCCCATGATGCCCAGGCGTGTGCCCATCATGCCCAGGGGTGTGCCCATGATGCCCAGGCGTGTGCCCATGATGCCCATTCGTGTGCCCATCATGCCCAGGGGTGTGCCCATGATGCCTAGGGTGTGCCCATGATGCCCAGGCGTGAGCCCATCATGCCCAGGCGTGTGCCCATCATGCCCAGGGGTGTGCCCATGATGCCCAGGGGTGTGCCCATGATGCCCAGGGGTGTGCCCTTGATGCCCAGGCGTGTGCCCATAATGCCCAGGTGCGTGCCCAACATGCCCAGGGGTGTGCCCATGATGCCCAGGCGTGTGCCCATCATGCCCAGGCGTGTGCCCATCTTGCCCAGGGGTGTGCCCATGATGCCCAGGGGTGTGCCCATGATGCCCAGGCGGGTGCCCATGATGCTCAGGCAGGTGCCCATGATGCCCTGGTGCGTGCCCAACATGCCCAGGGGTGTGCCCATGATGCCCATGCGGGTGCCCATGATGCCCATGTGCGTGCCCAACATGCCCAGGGGTGTGCCCATGATGCCCAGGCGTGTGCCCATGATGCCCATGCGTGTGCCCATCATGCCCAGGGGTGTGCCCATGAAGCCCAGGCGTGTGCCCATGATGCCCAGGCGTGTGCCCAGGATGCCCTGGTGCGTGCCCAACATGCCCAGGGGTGTGCCCATGATGCCTTGGTGCGTGCCCAACATGCCCAGGGGTGTGCCCATGATGCCCAGGCGTGTGCCCATGATGCCCAGGTGCGTGCCCAACATGCCCAGGGGTGTGCCCATGATGCCCAGGGGTGTGCCCATGATGCCCAGGCGTGTGCCCATGATGCCCTGGTGCGTGCCCAACATGCCCAAGGATGTGTGCATGATGCCCAGGCGTGTGCCCATGATGCCCAGGTGCGTGCCCAACATGCCCAGGGGTGTGCCCATGATGCCCAGGCGTGTGCCCATGATGCCCAGGCGTGTGCCCATGATGCCCAGGAGTGTGCCCATCATGCCCAGGGGTGTGCCCATGATGCCCAGGCGAGTGCCCAAGATGCCCAGGCGTGTGCCCGTGATGCCCATGCGTGTGCCCATGATGCCCTAGTGCGTGCCCAACATGCCCAGGGTGTGCCCATGATGCCCAGGTGTGTGGCCATGATGCCCAGGTGCGTGCCCAACATGCCCAGTGGTGGGCCCATGATGCCTAGGCGTGTGCCCATGATGCCCAGGCGTCTGCCCATCATGCCTAGGGGTGTGCCCATGATGCCCAAGTGTGTGCCCATCATTCCCAGGCGTGTGCCCATGATGCCCAGGCGTGTGCCCATCATGCCCAGGCATGTGCCCATGATGCCCAGGTGCGTGCCCAACATGCACAGGGGTGTGCCCATGATGCCCAGGCGTGTACCCATCATGCCTAGGGGAGTGCCCATGATGCCCAGGGGTGTGCCCATGATGCCCAAGCGTGTGCCCATGATGCCCTAGCGTGCGCCCATGATGCCCAGGCGTGTGCCCATCATGCCCAGGCGTGTGCCCATGATGCCCAGGGGTGTGCCCATGATGCCCATGTGCGTGCCCATGATGCCCAGGCGTGTGCCTATGATGCCCTGCTGCGTACCCAACATGCCCAGGGGTGTGCCCATGATGCCCAGGCGTGTGCCCAGGATGCCCAGGGGTGTGCCCATGATGCCCAGTCGTGTGCCCATGATGCCCATGCGTGTGCCCATCATGCCCAGGGGTGTGCCCATGATGCCTAGGGGTGTGCCCATGATGCCCAGGCGTGTGCCCATCATGCCCAGGCGTGTGCCCATGATGCCCAGGCAGGTGCCCATGATGCCCTGGTGCGTGCCCAACATGCCCAGGGGTGTGCCCATGATGCCCAGGCGGGTGCCCATGATGCCCAGGTGTGTGCCCATGATGCCCAGGCGTGTGCCCATCATGCCCAGGCGTGTGCCCATCATGCCCAGGCGTGTGCCCACCATGCCCAGGGGTGTGCCCATGATGCCCAGGGGTGTGCCCATGATGCCCAGGCGGGTGCCCATCATGCTCAGGCGTGTGCCCATCATGCCCATGCGTGTGCCCATCATGCCCAGGCGTGTGCCCATCATGCCCAGGGGTGTGCCCATCATGCCCAGGGGTGTGCCCATCATGCCCAGGCGTGTGCCCAGGCGTGTGCCCAGGCGCGTGCCCAACATGCCCAGGGGTGTGCCCATGATGCCCAGGCGTGTGCCCATCATGCCCAGGCGTGTGCCCATCATGCCCAGGGGTGTGCCCATGATGCCCAGGGGTGTGCCCATGATGCCCAGGCGTGTGTCCATGATGCCCAGGCGTGTGCCTATGATGCCCTGCTGCGTGCCCAACATGCCCAGGGGTGTGCCCATGATGCCCAGGCGTGTGCCCAGGATGCCCAGGGGTGTGCCCATGATGCCCAGTCGTGTGCCCATGATGCCCATGCGTGTGCCCATCATGCCCAGGGGTGTGCCCATGATGCCCATGCGTGTGCCCATCATGCCCAGGCGTGTGCCCATGATGCCCAGGCGTGTGCCCATCATGCCCAGGGGTGTGCCCATGATGCCCAGGCGTGTGCCCATGATGCCCATTCGTGTGCCCATCATGCCCAGGGGTGTGCCCATGATGCCTAGGGTGTGCCCATGATGCCCAGGCGTGTGCCCATCATGCCCAGGCGTGTGCCCATCATGCCCAGGGGTGTGCCCATGATGCCCAGGGGTGTGCCCATGATGCCCAGGGGTGTGCCCTTGATGCCCAGGCGTGTGCCCATAATGCCCAGGTGCGTGCCCAACATGCCCAGGGGTGTGCCCATGATGCCCAGGCGTGTGCCCATCATGCCCAGGCGTGTGCCCATCTTACCCAGGGGTGTGCCCATGATGCCCAGGGGTGTGCCCATGATGCCCAGGCGGGTGCCCATGATGCTCAGGCAGGTGCCCATGATGCCCTGGTGCGTGCCCAACATGCCCAGGGGTGTGCCCATGATGCCCATGCGGGTGCCCATGATGCCCATGTGCGTGCCCAACATGCCCAGGGGTGTGCCCATGATGCCCAGGCGTGTGCCCATGATGCCCATGCGTGTGCCCATCATGCCCAGGGGTGTGCCCATGAAGCCCAGGCGTGTGCCCATGATGCCCAGGCGTGTGCCCAGGATGCCCTGGTGCGTGCCCAACATGCCCAGGGGTGTGCCCATGATGCCTTGGTGCGTGCCCAACATGCCCAGGGGTGTGCCCATGATGCCCAGGCGTGTGCCCATGATGCCCATGTGCGTGCCCAACATGCCCAGGGGTGTGCCCATGATGCCCAGGGGTGTGCCCATGATGCCCAGGCGTGTGCCCATGATGCCCTGGTGCGTGCCCAACATGCCCAAGGATGTGTGCATGATGCCCAGGCGTGTGCCCATGATGCCCAGGTGCGTGCCCAACATGCCCAGGGGTGTGCCCATGATGCCCAGGCGTGTGCCCATGATGCCCAGGCGTGTGCCCATCATGCCCAGGGGTGTGCCCATGATGCCCAGGCGAGTGCCCATGATGCCCAGGCGTGTGCCCGTGATGCCCATGCGTGTGCCCATGATGCCCTAGTGCGTGCCCAACATGCCCAGGGTGTGCCCATGATGCCCAGGCGTGTGGCCATGATGCCCAGGTGCGTGCCCAACATGCCCAGGGGTGGGCCCATGATGCCTAGGCGTGTGCCCATGATGCCCAGGCGTCTGCCCATCATGCCTAGGGGTGTGCCCATGATGCCCAAGTGTGTGCCCATCATTCCCAGGCGTGTGCCCATGATGCCCAGGCGTGTGCCCATCATGCCCAGGCATGTGCCCATGATGCCCAGGTGCGTGCCCAACATGCACAGGGGTGTGCCCATGATGCCCAGGCGTGTACCCATCATGCCTAGGGGAGTGCCCATGATGCCCAGGGGTGTGCCCATGATGCCCAAGCGTGTGCCCATGATGCCCTAGCGTGCGCCCATGATGCCCAGGCGTGTGCCCATCATGCCCAGGCGTGTGCCCATGATGCCCAGGGGTGTGCCCATGATGCCCAGGTGCGTGCCCATGATGCCCAGGCGTGTGCCTATGATGCCCTGCTGCGTACCCAACATGCCCAGGGGTGTGCCTATGATGCCCAGGCGTGTGCCCAGGATGCCCAGGGGTGTGCCCATGATGCCCAGTCGTGTGCCCATGATGCCCATGCGTGTGCCCATCATGCCCAGGGGTGTGCCCATGATGCCTAGGGGTGTGCCCATGATGCCCAGGCGTGTGCCCATCATGCCCAGGCGTGTGCCCATGATGCCCAGGGGTGTGCCCATGATGCCCAGGCGTGTGCCCATGATGCCCAAGCGTGTGCCCATGATGCCCAGGTGCGTGCCCAACATGCCCAGGGGTGTGCCCATGATGCCCAGGCGCGTGCCCATCATGCCCAGGGGTGTGCCCATGATGCCCAGGGGTGTGCCCATGATGCCCAGGTGGGTGCCCATGATTCCCTGGTGCGTGCCCAACATGCCCAGGGGTGTGCCCATGATGCCCAAGCGGGTGCCCATGATGCCCAGGTGCGTGCCCAACATGCCCAGGGGTGTGCCCATGATGCCCATGCATGTGCCCATGATGCCCATGCGTGTGCCCATCATGCCCAGGGGTGTGCCCATGAAGCCCAGGCGTGTGCCCATGATGCCCTGGTGCGTGCCCAACATGCACAGGGGTGTGCCCATGATGCCCAGGCGTATGCCCATGATGCCCAGGCGTGTGCCCATGATGCCCAGGCGAGTGCCCATGATGCCCTGGTGCGTGCCCAACATGCCCACGGGTGTGCCCATGATGCCCAGGCGTGTGCCCATGATGCCCAGGTGCGTGCCCAACATGCCCAGGGGTGTGCCCATGATGCCCAGGCATGTGCCCATCATGCCCAGGCGTGTGCCCATGATGCCCAGGGGTGTGCCCATGATGCCCAGGCGTGTGCCCATCATGCCCAGGCGTGTGCCTATGATGCCCAGGTGCGTGCCCAACATGCCCAAGGGTGTGCCCATGATGCCCAGACGTGTGCCCATCATGCCCAGGCGTGTGCCCAACATGCCCAGGGGTGTGCCCATGATGCCCAGGGGTGTGCCCATGATGCCCAGGGGTGTGCCCATGATGCCCAGGCGTGTGCCCATAATGCCCAGGTGCGTGCCCAACATGCCTAGGGGTGTGCCCATGATGCGCAGGCGTGTGCCCATCATGCCCAGGCGTGTGCCCATGATGCCCAGGGGTGTGCCCATGATGCCCAGGCGTGTGCCCATCATGCCCAGGCGTGTGCCTATGATGCCCAGGTGCGTGCCCAACATGCCCAAGGGTGTGCCCATGATGCCCAGACGTGTGCCCATCATGCCCAGGCGTGTGTCCATCATGCCCAGGGGTGTGCCCATGATGCCCAGGGGTGTGCCCATGATGCCCAGGTGCGTGCCCAACATGCCCAGGGGTGTGCCCATGATGCCCAGGCGTGTGCCCATGATGCCCATGCGTGTGCCCATGATGCCCAGGGGTGTGCCCATGATGCCCAGGCGTGTGTCCATGATGCCCAGGCGTGTGCCTAGGATGCCCTGGTGCGTGCCCAACATGCCTAGGGATGTGCCCATGATGCCCAGGCGTGTGCCCATGATGCCCAGGCGTGTGCCCATCAAGCCTAGGGGTGTGCCCATGATGCCCAGGCGTGTGCCCATGATGCCCATGCGTGTGCCCATCATACCCAGGGGTGTGCCCAAGATGCCTAGGGGTGTGCCCATGATGCCCAGGCGTGTGCCCATCATGCCCAGGCGTGTGCCCATCATGCCCAGGGGTGTGGCCATGATGCCCAGGGGTGTGCCCATGATGCCCATGGGTGTGCCCATGATGCCCAAGCGTGTGCCCATAATGCCCAGGTGCGTGCCCAACATGCCCAGGGGTGTGCCCATGATGCCCAGGCGTGTGCCCATCATGCCCAGGCGTGTGCCCATGATGCCCAGGCAGGTGCCCATGATGCCCAGGCGGGTGCCCATGATGCCCAGGCGGGTGCCCATGATGCCCAGACGGGTGTGCCCATGATGCCCAGACGGGTGTGCCCATGATGCCCAGGCGGGTGCCCATGATGCCCAGACGGGTGTGCCCATGATGCCTAGACGGGTGTGCCCATGATGCCCAGGTGCGTGCCCAACATGCCCAGGGGTGTGCCCATGATGCGCAGGCGTGTGCCCATCATGCCCAGGCGTGTGCCCATGATGCCCAGGGGTGTGCCCATGATGCCCAGGCGTGTGCCCATCATGCCCAGGCGTGTGCCTATGATGCCCAGGTGCGTGCCCAACATGCCCAAGGGTGTGCCCATGATGCCCAGACGTGTGCCCATCATGCCCAGGCGTGTGTCCATCATGCCCAGGGGTGTGCCCATGATGCCCAGGGGTGTGCCCATGATGCCCAGGTGCGTGCCCAACATGCCCAGGGGTGTGCCCATGATGCCCAGGCGTGTGCCCATGATGCCCATGTGTGTGCCCATGATGCCCAGGGGTGTGCCCATGATGCCCAGGCGTGTGTCCATGATGCCCAGGCGTGTGCCTAGGATGCCCTGGTGCGTGCCCAACATGCCCAGGGATGTGCCCATGATTCCCAGGCGTGTGCCCATGATGCCCAGGCGTGTGCCCATCATGCCTAGGGGTGTGCCCATGATGCCCAGGCGTGTGCCCATGATGCCCATGCGTGTGCCCATCATACCCAGGGGTGTGCCCATGATGCCTAGGGGTGTGCCCATGATGCCCAGGCGTGTGCCCATCATGCCCGGGCGTGTGCCCATCATGCCCAGGGGTGTGGCCATGATGCCCAGGGGTGTGCCCATGATGCCCATGGGTGTGCCCATGATGCCCAAGCGTGTGCCCATAATGCCCAGGTGCGTGCCCAACATGCCCAGGGGTGTGCCCATGATGCCCAGGCGTGTGCCCATCATGCCCAGGCGTGTGCCCATGATGCCCAGGCAGGTGCCCATGATGCCCAGGTGGGTGCCCATGATGCCCAGTCGGGTGTGCCCATGATGCCCAGACGGGTGTGCCCATAATGCCCTGGTGCGTGCCCAACATGCCCAGGGGTGTGCCCATGATGCCCAGACGTGTGCCCATCATGCCCAGGGGTGTGCCCATGATGCCCAGGCGGGTGCCCATCATGCCCAGGCAAGTGCCCATGATGCCCAGGTGCGTGCCCAACATGCCCAGAGGTGTGCCCATGATGCCCAGGCGTGTGCCCATCATGCTCAAGCGTGTGCCCATCATGCCCAGGCGTGTGCCCATCATGCCCAGGCGTGTGCCCATCATGCCCAGGGGTGTGCCCATCATGCCCAGGGGTGTGCCCATCATGCCCAGGCGTGTGCCCATCATGCCCAGGCGCGTGCCCAACATGCCCAGGGGTGTGCCCATGATGCACAGGCGTGTGCCCATCATGCCCAGGCGTGTGCCCATCATGCCCAGGGTTGTGCCCATGATGCCCAGGCGTGTGCCCATCATGCCCAGGCGTGTGCCCATCATGCCCAGGGGTGTGCCCATTATGCCCAGGGGTGTGCCCATGATGCCCAGGCGTGTGCCCATGATGCCTTGGCGTGTGCCCATGATGCCCTGGTGCGTGCCCAACTTGCCCAGGGGTGTGCCCATGATGCCCAGGCGTGTGCCCATGACGCCCAGGTGCGTGCCCAACATGCCCAGGGGTGTGCCCATGATGCCCAAGCGTGTGCCCATCATGCCCATGTGTGTGCCCATTATGCCCAGGGGTGTGCCCATGATGCCCAGGCGTGTGTCCATGATGCCCAGGCGTGTGCCTATGATGCCCTGGTGCGTGCTCAACATGCCCAGAGGTGTGCCCATGATGCCCAGGCGTGTGCCCATCATGCCCAGGGGTGTGCCCATCATGCCCAGGCGTGTTCCCATGATGCCCATGCGTGTGCCCATCATGCCCAGGGGTGTTCCCATGATGCCTAGGGGTGTGCCCATGATGCCCAGGCGTGTGCCCATCATGCCCAGGCGTGTGCCCATCATGCCCAGGGGTGTGCCCATGATGCCCAGGGGTGTGCCCATGATGCCCAGGGGTGTGCCCATGATGCCCAGGCGTGTGCCCATAATGCCCAGGTGCGTGCCCAACATGCCTAGGGGTGTGTCCATGATGCCCAAGCGTGTGCCCATCATGCCCAGGCAGGTGCCCATGATGCCCTGGTGCGTGCCCAACATGCCTAGGGGCGTGCCCATGATGCCCAGGCGGGTGCCCATGATGCCCAAGTGTGTGCCCATGATGCCCAGGCGTGTGCCCATCATGCCCAGGCGTGTGCCCATCATGCCCAGGCGTGTGCCCATCATGCCCAGGGGTGTGCCCATGATGCCCAGGGGTGTGCCCATGATGCCCAGGCGGGTGCCCATCATGCTCAGGCGTGTGCCCATCATGCCCATGTGTGTGCCCATCATGCCCAGGCGTGTGCCCATCATGCCCAGGGGTGTGCCCATCATGCCCAGGGGTGTGCCCATCATGCCCAGGCGTGTGCCCAGGCGCATGCCCAACATGCCCAGGGGTGTGCCCATGATGCCCAGGCGTGTGCCCATCATGCCCAGGCGTGTGCCCATCATGCCCAGGGGTGTGCCCATGATGCCCAGGAGTGTGCCCATGATGCCCAGGCTTGTGTCCATGATGCCCAGGCGTGTGCCTATGATGCCCTGCTGCGTGCCCAACATGCCCAGGGGTGTGTCCATTATGCCCAGGCGTGTGCCCAAGATGCCCAGGGGTGTGCCCATGATGCCCAGTCGTGTGCCCATGATGCCCATGTGTGTGCCCATCATGCCCAGGGGTGTGCCCATGATGCCTAGGGGTGTGCCCATGATGCCCAGGCGTGTGCCCATCATGCCCAGGCGTGTGCCCATGATGCCCAGGGGTGTGCCCATGATTCCCAGGCGTGTGCCCATGATGCCCAAGCGTGTGCCCATGATGCCCAGGTGCGTGCCCAACATGCCCAGGGGTGTGCCCATGATGCCCAGGCGCGTGCCCATGATGCCCAGGGGTGTGCCCATAATGCCCAGGGGTGTGCCCATGATGCCCAGGTGGGTGCCCATGATTCCCTGGTGCGTGCCCAACATGCCCAGGGGTGTGCCCATGATGCCCAAGCGGGTGCCCATGATGCCCAGGTGCGTGCCCAACATGCCCAGGGGTGTGCCCATGATGCCCATGCATGTGCCCATGATGCCCATGCGAGTGCCCATCATGCCCAGGGGTGTGCCCATGAAGCCCAGGCGTGTGCCCATGATGCCCTGGTGCGTGCCAAACATGCCCAGGGGTGTGCCCATGATGCCCAGGCGTATGCCCATGATGCCCAGGCGTGTGCCCAAGATGCCCAGGCGAGTGCCCATGATGCCCTGGTGCGTGCCCAACATGCCCACGGGTGTGCCCATGATGCCCAGGCGTGTGCCCATGATGCCCAGGTGCGTGCCCAACATGCCCAGGGGTGTGCCCATGATGCCCAGGCGTGTGCCCATGATGCCCATGCGTGTGCCCATGATGCCCAGGGGTGTGCCCATGATGCCCAGGCGTGTGTCCATGATGGCCAGGCGTGTGCCTAGGATGCCCTGGTGCGTGCCCAACATGCCCAGGGATGTGCCCATGATGCCCAGGCGTGTGCCCATGATGCCCAGGCGTGTGCCCATCATGCCCAGGGGTGTGCCCATGATGCCCAGGCGTGTGCCCATGATGCCCATTCGTGTGCCCATCATGCCCAAGGGTGTGCCCATGATGCCTAGGGTGTGCCCATGATGCCCAAGCGTGTGCCCATCATGCCCAGGCGTGTGCCCATCATGCCCAGGGGTGTGCCCATGATGCCCAGGGGTGTGCCCATGATGCCCAGGGGTGTGCCCTAGATGCCCAAGCGTGTGCCCATAATGCCCAGGTGAGTGCCCAACATGCCCAGGGGTGTGCCCATGATGCCCAGGCGTGTGCCCATCATGCCCAGGCGTGTGCCCTTCTTGCCCAGGGGTGTGCCCATGATGCCCAGGGGTGTGCCCATGATGCCCAGGCGGGTGCCCATGATGCCCAGGTGCGTGCCCAACATGCCCAGGGGTGTGCCCATGATGCGCAGGCGTGTGCCCATCATGCCCAGTCGTGTGCCCAAGATGCCCAGGGGTGTGCCCATGATGCCCAGGCGTGTGCCCATGATGCCCAGGCGTGTGCCTATGATGCCCAGGTGCGTGCCCAACATGCCCAAGGGTGTGCCCATGATGCCCAGACGTGTGCCCATCATGCCCAGGCGTGTGTCCATCATGCCCAGGGGTGTGCCCATGATGCCCAGGGGTGTGCCCATGATGCCCATGTGCGTGCCCAACATGCCCAGGGGTGTGCCCATGATGCCCATGCGTGTGCCCATGATGCCCATGCGTGTGCCCATGATGCCCAGGGGTGTGCCCATGATGCCCAGGCGTGTGTCCATGATGCCCAGGCGTGTGCCTAGGATGCCCTGGTGCGTGCCCAACATGCCCAGGGATGTGCCCATGATGCCCAGGCGTGTGCCCATGATGCCCAGGCGTGTGCCCATCATGCCTAGGGGTGTGCCCATGATGCCCAGGCGTGTGCCCATGATGCCCATGCGTGTGCCCATCATACCCAGGCGTGTGCCCATGATGCCCATTCGTGTGCCCATGATGCCCAGGGGTGTGCCCATGATGCCCAGGCGTGTGCCCATCATGCCCAGGCGTGTGCCCATCATGCCCAGGGGTGTGGCCATGATGCCCAGGGGTGTGCCCATGATGCCCATGGGTGTGCCCATGATGCCCAAGCGTGTGCCCATAATGCCCAGGTGCGTGCCCAACATGCACAGGGGTGTGCCCATGATGCCCAGGCGTGTGCCCATCATGCCCAGGCAGGTGCCCATGATGCCCAGGCAGGTGCCCATGATGCCCAGGCGGGTGCCCATGATGCCCAGACGGGTGTGCCCATGATGCCCAGACGGGTGTGCCCATGATGCCCTGGTGCGTGCCCAACATGCCCAGGGGTGTGCCCATGATGCCCAGACGTGTGCCCATCATGCCCAGGGGTGTGCCCATGATGCCCAGGCGGGTGCCCATCATGCCCAGGCAAGTGCCCATGATGCCCAGGTGCGTGCCCAACATGCCCAGAGGTGTGCCCATGATGCCCAGGCGTGTGCCCATCATGCCCAGTCGTGTGCCCATCATGCCCAGGCGTGTGCCCATCATGCCCAGGGGTGTGCCCATCATGCCCAGGCGTGTGCCCATCATGCCCAGGCGCGTGCCCAACATGCCCAGGGGTGTGCCCATAATGCACAGGCGTGTGCCCATCATGCCCAGGCGTGTGCCCATCATGCCCAGGCGTGTGCCCATCTTGCCCAGGCGCGTGCCCATCATGCCCAGGGGTGTGCCCATTATGCCCAGGGGTGTGCCCATGATGCCCAGGCGTGTGCCCATGATGCCCTGGCGTGTGCCCATGATGCCCTGGTGCGTGCCCAACTTGCCCAGGGGTGTGCCCATGATGCCCAGGCGTGTGCCCATGATGCCCAGGTGCGTGCCCAACATGCCCAGGGGTGTGCCCATGATGCCCAAGCGTGTGCCCATCATGCCCATGCGTGTGCCCATCATACCCAGGGGTGTGCCCATGATGCCCAGGCGTGTGTCCATGATGCCCAGGCGTGTGCCTATGATGCCCTGGTGCGTGCCCAACATGCCCAGAGGTGTGCCCATGATGCCCAGACTTGTGCCCATCATGCCCAGGGGTGTGCCCATGATGCCCAGGCGGGTGCCCATCATGCGCAGGCGTGTGCCCATGATGCCCAGGTGCGTGCCCAACATGCCCAGGGGTGTGCCCATGATGCCCAGGCGTGTGCCCATCATGCCCAGGCGTGTGCCCATCATGCCCAGGGGTGTGCCCATCATGCCCAGGCGTGTGCCCATGATGCCCATGCGTGTGCCCATCATGCCCAGGGGTGTGCCCATGATGCCTAGGGGTGTGCCCATGATGCCCAGGCGTGTGCCCATAATGCCCAGGCGTGTGCCCATCATGCCCAGGGGTGTGCCCATGATGCCCAGGGGTGTGCCCATGATGCCCAGGGGTGTGCCCATGATGCCCAGGCGTGTGCCCATAATGCCCAGGTGCGTGCCCAACATGCCTAGGGGTGTGTCCATGATGCCCAGGCGTGTGCCCATCATGCCCAGGCGTGTGCCCATGATGCCCAGGCAGGTGCCCATGATGCCCTGGTGCGTGCCCAACATGCCCAGGGGTGTGCCCATGATGCCCAGCCGGGTGCCCATGATGCCTAGGTGTGTGCCCATGATGCCCAGGCGTGTGCCCATCATGCCCAGGCGTGTGCCCATCATGCCCAGGCGTGTGCCCATCATGCCCAGGGGTGTGCCCATGATGCCCAGGGGTGTGCCCATGATGCCCAGGCGGGTGCCCATCATGCTCAGGCGTGTGCCCATCATGCCCATGCGTGTGCCCATCATGCCCAGGGGTGTGCCCATCATGCCCAGGGGTGTGCCCATCATGCCTAGGCGTGTGCCCAGGCGCGTGCCCAACATGCCCAGGGGTGTGCCCATGATGCCCAGGCGTGTGCCCATCATGCCCAGGCGTGTGCCCATCATGCCCAGGGGTGTGCCCATGATGCCCAGAGGTGTGCCCATGATGCCCAGGCGTGTGTCCATGATGCCCAGGCGTGTGCCTATGATGCCCTGCTGCGTGCCCAACATGCCCAGGGGTGTGCCCATGATGCCCAGGCGTGTGCCCAGGATGCCCAGGGGTGTGCCCATGATGCCCAGTCGTGTGCCCATGATGCCCATGCGTGTGCCCATCATGCCCAGGGGTGTGCCCATGATGCCTAGGGGTGTGCCCATGATGCCCAGGCGTGTGCCCATCATGCCCAGGTGTGTGCCCATGATGCCCAGGGGTGTGCCCATGATGCCCAGGCGTGTGCCCATGATGCCCAAGCGTGTGCCCATGATGCCCAGGTGCGTGCCCTACATGCCCAGGGGTGTGCCCATGATGCCCAGGCGCGTGCCCATCATGCCCAGGGGTGTGCCCATGATGCCCAGGGGTGTGCCCATGATGCCCAGGTGGGTGCCCATGATTCCCTGGTGTGTGCCCAACATGCCCAGGGGTGTGCCCATGATGCCCAAGCGGGTGCCCATGATGCCCAGGTGCGTGCCCAACATGCCCAGGGGTGTGCCCGTGATGCCCATCCATGTGCCCATGATGCCCATGCGTGTGCCCATCATGCCCAGGGGTGTGCCCATGAAGCCCAGGCGTGTGCCCATGATGCCCTGGTGCGTGCCCAACATGCCCAGGGGTGTGCCCATGATGCCCAGGCGTATGCCCATGATGCCCAGGCGTGTGCCCATGATGCCCAGGCGAGTGCCCATGATGCCCTGGTGCGTGCCCAACATGCCCACGGGTGTGCCCATGATGCCCAGGCGTGTGCCCATGATGCCCAGGTGCGTGCCCAACATGCCCAGGGGTGTGCCCATGATGCCCAGGCGTGTGCCCATGATGCCCATGCGTGTGCCCATGATGCCCAGGGGTGTGCCCATGATGCCCAGGCGTGTGTCCATGATGCCCAGGCGTGTGCCTAGGATGCCCTGGTGCGTGCCCAACATGCCCAGGGATGTGCCCATGATGCCCAGGCGTGTGCCCATGATGCCCAGGCGTGTGCCCATGATGCCCAGGGGTGTGCCCATGATGCCCAGGGGTGTGCCCATGATGCCCAGGCGTGTGCCCATGATGCCCATTCGTGTGCCCATCATGCCCAGGGGTGTGCCCATGATGCCTAGGGTGTGCCCATGATACCCAGGCGTGTGCCCATCATGCCCAGGCGTGTGCCCATAATGCCCAGGGGTGTGCCCATGATGCCCAGGGGTGTGCCCATGATGCCCAGGGGTGTGCCCTTGATGCCCAGGCGTGTGCCCATAATGCCCAGGTGCGTGCCCAACATGCCCAGGGGTGTGCCCATGATGCCCAGGCGTGTGCCCATCATGCCCAGGCGTGTGCCCATCTTGCCCAGGGGTGTGCCCATGATGCCCAGGGGTGTGCCCATGATGCCCAGGCGGGTGCCCATGATGCCCAGGCAGGTGCCCATGATGCCCTGGTGCGTGCCCAACATGCCCAGGGGTGTGCCCATGATGCCCAGGCGGGTGCCCATGATGCCCAGGTGCGTGCCCAACATGCCCAGGGGTGTGCCCATGATGCCCAGGCGTGTGCCCATGATGCCCATGCGTGTGCCCATCATGCCCAGGGGTGTGCCCATGAAGCCCAGGCGTGTGCCCATAATGCCCAGGCGTGTGCCCAAGATGCCCTGGTGCGTGCCCAACATGCCCAGGGGTGTGCCCATGATGCCTTGGTGCGTGCCCAACATGCCCAGGGGTGTGCCCATGATGCCCAGGCGTGTGCCCATGATGCCCAGGTGCGTGCCCAACATGCCCAGGGGTGTGCCCATGATGCCCAGGGGTGTGCCCATGATGCCCAGGCGTGTGCCCATGATGCCCTGGTGCGTGCCCAACATGCCCAAGGATGTGCGCATGATGCCCAGGCGTGTGCCCATGATGCCCAGGTGCGTGCCCAACATGCCCAGGGGTGTGCCCATGATGCCCAGGCGTGTGCCCATGATGCCCAGGGGAGTGCCCATCATGCCCAGGGGTGTGCCCATGATGCCCAGGGGTGTGCCCATGATTCCCAGGCGAGTGCCCATGATGCCCAGGTGCGTGCCCAACATGCCCAGGGGTGTGCCCATGATGCCCAGGCGTGTGCCCATGATGCCCATGCGTGTGCCCATGATGCCCAGGGGTGTGCCCAAGATGCCCAGGCGTGTGTCCATGATGCCCAGGCGTGTGCCTAGGATGCCCTGGTGCGTGCCCAACTTGCCCAGGGGTGTGCCCATGATGCCCAAGCGGGTGCCCATGATGCCCAGGTGCGTGCCCAACATGCCCAGGGGTGTGCCCATGATGCCCATGCATGTGCCCATGATGCCCATGCGTGTGCCCATCATGCCCAGGGGTGTGCCCATGAAGCCCAGGCGTGTGCCCATGATGCCCTGGTGCGTGCCCAACATGCCCAGGGGTGTGCCCATGATGCCCAGGCGTATGCCCATCATGCCCAGGCGTGTGCCCATGATGCCCAGGCGAGTGCCCATGATGCCCTGGTGCGTGCCCAACATGCCCACGGGTGTGCCCATGATGCCCAGGCGTGTGCCCATGATGCCCAGGTGCGTGCCCAACATGCCCAGGGGTGTGCCCATGATGCCCAGGCGTGTGCCCATGATGCCCATGCGTGTGCCAATGATGCCCAGGGGTGTGCCCATGATGCCCAGGCGTGTGTCCACGATGCCCAGGCGTGTGCCTAGGATGCCCTGGTGCGTGCCCAACATGCCCAGGGATGTGCCCATGATGCCCAGGCGTGTGCCCATGATGCCCAGGCGTGTGCCCATCATGCCCAGGGGTGTGCCCATGATGCTCATTCGTGTGCCCATCATGCCCAGGGGTGTGCCCATGATGCCTAGGGTGTGCCCATGATGCCCAGGCGTGTGCCCATCATGCCCAGGCGTGTGCACATCATGCCCAGGGGTGTGCCCATGATGCCCAGGGGTGTGCCCATGATGCCCAGGGGTGTGCCCATGATGCCCAGGCGTGTGCCCATGATGCCCAGGCCTGTGCCCATCATGCCCAGGGGTGTGCCCAGGCGTGTGCCCATGATGCCCAGGCGTGTGCCCATGATGCCCAGGCGTGTGCCCATCATGCCCAGGGGTGTGCCCATGATGCCCAGGCCTGTGCCCATCATGCCCAGGGGTGTGCCCAGGCGTGTACCCATGATGCCCAGGCGTGTGCCCATGATGCCCAGGCGTGTGCCCATGATGCCCAGGGGTGTGCCCATGATGCCCAGGCGTGTGCCCATGATGCCCAGGGGTGTGCCCATGATGCCCAGGCGTGTGTCCATGATGCCCAGGCGTGTGCCTAGGATGCCCTGGTGCGTGCCCAACATGCCCAGGGATGTGCCCATGATGCCCAGGCGTGTGCCCATCATGCCCAGGCGTGTGCCCATCATGCCCAGGGGTGTGCCCATGATGCCCAGGCGTGTGCCCATGATGCCCATGCGTGTGCCCATCATACCCAGGGGTGTGCCCATGATGCCTAGGGGTGTGTCCATGATGCCCAGGCGTGTGCCCATCATGCCCAGGCGTGTGCCCATCATGCCCAGGGGTGTGCCCAGGGGTGTGCCCATGATGCCCAGGGGTGTGCCCATGATGCCCAGGCGTGTGCCCATAATGCCCAGGTGCGTGCCCAACATGCCCAGGGGTGTGCCCATGATGCGCAGGCGTGTGCCCATCATGCCCAGGCGTGTGCCCATGATGCCCAGGGGAGTGCCCATCATGCCCAGGCGTGTGCCTATGATGCCCAGGTGCGTGCCCAACATGCCCTAGGGTGTGCCCATGATGCCCAGACGTGTGCCCATCATGCCCAGGCGTGTGCCCATGATGCCCAGGCAGGTGCCCAAGATGCCCTGGTGCGTGCCCAACATGCCCAGGGGTGTGCCCATGATGCCCAGGCGGGTGCCCATGATGCCCAGGTGTGTGCCCATGATGCCCAGGCGTGTGCCCATCATGCCCAGGCGTGTGCCCATCATGCCCAGGCGTGTGCCCATCATGCCCAGGGGTGTGCCCATGATGCCCAGGCGTGTGCCCATGATGCACAGGGGCATGCCCAACATGCCCAGGGGTGTGCCCATGATGCCCAGGCGTGTGCCCATGATGCCCATGCGTGTGCCAATGATGCCCAGGGGTGTGCCCATGATGCCCAGGCGTGTGTCCATGATGCCCAGGCGTGTGCCTATGATGCCCTGGTGCGTGCCCAACATGACCAGGGGTGTGCCCATGATGTCCATGCGTGTGCCCATGATGCCGAGGCGTGTGCCCATCATGCCCAGGGGTGTGCCCATGATGCCCAGTCGTGTGCCCATGATGCCCATGCGTGTGCCCATCATGCCCAGGGGTGTGCCCATGATGCCTAGGGGTGTGCCCATGATGCCCAGGGATGTGCCCATGATGCCCAGGGGTGTGCCCATGATGCCCAGGCGTGTGCCCATGATGCCCAGGTGCGTGCCCAACATTCCCAGGGGTGTGCTCATGATGCCCAGGCGCGTGCCCATCATGCCCAGGGGTGTGCCTATGATGCCCAGGGGTGTGCCCACGATGCCCAGGCGGGTGCCCATGATTCACTGGTGCGTGCCCAACATGCCCAGGGGTGTGCCCATGATGCCCTGGTGCGTGCCCAACATGCCCAGGGGTGTGCCCATGATGCCCAGGGGTGTGCCCATGATGCCCAAGGGTGTGCCCATGATGCACAGGCGTGTGCCCATGATGCCCATGCGTGTGCCCATCATACCCAGGGGTGTGCCCATGATGCCTAGGGGTGTGCCTATGATGCCCAGGCGTGTGCCCATCATGCCCTGTCGTGTGCCCATCATGCCCAGGGGTGTGCCCATGAAGCCCAGGCGTGTGCACATGATGCCCTGGTGCGTGCCCAACATGCCCAGGGGTGTGCCCATGATGCCCAGGCGTATATCCATCATGCCCAGGCGTGTGCCCATGATGCCCAGGCGAGTGCCCATGATGCCCTGGTGCGTGCCCAACATGCCCACGGGTGTGCCCATGATGCCCAGGCGTGTGCCCATGATGCCCAGGTGCGTGCCCAACATGCCCAGGGGTGTGCCCATGATGCCCAGGCGTGTGCCCATGATGCCCATGCGTGTGCCCATGATGCCCAGGGGTGTGCCCATGATGCCCAGGCGTGTGTCCATGATGCCCAGGCGTGTGCCTAGGATGCCCTGGTGCGTGCCCAACATGCCCAGGGATGTGCCCATGATGCCCAGGCGTGTGCCCATGATGCCCAGGCGTGTGCCCATCATGCCCAGGGGTGTGCCCATGATGCCCAGGCGTGTGCCCATGATGCCCATTCGTGTGCCCATCATGCCCAGGGGTGTGCCCATGATGCCTAGGGTGTGCCCATGATGCCCAGGCGTGTGCCCATCATGCCCAGGCGTGTGCCCATCATGCCCAGGGGTGTGCCCATGATGCCCAGGGGTGTGCCCATGATGCCCAGGGGTGTGCCCTTGATGCCCAGGCGTGTGCCCATAATGCCCAGGTGCGTGCCCAACATGCCCAGGGGTGTGCCCATGATGCCTAGGCGTGTGCCCATCATGCCCAGGCGTGTGCCCATCTTGCCCAGGGGTGTGCCCATGATGCCCAGGGGTGTGCCCATGATGCCCAGGCGGGTGCCCATGATGCCCATGCAGGTGCCCATGATGCCCTGGTGCGTGCCCAACATGCCCAGGGGTGTGCCCATGATGCCCAGGCGGGTGCCCATGATGCCCAGGTGCGTGCCCAACATGCCCAGGGGTGTGCCCATGATGCCCAGGCGTGTGCCCATAATGCCCATGCGTGTGCCCATCATGCCCATGCGTGTGCCCATGAAGCCCAGGCGTGTGCCCATGATGCCCAGGGGTGTGCCCATGATGCCCATGGGTGTGCCCATGATGCCCAAGCGTGTGCCCATAATGCCCAGGTGCGTGCCCAACATGCCCAGGGGTGTGCCCATGATGCCCAGGCGTGTGCCCATCATGCCCAGGCGTGTGCCCATGATGCCCAGGCAGGTGCCCATGATGCCCAGGCGGGTGCCCATGATGCCCAGACGGGTGTGCCCATGATGCCCAGACGGGTGTGCCCATGATGCCCAAGTGCGTGCCCAACATGCCTAGGGGTGTGTCCGTGATGCCCAGGCGTGTGCCCATCATGCCCAGGCGTGTGCCCATGATGCCCAGGCAGGTGCCCATGATGCCCTGGTGCGTGCCCAACATGCCCAGGGGTGTGCCCATGATGCCCAGGCGGGTGCCCATGATGCCCAGGTGTGTGCCCATCATGCCCAGGCGTGTGCCCATCATGCCCAGGCGTGTGCCCATCATGCCCAGGCGTGTGCCCATCATGCCCAGGGGTGTGCCCATGATGCCCAGGGGTGTGCCCATGATGCCCAGGCGGGTGCCCATCATGCTCAGGCGTGTGCCCATCATGCCCATGCGTGTGCCCATCATGCCCAGGCGTGTGCCCATCATGCCCAGGGGTGTGCCCATCATGCCCAGGGGTGTGCCCATCTTGCCCAGGCGTGTGCCCAGGCGCGTGCCCAACATGCCCAGGGGTGTGCCCATGATGCCCAGGCGTGTGCCCATCTTGCCCAGGGGTGTGCCCATGATGCCCAGGGGTGTGCCCATGATGCCCAGGGGTGTGCCCTTGATGCCCAGGCGTGTGCCCATAATGCCCAGGTGCGTGCCCAACATGCCCAGGGGTGTGCCCATGATGCCCAGGCGTGTGCCCATCATGCCCAGGCGTGTGCCCATCTTGCCCAGGGGTGTGCCCATGATGCCCAGGGGTGTGCCCATGATGCCCAGGCGGGTGCCCATGATGCCCAGGAAGGTGCCCATGATGCCCTGGTGCGTGCCCAACATGCCCAGGGGTGTGCCCATGATGCCCAGGCGGGTGCCCATGATGCCCAGGTGCGTGCCCATCATGCCCAGGGGTGTGGCCATGATGCCCAGGGGTGTGCCCATGATGCCCATGGGTGTGCCCATGATGCCCAAGCGTGTGCCCATAATGCCCAGGTGCGTGCCCAACATGCCCAGGGGTGTGCCCATGATGCCCAGGCGTGTGCCCATCATGCCCAGGCGTGTGCCCATGATGCCCAGGCAGGTGCCCATGATGCCCAGACGGGTGTGCCCATGATGCCCAGACGGGTGTGCCCATGATGCCCAAGTGCGTGCCCAACATGCCTAGGGGTGTGTCCATGATGCACAGGCGTGTGCCCATCATGCCCAGGCGTGTGCCCATGATGCCCAGGCAGGTGCCCATGATGCCCTGGTGCGTGCCCAACATGCCCAGGGGTGTGCCCATGATGCCCAGGCGGGTGCCCATGATGCCCAGGTGTGTGCCCATGATGCCCAGGCGTGTGCCCATCATGCCCAGGCGTGTGCCCATCATGCCCAGGCGTGTGCCCATCATGCCCAGGGGTGTGCCCATGATGCCCAGGGGTGTGCCCATGATGCCCAGGCGGGTGCCCATCATGCTCAGGCGTGTGCCCATCATGCCCATGCGTGTGCCCATCATGCCCAGGCGTGTGCCCATCATGCCCAGCGGTGTGCCCATCATGCCCAGGGGTGTGCCCATCATGCCCAGGCGTGTGCCCAGGCGCGTGCCCAACATGCCCAGGGGTGTGCCCATGATGCCCAGGCGTGTGCCCATCATGCCCAGGCGTGTGCCCATCATGCCCAGGGGTGTGCCCATGATGCCCAGGCGTGTGTCCATGATGCCCAGGCGTGTGCCTATGATGCCCTGCTGCGTGCCCAACATGCCCAGGGGTGTGCCCATGATGCCCAGGCGTGTGCCCAGGATGCCCAGGGGTGTGCCCATGATGCCCAGTCGTGTGCCCATGATGCCCATGCGTGTGCCCATCATGCCCAGGGGTGTGCCCATGATGCCTAGGGGTGTGCCCATGATGCCCAGGCGTGTGCCCATCATGCCCAGGCGTGTGCCCATGATGCCCAGGGGTGTGCCCATGATGCCCAGGCGTGTGCCCATGATGCCCAAGCGTGTGCCCATGATGCCCAAGTGCGTGCCCAACATGCCCAGGGGTGTGCCCATGATGCCCAGGCGCGTGCCCATCACGCCCAGGGGTGTGCCCATGATGCCGAGGGGTGTGCCCATGATGCCCAGGTGGGTGCCCATGATTCCCTGGTGCGTGCCCAACATGCCCAGGGGTGTGCCCATGATGCCCAAGCGGGTGCCCATGATGCCCAGGTGCGTGCCCAACATGCCCAGGGGTGTGCCCATGATGCCCATGCATGTGCCCATGATGCCCATGCGTGTGCCCATCATGCCCAGGGGTGTGCCCATGAAGCCCAGGCGTGTGCCCATGATGCCCTGGTGCGTGCCCAACATGCCCAGGGGTGTGCCCATGATGCCCAGGCGTATGCCCATCATGCCCAGGCGTGTGCCCATGATGCCCAGGCGAGTGCCCAAGATGCCCAGGGGTGTGCCCATGATGCCCAGGGGTGTGCCCTTGATGCCCAGGCGTGTGCCCATGATGCCCAGGCCTGTGCCCATCATGCCCAGGGGTGTGCCCAGGCGTGTGCCCATGATGCCCTGGCGTGTGCCCATGATGCCCAGGCGTGTGCCCATCATGCCCAGGGGTGTGCCCATGATGCCCAGGCCTGTGCACATCATGCCCAGGGGTGTGCCCAGGCGTGTGCCCATGATGCCCAGGCGTGTGCCCATGATGCCCAGGCGTGTGCCCATCATGCCCAGGGGTGTGCCCATGATGCCCAGGCGTGTGCCCATGATGCCCAGGGGTGTGCCCATGATGCCCAGGCGTGTGCCCATCAAGCCCAGGCGTGTGCCCATCTTGCCCAGGGGTGTGCCCATGATGCCCAGGCGGGTGCTCATGATGCCCAGGCAGGTGCCCATGATGCCCTGGTGCGTGCCCAACATGCCCAGGGGTGTGCCCATGATGCCTAGGCGGGTGCCCATGATGCCCAGGTGCGTGCCCATCATGCCCAGGGGTGTGGCCATGATGCCCAGTGGTGTGCCCATGATGCCCATGGGTGTGCCCATGATGCCCAAGCGTGTGCCCATAATGCCCAGGTGCGTGCCCAACATGCCCAGGGGTGTGCCCATGATGCCCAGGCGTGTGCCCATCATGCCCAGGCGTGTGCCCATGATGCCCAGGCGGGTGCCCATGATGCCCAGGCGGGTGCCCATTATGCCCAGACGGGTGTGCCCATGATGCCCAGACGGGTGTGCCCATGATGCCCAGGTGCGTGCCCAACATGCCTAGGGGTGTGTCCATGATGCCCAGGCGTGTGCCCATCATGCCCAGGCGTGTGCCCATGATGCCCAGGCAGGTGCCCATGATGCCCAGGCAGGTGCCCATGATGCCCTGGTGCGTGCCCAACATGCCCAGGGGTGTGCCCATGATGCCCAGGCGGGTGCCCATGATGCCCAGGTGTGTGCCCATGATGCCCAGGCGTGTGCCCATCATGCCCAGGCGTGTGCCCATCATGCCCAGGCGTGTGCCCATCATGCCCAGGGGTGTGCCCATGATGCCCAAGCGGGTGCCCATCATGCTCAGGCGTGTGCCCATCATGCCCATGCGTGTGCCCATCATGCCCAGGCGTGTGCCCATCATGCCCAGGGGTGTGCCCATCATGCCCAGGGGTGTGCCCATCATGCCCAGGCGTGTGCCCAGGCGCGTGCCCAACATGCCCAGGGGTGTGCCCATGATGCCCAGGCGTGTGCCCATCATGCCCAGGCGTGTGCCCATCATGCCCAGGGGTGTGCCCATGATGCCCAGGGGTGTGCCCATCATGCCCAGGCGTGTGCCCATCATGCCCAGGGGTGTGCCCATCATGCCCAGGGGTGTGCCCATCATGCCCAGGCGTGTGCCCAGGCGCGTGCCCAACATGCCCAGGGGTGTGCCCATGATGCCCAGGCGTGTGCCCATCATGCCCAGGCGCGTGCCCATCATGCCCAGGGGTGTGCCCATGATGCCCAGGGGTGTGCCCATGATGCCCAGGTGGGTGCCCATGATTCCCTGGTGCGTGCCCAACATGCCCAGGGGTGTGCCCATGATGCCCAAGCGGGTGCCCATGATGCCCAGGTGCGTGCCCAACATGCCCAGGGGTGTGCCCATGATGCCCATGCATGTGCCCATGATGCCCATGCGTGTGCCCATCATGCCCAGGGGTGTGCCCATGAAGCCCAGGCGTGTGCCCATGATGCCCTGGTGCGTGCCCAACATGCCCAGGGGTGTGCCCATGATGCCCAGGCGTATGCCCATCATGCCCAGGCGTGTGCCCATGATGCCCAGGCGAGTGCCCATGATGCCCTGGTGCGTGCCCAACATGCCCACGGGTGTGCCCATGATTCCCAGGCGTGTGCCCATGATGCCCAGGTGCGTGCCCAACATGCCCAGGGGTGTGCCCATGATGCCCAGGCGTGTGCCCATGATGCCCATGCGTGTGCCCATGATGCCCAGGGGTGTGCCCAAGATGCCCAGGCGTGTGTCCATGATGCCCAGGCGTGTGCCTAGGATGCCCTGGTGCGTGCCCAACATGCCCAGGGATGTGCCCATGATGCCCAGGCGTGTGCCCATGATGCCCAGGCGTGTGCCCATCATGCCCAGGGGTGTGCCCATGATGCCCATTCGTGTGCCCATCATGCCCAGGGGTGTGCCCATGATGCCTAGGGTGTGCCCATGATGCCCAGGCGTGTGCCCATCATGCCCAGGGGTGTGCCCATCATGCCCAGGGGTGTGCCCATGATGCCCAGGGGTGTGCCCATGATGCCCAGGGGTGTGCCCTTGATGCCCAGGCGTGTGCCCATGATGCCCAGGCCTGTGCCCATCATGCCCAGGGGTGTGCCCAGGCGTGTGCCCATGATGCCCAGGCGTGTGCCCATGATGCCCAGGCGTGTGCCCATCATGCCCAGGGGTGTGCCCATCATGCCCAGGCCTGTGCCCATCATGCCCAGGGGTGTGCCCAGGCGTGTGCCCATGATGCCCAGGCGTGTGCCCATGATGCCCATGCGTGTGCCCATCATGCCCAGGGGTGTGCCCATGATGCCCAGGCGTGTGCCCATGATGCCCAGGGGTGTGCCCATGATGCCCAGGCGTGTGTCCATGATGCCCAGGCGTGTGCCTAGGATGCCCTGGTGCGTGCCCAACATGCCCAGGGATGTGCCCATGATGCCCAGGCGTGTGCCCATCATGCCCAGGCGTGTGCCCATCATGCCCAGGGGTGTGCCCATGATGCCCAGGCGTGTGCCATCATACCCAGGGGTGTGCCCATGATGCCTAGGGGTGTGTCCATGATGCCCAGGCGTGTGCCCATCATGCCCAGGCGTGTGCCCATGATGCCCAGGGGTGTGCCCATGATGCCCAGGGGTGTGCCCATGATGCCCAGGCGTGTGCCCATAATGCCCAGGTGCGTGCCCAACATGCCCAGGGGTGTGCCCATGATGCGCAGGCGTGTGCCCATCATGCCCAGGCGTGTGCCCATGATGCCCAGGGGAGTGCCCATGATGCCCAGGCGTGTGCCCATCATGCCCAGGCGTGTGCCTATGATGCCCAGGTGCGTGCCCAACATGCCCAAGGGTGTGCCCATGATGCCCAGACGTGTGCCCATCATGCCCAGGCGTGTGTCCATCATGCCCAGGGGTGTGCCCATGATGCCCAGGGGTGTGCCCATGATGCCCAGGTGCGTGCCCAACATGCCCAGGGGTGTGCCCATGATGCCCAGGCGTGTGCCCATGATGCCCATGCGTGTGCCCATGATGCCCAGGGGTGTGCCCATGATGCCCAGGCGTGTGTCCATGATGCCCAGGCGTGTGCCTAGGATGCCCTGGTGCGTGCCCAACATGCCCAGGGATGTGCCCAAGATGCCCAGGCGTGTGCCCATGATGCCCAGGCGTGTGCCCATCATGCCTAGGGGTGTGCCCATGATGCCCAGGCGTGTGCCCATGATGCCCATGCGTGTGCCCATCATACCCAGGGGTGTGCCCAAGATGCCTAGGGGTGTGCCCATGATGCCCAGGCGTGTGCCCATCATGCCCAGGCGTGTGCCCATCATGCCCAGGGGTGTGGCCATGATGCCCAGGGGTGTGCCCATGATGCCCATGGGTGTGCCCATGATGCCCAAGCGTGTGCCCATAATGCCCAGGTGCGTGCCCAACATGCCCAGGGGTGTGCCCATGATGCCCAGGCGTGTGCCCATCATGCCCAGGCGTGTGCCCATGATGCCCAGGCAGGTGTCCATGATGCCCAGGCGGGTGCCCATGATGCCCAGACGGGTGTGCCCATGATGCCCAGACGGGTGTGCCCATGATGCCCAGGGGCGTGCCCATCATGCCCAGGGGTGTGCCCATGATGCCCAGGGGTGTGCCCATGATGCCCAGGCGTGTGCCCATCATGCCCAGGCGTGTGCCCATGATGCCCTGGTGTGTGCCCAACATGCCCAGGGGTGTGACCATGATGCCCAGGCATGTGCCCATGATGCCCTGGTGCGTGCCCAACATGCCCAGGGGTGTGCCCATGATGCCCAGGGGTGTACCCATCATGCCCAGGGGTGTGCCCATGATGCCCAGGGGCGTGCCCATCATGCCCAGGGGTGTGCCCATGATGCCCAGGGGTGTGCCCATGATGCCCAGGCGTGTGCCCATCATGCCCAGGGGTGTGCCCATGATGCCTAGGGGTGTGCCCATGATGCCCAGGCGTGTGCCCATCATGCCCAGGCGTGTGCCCATCATGCCCAGGGGTGTGCCCATGATGCCCAGGGGTGTGCCCATGATGCCCAGGGGTGTGCCCATGATGCCCAGGCGTGTGCCCATAATGCCCAGGTGCGTGCCCAACATGCCTAGGGGTGTGTCCATGATGCCCAGGCGTGTGCCCATCATGCCCAGGCGTGTGCCCATGATGCCCAGGCAGGTGCCCATGATGCCCTGGTGCGTGCCCAACATGCCCAGGGGTGTGCCCATGATGCCCAGGCGGGTGCCCATGATGCCCAGGTGTGTGCCCATGATGCCCAGGCGTGTGCCCATCATGCCCAGGCGTGTGCCCATCATGCCCAGGCGTGTGCCCATCATGCCCGGGGGTGTGCCCATGATGCCCAGGCGTGTGCCCATGATGCACAGGTGCATGCCCAACATGCCCAGGGGTGTGCCCATGATGCCCAGGCGTGTGCCCATGATGCCCATGCGTGTGCCAATGATGCCCAGGGGTGTGCCCATGATGCCCAAGCGTCTGTCCATGATGCCCAGGCGTGTGCCTATGATGCCCTGGTGCGTGCCCAACATGACCAGGGGTGTGCCCATGATGTCCATGCGTGTGCCCATGATGCCGAGGCGTGTGCCCATCATGCCCAGGGGTGTGCCCATGATGCCCAGTCGTGTGCCCATGATGCCCATGCGTGTGCCCATCATGCCCAGGGGTGTGCCCATGATGCCTAGGGGTGTGCCCATGATGCCCAGGGATGTGCCCATGATGCCCAGGGGTGTGCCCATGATGCCCAGGCGTGTGCCCATGATGCCCAGGTGCGTGCCCAACATTCCCAGGGGTGTGCTCATGATGCCCAGGCGCGTGCCCATCATGCCCAGGGGTGTGCCTATGATGCCCAGGGGTGTGCCCACGATGCCCAGGCGGATGCCCATGATTCACTGGTGCGTGCCCAACATGCCCAGGGGTGTGCCCATGATGCCCTGGTGCGTGCCTAACATGCCCAGGGGTGTGCCCATGATGCCCAGGGGTGTGCCCATGATGCCCAAGGGTGTGCCCATGATGCACAGGCGTGTGCCCATGATGCCCATGCGTGTGCCCATCATACCCAGGGGTGTGCCCATGATGCCTAGGGGTGTGCCCAGGGGTGTGCCCATGAAGCCCAGGCGTGTGCCCATGATGCCCTGGTGCGTGCCCAACATGCCCAGGGGTGTGCCCATGATGCCCAGGCGTATATCCATCATGCCCAGGCGTGTGCCCATGATGCCCAGGCGAGTGCCCATGATGCCCTGGTGCGTGCCCAACATGCCCACGGGTGTGCCCATGATGCCCAGGCGTGTGCCCATGATGCCCAGGTGCGTGCCCAACATGCCCAGGGGTGTGCCCATGATGCCCAGGCGTGTGCCCATGATGCCCATGCGTGTGCCCATGATGCCCAGGGGTGTGCCCATGATGCCCAGGCGTGTGTCCATGATGCCCAGGCGTGTGCCTAGGATGCCCTGGTGCGTGCCCAACATGCCCAGGGATGTGCCCATGATGCCCAGGCGTGTGCCCATGATGCCCAGGCGTGTGCCCATCATGCCCAGGGGCGTGCCCATGATGCCCAGGCGTGTGCCCATGATGCCCATTCGTGTGCCCATCATGCCCAGGGGTGTGCCCATGATGCCTAGGGTGTGCCCATGATGCCCAGGCGTGTGCCCAACATGCCCAGGCGTGTGCCCATCATGCCCAGGGGTGTGCCCATGATGCCCAGGGGTGTGCCCATGATGCCCAGGGGTGTGCCCTTGATGCCCAGGCGTGTGCCCATAATGCCCAGGTGCGTGCCCAACATGCCCAGGGGTGTGCCCATGATGCCCAGGCGTGTGCCCATCATGCCCAGGCGTGTGCCCATCTTGCCCAGGGGTGTGCCCATGATGCCCAGGGGTGTGCCCATGATGCCCAGGCGGGTGCCCATGATGCCCAGGCAGGTGCCCATGATGCCCTGGTGCGTGCCCAACATGCCCAGGGGTGTGCCCATGATGCCCAGGCGGGTGCCCATGATGCCCAGGTGCGTGCCCAACATGCCCAGGGGTGTGCCCATGATGCCCAGGCGTGTGCCCATAATGCCCATGCGTGTGCCCATCATGCCTAGGGGTGTGCCCATGAAGCCCAGGCGTGTGCCCATGATGCCCAGGCGTGTGCCCATGATGCCCTGGTGCGTGCCCAACATGCCCAGGGGTGTGCCCATGATGCCTTGGTGCGTGCCCAACATGCCCAGGGGTGTGCCCATGATGCCCAGGCGTGTGCCCATGATGCCCAGGTGCGTGCCCAACATGCCCAGGGGTGTGCCCATGATGCCCAGGGGTGTGCCCATGATGCCCAGGCGTGTGCCCATGATGCCCTGGTGCGTGCCCAACATGCCCAAGGATGTGCGCATGATGCCCAGGCGTGTGCCCATGATGCCCAGGTGCGTGCCCAACATGCCCAGGGGTGTGCCCATGATGCCCAGGCGTGTGCCCATGATGCCCAGGCGTGTGCTCATCATGCCCAGGGGTGTGCCCATGATGCCCAGGCGAGTGCCCATGATGCCCAGGCGTGTGCCCATGATGCCCATGCGTGTGCCCATGATGCCCTAGTGCGTGCCCAACATGCCCAGGGTGTGCCCATGATGCCCAGGCGTGTGCCCATTATGCCCAGGTGCGTGCCCAACATGCCCAGGGGTGGGCCCATGATGCCTAGGCGTGTGCCCATGATGCCCAGGCGTCTGCCCATCATGCCTAGGGTGTGCCCATGATGCCCAAGTGTGTGCCCATCATTCCCAGGCGTGTGCCCATGATGCCCAGGCGTGTGCCCATCATGCCCAGGCATGTGCCCATGATGCCCAGGTGCGTGCCCAACATGCACAGGGGTGTGCCCATGATGCCCAGGCGTGTACCCATCATGCCTAGGGGAGTGCCCATGATGCCCAGGGGTGTGCCCATGATGCCCAAGCGTGTGCCCATGATGCCCTAGCGTGCGCCCATGATGCCCAGGCGTGTGCCCATCATGCCCAGGCGTGTGCCCATGATGCCCAGGGGTGTGCCCATGATGCCCAGGTGCGTGCCCAACATGCCCAGGGGTGTGCCCATTATACCCAGGCGTGTGCCCATCATGCCCAGGCATGTGCCCATCATGCCCAGGGATGTGCCCACGATGCCCAGGCGTGTGCCCATGATGCCAAGGCGTGTGTCCATGATGCCAATGCGTGTGCCCATGATGCCCTAGTACATGCCCAACATGCCCAGGGGTGTGCCCATGATGCCCAGGTGCGTGCCCAACATGCCCAGGGGTGTGCCCATGATGCCCAAGCGTGTGCCCATCATGCCCATGCGTGTGCCCATCATGCCCAGGGGTGTGCCCATGATGCCCAGGCGTGTGTCCATGATGCCCAGGCGTGTGCCTATGATGCCCTGGTGCGTGCCCAACATGCCCAGGCGTGTGCCCATGATGCCCAGACTTGTGCCCATCATGCCCAGGGGTGTGCCCATGATGCCCAGGCGGGTGCCCATCATGCCCAGGCGTGTGCCCATGATGCCCAGGTGCGTGCCCAACATGCCCAGGGGTGTGCCCATGATGCCCAGGCGTGTGCCCAACATGCCCAGGCGTGTGCCCATCATGCCCAGGGGTGTGCCCATGATGCCCAGGGGTGTGCCCATGATGCCCAGGCGTGTGTCCATGATGCCCAGGCGTGTGCCTATGATGCCCTGCTGCGTGCCCAACATGCCCAGGGGTGTGCCCATGATGCCCAGGCGTGTGCCCAGGATGCCCAGGGGTGTGCCCATGATGCCCAGTCGTGTGCCCATCATGCCCATGCGTGTGCCCATAATGCCCAGGCGTGTGCCCATCATGCCCAGGGGTGTGCCCATCATGCCCAGGGGTGTGCCCATCATGCCCAGGGGTGTGCCCATGATGCCCAAGCGGGTGCCCATGATGCCCAGGTGCGTGCCCAACATGCCCAGGGGTGTGCCCATGATGCCCATGCATGTGCCCATGATGCCCATGCGTGTGCCCATCATGCCCAGGGGTGTGCCCATGAAGCCCAGGCGTGTGCCCATGATGCCCTGGTGCGTGCCCAACATGCCCAGGGGTGTGCCCATGATGCCCAGGCGTATGCACATCATGCCCAGGCGTGTGCCCATGATGCCCAGGCGAGTGCCCATGATGCCCTGATGCGTGCCCAACATGCCCACGGGTGTGCCCATGATGCCCAGGCGTGTGCCCATGATGCCCAGGTGCGTGCCCAACATGCCCAGGGGTGTGCCCATGATGCCCAGGCGTGTGCCCATGATGCCCATGCGTGTGCCCATGATGCCCAGGGGTGTGCCCATGATGCCCAGGCGTGTGTCCATGATGCCCAGGCGTGTGCCTAGGATGCCCTGGTGCGTGCCCAACATGCCCAGGGATGTGCCCATGATGCCCAGGCGTGTGCCCATGATGCCCAGGCGTGTGCCCATCATGCCTAGGGGTGTGCCCATGATGCCCAGGCGTGTGCCCATGATGCCCATGCGTGTGCCCATCATACCCAGGGGTGTGCCCATGATGCCTAGGGGTGTGCCCATGATGCCCAGGCGTGTGCCCATGATGCCCAGGCGTGTGCCCATCATTCCCAGGGGTGTGGCCATGATGCCTAGGGGTGTGCCCATGATGCCCATGGGTGTGCCCATGATGCCCAAGCGTGTGCCCATAATGCCCAGGTGCGTGCCCAACATGCCCAGGGGTGTGCCCATGATGCCCAGGCGTGTGCCCATCATGCCCAGGCGTGTGCCCATGATGCCCAGGCAGGTGCCCATGATGCCCAGGCGGGTGCCCATGATGCCCAGACGGGTGTGCCCATGATGCCCAGACGGGTGTGCCCATGATGCCCAGGTGCGTGCCCAACATGCCTAGGGGTGTGTCCATGATGCCCAGGCGTGTGCCCATCATGCCCAGGTGTGTGCCCATGATGCCCAGGCAGGTGCCCATGATGCCCTGGTGCGTGCCCAACATGCCCAGGGGTGTGCCCATGATGCCCGGGCGGGTGCCCATGATGCCCAGGTGTGTGCCCATGATGCCCAGGCGTGTGCCCATCATGCCCAGGCGTGTGCCCATCATGCCCAGGCGTGTGCCCATCATGCCCAGGGGTGTGCCCATGATGCCCAGGGGTGTGCCCATGATGCCCAGGCGGGTGCCCATCATGCTCAGGCGTGTGCCCATCATGCCCATGCGTGTGCCCATCATGCCCAGGCGTGTGCCCATCATGCCCAGGGGTGTGCCCATCATGCCCAGGGGTGTGCCCATCATGCCCAGGCGTGTGCCCAGGCGCGTGCCCAACATGCCCAGGGGTGTGCCCATGATGCCCAGGCGTGTGCCCATCATGCCCAGGCGTGTGCCCATCATGCCCAGGGGTGTGCCCATGATGCCCTGGGGTGTGCCCATGATGCCCAGGCGTGTGTCCATGATGCCCAGGCGTGTGCCTATGATGCCCTGCTGCGTGCCCAACATGCCCAGGGGTGTGCCCATGATGCCCAGGCGTGTGCCCAGGATGCCCAGGGGTGTGCCCATGATGCCCAGTCGTGTGCCCATGATGCCCATGCGTGTGCCCATCATGCCCAGGGGTGTGCCCATGATGCCTAGGGGTGTGCCCATGATGCCCAGGCATGTGCCCATCATGCCCAGGCGTGTGCCCATGATGCCCAGGGGTGTGCCCATGATGCCCAGGCGTGTGCCCATGATGCCCAAGCGTGTGCCCATGATGCCCAGGTGCGTGCCCAACATGCCAAGGGGTGTGCCCATGATGCCCAGGCGCGTGCCCATCATGCCCAGGGGTGTGCCCATGATGCCCAGGGGTGTGCCCATGATGCCCAGGTGGGTGCCCATGATTCCCTGGTGCGTGCCCAACATGCCCAGGGGTGTGCCCATGATGCCCAGGTGCGTGCCCAACATGCCCAGGGGTGTGCCCATGATGCCCAGGTGCGTGCCCAACATGCCCAGGGGTGTGCCCATGATGCCCATGCATGTGCCCATGATGCCCATGCGTGTGCCCATCATGCCCAGGGGTGTGCCCATGAAGCCCAGGCGTGTGCCCATGATGCCCTGGTGCGTGCCCAACATGCCCAGGGGTGTGCCCATGATGCCCAGGCGTATGCCCATCATGCCCAGGCGTGTGCCCATGATGCCCAGGCGAGTGCCAATGATGCCCTGGTGCGTGCCCAACATGCCCACGGGTGTGCCCATGATGCCCAGGCGTGTGCCCATGATGCCCAGGTGCGTGCCCAACATGCCCAGGGGTGTGCCCATGATGCCCAGGCGTGTGCCCATGATGCCCATGCGTGTGCCCATGATGCCCAGAGGTGTGCCCATGATGCCCAGGCGTGTGTCCATGATGCCCAGGCGTGTGCCTAGGATGCCCTGGTGCGTGCCCAACATGCCCAGGGATGTGCCCATGATGCCCAGGCGTGTGCCCATGATGCCTAGGCGTGTGCCCATCATGCCCAGGGGTGTGCCCATGATGCCCATTCGTGTGCCCATCATGCCCAGGGGTGTGCCCATGATGCCTAGGGTGTGCCCATGATGCCCAGGCGTGTGCCCATCATGCCCAGGCGTGTGCCCGTCATGCCCAGGGGTGTGCCCATGATGCCCAGGGGTGTGCCCTTGATGCCCAGGCGTGTGCCCATGATGCCCAGGCCTGTGCCCATCATGCCCAGGGGTGTGCCCAGGCGTGTGCCCATGATGCCCAGGCGTGTGCCCATGATGCCCAGGCGTGTGCCCATCATGCCCAGGGGTGTGCCCATGATGCCCAGGCCTGTGCCCATCATGCCCAGGGATGTGCCCAGGCGTGTGCCCATGATGCCCAGGCGTGTGCCCATGATGCCCAGGCGTGTGCCCATCATGCCCAGGGGTGTGCCCATGATGCCCAGGCGTGTGCCCATGATGCCCAGGGGTGTGCCCATGATGCCCAGGCGTGTGTCCATGATGCCCAGGCGTGTGCCTAGGATGCCCTGGTGCGTGCCCAACATGCCCAGGGATGTGCCCATGATGCCCAGGCGTGTGCCCATCATGCCCAGGCGTGTGCCCATCATGCCCAGGGGTGTGCCCATGATGCCCAGGCGTGTGCCCATGATGCCCATGCGTGTGCCCATCATACCCAGGGGTGTGCCCATGATGCCTAGGGGTGTGTCCATGATGCCCAAGTGTGTGCCCATCATGCCCAGGCGTGTGCCCATCATGCCCAGGGGTGTGCCCATGATGCCCAGGGGTGTGCCCATGATGCCCAGGGGTGTGCCCATGATGCCCAGGCGTGTGCCCATAATGCCCAGGTGCGTGCCCAACATGCCCTGGGGTGTGCCCATGATGCGCAGGCGTGTGCCCATCATGCCCAGGCGTGTGCCCATGATGCCCCGGGGAGTGCCCATGATGCCCAGGCGTGTGCCCATCATGCCCAGGCGTGTGCCTATGATGCCCAGGTGCGTGCCCAACATGCCCAAGGGTGTGCCCATGATGCCCAGACGTGTGCCCATCATGCCCAGGCATGTGTCCATCATGCCCAGGGGTGTGCCCATGATGCCCAGGGGTGTGCCCATGATGCCCAGGTGCGTGCCCAACATGCCCAGGGGTGTGCCCATGATGCCCAGGCGTGTGCCCATGATGCCCATGCGTGTGCCCATGATGCCCAGGGGTGTGCCCATGATGCCCAGGCGTGTGTCCATGATGCCCAGGCGTGTGCCTAGGATACCCTGGTGCGTGCCCAACATGCCCAGGGATGTGCCCATGATGCCCAGGCGTGTGCCCATGATGCCCAGGCGTGTGCCCATCATGCCTAGGGGTGTGCCCATGATGCCCAGGCGTGTGCCCATGATGCCCATGCGTGTGCCCATCATACCCAGGGGTGTGCCCATGATGCCTAGGGGTGTGCCCATGATGCCCAGGCGTGTGCCCATCATGCCCAGGCGTGTGCCCATCATGCCCAGGGGTGTGGCCATGATGCCCAGGGGTGTGCCCATGATGCCCATGGGTGTGCCCATGATGCCCAAGCGTGTGCCCATAATGCCCAGGTGCGTGCCCAACATGCCCAGGGGTGTGCCCATGATGCCCAGGCGTGTGCCCATCATGCCCAGGCGTGTGCCCATGATGCCCAGGCAGGTGCCCATGATGCCCAGGCGGGTGCCCATGATGCCCAGACGGGTGTGCCCATGATGCCCAGACGGGTGTGCCCATGATGCCCAGGTGCGTGCCCAACATGCCTAGGGGTGTGTCCATGATGCCCAGGCGTGTGCCCATCATGCCCAGGCGTGTGCCCATGATGCCCAGGCAGGTGCCCATGATGCCCTGGTGCGTGCCCAACATGCCCAGGGGTGTGCCCATGATGCCTAGGCGGGTGCCCATGATGCCCAGGTGTGTGCCCATGATGCCCAGGCGTGTGCCCATCATGCCCAGGCGTGTGCCCATCATGCCCAGGCGTGTGCCCATCATGCCCAGGGGTGTGCCCATGTTGCCCAGGGGTGTGCCCATGATGCCCAGGCGGGTGCCCATCATGCTCAGGCGTGTGCCCATCATGCCCATGCGTGTGCCCATCATGCCCAGGCGTGTGCCCATCATGCCCAGGGGTGTGCCCATCATGCCCAGGGGTGTGCCCATCATGCCCAGGCGTGTGCCCAGGCGCGTGCCCAACATGCCCAGGGGTGTGCCCATGATGCCCAGGCGTGTGCCCATCATGCCCAGGCGTGTGCCCATCATGCCCAGGGGTGTGCCCATGATGCCCAGGGGTGTGCCCATGATGCCCAGGCGTGTGTCCATGATGCCCAGGCGTGTGCCTATGATGCCCTGCTGCGTGCCCAACATGCCCAGGGGTGTGCCCATGATGCCCAGGCGTGTGCCCAGGATGCCCAGGGGTGTGCCCATGATGCCCAGTCGTGTGCCCATGATGCCCATGCGTGTGCCCATCATGCCCAGGGGTGTGCCCATGATGCTTAGGGGTGTGCCCATGATGCCCAGGCGTGTGCCCATCATGCCCAGGCGTGTGCCCATGATGCCCAGGGGTGTGCCCATGATGCCCAGGCGTGTGCCCATGATGCCCAAGCGTGTGCCCATGATGCCCAGGTGCGTGCCCAACATGCCCAGGGGTGTGCCCATGATGCCCAGGCGTGTGCCCATCATGCCCATTGGTGTGCCCATTTTGCCCAGGGGTGTGCCCATGATGCCCAGGTGGGTGCCCATGATTCCCTGGTGCGTGCCCAACATGCCCAGGGGTGTGCCCATGATGCCCAAGCGGGTGCCCATGATGCCCAGGTGCGTGCCCAACATGCCCAGGGGTGTGCCCATGATGCCCATGCATGTGCCCATGATGCCCATGCATGGGCCCATCATGCCCAGGGGTGTGCCCATGAAGCCCAGGCGTGTGCCCATGATGCCCTGGTGCGTGCCCAACATGCCCAGGGGTGTGCCCATGATGCCCAGGCGTATGCCCATCATGCCCAGGCGTGTGCCCATGATGCCCAGGCGAGTGCCCATGATGCCCTGGTGCGTGCCCAACATGCCCACGGGTGTGCCCATGATGCCCAGGCGTGTGCCCATGATGCCCAGGTGCGTGCCCAACATGCCCAGGGGTGTGCCCATGATGCCCAGGCGTGTGCCCATGTTGCCCATGCATGTGCCCATGATGCCCAGGGGTGTGCCCATGATGCCCAGGCGTGTGTCCATGATGCCCAGGCGTGTGCCTAGGATGCCCTGGTGCGTGCCCAACATGCCCAGGGATGTGCCCATGATGCCCAGGCGTGTGCCCATGATGCCCAGGCGTGTGCCCATCATGCCTAGGGGTGTGCCCATGATGCCCAGGCGTGTGCCCATGATGCCCATGCGTGTGCCCATCATACCCAGGGGTGTGCCCATGATGCCTAGGGGTGTGCCCATGATGCCCAGGCGTGTGCCCATGATGCCCAGGCGTGTGCCCATCATTCCCAGGGGTGTGGCCATGATGCCTAGGGGTGTGCCCATGATGCCCATGGGTGTGCCCATGATGCCCAAGCGTGTGCCCATAATGCCCAGGTGCGTGCCCAACATGCCCAGGGGTGTGCCCATGATGCCCAGGCGTGTGCCCATCATGCCCAGGCGTGTGCCCATGATGCCCAGGCAGGTGCCCATGATGCCCAGGCGGGTGCCCATGATGCCCAGACGGGTGTGCCCATGATGCCCAGACGGGTGTGCCCATGATGCCCAGGTGCGTGCCCAACATGCCTAGGGGTGTGTCCATGATGCCCAGGCGTGTGCCCATCATGCCCAGGTGTGTGCCCATGATGCCCAGGCAGGTGCCCATGATGCCCTGGTGCGTGCCCAACATGCCCAGGGGTGTGCCCATGATGCCCAGGCGGGTGCCCATGATGCCCAGGTGTGTGCCCATGATGCCCAGGCGTGTGCCCATCATGCCCAGGCGTGTGCCCATCATGCCCAGGCGTGTGCCCATCATGCCCAGGGGTGTGCCCATGATGCCCAGGGGTGTGCCCATGATGCCCAGGCGGGTGCCCATCATGCTCAGGCGTGTGCCCATCATGCCCATGCGTGTGCCCATCATGCCCAGGCGTGTGCCCATCATGCCCAGGGGTGTGCCCATCATGCCCAGGGGTGTGCCCATCATGCCCAGGCGTGTGCCCAGGCGCGTGCCCAACATGCCCAGGGGTGTGCCCATGATGCCCAGGCGTGTGCCCATCATGCCCAGGCGTGTGCCCATCATGCCCAGGGGTGTGCCCATGATGCCCTGGGGTGTGCCCATGATGCCCAGGCGTGTGTCCATGATGCCCAGGCGTGTGCCTATGATGCCCTGCTGCGTGCCCAACATGCCCAGGGGTGTGCCCATGATGCCCAGGCGTGTGCCCAGGATGCCCAGTGGGTGTGCCCATGATGCCCAGTCGTGTGCCCATGATGCCCATGCGTGTGCCCATCATGCCCAGGGGTGTGCCCATGATGCCTAGGGGTGTGCCCATGATGCCCAGGCGTGTGCCCATCATGCCCAGGCGTGTGCCCATGATGCCCAGGGGTGTGCCCATGATGCCCAGGCGTGTGCCCATGATGCCCAAGCGTGTGCCCATGATGCCCAGGTGCGTGCCCAACATGCCAAGGGGTGTGCCCATGATGCCCAGGCGCGTGCCCATCATGCCCAGGGGTGTGCCCATGATGCCCAGGGGTGTGCCCATGATGCCCAGGTGGGTGCCCATGATTCCCTGGTGCGTGCCCAACATGCCCAGGGGTGTGCCCATGATGCCCAAGCGGGTGCCCATGATGCCCAGGTGCGTGCCCAACATGCCCAGGGGTGTGCCCATGATGCCCATGCATGTGCCCATGATGCCCATGCGTGTGCCCATCATGCCCAGGGGTGTGCCCATGAAGCCCAGGCGTGTGCCCATGATGCCCTGGTGCGTGCCCAACATGCCCAGGGGTGTGCCCATGATGCCCAGGCGTATGCCCATCATGCCCAGGCGTGTGCCCATGATGCCCAGGCGAGTGCCAATGATGCCCTGGTGCGTGCCCAACATGCCCACGGGTGTGCCCATGATGCCCAGGCGTGTGCCCATGATGCCCAGGTGCGTGCCCAACATGCCCAGGGGTGTGCCCATGATGCCCAGGCGTGTGCCCATGATGCCCATGCGTGTGCCCATGATGCCCAGAGGTGTGCCCATGATGCCCAGGCGTGTGTCCATGATGCCCAGGCGTGTGCCTAGGATGCCCTGGTGCGTGCCCAACATGCCCAGGGATGTGCCCATGATGCCCAGGCGTGTGCCCATGATGCCTAGGCGTGTGCCCATCATGCCCAGGGGTGTGCCCATGATGCCCATTCGTGTGCCCATCATGCCCAGGGGTGTGCCCATGATGCCTAGGGTGTGCCCATGATGCCCAGGCGTGTGCCCATCATGCCCAGGCGTGTGCCCGTCATGCCCAGGGGTGTGCCCATGATGCCCAGGGGTGTGCCCTTGATGCCCAGGCGTGTGCCCATGATGCCCAGGCCTGTGCCCATCATGCCCAGGGGTGTGCCCAGGCGTGTGCCCATGATGCCCAGGCGTGTGCCCATGATGCCCAGGCGTGTGCCCATCATGCCCAGGGGTGTGCCCATGATGCCCAGGCCTGTGCCCATCATGCCCAGGGATGTGCCCAGGCGTGTGCCCATGATGCCCAGGCGTGTGCCCATGATGCCCAGGCGTGTGCCCATGATGCCCAGGCGTGTGCCCATCATGCCCAGGGGTGTGCCCATGATGCCCAGGCGTGTGCCCATGATGCCCAGGGGTGTGCCCATGATGCCCAGGCGTGTGTCCATGATGCCTAGGCGTGTGCCTAGGATGCCCTGGTGCGTGCCCAACATGCCCAGGGATGTGCCCATGATGCCCAGGCGTGTGCCCATCATGCCCAGGCGTGTGCCCATCATGCCCAGGGGTGTGCCCATGATGCCCAGGCGTGTGCCCATGATGCCCATGCGTGTGCCCATCATACCCAGGGGTGTGCCCATGATGCCTAGGGGTGTGTCCATGATGCCCAAGTGTGTGCCCATCATGCCCAGGCGTGTGCCCATCATGCCCAGGGGTGTGCCCATGATGCCCAGGGGTGTGCCCATGATGCCCAGGGGTGTGCCCATGATGCCCAGGCGTGTGCCCATAATGCCCAGGTGCGTGCCCAACATGCCCAGGGGTGTGCCCATGATGCGCAGGCGTGTGCCCATCATGCCCAGGCGTGTGCCCATGATGCCCCGGGGAGTGCCCATGATGCCCAGGCGTGTGCCCATCATGCCCAGGCGTGTGCCTATGATGCCCAGGTGCGTGCCCAACATGCCCAAGGGTGTGCCCATGATGCCCAGACGTGTGCCCATCATGCCCAGGCATGTGTCCATCATGCCCAGGGGTGTGCCCATGATGCCCAGGGGTGTGCCCATGATGCCCAGGTGCGTGCCCAACATGCCCAGGGGTGTGCCCATGATGCCCAGGCGTGTGCCCATGATGCCCATGCGTGTGCCCATGATGCCCAGGGGTGTGCCCATGATGCCCAGGCGTGTGTCCATGATGCCCAGGCGTGTGCCTAGGATACCCTGGTGCGTGCCCAACATGCCCAGGGATGTGCCCATGATGCCCAGGCGTGTGCCCATGATGCCCAGGCGTGTGCCCATCATGCCTAGGGGTGTGCCCATGATGCCCAGGCGTGTGCCCATGATGCCCATGCGTGTGCCCATCATACCCAGGGGTGTGCCCATGATGCCTAGGGGTGTGCCCATGATGCCCAGGCGTGTGCCCATCATGCCCAGGCGTGTGCCCATCATGCCCAGGGGTGTGGCCATGATGCCCAGGGGTGTGCCCATGATGCCCATGGGTGTGCCCATGATGCCCAAGCGTGTGCCCATAATGCCCAGGTGCGTGCCCAACATGCCCAGGGGTGTGCCCATGATGCCCAGGCGTGTGCCCATCATGCCCAGGCGTGTGCCCATGATGCCCAGGCAGGTGCCCATGATGCCCAGGCGGGTGCCCATGATGCCCAGACGGGTGTGCCCATGATGCCCAGACGGGTGTGCCCATGATGCCCAGGTGCGTGCCCAACATGCCTAGGGGTGTGTCCATGATGCCCAGGCGTGTGCCCATCATGCCCAGGCGTGTGCCCATGATGCCCAGGCAGGTGCCCATGATGCCCTGGTGCGTGCCCAACATGCCCAGGGGTGTGCCCATGATGCCTAGGCGGGTGCCCATGATGCCCAGGTGTGTGCCCATGATGCCCAGGCGTGTGCCCATCATGCCCAGGCGTGTGCCCATCATGCCCAGGCGTGTGCCCATCATGCCCAGGGGTGTGCCCATGATGCCCAGGGGTGTGCCCATGATGCCCAGGCGGGTGCCCATCATGCTCAGGCGTGTGCCCATCATGCCCATGCGTGTGCCCATCATGCCCAGGCGTGTGCCCATCATGCCCAGGGGTGTGCCCATCATGCCCAGGGGTGTGCCCATCATGCCCAGGCGTGTGCCCAGGCGCGTGCCCAACATGCCCAGGGGTGTGCCCATGATGCCCAGGCGTGTGCCCATCATGCCCAGGCGTGTGCCCATCATGCCCAGGGGTGTGCCCATGATGCCCAGGGGTGTGCCCATGATGCCCAGGCGTGTGTCCATGATGCCCAGGCGTGTGCCTATGATGCCCTGCTGCGTGCCCAACATGCCCAGGGGTGTGCCCATGATGCCCAGGCGTGTGCCCAGGATGCCCAGGGGTGTGCCCATGATGCCCAGTCGTGTGCCCATGATGCCCATGCGTGTGCCCATCATGCCCAGGGGTGTGCCCATGATGCTTAGGGGTGTGCCCATGATGCCCAGGCGTGTGCCCATCATGCCCAGGCGTGTGCCCATGATGCCCAGGGGTGTGCCCATGATGCCCAGGCGTGTGCCCATGATGCCCAAGCGTGTGCCCATGATGCCCAGGTGCGTGCCCAACATGCCCAGGGGTGTGCCCATGATGCCCAGGCGTGTGCCCATCATGCCCATTGGTGTGCCCATGTTGCCCAGGGGTGTGCCCATGATGCCCAGGTGGGTGCCCATGATTCCCTGGTGCGTGCCCAACATGCCCAGGGGTGTGCCCATGATGCCCAAGCGGGTGCCCATGATGCACAGGTGCGTGCCCAACATGCCCAGGGGTGTGCCCATGATGCCCATGCATGTGCCCATGATGCCCATGCGTGGGCCCATCATGCCCGGGGGTGTGCCCATGAAGCCCAGGCGTGTGCCCATGATGCCCTGGTGCGTGCCCAACATGCCCAGGGGTGTGCCCATGATGCCCAGGCGTATGCCCATCATGCCCAGGCGTGTGCCCATGATGCCCAGGCGAGTGCCCATGATGCCCTGGTGCGTGCCCAACATGCCCACGGGTGTGCCCATGATGCCCAGGCGTGTGCCCATGATGACCAGGTGCGTGCCCAACATGCCCAGGGGTGTGCCCATGATGCCCAGGCGTGTGCCCATGTTGCCCATGCATGTGCCCATGATGCCCAGGGGTGTGCCCATGATGCCCAGGCGTGTGTCCATGATGCCCAGGCGTGTGCCTAGGATGCCCTGGTGCGTGCCCAACATGCCCAGGGATGTGCCCATGATGCCCAGGCGTGTGCCCATGATGCCCAGGCGTGTGCCCATCATGCCCAGGGGTGTGCCCATGATGCCCAGGCGTGTGCCCATGATGCCCATTCGTGTGCCCATCATGCCCAGGGGTGTGCCCATGATGCCTAGGGTGTGCCCATGATGCCCAGGCGTGTGCCCATGATGCCCAGGCGTGTGCCCATCATGCCCAGGGGTGTGCCCATGATGCCCAGGGGTGTGCCCATGATGCCCAGGGGTGTGCCCTTGATGCCCAGGCGTGTGCCCATAATGCCCAGGTGCGTGCCCAACATGCCCAGGGGTGTGCCCATGATGCCCAGGCGTGTGCCCATCATGCCCAGGCGTGTGCCCATCTTGCCCAGGGGTGTGCCCATGATGCCCAGGGGTGTGCCCATGATGCCCAGGCGGGTGCCCATGATGCCCAGGCAGGTGCCCATGATGCCCTGGTGCGTGCCCAACATGCCCAGGGGTGTGCCCATGATGCCCAGGCGGGTGCCCATGATGCCCAGGTGCGTGCCCAACATGCCCAGGGGTGTGCCCATGATGCCCAGGCGTGTGCCCATGATGCCCATGCGTGTGCCCATCATGCCCAGGGGTGTGCCCATGAAGCCCAGGCGTGTGCCCATGATGCCCAGGCGTGTGCCCATGATGCCCTGGTGCGTGCCCAACATGCCCAGGGGTGTGCCCATGATGCCTTGGTGCGTGCCCAACATGCCCAGGGGTGTGCCCATGATGCCCAGGCGTGTGCCCATGATGCCCAGGTGCGTGCCCAACATGCCCAGGGGTGTGCCCATGATGCCCAGGGGTGTGCCCATGATGCCCAGGCGTGTGCCCATGATGCCCTGGTGCGTGCCCAACATGCCCAAGGATGTGCGCATGATGCCCAGGCGTGTGCCCATGATGCCCAGGTGCGTGCCCAACATGCCCAGGGGTGTGCCCATGATGCCCAGGCGTGTGCCCATGATGCCCAGGCGTGTGCCCATCATGCCCAGGGGTGTGCCCATGATGCCCAGGCGAGTGCCCATGATGCCCAGGCGTGTGCCCATGATGCCCATGCGTGTGCCCATGATGCCCTAGTGCGTGCCCAACATGCCCAGGGTGTGCCCATGATGCCCAGGCGTGTGCCCATCATGCCCAGGTGCGTGCCCAACATGCCCAGGGGTGGGCCCATGATGCCTAGGCGTGTGCCCATGATGCCCAGGCGTCTGCCCATCATGCCTAGGGGTGTGCCCATGATGCCCAAGTGTGTGCCCATCATTCCCAGGCGTGTGCCCGTGATGCCCAGGCGTGTGCCCATCATGCCCAGGCATGTGCCCATGATGCCCAGGTGCGTGCCCAACATGCACAGGGGTGTGCCCATGATGCCCAGGCATGTACCCATCATGCCTAGGGAAGTGCCCATGATGCCCAGGGGTGTGCCCATGATGCCCAAGCGTGTGCCCATGATGCCCTAGCGTGCGCCCATGATGCCCAGGCGTGTGCCCATCAGGCCCAGGCGTGTGCCCATGATGCCCAGGGGTAGGCCATGATGCCCAGGTGCGTGCCCAACATGCCCAGGGGTGTGCCCATTATACCCAGGCGTGTGCCCATCATGCCCAGGCGTGTGCCCATCATGCCCAGGGATGTGCCCACGATGCCCAGGCGTGTGCCCATGATGCCAAGGCGTGTGCCCATGATGCCCATGCGTGTGCCCATGATGCCCTAGTACGTGCCCAACATGCCCAGGGGTGTGCCCATGATGCCCAGGCGTGTGCCCATGATGCCCAGGTGTGTGCCCAACATGCCCAGGGGTGTGCCCATGATGCCCAGGCATGTGCCCATGATGCCCAGGCCTGTGCCCATCATGCCCAGGGGTGTGCCCAGGCGTGTGCCCATGATGCCCAGGCGTGTGCCCATGATGCCCTGGCGTGTGCCCATCATGCCCAGGGGTGTGCCCATGATGCCCAGGCCTGTGCCCATCATGCCCAGGGGTGTGCCCAGGCGTGTGCCCATGATGCCCAGGCGTGTGCCCATGATGCCCAGGCGTGTGCCCATCATGCCCAGGGGTGTGCCCATGATGCCCAGGTGTGTGCCCATGATGCCAAGGGGTGTGCCCATGATGCCCAGGCGTGTGTCCATGATGCCCAGGCGTGTGCCTAGGATGCCCTGGTGCGTGCCCAACATGCCCAGGGATGTGCCCATGATGCCCAGGCATGTGCCCATCATGCCCAGGCGTGTGCCCATCATGCCCAGGGGTGTGCCCATGATGCCCACGCGTGTGCCCATGATGCCCATGCGTGTGCCCATCATACCCAGGGGTGTGCCCATGATGCCTAGGGGTGTGTCCATGATGCCCAGGCGTGTGCCCATCATGCCCAGGCGTGTGCCCATCATGCCCAGGGGTGTGCCCATGATGCCCAGGGGTGTGCCCATGATGCCCAGGGGTGTGCCCATGATGCCCAGGCGTGTGCCCATAATGCCCAGGTGCGTGCCCAACATGCCCAGGGGTGTGCCCATGATGCGCAGGCGTGTGCCCATCATGCCCAGGCGTGTGCCCATGATGCCCAGGGGTGTGCCCATGATGCCCAGGCGTGTGCCCATCATGCCCAGGCGTGTGCCTATGATGCCCAGGTGCGTGCCCAACATGCCCACGGGTGTGCCCATGATGCCCAGACGTGGTCCCATCATGCCCAGGCGTGTGTCCATCTTGCCCAGGGGTGTGCCCATGATGCGCAGGGGTGTGCCCATGATGCCCAGGGGTGTGCCCATGATGCCCAGGGGTGTGCCCATGATGCCCAGGCGTGTGTCCATGATGCCCAGGCGTGTGCCTAGGATGCCCTGGTGCGTGCCCAACATGCCCAGGGATGTGCCCATGATGCCCAGGCGTGTGCCCATGATGCCCAGGCGTGTGCCCATCATGCCTAGGGGAGTGCCCATGATGCCCAGGCGTGTGCCCATGATGCCCATGCGTGTGCCCATCATACCCAGGGGTGTGCCCATGATGCCTAGGGGAGTGCCCATGATGCCTAGGGGAGTGCCCATGATGCCCAGGCGTGTGCCCATGATGCCCATGCGTGTGCCCATCATACCCAGGGGTGTGCCCATGATGCCCAGGGGTGTGCCCATGATGCCCAGGCGTGTGTCCATGATGCCCAGGCGTGTGCCTAGGATGCCCTGGTGCGTGCCCAACATGCCCAGGGATGTGCCCATGATGCCCAGGCGTGTGCCCATGATGCCCAGGCGTGTGCCCATCATGCCTAGGGGAGTGCCCATGATGCCCAGGCGTGTGCCCATGATGCCCATGCGTGTGCCCATCATACCCAGGCGTGTGCCCATGATGCCCAGGCGTGTGCCCATCATGCCTAGGGGAGTGCCCATGATGCCCAGGCGTGTGCCCATGATGCCCATGCGTGTGCCCATCATACCTAGGGGTTTGCCCATGATGCCTAGGGGTGTGCCCATGATGCCCAGGCGTGTGCCCATAATGCCCAGGTGCGTGCCCAACATGCCCAGGGGTGTGCCCATGATGCCCAGGCGTGTGCCCATCATGCCCAGGCGTGTGCCCATGATGCCCAGGCAGGTGCCCATGATGCCCAGGCGGGTGCCCATGATGCCCAGACGGGTGTGCCCATGATGCCCTGACGGGTGTGCCCATGATGCCCTGGTGCGTGCCCAACATGCCCAGGGGTGTGCCCATGATGCCCAGACGTGTGCCCATCATGCCCAGGCGTGTGCCCATGATGCCCAGGCGTGTGCCCATGATGCCCAAGCGTGTGCCCATAATGCCCAGGTGCGTGCCCAACATGCCCAGGGGTGTGCCCATGATGCCCAGGCGTGTGCCCATCATGCCCAGGCGTGTGCCCATGATGCCCAGGCAGGTGCCCATGATGCCCAGGCGGGTGCCCATGATGCCCAGACGGGTGTGCCCATGATGCCCTGACGGGTGTGCCCATGATGCCCTGGTGCGTGCCCAACATGCCCAGGGGTGTGCCCATGATGCCCAGACGTGTGCCCATCATGCCCAGGGGTGTGCCCATGATGCCCAGGCGGGTGCCCATCATGCCCAGGCAAGTGCCCATGATGCCCAGGTGCGTGCCCAACATGCCCAGAGGTGTGCCCATGATGCCCAGGCGTGTGCCCATCATGCTCAGGCGTGTGCCCATCATGCCCAGGCGTGTGCCCATCATGCCCAGGCGTGTGCCCATCATGCCCAGGGGTATGCCCATCATGCCCAGGGGTGTGCCCATCATGCCCAGGCGTGTGCCCATCATGCCCAGGCGCGTGCCCAACATGCCCAGGGGTGTGCCCATGATGCACAGGCGTGTGCCCATCATGCCCAGGCGTGTGCCCATCATGCCCAGGGTTGTGCCCATGATGCCCAGGCGTGTGCCCATCATGCCCAGGCGTGTGCCCATCATGCCCAGGGGTGTGCCCATTATGCCCAGGGGTGTGCCCATGATGCCCAGGCGTGTGCCCATGATGCCCTGGCGTGTGCCCATGATGCCCTGGTGCGTGCCCAAATTGCCCAGGGGTGTGCCCATGATGCCCAGGCGTGTGCCCATGATGCCCAGGTGCGTGCCCAACATGCCCAGGGGTGTGCCCATGATGCCCAAGCGTGTGCCCATCATGCCCATGCGTGTGCCCATCATGCCCAGGGGTGTGCCCATGATGCCCAGGCGTGTGTCCATGATGCCCAGGCGTGTGCCTATGATGCCCTGGTGCGTGCCCAACATGCCCAGGGGTGTGCCCATGATGCCCAGGCGTGTGCCCATCATGCCCAGGCGTGTGCCCATCATGCCCAGGGGTGTGCCCATCATGCCCAGGCGTGTGCCCATGATGCCTAGGGGTGTGCCCATGATGCCCAGGCGTGTGCCCATCATGCCCAGGCGTGTGCCCATCATGCCCAGGGGTGTGCCCATGATGCCCAGGGGTGTGCCCATGATGCCCAGGGGTGTGCCCATGATGCCCAGGCGTGTGCCCATAATGCCCAGGTGCGTGCCCAACATGCCTAGGGGTGTGTCCATGATGCCCAGGCGTGTGCCCATCATGCCCAGGCGTGTGCCCATGATGCCCAGGCAGGTGCCCATGATGCCCTGGTGCGTGCCCAACGTGCCTAGGGGTGTGTCCATGATGCCCAGGCGTGTGCCCATCATGCCCAGGCGTGTGCCCATGATGCCCAGGCAGGTGCCCATGATGCCCAGGTGCGTGCCCAACATGCCCAGAGGTGTGCCCATGATGCCCAGACTTGTGCCCATCATGCCCAGGGATGTGCCCATGATGCCCAGGCGGTTGCCCATCATGCCCAGGCGTGTGCCCATGATGCCCAGGCGCGTGCCCATGATGCCTAGGGGTGTGCCCATGATGCCCAGGCGTGTGCCCATCATGCCCAGGCGTGTGCCCATCATGCCCAGGGGTGTGCCCATGATGCCCAGGGGTGTGCCCATCATGCCCAGGGGTGTGCCCATGATGCCCAGGCGCGTGCCCATCATGCCCAGGGGTGTGCCCATGATGCCCAGGTGGGTGCCCATGATTCCCTGGTGCGTGCCCAACATGCCCAGGGGTGTGCCCATGATGCCCAAGCGGGTGCCCATGATGCCCAGGTGCGTGCCCAACATGCCCAGGGGTGTGCCCATGATGCCCATGCATGCGCCCATGATGCCCATGCGTGTGCCCATCATGCCCAGGGGTGTGCCCATGATGCCCAGGCGTGTGCCCATGATGCCCTGGTGCGTGCCCAACATGCCCAGGGGTGTGCCCATGATGCCCAGGCGTATGCCCATGATGCCCAGGCGTGTGCCCATGATGCCCAGGCGAGTGCCCATGATGCCCTGGTGCGTGCCCATGATGCCCAGGGGTGTGCGCATGATGCCCAGGCGTGTGCCCATCATGCCCAGGCGTGTGCCTATGATGCCCAGGTGCGTGCCCAATATGCCCAAGGGTGTGCCCATGATGCCCAGACGTGTGCCCATCATGCCCAGGCGTGTGCCCATCATGCCCAGGGGTGTGCCCATGATGCCCAGGGGTGTGCCCATGATGCCCAGGGGTGTGCCCATGATGCCCAGGCGTGTGCCCATAATGCCCAGGTGCGTGCCCAACATGCCCAGGGGTGTGCCCATGATGCGCAGGCGTGTGCCCATCATGCCCAGGCGTGTGCCCATGATGCCCAGGGGTGTGCCCATGATGCCCAGGCGTGTGCCCATCATGCCCAGGCGTGTGCCTATGATTCCCAGGTGCGTGCCCAACATGCCCAAGGGTGTGCCCATGATGCCCAGACGTGTGCCCATCATGCCCAGGCGTGTGTCCATCATGCCCAGGGGTGTGCCCATGATGCCCAGGGGTGTGCCCATGATGCCCAAGTGCGTGCCCAACATGCCCAGGGGTGTGCCCATGATGCCCAGGCGTGTGCCCATGATGCCCATGCGTGTGCCCATGATGCCCAGGGGTGTGCCCATGATGCCCAGGCGTGTGTCCATGATGCCCAGGCGTGTGCCTAGGATGCCCTGGTGCGTGCCCAACATGCCCAGGGATGTGCCCATGATGCCCAGGCGTGTGCCCATGATGCCCAGGCGTGTGCCCATCATGCCTAGGGGTGTGCCCATGATGCCCAGGCGTGTGCCCATGATGCCCATGCGTGTGCCCATCATACCCAGGGGTGTGCCCATGATGCCTAGGGGTGTGCCCATGATGCCCAGGCGTGTGCCCATCATGCCCAGGCGTGTGCCCATCATGCCCAGGGGTGTGGCCATGATGCCCAGGGGTGTGCCCATGATGCCCATGGGTGTGCCCATGATGCCCAAGCGTGTGCCCATAATGCCCAGGTGCGTGCCCAACATGCCCAGGGCTGTGCCCATGATGCCCAGGCGTGTGCCCATCATGCCCAGGCGTGTGCCCATGATGCCCAGGCAAGTGTCCATGATGCCCAGGCGGGTGCCCATGATGCCCAGGCGGGTGCCCATGATGCCCAGACGGGTGTGCCCATGATGCCCAGACGGGTGTGCCCATGATGCCCAGGGGTGTGCCCATGATGCCCAGGCGTGTGCCCATCATGCCCAGGCGTGTGCCTATGATGCCCAGGTGCGTGCCCAACATGCCCAAGGGTGTGCCCATGATGCCCAAACGTGTGCCCATCATGCCCAGGCGTGTGCCCATGATGCCCAGGCGGGTGCCCATGATGCCCAGGCGGGTGCCCATGATGCCCAGACGGGTGTGCCCATGATGCCCAGACGGGTGTGCCCATGATGCCCAGGTGCGTGCCCAACATGCCCAGGGGTGTGCCCATGATGCGCAGGCGTGTGCCCATCATGCCCAGGCGTGTGCCCATGATGCCCAGGGGTGTGCCCATGATGCCCAGGCGTGTGCCCATCATGCCCAGGCGTGTGCCTATGATGCCCAGGTGCGTGCCCAACATGCCCAAGGGTATGCCCATGATGCCCAGACGTGTGCCCATCATGCCCAGGCGTGTGTCCATCATGCCCAGGGGTGTGCCCATGATGCCCAGGGGTGTGCCCATGATGCCCAGGTGCGTGCCCAACATGCCCAGGGGTGTGCCCATGATGCCCAGGCGTGTGCCCATGATGCCCATGCGTGTGCCCATGATGCCCAGGGGTGTGCCCATGATGCCCAGGCGTGTGTCCATGATGCCCAGGCGTGTGCATAGGATGCCCTGGTGCGTGCCCAACATGCCCAGGGATGTGCCCATGATGCCCAGGCGTGTGCCCATGATGCCCAGGCGTGTGCCCATCATGCCTAGGGGTGTGCCCATGATGCCCAGGCGTGTGCCCATGATGCCCATGCGTGTGCCCAACATACCCAGGGGTGTGCCCATGATGCCTAGGGGTGTGCCCATGATGCCCAGGCGTGTGCCCATCATGCCCAGGCGTGTGCCCATCATGCCCAGGGGTGTGGCCATGATGCCCAGGGGTGTGCCCATCATGCCCATGGGTGTGCCCATGATGCCCAAGCGTGTGCCCATAATGCCCAGGTGCGTGCCCAACATGCCCAGGGGTGTGCCCATGATGCCCAGGCGTGTGCCCATCATGCCCAGGCGTGTGCCCATGATGCCCAGGCAGGTGCCCATGATGCCCAGGCGGGTGCCCATGATGCCCAGACGGGTGTGCCCATGATGCCCAGACGGGTGTGCCCATGATGCCCTGGTGCGTGCCCAACATGCCCAGGGGTGTGCCCATGATGCCCAGACGTGTGCCCATCATGCCCAGGGGTGTGCCCATGATGCCCAGGCGGGTGCCCATCATGCCCAGGCAAGTGCCCATGATGCCCAGGTGCGTGCCCAACATGCCCAGAGGTGTGCCCATGATGCCCAGGCGTGTGCCCATGATGCCCATGCGTGTGCCCATGATGCCCAGGGGTGTGCCCATGATGCCCAGGCGTGTGCCTAGGATGCCCTGGTGCGTGCCCAACATGCCCAGGGATGTGCCCATGATGCCCAGGCGTGTGCCCATGATGCCCAGGCGTATGCCCATCATGCTTAGGGGTGTGCCCATGATGCACAGGCGTGTGCCCATGATGCCCATGCGTGTGCCCATCATACCCAGGGGTGTGCCCATGATGCCTAGGGGTGTGCCCATGATGCCCAGGCGTGTGCCCATCATGCCCAGGCGTGTGCCCATCATGCCCAGGGGTGTGGCCATGATGCCCAGGGGTGTGCCCATGATGCCCATGGGTGTGCCCATGATGCCCAAGCGTGTGCCCATAATGCCCAGGTGCGTGCCCAACATGCCCAGGGGTGTGCCCATGATGCCCAGGCGTGTGCCCATCATGCCCAGGCGTGTGCCCATGATGCCCAGGCAGGTGCCCATGATGCCCAGGCGGGTGCCCATGATGCCCAGGCGGGTGCCCATGATGCCCAGACGGGTGTGCCCATGATGCCCAGACGGGTGTGCCCATGATGCCCAGGCGGGTGCCCATGATGCCCAGACGGGTGTGCCCATGATGCCCAGACGGGTGTGCCCATGATGCCCAGGTGCGTGCCCAACATGCCCAGGGGTGTGCCCATGATGCGCAGGCGTGTGCCCATCATGCCCAGGCGTGTGCCCATGATGCCCAGGGGTGTGCCCATGATGCCCAGACGGGTGTGCCCATGATGCCCAGGTGCGTGCCCAACATGCCCAGGGGTGTGCCCATGATGCGCAGGCGTGTGCCCATCATGCCCAGGCGTGTGCCCATGATGCCCAGGGGTGTGCCCATGATGCCCAGGCGTGTGCCCATCATGCCCAGGCGTGTGCCTATGATGCCCAGGTGCGTGCCCAACATGCCCAAGGGTATGCCCATGATGCCCAGACGTGTGCCCATGATGCCCATGCGTGTGCCCATGATGCCCAGGGGTGTGCCCATCATGCCCATGCGTGTGCCCATCATGCCCAGGCGTGTGCCCATCATGCCCAGGGGTGTGCCCATGATGCCCAGGGGTGTGCCCATGATGCCCAGGTGGGTGCCCATGATTCTCTGGTGCGTGCCCAACATGCCCAGGGGTGTGCCCATGATGCCCAAGGGTGTGCACATGATGCCCAGACGTGTGCCCATCATGCCCAGGCGTGTGTCCATCATGCCCAGGGGTGTGCCCATGATGCCCAGGGGTGTGCCCATGATGCCCAGGTGCGTGCCCAACATGCCCAGGGGTGTGCCCATGATGCCCAGGCGTGTGCCCATGATGCCCATGCGTGTGCCCATGATGCCCAGGGGTGTGCCCATGATGCCCAGGCGTGTGTCCATGATGCCCAGGCGTGTGCCTAGGATGCCCTGGTGCGTGCCCAACATGCCCAGGGATGTGCCCATGATGCCCAGGCGTGAGCCCATCATGCCTAGGGGTGTGCCCATGATGCCCAGGCGTGTGCCCATGATGCCCATGCGTGTGCCCATCATACCCAGGGGTGTGCCCATGATGCCTAGGGGTGATCCCATGATGCCCAGGCGTGTGCCCATCATGCCCAGGCGTGTGCCCATCATGCCCAGGGGTGTGGCCATGATGCCCAGGCGTGTGCCCATGATGCCCAGGCGTGTGCCCATCATGCCTAGGGGTGTGCCCATGATGCCCAGGCGTGTGCCCATGATGCCCATGGGTGTGCCCATGATGCCCATGGGTGTGCCCATGATGCCCATGGGTGTGCCCATGATGCCCATGGGTGTGCCCATAATGCCCAGGTTCGTGCCCAACATGCCCAGGGGTGTGCCCATGATGCCCAGGCGTGTGCCCATCATGCCCAGGCGTGTGCCCATGATGCCCAGGCAGGTGCCCATGATGCCCAGGCGGGTGCCCATGATGCCCAGACGAGTGTGCCCATGATGCCCAGACGGGTGTGCCCATGATGCCCAGGTGCGTGCCCAACATGCCTAGGGGTGTGTCCATGATGCCCAGGCGTGTGCCCATCATGCCCAGTCGTGTGCCCATGATGCCCAGGCAGGTGCCCATGATGCCCTGGTGCGTGCCCAACATGCCCAGGGGTGTGCCCATGATGCCCAGGCGGGTGCCCATGATGCCCAGTTGTGTGCCCATGATGCCCAGGCGTGTGCCCATCATGCCCAAGCGTGTGCCCATCATGCCCAGGCGTGTGCCCATCATGCCCAGGGGTGTGCCCATGATGCCCAGGGGTGTGCCCATGATGCCCAGGCGGGTGCCCATCAAGCTCAGGCGTGTGCCCATCATGCCCATGCGTGTGCCCATCATGCCCAGGCGTGTGCCCATCATGCCCAGGGGTGTGCCCATCATGCCCAGTGGTGTGCCCATCATGCCCAGGCGTGTGCCCAGGCGCGTGCCCAACATGCCCAGGGGTGTGCCCATGATGCCCAGGCGTGTGCCCATCATGCCCAGGCGTGTGCCCATCATGCCCTGGGGTGTGCCCATGATGCCCAGGGGTGTGCCCATGATGCCCAGGCGTGTGTCCATGATGCCCAGGCGTGTGCCTGTGATGCCCTGCTGCGTGCCCAACATGCCCAGGGGTGTGCCCATGATGCCCAGGCGTGTGCCCAGGATGCCCATGGGTGTGCCCATGATGCCCAGTCGTGTGCCCATGATGCCCATGCGTGTGCCCATCATGCCCAGGGGTGTGCCCATGATGCCTAGGGGTGTGCCCATGATGCCCAGGCGTGTGCCCATCATGCCCAGGCGTGTGCCCATGATGCCCAGGGGTGTGCCCATGATGCCCAGGCGTGTGCCCATGATGCCCAAGCGTGTGCCCATGATGCCCAGGTGTGTGCCCAACATGCCCAGGGGTGTGCCCATGATGCCCAGGCGCGTGCCCATCATGCCCATGGGTGTGCCCATGATGCCCAGGGGTGTGCCCATGATGCCCAGGTGGGTGCCCATGATTCCCTGGTGCGTGCCCAACATGCCCAGGGGTGTGCCCATGATGCCCAAGCGGGTGCCCATGATGCCCAGGTGCGTGCCCAACATGCCCAGGGGTGTGCCCATGATGCCCATGCATGTGCCCATGATGCCCATGCGTGTGCCCATCATGCCCAGGGGTGTGCCCATGAAGCCCAGGCGTGTGCCCATGATGCCCTGGTGCGTGCCCAACATGCCCAGGGGTGTGCCCATCATGCCCAGGGGTGTGCCCATGATGCCCAGGGGTGTGCCCATGATGCCCAGGGGTGTGCCCTTGATGCCCAGGCGTGTGCCCATAATGCCCAGGTGCGTGCCCAACATGCCCAGGGGTGTGCCCATGATGCCCAGGCGTGTGCCCATCATGCCCAGGCGTGTGCCCATCTTGCCCAGGGGGGTGCCCATGATGCCCAGGCAGGTGCCCATGATGCCCTGGTGCGTGCCCAACATGCCCAGGGGTGTGCCCATGATGCCCAGGCGGGTGCCCATGATGCCCAGGTGCGTGCCCAACATGCCCAGGGGTGTGCCCATGATGCCCAGGCGTGTGCCCATGATGCCCATGCGTGTGCCCATCATGCCCAGGGGTGTGCCCATGAAGCCCAGGCGTGTGCCCATGATGCCCAGGCGTGTGCCCATGATGCCCTGGTGCGTGCCCAACATGCCCAGGGGTGTGCCCATGATGCCTTGGTGCGTGCCCAACATGCCCAGGGGTGTGCCCATGATGCCCAGGCGTGTGCCCATGATGCCCAGGTGCGTGCCCAACATGCCCAGGGGTGTGCCCATGATGCCCAGGGGTGTGCCCATGATGCCCAGGCGTGTGCCCATGATGCCCTGGTGCGTGCCCAACATGCCCAAGGATGTGCGCATGATGCCCAGGGGTGTGCCCATGATGCCCAGGTGCGTGCCCAACATGCCCAGGGGTGTGCCCATGATGCCCAGGCGTGTGCCCATGATGCCCATGCGTGTGCCCATGATGCCCAGGGGTGTGCCCATGATGCCCAGGCGTGTGTCCATGATGCCCAGGCGTGTGCCTAGGATGCCCTGGTGCGTGCCCAACATGCCCAGGGATGTGCCCATGATGCCCAGGCGTGTGCCCATGATGCCCAGGCGTGTGCCCATCATGCCCAGGGGTGTGCCCATGATGCCCAGGCGTGTGCCCATGATGCCCATTCGTGTGCCCATCATGCCCAGGGGTGTGCCCATGATGCCTAGGGTGTGCCCATGATGCCCAGGCGTGTGCCCATCATGCCCAGGCGTGTGCCCATCATGCCCAGGGGTGTGCCCATGATGCCCAGGGGTGTGCCCATGATGCCCAGGGGTGTGCCCTTGATGCCCAGGCGTGTGCCCATAATGCCCAGGTGCGTGCCCAACATGCCCAGGGGTTTGCCCATGATGCCCAGGCGTGTGCCCATCATGCCCAGGCGTGTGCCCATCTTGCCCAGGGGGGTGCCCATGATGCCCAGGCAGGTGCCCATGATGCCCTGGTGCGTGCCCAACATGCCCAGGGGTGTGCCCATGATGCCCAGGCGGGTGCCCATGATGCCCAGGTGCGTGCCCAACATGCCCAGGGGTGTGCCCATGATGCCCAGGCGTGTGCCCATGATGCCCATGCGTGTGCCCATCATGCCCAGGGGTGTGCCCATGAAGCCCAGGCGTGTGCCCATGATGCCCAGGGGTGTGCCCATGATGCCCTGGTGCGTGCCCAACATGCCCAGGGGTGTGCCCATGATGCCTTGGTGCGTGCCCAACATGCCCAGGGGTGTGCCCATGATGCCCAGGCGTGTGCCCATGATGCCCAGGTGCGTGCCCAACATGCCCAGGGGTGTGCCCATGATGCCCAGGGGTGTGCCCATGATGCCCAGGCGTGTGCCCATGATGCCCTGGTGCGTGCCCAACATGCCCAAGGATGTGCGCATGATGCCCAGGCGTGTGCCCATGATGCCCAGGTGCGTGCCCAACATGCCCAGGGGTGTGCCCATGATGCCCAGGCGTGTGCCCATGATGCCCAGGCGTGTGCCCATCATGCCCAGGGGTGTGCCCATGATGCCCAGGCGAGTGCCCATGATGCCCAGGCGTGTGCCCATGATGCCCATGCGTGTGCCCATGATGCCCTAGTGCGTGCCCAACATGCCCAGGGTGTGCCCATGATGCCCAGGCGTGTGCCCATCATGCCCAGGTGCGTGCCCAACATGCCCAGGGGTGGGCCCATGATGCCTAGGCGTGTGCCCATGATGCCCAGGCGTCTGCCCATCATGCCTAGGGATGTGCCCATGATGCCCAAGTGTGTGCCCATCATTCCCAGGCGTGTGCCCATGATGCCCAGGCGTGTGCCCATCATGCCCAGGCATGTGCCCATGATGCCCAGGTGCGTGCCCAACATGCACAGGGGTGTGCCCATGATGCCCAGGCGTGTACCCATCATGCCTAGGGGAGTGCCCATGATGCCCAGGGGTGTGCCCATGATGCCCAAGCGTGTGCCCATGATGCCCTAGCGTGCGCCCATGATGCCCAGGCGTGTGCCCATCATGCCCAGGCGTGTGCCCATGATGCCCAGGGGTGTGCCCATGATGCCCAGGTGCGTGCCCAACATGCCCAGGGGTGTGCCCATTATACCCAGGCGTGTGCCCATCATGCCCAGGCGTGTGCCCATCATGCCCAGGGATGTGCCCACGATGCCCAGGCGTGTGCCCATGATGCCAAGGCGTGTGCCCATGATGCCCATGCGTGTGCCCATGATGCCCTAGTACGTGCCCAACATGCCCAGGGGTGTGCCCATGATGCCCAGGTGCGTGCCCAACATGCCCAGGGGTGTGCCCATGATGCCCAAGCGTGTGCCCATCATGCCCATGCGTGTGCCCATCATGCCCAGGGGTGTGCCCATGATGCCCAGGCGTGTGTCCATGATGCCCAGGCGTGTGCCTATGATGCCCTGGTGCGTGCCCAACATGCCCAGAGGTGTGCCCATGATGCCCAGACTTGTTCCCATCATGCCAAGGGGTGTGCCCATGATGCCCAGGCGGGTGCCCATCATGCCCAGGCGTGTGCCCATGATGCCCAGGTGCGTGCCCAACATGCCCAGGGGTGTGCCCATGATGCCCAGGCGTGTGCCCATCATGCCCAGGCGTGTGCCCATCATGCCCAGGGGTGTGCCCATCATGCCCAGGCATGTGCCCATGATGCCCATGCGTGTGCCCATCATGCCCAGGGGTGTGCCCATGATGCATAGAGGTGTGCCCATGATGCCCAGGCGTGTGCCCATCATGCCCAGGCGTGTGCCCATCATGCCCAGGGGTGTGCCCATGATGCCCAGGGGTGTGCCCATGATGCCCAGGGGTGTGCCCATGATGCCCAGGCGTGTGCCCATAATGCCCAGGTGCGTGCCCAACATGCCTAGGGGTGTGTCCATGATGCCCAGGCGTGTGCCAATGATGCCCAGGTGCGTGCCCAACATGCCCAAGGGTGTGCCCATGATGCCCAGACGTGTGCCCATCATGCCCAGGCGTGTGCCCATCATGCCCAGGGGTGTGCCCATGATGCCCAGGGGTGTGCCCATGATGCCTAGGGGTGTGCCCATGATGCCCAGGCGTGTGCCCATAATGCCCAGGTGCGTGCCCAACATGCCCAGGGGTGTGCCCATGATGCGCAGGCGTGTGCCCATCATGCCCAGGCGTGTGCCCATGATGCCCAGGGGTGTGCCCATGATGCCCAGGCGTGTGCCCATCATGGCCCAGAGGTGTGCCCATGATGCCCAGACTTGTGCCCATGATGCCCAGGGGTGTGCCCATGATGCCCAGGCGGGTGCCCATCATGCCCAGGCGAGTGCCCATGATGCCCAGGTGCGTGCCCAACATGCCCAGGGGTGTGCCCATGATGCCCAGGCGTGTGCCCATCATGCCCAGGCGTGTGCCCATCATGCCCAGGGGTGTGCCCATCATGCCCAGGCGTGTGCCCATGATGCCCATGCGTGTGCCCATCATGCCCAGGGGTGTGTCCATGATGCCCAGGCGTGTGCCTATGATGCCCAGGTGCGTGCCCAACATGCCCAAGGGTGTGCCCATGATGCCCAGACGTGTGCCCATCATGCCCAGGCGTGTGCCCATCATGCCCAGGGGTGTGCCCATGATGCCCAGGGGTGTGCCCATGATGCCTAGGGGTGTGCCCATGATGCCCAGGCGTGTGCCCATAATGCCCAGGTGCGTGCCCAACATGCCCAGGGGTGTGCCCATGATGCGCAGGCGTGTGCCCATCATGCCCAGGCGTGTGCCCATGATGCCCAGGGGTGTGCCCATGATGCCCAAGCGTGTGCCCATCATGGCCCAGAGGTGTGCCCATGATGCCCAGACTTGTGCCCATGATGCCCAGGGGTGTGCCCATGATGCCCAGGCGGGTGCCCATCATGCCCAGGCGAGTGCCCATGATGCCCAGGTGCGTGCCCAACATGCCCAGGGGTGTGCCCATGATGCCCAGGCGTGTGCCCATCATGCCCAGGCGTGTGCCCATCATGCCCAGGGGTGTGCCCATCATGCCCAGGCGTGTGCCCATGATGCCCATGCGTGTGCCCATGATGCCCAGGGGTGTGCCCATGATGCCCAGGGGTGTGCCCATGATGCCCAGGCGTGTGCCCATAATGCCCAGGTGCGTGCCCAACATGCCTAGGGGTGTGTCCATGATGCCCAGGCGTGTGCCCATCATGCCCAGGCGTGTGCCCATGATGCCCAGGCAGGTGCCCATGATGCCCTGGTGCGTGCCCAACATGCCCAGGGGTGTGCCCATGATGCCCAGGCGGGTGCCCATGATGCCCAGGTGTGTGCCCATGATGCCCAGGCGTGTGCCCATCATGCCCAGGCGTGTGCCCATCATGCCCAGGCGTGTGCCCATCATGCCCAGGGGTGTGCCCATGATGCCCTGGGGTGTGCCCATGATGCCCAGGCGGGTGCCCATCATGCTCAGGCGTGTGCCCATCGTGCTCATGCGTGTGCCCATCATGCCCAGGCGTGTGCCCATCATGCCCAGGGGTGTGCCCATCATGCCCAGGGGTGTGCCCATCATGCCCAGGCGTGTGCCTAGGCGCGTGCCCAACATGCCCAGGGGTGTGCCCATGATGCCCAGGCGTGTGCCCATCATGCCCAGGCGTGTGCCCATCATGCCCAGGGGTGTGCCCATGATGCCCAGGGGTGTGCCCATGATGCCCAGGCGTGTGTCCATGATGCCCAGGCGTGTGCCTATGATGCCCTGCTGCGTGCCCAACATGCCCAGGGGTGTGCCCATGATGCCCAAGCGTGTGCCCAGGATGCCCAGGGGTGTGCCCATGATGCCCAGTCGTGTGCCTATGATGCCCATGCGAGTGCCCATCATGCCCAGGGGTGTGCCCATGATGCCTAGGGGTGTGCCCATGATGCCCAGGCGTGTGCCCATCATGCCCAGGCGTGTGCCCATGATGCCCAGGGGTGTGCCCATGATGCCCAGGCGTGTGCCCATGATGCCCAAGCGTGTGCCCATGATGCCCAGGTGCGTGCCCAACATGCCCAGGGGTGTGCCCATGATGCCCAGGCGCGTGCCCATCATGCCCAGGGGTGTGCCCATGATGCCCAGGGGTGTGCCCATGATGCCCAGGTGGGTGCCCATGATTCCCTGGTGCGTGCCCAACATGCCCAGGGGTGTGCCCATGATGCCCAAGCGGGTGCCCATGATGCCCAGGTGCGTGCCCAACATGCTCAGGGGTGTGCCCATGATGCCCATGCATGTGCCCATGATGCCCATGCGTGTGCCCATCATGCCCAGGGGTGTGCCCATGATGCCCAGGCGTGTGCCCATGATGCCCTGGTGCGTGCCCAACATGCCCAGGGGTGTGCCCATGATGCCCAGGTGTATGCCCAGGCGCGTACCCAGCATGCCCAGGCGCGTGCTCAGCATGCCCAGGCACGTGCCCAGCATGCCCAGGCGCGTGCCCAGCATGCGCAGGCGCGCGCCCAGCATGCCCAGGCGCGCGCCAAACATGCCCAGGCGCGCGCCCAACATGCCCAGGTGTGTGCCCAGCATGCCCAGGCGCGCGCTCAGCATGCCCAGGCATGTGCCCAGTGATGTAGACCGAGTGGCACAGGCATATTTGGAGCGGTTTGACAGGAAATCCGATGCAGGCGCAATTTGACAATTTTTTGAGTTTTTGAGTTCCCGATGTCCGATTTTGGGCCATAACACCCTATTTTGAGCGGAACGACGAAACGATCCGAAATCACAAGCTTCGCTCGTGAAGTATGGCGTTTTTGGGCCACGCACGTACACACCATGCCCAGGCGCGTACCCAGCATGCCCAGGCGCGTGCTCAGCATGCCCAGGCACGTGCCCAGCATGCCCAGGCGCGTGCCCAGCATGCGCAGGCGCGCGCCCAGCATGCCCAGGCGCGCCACAAACATGCCCAGGCGCGCGCCCAACATGCCCAGGTGTGTGCCCAGCATGCCCAGGCGCGCGCCCAGCATGCCCAGGCATGTGCCCAGTGATGTAGACCGAGTGGCACAGGCATATTTGGAGCGGTTTGACAGGAAATCCGATTCAGGCGCAATTTGATAATTTTTTGAGTTTTTGAGTTCCCGATGTCCGATATTTGGCCATAACACCCTATTTTGAGCGGAACGACGAAATGATCCGAAATCACAAGCTTCACTCGTGAAGTATGGCATTTTTGGGCCACGCACGTACCCAGCATGCCCAGGCGCGTACCCAGCATGCCCAGGCGCGTGCCCATCATGCCCAGGCGTGTGCCCATCATGCCCAGGGGTGTGCCCATCATGCCCAGGCGTGTGCCCATGATGCCCATGCGTGTGCCCATCATGCCCAGGGGTGTGCCCATGATGCATAGGGGTGTGCCCATGATGCCCAGGCGTGTGCCCATCATGCCCAGGCGTGTGCCCATCATGCCCAGGGGTGTGCCCATGATGCCCAGGGGTGTGCCCATGATGCCCAGGGGTGTGCCCATGATGCCCAGGCGTGTGCCCATAATGCCCAGGTGCGTGCCCAACATGCCTAGGGGTGTGTCCATGATGCCCAGGCGTGTGCCTATGATGCCCAGGTGCGTGCCCAACATGCCCAAGGGTGTGCCCATGATGCCCAGACGTGTGCCCATCATGCCCAGGCGTGTGCCCATCATGCCCAGGGGTGTGCCCATGATGCCCAAGGGTGTGCCCATGATGCCTAGGGGTGTGCCCATGATGCCCAGGCGTGTGCCCATTATGCCCAGGTGCGTGCCCAACATGCCCAGGGGTGTGCCCATGATGCGCAGGCGTGTGCCCATCATGCCCAGGCGTGTGCCCATGATGCCCAGGGGTGTGCCCATGATGCCCAGGCGTGTGCCCATCATGGCCCAGAGGTGTGCCCATGATGCCCAGACTTGTGCCCATGATGCCCAGGGGTGTGCCCATGATGCCCAGGCGGGTGCCCATCATGCCCAGGCGAGTGCCCATGATGCCCAGGTGCGTGCCCAACATGCCCAGGGGTGTGCCCATGATGCCCAGGCGTGTGCCCATCATGCCCAGGCGTGTGCCCATCATGCCCAGGGGTGTGCCCATCATGCCCAGGCGTGTGCCCATGATGCCCATGCGTGTGCCCATCATGCCCAGGGGTGTGCCCATGATGCCTAGGGGTGTGCCCATGATGCCCAGGCGTGTGCCCATCATGCCCAGGCGTGTGCCCATCATGCCCAGGGGTGTGCCCATGATGCCCAGGGGTGTGCCCATGATGCCCAGGGGTGTTCCCATGATGCCCAGGCGTGTGCCCATAATGCCCAGGTGCGTGCCCAACATGCCTAGGGGTGTGTCCATGATGCCCAGGCGTGTGCCCATCATGCCCAGGCGTGTGCCCATGATGCCCAGGCAGGTGCCCATGATGCCCTGGTGCGTGCCCAACATGCCCAGGGGTGTGCCCATGATGCCCAGGCGGGTGCCCATGATGCCCAGGTGTGTGCCCATGATGCCCAGGCGTGTGCCCATCATGCCCAGGCGTGTGCCCATCATGCCCAGGCGTGTGCCCATCATGCCCAGGGGTGTGCCCATGATGCCCAGGGGTGTGCCCATGATGCCCAGGCGGGTGCCCATCATGCTCAGGCGTGTGCCCATCGTGCTCATGCGTGTGCCCATCATGCCCAGGCGTGTGCCCATCATGCCCAGGGGTGTGCCCATCATGCCCAGGGGTGTGCCCATCATGCCCAGGCGTGTGCCTAGGCGCGTGCCCAACATGCCCAGGGGTGTGCCCATGATGCCCAGGCGTGTGCCCATCATGCCCAGGCGTGTGCCCATCATGCCCAGGGGTGTGCCCATGATGCCCAGGGGTGTGCCCATGATGCCCAGGCGTGTGTCCATGATGCCCAGGCGTGTGCCTATGATGCCCTGCTGCGTGCCCAACATGCCCAGGGGTGTGCCCATGATGCCCAGGCGTGTGCCCAGGATGCCCAGGGGTGTGCCCATGATGCCCAGTCGTGTGCCTATGATGCCCATGCGTGTGCCCATCATGCCCAGGGGTGTGCCCATGATGCCTAGGGGTGTGCCCATGATGCCCAGGCGTGTGCCCATCATGCCCAGGCGTGTGCCCATGATGCCCAGGGGTGTGCCCATGATGCCCAGGCGTGTGCCCATGATGCCCAAGCGTGTGCCCATGATGCCCAGGTGCGTGCCCAACATGCCCAGGGGTGTGCCCATGATGCCCAGGCGCGTGCCCATCATGCCCAGGGGTGTGCCCATGATGCCCAGGGGTGTGCCCATGATGCCCAGGTGGGTGCCCATGATTCCCTGGTGCGTGCCCAACATGCCCAGGGGTGTGCCCATGATGCCCAAGCGGGTGCCCATGATGCCCAGGTGCGTGCCCAACATGCTCAGGGGTGTGCCCATGATGCCCATGCATGTGCCCATGATGCCCATGCGTGTGCCCATCATGCCCAGGGGTGTGCCCATGATGCCCAGGCGTGTGCCCATGATGCCCTTGTGCGTGCCAAACATGCCCAGGGGTGTGCCCATGATGCCCAGGTGTATGCCAGGCGCGTACCCAGCATGCCCAGGCGCGTGCTCAGCATGCCCAGGCACGTGCCCAGCATGCCCAGGCGCGTGTCCAGCATGCGCAGGCGCGCGCCCAGCATGCCCAGGCGCGCGCCAAACATGCCCAGGCGCGCGCCCAACATGCCCAGGTGTGTGCCCAGCATGCCCAGGCGCGCGCTCAGCATGCCCAGGCATGTGCCCAGTGATGTAGACCGAGTGGCACAGGCATATTTGGAGCGGTTTGACAGGAAATCCGATGCAGGCGCAATTTGACAATTTTTTGAGTTTTTGAGTTCCCGATGTCCGATTTTGGGCCATAACACCCTATTTTGAGCGGAACGACGAAACGATCCGAAATCACAAGCTTCGCTCGTGAAGTATGGCGTTTTTGGGCCACGCACGTACACACCATGCCCAGGCGCGTACCCAGCATGCCCAGGCGCGTGCTCAGCATGCCCAGGCACGTGCCCAGCATGCCCAGGCGCGTGCTCAGCATGCGCAGGCGCGCGCCCAGCATGCCCAGGCGCGCCCCAAACATGCCCAGGCGCGCGCCCAACATGCCCAGGTGTGTGCCCAGCATGCCCAGGCGCGCGCCCAGCATGCCCAGGCATGTGCCCAGTGATGTAGACCGAGTGGCACAGGCATATTTGGAGCGGTTTGACAGGAAATCCGATTCAGGCGCAATTTGATAATTTTTTGAGTTTTTGAGTTCCCGATGTCCGATATTTGGCCATAACACCCTATTTTGAGCGGAACGACGAAATGATCCGAAATCACAAGCTTCGCTCGTGAAGTATGGCATTTTTGGGCCACGCACGTACCCAGCATGCCCAGGCGCGTACCCAGCATGCCCAGGCGCGTACCCAGCATGCCCAAGCGCGTGCTCAGCAAGCCCAGGCACGTGCCCAGCATGCCCAGGCGCGTGCCCAGCATGCGCAGGCGCGCGCCCAGCATGCCCAGGCGCGCGCCAAACATGCCCAGGCGCGCGCCCAACATGCCCAGGTGTGTGCCCAGCATGCCCAGGCGCGCGCCTAGCATGCCCAGGCATGTGCCCAGTGATGTAGACCGAGTGGCACAGGCATATTTTGAGCGGTTTGACAGGAAATCCGATTCCGGTGCAATTTGACAATTTTTTGAGTTTTTGAGTTCCCGATGTCCGATTTTGGGCCATAACACCCTATTTTGAGCGGAACGACCAAACGATTCGAAATCACAAGCTTCGCTCGTGAAGTATGGCGTTTTTGGGCCACGCGCGTACCCACCATGCCCAGGCGCGTACCCAACATGCCCAGGCGCGTGCTCAGCATGCCCAGGCACGTGCCCAGCATGCCCAGGCGCGTGCCCAGCATGCGAAGGCGCGCGCCCAGCATGCCCAGGCGCGCGCCAAACATGCCCAGGCGCGCGCCCAACATGCCCAGGTGTGTGCCCAGCATGCCCAGGCGCGCGCCCAGCATGCCCAGGCATGTGCCCAGTGATGTAGACCGAGTGGCACAGGCATATTTTGAGCGGTTTGACAGGAAATCCGATTCCGGCGCAATTTGACAATTTTTTGAGTTTTTGAGTTCCCGATGTCCGATTTTGGGCCATAACACCCTATTTTGAGCGGAACGACGAAACGATTCGAAATCACGAGCTTCGCTCGTGAAGTATGGCGTTTTTGGGCCACGCGCGTACCCACCATGCCCAGGCGCGTACCCAGCATGCCCAGGCGCGTGCTCAGCATGCCCAGGCACGAGCCCAGCATGCCCAGGCGCGTGGCCAGCATGCGCAGGCGCGCGCCCAGCATGCCCAGGCGCGCGCCAAACATGCCCAGGCGCGCGCCCAACATGCCCAGGTGTGTGCCCAGCATGCCCAGGCGCGCGCCCAGCATGCCCAGGCATGTGCCCAGTGATGTAGACCGAGTGGCACAGGCATATTTTGAGCGGTTTGACAGGAAATCCGATTCCGGCGCAATTTGACAATTTTTTGAGTTTTTGAGTTCCCGATGTCCGATTTTGGGCCATAACACCCTATTTTGAGCGGAACGACGAAACTTTCCGAAATCACAAGCTTCGCTCGTGAAGTATGGCGTTTTTGGGCCACGCGCGTACCCAGCATGCCCAGGCGCGTACCCAGCATGCCCAGGCGCGTACCCAGCATGCCCAGGCGCGTGCTCAGCATGCCCAGGCGCGTGCTCAGCATGCCCAGGCACGTGCCCAGCATGCCCAGGCGCGTGCCCAGCATGCGCAGGCGCGCGCCCAGCATGCCCAGGCGCGCGCCAAACATGCCCAGGCGCGCGCCCAACATGCCCAGGTGTGTGCCCAGCATGCCCAGGCGCGCGCCCAGCATGCCCAGGCATGTGCCTAGTGATATAGACCGAGTGGCACAGGCATATTTGGAGCGGTTTGACAGGAAATCCGATTCCGGCGCAATTTGACAGTTTTTTGAGTTTTTGAGTTCCCGATGTCTGATTTTGGGCCATAACACCCTATTTTGAGCGGAACGACGAAACGATCCGAAATCACTAGCTTCGCTCGTGAAGTATGGCGTTTTTGGGCCACGCGCGTACCCAGCATGCCCAGGCGCGTGCTCAGCATGCCCAGGCACGTGCCCAGCATGCCCAGGCGTGTGCCCAGCATGCGCAGGCGCGCGCCCAGCATGCCCATGCGTGTGCCCAGCATGCCCAGGCGCGCGGCCAGCATGCCCAGGGGCGCGCCCAACATGCCCAGGCGCGCGCCCAACATGCCCAGGTGTGTGCCCAGCATGCCCAGGCGCGCGCCCAACATGCCCAGGCATGTGCCCAGTGATGTAGACCGAGTGGCACAGGCATATTTGGAGCGGTTTGACAGGAAATCCGATTCCGGCGCAATTTGACTGTTTTTTGAGTTTTTGAGTTCCCGATGTCCGATTTTGGGCCATAACACCCTATTTTGAGCGGAACAACGAAACGATCCGAAATCACAAGCTTCGCTCGTGAAGTATGGCGTTTTTGGGCCACGCGCGTACCCACCATGCCCAGGCGCGTACCCAGCATGCCCAGGCGCGTGCTCAGCATGCCCAGGCACGTGCCCAGCATGCCCAGGCGCGTGCCCAGCATGCGCAGGCGCGCGCCTAGCATGCCCATGCGTGCGCCCAGCATGCCCAGGCGCGCGGCCAGCATGCCCAGGCGCGCGCCCAACATGCCCAGGTGTGTGCCCAGCATGCCCAGGCGCGCGCCCAGCATGCCCAGGCATGTGCCCAGTGATGTAGACCGAGTGGCACAGGCATATTTGGAGCGGTTTGACAGGAAATCCGATTCCGGTGCAATTTGACAGTTTTTTGAGTTTTTGAGTTCCCGATGTCCGATTTTGGGCCATAACACCCTATTTTGAGCGGAACGATGAAACGATCCGAAATCACAAGCTTCGCTCGTGAAGTATGGCGTTTTTGGGCCACGCGCGTACCCAGCATGCCCAGGCGCGTACCAAGCATGCCCACGCGCGTACCCAACATAACACCCTATTTTGAGCGGAACGACGAAACGATCCGAAATCACAAGCTTCGCTCGTGAAGTATGGCGTTTTTGGGCCACGCGCGTACCCAGCATGCCCAGGCGCGTGCTCAGCATGCCCAGGCACGTGCCCAGCATGCCCAGGCGCGTGCCCAGTATGTGCAGGCGCGCGCCCAGCATGCCCATGCGTGTGCCCAGCATGCCCAGGCGCGCGGCCAGCATGCCCAGGGGCGCGCCCAACATGCCCAGGCGCGCGCCCAACATGCCCAGGTGTGTGCCCAGCATGCCCAGGCGCGCGCCCAACATGCCCAGGCATGTGCCCAGTGATGTAGACCGAGTGGCACAGGCATATTTGGAGCGGTTTGACAGGAAATCCGATTCCGGCGCAATTTGATAGTTTTTTGAGTTTTTGAGTTCCCGATGTCCGATTTTGGGCCATAACATCCTATTTTGAGCGGAACGATGAAACGATCTGAAATCACAAGCTTCGCTCGTGAAGTATGGCGTTTTTGGGCCACGCGCGTACCCAGCATGCCCAGGCGCGTGCTCAGCATGCCCAGGCACGTGCCCAGCATGCCCAGGCGCGTGCCCAGCATGCGCAGGCGCGCACCCAGCATGCCCATGCGTGTGCCCAGCATGCCCAGGCGCGCGGCCAGCATGCCCAGGGGCGCGCCCAACATGCCCAGGCGCGCGCCCAACATACTAAATCATAGCCCAAAAAATGGATTCAACAAGCCTAGACAACACCCCCCAAATCGGATTACATGTCACCATGAACCCTAAACACACACAAATTCAACAAATTTGACCCAATATCATACCTGGGATTTGTACCAGAAGGAGTGGCGGTAGGAATGAAATTGAGCAGCTCAGTCGGAATGGAAAAGCGTCGAAGGCGTCGCCGGAATGGAATCGAGCGTCACAACCAATGGAATGAAGGCGTCGTCGGAATGTAAAAGCGTCGTCGAAGAAAAATCAAGCAGCATCGTGGGAATGGAATCGAGCAGCGTCGGAATCGGAGCAAAATCTGAGTCGTCGAAGTTCAAGTGCGAATTCGAAGGAAGTGAGATGGAGGAATTGAGCAGCTCAGTCGAGAAACCTAATTTTTAATTGATCTTATGCATCGGTTCAACAAAAACTGATGCTTAAAGTTAAACAATATGCAACGGTTCTAACCGAACCGATGCATAAGGTCAACAATAAGCAACAGTTTTAACCGAACCGATGCATATTGTATACCTTATGCATCGGTTTCTCCTAAAACCGATGCATATTAAAGACCCGATGCATAATACAATTTTTGAACCGATGCATATATATGCATAGCTTCAACTTCTCTAAGGTCACAATCTTAGTTAACATGTCAGCAGGATTTTTACTTCCATCAATCTTCATTAGTTGCAAGATCTTCTTCTCCAGTAAATGGCGTAAATAGTGATACTTCAGCTCTATGTGCTTGGTCCTTGAATGAAATGCAGGGTTCTTGGCCAAGTGGATGGCACTCTGACTATCACTGTAATGAGTACTACCCCCTTGCTCCTTTCCCAATGCAACAATCTTCTGCAACATATTCAGCTTCAACAGTAGACAATGCAACAATCTTCTGCAACTTTGACGGCCAAGAGATAGCAGTACCACATAATGTGAAGACATATCCGGTTGTACTTCTCCTCTTGTCAAGATCACTTGATGCCAAATCTGCATCAACATATCATGCTAAATTAACTTTCCTGCCTTCAAAACACAAGGCATGCTCAGTGGTCCCCTTCAAGTACCTCAAGTTCTTTTTTACCGGTTCCCAATGCTTTTTCCACGGATTGCCCATAAATCGACTTACTACTCCCATCGCATGTGCAATGTCTGGCCTAGTACACACCATCGCATACATCAAGCCACTAAACCCTAAACCCTAAACCCTAAACCCTAAACCCTAAACCCTAAACCCTAAACCTTTAGAAACTACGGCTTCATTTTATAAAATATAAATACAGTGGCGTTGTTCATTATATTCGATCACACTCTTTCTTGACTCGTCGGTGAACACGTGCCCGCAAAGTATAGTGGCTTGCGACGGCGAAGTACTCGATGGAGAATAAAGTGGTTGTGATGGCGCTGTTCCGGAGAATCAAGCAGGAAGGAGTTTGCTAGGTTCTATGCAGTTGGTCAATTGAAGAGGAGTTTCTTGCCGTTTAGATGCTGTTGAGATCTTGCCCGTTAGGTAAATTTCATGTGTTTTCTACTTTTGGCATAGAGTGTATTCTAAAGATTTTCAAGCCATGATCTTTATTGCACCCTATTTGTTTGATAAAACTACTCTAAGGTGCTTTCTTTGATAAGAACTGATAGTGATAGTGTTGGAGTGCTTTTATGATGGATGGTATGGTATGTTGTTCTCTTGTTATGCTATTTAGGAGATGAGGTTTTGGGTGTGATGACTTGCCAGTGATGGCCTTCTTCACCTTTGAGATTGCATTTTTGACTTTGTCCCCACTCCCGTTAGTATGCCATGATGTTTCTTCTGTGAAGACTCATCCATGTCCCTGAGGCTTCGTTCGACTATGACACCATCTGATCTTCTTCTTCACCGTACCATCATCCTCATCATCCTTTTTTCATCTTCCTAGTCGTGTATGATATTAATTGGCTACGGAGAATTGGGCCAGGGGAGATGGAAATAATGGGCCTCGAGAAACTTGGCATGGGATTGAGAAATATATCTAGGCCACTAGTCAGCAGTGAGTCACCAGCGGCCGATGGGCTAGCTGAAGAGGAGGCCCAAGGATTGATTCTTATTGGCCCAATAAACATTGAGGACCGAATCCTACCCTGAATTCCAGCAAGCGACGTAAGGATCTCAAAAACAAAATTAGGGTGAAGAGTTGCACGATGAAAGCAATAGCAAAGGCTCAGTTTGGAGGCGTCGAAATTTGTAGAGCGCTTCAGAGCAGATCAGCACCGGAGTGAAACATAACAAGCCATGACGTAATGGAAGGAATTACAACCTCGGGTAAGGATCTATCATTCAGCAATTTCAAAGCAGATCAAGCACCAGACTAAAAAAAATTACGACGTTGTTGGGATCTACATGTAATATTGGCATCTTCATCAAAAAAAATGTAATATTGGCATCGAGCTCCACACTCCGACACGGCTGGGACGGCACTGGGATCCAACACGGTTCGGATGCCACTGGCACACAGATGCGACACGGTTCCGACACGGCTGCCACACGGATCCAACACGGTTCCGACGCGGTTCAGACACGGCTGGGACACGGATACGGTTCCGACGCGGCTGGGAAACGGTTCGGACGCGGTTGGGACACGGCTGGGACACGATTCCGACGCAGCTGGGATACGGTTCCGACACGGTTGGGACACGATTCCGACGCGGCCGGGACACAGTTCGGATACGGTTCAGACGCGGCTGGGACACGGTTCTGACACGGTTGGGACACGGATACGGTTCCGACGCGGCTGGGACACGGTTCGGACACGGCTGGGACACGGTTTCCGACGCGGCTTGGACAGCTGGGACACGGTTTTGACGCGGCTTAGACACGACACGGCTGGGACACGGTTCCGACGCGGCTGGGACACGGTTCAAACGCGAGCGGGACACGGATCGAACACGGCGGGGACACGATTCGACGCCGCTGGGACACGGTTCGAACACAGCTGGGACACGGTTCGGACGCGGCTGGTATACGGTTCGGACACGGCTGGGATACGGTTCAGACACGGCTGGGACACGGTTCGGACACGGTTCAGACGCGGCTGGGACACGGTTCTGACACGGTTGGGACACGGATACGGTTCCGACGCTGCTGGGACACGGTTTTGACACGGCTGGGACACGGTTTCGACGCGGCTTGGACACGGTTCGGAAGCGGCTGGGACACGGTTCGAACGCGGTTCGGACACGATTCCGACGCCGCTGGGACACGGTTCGAACACAGCTGGGACACGGTTCGGACGCGGCTGGGATACGGTTCGGACACGGCTGGGATACGGTTCGGACACGGCTGGGACACGGTTCGGATACGGTTCAGACGCGGCTGGGACACGGTTCTGACACGGATACGGTTCCGACGCGGCTGGGACACGGTTTTGACACGGCTGGGACACGGTTCCGACGCGGCTTGGACACGGTTCGGAAGCGGCTGGGACACGGTTCGAACGCGGTTCGGACACGATTGCGACGCCGCTGGGACACGGTTCGAACACAGCTGGGACACGGTTCGGACGCGGCTGGGATACGGTTCGGACACGGCTGGAACGCGGATCCGACACTGCTGGAGCGCGGCTGGGCGCGATTTCGACACTGCGGGGACACCGTTCCAGAAAACCGCGTGAGATTTTTAAGCCGCGTGAGGTTGAACCACGTGAGGCATAAGCCGCGTGAGCCATAAGCCGCAACAATGTGTTCCAAGGATTTGAGAGCTGTAAGGAAGCATAAGCTGATAAGCAACCGTCTAGTTGCAGCTGCTTCTTCAGCAACTTGAATTTCGGGAGGGGTGGTGATGGGGGCATTACTAGTTGATGCTTCGGCTGTGGTTTGTGGATAATTTTGGGTTCATTTGAATTGTCATTATTTTTGGCATAAACAGCTCAATCCGTTGTTATCCAGGTACTACTTCCAACTGTTGTAATGCTCATGTTAATAGCTGTCAGAACTAGAGTGGATACAACCATTCACCCGCGCAACCGCAAGATGACACACACTCTATTTCTATCAAATTGTGTTCTCTCCTGTTTTAGATATTCACACTGTCCTCTCATCAACTTCATGGTTCAGGTATATTCGTAAAGGCATGTTTGTTGAAATGGGAAGTGGCGATGTATCTCTAGGATTTACTCAGATATTACAATTGCTGCTCGCAAAAGAAAAGTGTATAGCTCAGATACTGAAGAGACGTCCACAATGATCGATTTATTGTCATTAAAGTTTCCTTTTACTTAAGGTAATAATCACTTGCAGCATGTACAGGCTCACACAAAAATTTCCGCCTGTGATAATTTGCAGTATTGTGTTTTTTACTGCACGGTGTTTCCGTCCTAACTCTCGTTTGCAGTTGCAGCCTTACTTTGTTTTCCCACTGGAACCACTTAACATAAAGCCACCTTTTATTTTTGTAAATTCATTTTGTCTTCAGGATGTTTCTAAAGTGTACAAGTCTGAGCTTGAGCACGAAAGCTATATACGTTCGGATATTTATGGAGCCCCTGTTCAACTCAAGTAAGGATAAACTAATGTTAGTAATAGAAACATCAGTGTTTACATCAGAAATATGTCTCCATAAATATTTTGTCTACCTTGAATGAGCTTTATGTTTTAGGTATAAGTTAACATATAACGTGTGAAAATGCTGTTCTTCAATCATAATCAACAATGTTTAATGCCTAATTGCTTTCAAGATGAAAACTACTTCGCGACCAGCTTAGTTCATCCATTTTATAATCGTTGCAAAACATATATATACAGATAGCAAAGGTCTTCTGAGTTTCTGCGACCTTTCTTGAAGTCTACAACATTCGTTGTTGTGAGTTCATCATGTCTTGCCTTATATCTCGGAATCCATTATGTTTGGGTAATTTCTTAGCAGCGGCGAGAACTATGACAAGCTAGGATGCTGTGTAACATTGTCCTCAGTTTTCGTCATCATGAATATGACTACGTGATCTTATCTGTTGTCATTCAGTAACTCGTCAAATCCCAAGATTATAGGAGCTGTTGTGTTCCATGGTCAAGGTCCTCAACTATTTGATTATAGCATTCGGCTCAACCATACATTGGCCTTTTCAGGATTTCCAGATGTGAAATCTATCATGGATACTAATGGTCCTTATCTTTCTTTTCTTTTTTTGATTGTTAATAATGGTCCTTATCTAAATGATCTTGAATTGGGTGTTAACATAGTCCCCACGTTGCAGTATGGCTTCAGTGGATTTTTAACCGTAAGGCGTAAGATTTCTCCATCCACATTAGTTTGACATCAGTTCTCAACAGACACATCTTTTAATACAATATTCTGTTTCTATGATCATTTAGATTATTTTCTTTAAAGGTTTAAGAAGAATGCAGTTGATACATTAGAGAAGCAACTATGGATTTATACATTTGTTAACGAATATGTACTTTGTTGATGTGAAGTTGCTGTTGTTAGTCATTAAGTTGTAATAATTCCCATGTCTGTTATCTTCATCTCCATTTGCTCAAAGTTAGAAAAGAAGTTGGACAGATGTCATTTCTCTGAAAGACATGATTACCTGGGTGAAATGTTAAATTCAATGATGCCACCAAATCTGTACGAGGATAAACAAAAAAAAGGAAATTTTGAGGATGTCACTTTGCCGTAGCTAGAAATATTGCATGCTTTACTAATTATGAGTACGAATAATGGTGTCTGTTATATTTGCTAGAAATATTGCATGCTTTACTAATTATGAGTACGAATAATGGTGTCTGTTATATTTGCTGCTAGGCGACAAATGGTCATGAAGAAAACTTCCCACTGGGATTTCCTTGGAAAATAGCTGAAGTTCACTTGTGGCTGACGGATACTATCTTATCATCTTTTTTTCTATAATAAATTTTTATTTTGGGAAATGTACATTTACATCCACATTATTATGAGAGGTTTCAGTTGCTAAATGGATCAGTTCCCTGTTAGTACTTAAATAGTGTATCATTGCATATTATGTATGGATTCTTTTCACTTACTCAAATAGATGAACATGCTTAATTATGTGATGGACTGATGGTATGCATTGAACTCAGGAGCTTATTTTATGGTGTCCATGTTTTTATTTCAGCTACAGCAGATTCTTGATTCTTTCATAATATTTGTTGCTCAACAAACTGCGGCTGATATTGGCACTGTAAACATTGAAATGCCAGTACTGCACCGAGTGTCCACATCATCCTTTAAAATTCAGTGGACACAATATAGTCCTTCTCATATTCGCATAGTGCCCTTTCCAACTCGTGAGTATACTGATGATGAATTCCAGTCCATCGTCAAGACTGTCATGGGAATATTGTATGTAATACTTTCTTCTGAAACTATGTTTCTCATCAATCGCAATATATATATATATATCTTCTTATTATAGACGACTACTAAATGAGTTTCACATTGGCACCATTTACTGGTTATGTTTGTAAACCTAGCTGATATATGTTTTCTAACTTTGAAACGGCGAATATCTTGTATGCCTTAAATTGTTAGTTTGTTACTTCCGGTAAATAATGATAATCAAAGGTTGATCTTTTGTCTAACTGTTTGAGATCTTCTTGAATCCTATTTAAGTAGCATGCGCTTGAAAAGCTACCATGAATACTCCACATTTTTATGAAGTGGATGAATAGTGACCTCTAACAAATATATATGAGTGTGACCTCTTTTTTTACAGAAGATTATAGGCGGAAAATCTTTAACTCAATAATTCAACGAGTGAAGTAAACAATGAAGAAACCTTATGCTTGAACTCTGCTTCTGTCTGTTATATTACTAACAGGTAAATAGCTTTATGCTTTGTTTCCCCATTGGTGTTTGCATATAACAGGGCCTCTACCATCTTTTGTTGAGCAGGTACATTTTAGGTTTCCTCTATCCAGTTTCTCGCCTTATAAGTTATTATGTTTTTGAGAAGGTCAGTAATGAATATTAAAATTCCAAGATCCATCTAGTGTTGCTTTAAGATTATCTTACCTAACATTTGTCCTCATACTTGTTTTCAAACGTGTTAGGAGCAAAAGATAAGAGAAGGATTGTGTATGATGGGGCTAAAGGATGAAGTTTTCCATATTTCTTGGTTGCTTATCTATTCACTGCAGGTGACCCTGATCCCTTTTAGGGTCTATAACCTCTTAGGGTTGTACATGCTGCTGTTCCTCTTTCTTCTGACTGTTGAATTGTAGGAGGGTTGGCTAGTTACTACGTTTCTTTATCCCATCATTTAGTCTTGGATAGTTCTAATGTTGCTATCAAGAAGCAAAAAATTGAATGTTTGCTCTCATTAATAACAACGCCAATCTTCATAAATATTTCATAACTGGAAGGTTGAGTGATTAACTATTTTTATGTTCTTGAACCTTTCGCAGTATGCAATCTCGGCTGCCATAATTACTGTCTCTGCTATGAGTAGCCTGTTGAAACTTGAAGTACAGTGACAAGTCTCTGGTGTTCACTTACTTTTTTGTGTTTGGGATCAGTGCAATCATGCTGTCATTTCTCATATCAACATTCTTTTCTCGAGCAAAAACGGCTGTGGCACAGGTATTGAAAGCCGAGACCACCAGTTTTTTGAATGCACCTATTCCCAGGCGCGTACCCAGCATGCCCAGGCGCGTGCTCAGCATGCCCAGGCACGTGCCCAGCATGCCCAGGCGCGTGCCCAGCATGCGCAGGCGCGCGCCCAGCATGCCCAGGCGCGCGCCCAGCATGCCCAGGCGCGCGCCAAACATGCCCAGGCGCGCGCCCAACATGCCCAGGTGTGTGCCCAGCATGCCCAGGCGCGCGCCCAGCATGCCCAGGCATGTGCCCAGTGATGTAGACCGAGTGGCACAGGCATATTTTGAGCGGTTTGACAGGAAATCCGATTCCGGCGCAATTTGACAATTTTTTGAGTTTTTGAGTTCCCGATGTCCGATTTTGGGCCATAACACCCTATTTTGAGCGGAACGACGAAACGATTCGAAATCACGAGCTTCGCTCGTGAAGTATGGCGTTTTTGGGCCACGCGCGTACCCACCATGCCCAGGCGCGTACCCAGCATGCCCAGGCGCGTGCTCAGCATGCCCAGGCACGAGCCCAGCATGCCCAGGCGCGTGCCCAGCATGCGCAGGCGCGCGCCCAGCATGCCCAGGCGCGCGCCAAACATGCCCAGGCGCGCGCCCAACATGCCCAGGTGTGTGCCCAGCATGCCCAGGCGCGCGCCCAGCATGCCCAGGCATGTGCCCAGTGATGTAGACCGAGTGGCACAGGCATATTTTGAGCGGTTTGACAGGAAATCCGATTCCGGCGCAATTTGACAATTTTTTGAGTTTTTGAGTTCCCGATGTCCGATTTTGGGCCATAACACCCTATTTTGAGCGGAACGACGAAACTTTCCGAAATCACAAGCTTCGCTCGTGAAGTATGGCGTTTTTGGGCCACGCGCGTACCCAGCATGCCCAGGCGCGTACCCAGCATGCCCAGGCGCGTACCCAGCATGCCCAGGCGCGTGCTCAGCATGCCCAGGCGCGTGCTCAGCATGCCCAGGCACGTGCCCAGCATGCCCAGGCGCGTGCCCAGCATGCGCAGGCGCGTGCCCAGCATGCGCAGGCGCGCGCCCAGCATGCCCAGGCGCGCGCCAAACATGCCCAGGCGCGCGCCCAACATGCCCAGGTGTGTGCCCAGCATGCCCAGGCGCGCGCCCAGCATGCCCAGGCATGTGCCTAGTGATGTAGACCGAGTGGCATAGGCATATTTGGAGCGGTTTGACAGGAAATCCGATTCCGGCGCAATTTGACAGTTTTTTGAGTTTTTGAGTTCCCGATGTCTGATTTTGGGCCATAACACCCTATTTTGAGCGGAACGACGAAACGATCCGAAATCACTAGCTTCGCTCGTGAAGTATGGCGTTTTAAGGCCACGGCGCGTGCTCAGCATGCCCAGCCGCGTCCCGCTCGCGTTTGAACCGTGTCCCAGCCGCGTCGGAACCGTGTCCCAGCCGTGTCGTGTCTAAGCCGCGTCGAAACCGTGTCCCAGCTGTCCAAGCCGCATCGGAACCGTGTCCCAGCCGTGTCCGAACCGTGTCCCAGCCGCGTCGGAACCGTATCCGTGTCCCAACCGTGTCAGAACCGTGTCCCAGCCGCGTCTGAACCGTATCCGAACCGTGTCCCGGCCGCGTCGGAACCGTGTCCCAACCGTGTCGGAACCGTATCCCAGCTGCGTCGGAATCGTGTCCCAGCCGTGTCCCAACCGCGTCCGAACCATTTCCCAGCCGCGTCGGAACCGTATCCGTGTCCCAGCCGTGTCTGAACCGCGTCGGAACCGTGTTGGATCCGTGTGGCAGCCGTGTCGGAACCGTGTCGCATCTGTGTGCCAGTGGCATCCGAACCGTGTTGGATCCCAGTGCCGTCCCAGCCGTGTCGGAGTGTGGAGCTCGATGCCAATATTACATTTTTTTTTGATGAAGATGCCAATATTACATGTAGATCCCAACAACGTCATAATTTTTTTTAGTCTGGTGCTTGATCTGCTTTGAAATTGCTGAATGATAGATCCTTACCCGAGGTTGTAATTCCTTCCATTACGTCATGGCTTGTTATGTTTCACTCCGGTGCTGATCTGCTCTGAAGCGCTCTACAAATTTCGACGCCTCCAAACTGAGCCTTTGCTATTGCTTTCATCGTGCAACTCTTCACCCTAATTTTGTTTTTGAGATCCTTACGTCGCTTGCTGGAATTCAGGGTAGGATTCGGTCCTCAATGTTTATTGGGCCAATAAGAATCAATCCTTGGGCCTCCTCTTCAGCTAGCCCATCGGCCGCTGGTGACTCACTGCTGACTAGTGGCCTAGATATATTTCTCAATCCCATGCCAAGTTTCTCGAGGCCCATTATTTCCATCTCCCCTGGCCCAATTCTCCGTAGCCAATTAATATCATACACGACTAGGAAGATGAAAAAAGGATGATGAGGATGATGGTACGGTGAAGAAGAAGATCAGATGGTGTCATAGTCGAACGAAGCCTCAGGGACATGGATGAGTCTTCACAGAAGAAACATCATGGCATACTAACGGGAGTGGGGACAAAGTCAAAAATGCAATCTCAAAGGTGAAGAAGGCCATCACTGGCAAGTCATCACACCCAAAACCTCATCTCCTAAATAGCATAACAAGAGAACAACATACCATACCATCCATCATAAAAGCACTCCAACACTATCACTATCAGTTCTTATCAAAGAAAGCACCTTAGAGTAGTTTTATCAAACAAATAGGGTGCAATAAAGATCATGGCTTGAAAATCTTTAGAATACACTCTATGCCAAAAGTAGAAAACACATGAAATTTACCTAACGGGCAAGATCTCAACAGCATCTAAACGGCAAGAAACTCCTCTTCAATTGACCAACTGCATAGAACCTAGCAAACTCCTTCCTGCTTGATTCTCCGGAACAGCGCCATCACAACCACTTTATTCTCCATCGAGTACTTCGCCGTCGCAAGCCACTATACTTTGCGGGCACGTGTTCACCGACGAGTCAAGAAAGAGTGTGATCGAATATAATGAACAACGCCACTGTATTTATATTTTATAAAATGAAGCCGTAGTTTCTAAAGGTTTAGGGTTTAGGGTTTAGGGTTTAGGGTTTAGGATTTAGGGTTTAGGGTTTAGGGTTTAGGGTTTAGGGTTTAGTGGCTTGATGTATGCGATGGTGTGTACTAGGCCAGACATTGCACATGCGATGGGAGTAGTAAGTCGATTTATTGGCAATCCGTGGAAAAAGCATTGGGAACCGGTAAAAAAGAACTTGAGGTACTTGAAGGGGACCACTGAGCATGCCTTGTGTTTTGAAGGCAGGAAAGTTAATTTAGCATGATATGTTGATGCAGATTTGGCATCAAGTGATCTTGACAAGAGGAGAAGTACAACCGGATATGTCTTCACATTATGTGGTACTGCTATCTCTTGGCCGTCAAAGTTGCAGAAGATTGTTGCATTGTCTACTGTTGAAGCTGAATATGTTGCAGAAGATTGTTGCATTGGGAAAGGAGCAAGGGGGTAGTACTCATTACAGTGATAGTCAGAGTGCCATCCACTTGGCCAAGAACCCTGCATTTCATTCAAGGACCAAGCACATAGAGCTGAAGTATCACTATTTACGCCATTTACTGGAGAAGAAGATCTTGCAACTAATGAAGATTGATGGAAGTAAAAATCCTGCTGACATGTTAACTAAGATTGTGACCTTAGAGAAGTTGAAGCTATGCATATATATGCATCGGTTCAAAAATTGTATTATGCATCGGGTCTTTAATATGCATCGGTTTTAGGAGAAACCGATGCATAAGGTATACAATATGCATCGGTTCGGTTAAAACTGTTGCTTATTGTTGACCTTATGCATCGGTTCGGTTAGAACCGTTGCATATTGTTTAACTTTAAGCATCAGTTTTTGTTGAACCGATGCATAAGATCAATTAAAAATTAGGTTTCTCGACTGAGCTGCTCAATTCCTCCATCTCACTTCCTTCGAATTCGCACTTGAACTTCGACGACTCTGATTTTGCTCCGATTCCGACGCTGCTCGATTCCATTCCCACGATGCTGCTTGATTTTTCTTCGACGACGCTTTTACATTCCGACGACGCCTTCATTCCATTGGTTGTGACGCTCGATTCCATTCCGGCGACGCCTTCGACGCTTTTCCATTCCGACTGAGCTGCTCAATTTCATTCCTACCGCCACTCCTTCTGGTACAAATCCCAGGTATGATATTGGGTCAAATTTGTTGAATTTGTGTGTGTTTAGGGTTCATGGTGACATGTAATCCGATTTGGGGGGTGTTGTCTAGGCTTGTTGAATCCATTTTTTGGGCTATGATTTAGTATGTTGGGCGCGCGCCTGGGCATGTTGGGCGCGCCCCTGGGCATGCTGGCCGCGCGCCTGGGCATGCTGGGCACACGCATGGGCATGCTGGGCGCGCGCCTGCGCATGCTGGGCACGCGCCTGGGCATGCTGGGCACGTGCCTGGGCATGCTGAGCACGCGCCTGGGCATGCTGGGTACGCGCGTGGCCCAAAAACGCCATACTTCACGAGCGAAGCTTGTGATTTCGGATCGTTTCATCGTTCCGCTCAAAATAGGATGTTATGGCCCAAAATCGGACATCGGGAACTCAAAAACTCAAAAAACTATCAAATTGCGCCGGAATCGGATTTCCTGTCAAACCGCTCCAAATATGCCTGTGCCACTCGGTCTACATCACTGGGCACATGCCTGGGCATGTTGGGCGCGCGCCTGGGCATGCTGGGCACACACCTGGGCATGTTGGGCGCGCGCCTGGGCATGTTGGGCGCGCCCCTGGGCATGCTGGCCGCGCGCCTGGGCATGCTGGGCACACGCATGGGCATGCTGGGCGCGCGCCTGCACATGCTGGGCACGCGCCTGGGCATGCTGGGCACGTGCCTGGGCATGCTGAGCACGCGCCTGGGCATGCTGGGTACGCGCGTGGCCCAAAAACGCCATACTTCACGAGCGAAGCTTGTGATTTCGGATCGTTTCGTCGTTCCGCTCAAAATAGGGTGTTATGCTGGGTACGCGCGTGGGCATGCTTGGTACGCGCCTGGGCATGCTGGGTACGCGCGTGGCCCAAAAACGCCATACTTCACGAGCGAAGCTTGTGATTTCGGATCGTTTCGTCGTTCCGCTCAAAATAGGGTGTTATGGCCCAAAATCGGACATCGGGAACTCAAAAACTCAAAAAACTGTCAAATTGCACAGGAATCGGATTTCCTGTCAAACCGCTCCAAATATGCCTGTGCCACTCGGTCTACATCACTGGGCACATGCCTGGGCATGCTGGGCGCGCGCCTGGGCATGCTGGGCACACACCTGGGCATGTTGGGCGCGCGCCTGGGCATGCTGGGCGCACGCATGGGCATGCTGGGCGCGCGCCTGCGCATGCTGGGCACGCGCCTGGGCATGCTGGGCACGTGCCTGGGCATGCTGAGCACGCGCCTGGGCATGCTGGGTACGCGCCTGGGCATGGTGGGTACGCGCGTGGCCCAAAAACGCGATACTTCACGAGCGAAGCTTGTGATTTCGGATCGTTTCGTTGTTCCGCTCAAAATAGGGTGTTATGGCCCAAAATCGGACATCGGGAACTCAAAAACTCAAAAAACTGTCAAATTGCGCCGGAATCGGATTTCCTGTCAAACCGCCCCAAATATGCCTGTGCCACTCGGTCTACATCACTGGGCACATGCCTGGGCATGTTGGGCGCGCGCCTGGGCATGCTGGGCACACACCTGGGCATGTTGGGCGCGCGCCTGGGCATGTTGGGCGCGCCCCTGGGCATGCTGGCCGCACGCCTGGGCATGCTGGGCACACGCATGGGCATGTTGGGCGCGCGCCTGCGCATGCTGGGCACACGCCTGGGCATGCTGGGCACGTGCCTGGGCATGCTGAGCACGCGCCTGGGCATGCTGGGTACGCGCGTGGCCCAAAAACGCCATACTTCACGAGCGAAGCTAGTGATTTCGGATCGTTTCGTCGTTCCGCTCAAAATAGGGTGTTATGGCCCAAAATCAGACATCGGGAACTCAAAAACTCAAAAAACTGTCAAATTGCGCCGGAATCGGATTTCCTGTCAAACCGCTCCAAATATGCCTGTGCCACTCGGTCTACATCACTAGGCACATGCCTGGGCATGCTGGGCGCGCGCCTGGGCATGCTGGGCACACACCTGGGCATGTTGGGCGCGCGCCTGGGCATGTTTGGCGCGCGCCTGGGCATGCTGGGCGCGCGCCTGCGCATGCTGGGCACGCGCCTGGGCATGCTGGGCACGTGCCTGGGCATGCTGAGCACGCGCCCGGGCATGCTGAGCACGCGCCTGGGCATGCTGGGTACGCGCCTGGGCATGCTGGGTACGCGCCTGGGCATGCTGGGTACGCGCGTGGCCCAAAAACGCCATACTTCACGAGCGAAGCTTGTGATTTCGGAAAGTTTCGTCGTTCCGCTCAAAATAGGGTGTTATGGCCCAAAATCGGACATCGGGAACTCAAAAACTCAAAAAATTGTCAAATTGCGCCGGAATCGGATTTCGTGTCAAACCGCTCAAAATATGCCTGTGCCACTCGGTCTACATCACTGGGCACATGCCTGGGCATGCTGGGCGCGCGCCTGGGCATGCTGGGCACACACCTGGGCATGTTGGGCGCGCGCCTGGGCATGTTTGGCGCGCGCCTGGGCATGTTTGGCGCGCGCCTGGGCATGCTGGGCGCGCGCCTGCGCATGCTGGGCACGCGCCTGGGCATGCTGGGCTCGTGCCTGGGCATGCTGAGCACGCGCCTGGGCATGCTGGGTACGCGCCTGGGCATGGTGGGTACGCGCGTGGCCCAAAAACGCCATACTTCACGAGCGAAGCTCGTGATTTCGAATCGTTTCGTCGTTCCGCTCAAAATAGGGTGTTATGGCCCAAAATCGGACATCGGGAACTCAAAAACTCAAAAAATTGTCAAATTGCGCCGGAATCGGATTTCCTGTCAAACCGCTCAAAATATGCCTGTGCCACTCGGTCTACATCACTGGGCACATGCCTGGGCATGTTGGGCGCGCGCCTGGGCATGCTGGGCACACACCTGGGCATGTTGGGCGCGCGCCTGGGCATGTTGGGCGCGCCCCTGGGCATGCTGGCCGCACGCCTGGGCATGCTGGGCACACGCATGGGCATGTTGGGCGCGCGCCTGCGCATGCTGGGCACACGCCTGGGCATGCTGGGCACGTGCCTGGGCATGCTGAGCACGCGCCTGGGCATGCTGGGTACGCGCGTGGCCCAAAAACGCCATACTTCACGAGCGAAGCTAGTGATTTCGGATCGTTTCGTCGTTCCGCTCAAAATAGGGTGTTATGGCCCAAAATCAGACATCGGGAACTCAAAAACTCAAAAAACTGTCAAATTGCGCCGGAATCGGATTTCCTGTCAAACCGCTCCAAATATGCCTGTGCCACTCGGTCTACATCACTAGGCACATGCCTGGGCATGCTGGGCGCGCGCCTGGGCATGCTGGGCACACACCTGGGCATGTTGGGCGCGCGCCTGGGCATGTTTGGCGCGCGCCTGGGCATGCTGGGCGCGCGCCTGCGCATGCTGGGCACGCGCCTGGGCATGCTGGGCACGTGCCTGGGCATGCTGAGCACGCGCCCGGGCATGCTGAGCACGCGCCTGGGCATGCTGGGTACGCGCCTGGGCATGCTGGGTACGCGCCTGGGCATGCTGGGTACGCGCGTGGCCCAAAAACGCCATACTTCACGAGCGAAGCTTGTGATTTCGGAAAGTTTCGTCGTTCCGCTCAAAATAGGGTGTTATGGCCCAAAATCGGACATCGGGAACTCAAAAACTCAAAAAATTGTCAAATTGCGCCGGAATCGGATTTCGTGTCAAACCGCTCAAAATATGCCTGTGCCACTCGGTCTACATCACTGGGCACATGCCTGGGCATGCTGGGCGCGCGCCTGGGCATGCTGGGCACACACCTGGGCATGTTGGGCGCGCGCCTGGGCATGTTTGGCGCGCGCCTGGGCATGTTTGGCGCGCGCCTGGGCATGCTGGGCGCGCGCCTGCGCATGCTGGGCACGCGCCTGGGCATGCTGGGCTCGTGCCTGGGCATGCTGAGCACGCGCCTGGGCATGCTGGGTACGCGCCTGGGCATGGTGGGTACGCGCGTGGCCCAAAAACGCCATACTTCACGAGCGAAGCTCGTGATTTCGAATCGTTTCGTCGTTCCGCTCAAAATAGGGTGTTATGGCCCAAAATCGGACATCGGGAACTCAAAAACTCAAAAAATTGTCAAATTGCGCCGGAATCGGATTTCCTGTCAAACCGCTCAAAATATGCCTGTGCCACTCGGTCTACATCACTGGGCACATGCCTGGGCATGCTGGGCGCGCGCCTGGGCATGCTGGGCACACACCTGGGCATGTTGGGCGCGCGCCTGGGCATGTTTGGCGCGCGCCTGGGCATGCTGGGCGCGCGCCTGCGCATGCTGGGCACGCGCCTGGGCATGCTGGGCACGTGCCTGGGCATGCTGAGCACGCGCCTGGGCATGCTGGGTACGCGCCTGGGCATGGTGGGTACGCGCGTGGCCCAAAAACGCCATACTTCACGAGCGAAGCTTGTGATTTCGAATCGTTTGGTCGTTCCGCTCAAAATAGGGTGTTATGGCCCAAAATTGGACATCGGGAACTCAAAAACTCAAAAAATTGTCAAATTGCGCCGGAATCGGATTTCCTGTCAAACCGCTCAAAATATGCCTGTGCCACTCGGTCTACATCACTGGGCACATGCCTGGGCATGCTGGGCGCGCGCCTGGGCATGCTGGGCACACACCTGGGCATGTTGGGCGCGCGCCTGGGCATGTTTGGCGCGCGCCTGGGCATGCTGGGCGCGCGCCTGCGCATGCTGGGCACGCGCTTGGGCATGCTGGGCACGTGCCTGGGCATGCTGAGCACGCGCCTGGGCATGCTGGGTACGCGCCTAGGCATGCGGGGTACGTGCGTGGCCCAAAAATGCCATACTTCACGAGCGAAGCTTGTGATTTCGGATCATTTCTTCGTTCCGCTCAAAATAGGGTGTTATCGCCAAATATCGGACATCGGGAACTCAAAAACTCAAAAAATTATCAAATTGCGCCTGAATCGGATTTCCTGTCAAACCGCTCCAAATATGCCTGTGCCACTCGGTCTACATCACTGGGCACATGCCTGGGCATGCTGGGCGCGCGCCTGGGCATGCTGGGCACACACCTGGGCATGTTGGGCGCGCGCCTGGGCATGTTTGCGGCGCGCCTGGGCATGCTGGGCGCGCGCCTGCGCATGCTGGGCACGCGCCTGGGCATGCTGGGCACGTGCCTGGGCATGCTGAGCACGCGCCTGGGCATGCTGGGTACGCGCCTGGGCATGGTGGGTACGCGCGTGGCCCAAAAACGCCATACTTCACGAGCGAAGCTTGTGATTTCGGATCGTTTCGTCGTTCCGCTCAAAATAGGGTGTTATGGCCCAAAATCGGACATCGGGAACTCAAAAACTAAAAAAATTGTCAAATTGCGCCTGAATCGGATTTCCTGTCAAACCGCTCCAAATATGCCTGTGCCACTCGGTCTACATCACTGGGCACATGCCTGGGCATGCTGGGCGCGCGCCTGGGCATGCTGGGCACACACCTGGGCATGTTGGGCGCGCGCTTGGGCATGTTTGGCGCGCGCCTGGGCATGCTGGGCGCGCGCCTGCGCATGCTGGGCACGCGCCTGGGCATGCTGGGCACGTGCCTGGGCATGCTGAGCACGCGCCTGGGCATGCTGGGTACGCGCCTGGGCATACGCCTGGGCATCATGGGCACACCCCTGGGCATGTTGGGCACGCACCAGGGCATCATGGGCACACGCCTGGGCATCATGGGCACACCCCTGGGCATGATGGGCACACGCATGGGCATCATGGGCACATGCATGGGCATCATGGGCACACCCCTGAGCATGTTGGGCACGCACCTGGGCATCATGGGCACCCGCTTGGGCATCATGGGCACACCCCTGGGCATGTTGGGCACGCACCAGGGAATCATGGGCACCCACCAGGGCATCATGGGCACACCCCTGGGCATCATGGGCACACCCCTGGGCATGATGGGCACGCGCCTGGGCATCATGGGCACACCCCTGGGCATGTTGGGCACGCACCTGGGCATCATGGGCACACGCTTGGGCATCATGGGCACACGCCTGGGCATCATGGGCACACCCCTGGGCATCATGGGCACACGCCTGGGCATGATGGGCACACGCCTGGGCATCATGGGCACACCCCTAGGCATCATGGGCACACCCCTGGGCATGATGGGCACACGCATGGGCATCATAGGCACACGACTGGGCATCATGGGCACACCCCTGGGCATCCTGGGCACACGCCTGGGCATCATGGGCACACCCCTGGGCATGTTGGGCACGCAGCAGGGCATCATAGGCACACGCCTGGGCATCATGGACACACGCCTGGGCATCATGGGCACACCCCTGGGCATCATGGGCACACCCCTGGGCATGATGGGCACACGCCTGGGCATGATGGGCACACGCCTGGGCATCATGGGCACACCCCTGGGCATGTTGGGCACGCGCCTAGGCACACGCCTGGGCATGATGGGCACACCCCTGGGCATGATGGGCACACCCCTGGGCATGATGGGCACACGCCTGGGCATGATGGGCACACGCATGGGCATGATGGGCACACGCCTGAGCATGATGGGCACCCGCCTGGGCATCATGGGCACACCCCTGGGCATCATGGGCACACCCCTGGGCATGATGGGCACACGCCTGGGCATGATGGGCACACGCCTGGGCATGATGGGCACACGCCGGGGCATCATGGGCACACACCTGGGCATCATGGGCACCCGCCTGGGCATCATGGGCACACCCCTGGGCATGTTGGGCACGCACCAGGGCATCATGGGCACCTGCCTGGGCATCATGGGCACACGCCTGGGCATGATGGGCACACGCCTGGGCATCATGGACACACCCCTAGGCATGTTGGGCACGCACCTGGGCATTATGGGCACACGCCTGGGCATCATGGGCACACCCCTGGGCATCATGGGCACACCCCTGGGCATCATGGGCACACCCCTGGGCATGATGGGCACACGCCTGGGCATGATGGGCACACGCCTGGGCATCATGGGCACACCCCTAGGCATCATGGGCACACCCCTGGGCATGATGGGCACACGCATGGGCATCATGGGCACACGCCTGGGCATGATGGGCACACCCCTGGGCATGATGGGCACACGCCTGGGCATGATGGGCACACGCCTGGGCATCATGGGCACACCCCTGGGCATGTTGGGCACGCACCTGGGCATCATGGGCACACGCCTGGGCATGATGGGCACCCGCCTGGGCATCATGGGCACACCCCTGGGCATCATGGGCACAAGTCTGGGCATCATGGGCACACCTCTGGGCCATGATGGGCACACGCCTGGGCATCATGGGCACACCCCTGGGCATCATGGGCACACGCCTGGGCATGATGGGCACACGCCTGCGCATCATGGGCACACCCCTGGGCATGTTGGGCACGCACCTGGGCATTGTGGGCACACGCCTGGGCATCATGGGCACACCCCTAGGCATCATGGGCACACCCCTGGGCATCATGGGCACACCCCTGGGCATGATGGGCACACGCCTGGGCATGATGGGCACACGTCTGGGCATCATGGGCATACCCTTGGGCATGTTGGGCACGCACCTGGGCATCATAGGCACACGCCTGGGCATCATGGACACACCCCTAGGCATGTTGGGCACGCACCTGGGCATTATGGGCACACGCCTGGGCATCATGGGCTCACCCCTGGGCATCATGGGCACACCCCTGGGCATCATGGGCACACCCCTGGGCATGATGGGCACACGCCTGGGCATGATGGGCACACGCCTGGGCATCATGGGCACACCCCTATGCATCATGGGCACACCCCCTGGGCATGATGGGCACACGCATGGGCATCATGGGCACACGCCTGGGCATGATGGGCACACCCCTGGGCATGATGGGCACACGCCTGGGCATGATGGGCACACGCCTGGGCATCATGGGCACACCCCTGGGCATGTTGGGCACGCACCTGGGCATCATGGGCACACGCCTGGGCATGATGGGCACCCGCCTGGGCATCATGGGCACACCCCTTGGCATGATGGGAACAAGTCTGGGCATCATGGGCACACCTCTGGGCATGTTGGGCACGCACCAGGGCATCATAGGCACACGCCTGGGCATCATGGACACACGCCTGGGCATCATGGGCACACCCCTGGGCATGATGGGCACACGCATGGGCATGATGAGCACACGCTTGGGCATCATGGGCACACCCCTGGGCATGTTGGGCACGCACCTGGGCATCATGGGCACACCCCTGGGCATGTTGGGCACGTACTAGGGCATCATGGGCACACGCATGGGCATCATGGGCACACGCCTTGGCATCATGGGCACACGCCTGGGCATCGTGGGCACATCCCTGGGCATGATGGGCACACGCCTGGGCATGATGGGCACACGCCTGGGTATAATGGGCACACCCCTGGGCATGTTGGGCACGCACCTGGGCATCATGGGCACACCCCTGGGCATCATGGGCGCACGCTAGGGCATCATGGGCACACGCTTGGGCATCATGGGCACACCCCTGGGCATCATGGGCACTCCCCTAGGCATGATGGGTACACGCCTGGGCATCATGGGCACACCCCTGTGCATGTTGGGCACGCACCTGGGCATCATGGGCACATGCCTGGGCATGATGGGCACACGCCTGGGCATCATGGGCACACGCCTGGGAATGATGGGCACACACTTGGGCATCATGGGCACATCCCTAGGCATGATGGGCAGACGCCTGGGCATCATGGGCACACGCCTAGGCATCATGGGCCCACCCCTGGGCATGTTGGGCACGCACCTGGGCATGATGGGCACACGCCTGGGCATCATGGGCACACCCTGGGCATGTTGGGCACGCACTAGGGCATCATGGGCACACGCATGGGCATCATGGGCACACGCCTGGGCATCATGGGCACTCGCCTGGGCATCATGGGCACACCCCTGGGCATGATGGGCACACGCCTGGGCATCATGGGCACACGCCTGGGCATCATGGGCACACCCCTGGGCATGTTGGGCACGCACCTGGGCATCATGGGCACATGCCTGGGCATCATGCGCACATCCTTGGGCATGTTGGGCACGCACCAGGGCATCATGGGCACACGCCTGGGCATCATGGGCACACCCCTGGGCATCATGGGCACACCCCTGGGCATGTTGGGCACGCACCTGGGCATCATGGGCACACGCCTGGGCATCATGGGCACACCCCTGGGCATGTTGGGCACGCACCAAGGCATCATGGGCACACCCCTGGGCATGTTGGGCACGCACCAGGGCATCATGGGCACACGCCTGGGCATCATGGGCACACGCCTGGGCTTCATGGGCACACCCCTGGGCATGATGGGCACACGCATGGGCATCATGGGCACACGCCTGGGCATCATGGGCACACCCCTGGGCATGTTGGGCACGCACCTGGGCATCATGGGCACCCGCCTGGGCATCATGGGCACACCCCTGGGCATGTTGGGCACGCACCAGGGCATCATGGGCACCCGCCTGGGCATCATGGGCACCCGCCTGGGCATCATGGGCACACCCCTGGGCATCATGGGCACACCCCTGGGCAAGATGGGCACACGCCTGGGCATGATGGGCACACGCCTGGGCATCATGGGCACACCCCTGGGCATGTTGGGCACGCACCTGGGCATTATGGGCACACGCCTGGGCATCAAGGGCACACCCCTGGGCATCATGAGCACACCCCTGGGCATCATGGGCACACCCCTGGGCATGATGGGCACACGCCTGGGCATGATGGGCACACGCCTGGGCATCATGGGCACACCCTAGGCATCATGGGCACACCCCTGGGCTTGATGGGCACACGAATGGGCATCATGGGCACACGCCTGGGCATCATGGGCACACCCCTGGGCATGATGGGCACACGCCTGGGCATCATGGGCACACGCCTGGGCATCATGGGCACATCCCTGGGCATGTTGGGCACGCACCAGGGCATCCTAGGCACACGCCTGGGCATCATGGACACACGCCTGGGCATCATGGGCACACCCCTGGGCATCATGGGCACACGCATGGGCATCATGGGCACACGCCTGGGCATCATGGGCACACCCCTGGGCATGTTGGGCACGCACCTGGGCATCATGGGCACACGCCTGGGCATCATGGGCACACCCGTGGGCATGTTGGGCACGCACCAGGGCATCATGGGCACTCGCCTGGGCATCATGGGCACACGCCTGGGCATGATGGGCATACGCCTGGGCATCTTGGGCACACCCCTGGGCATGTTGGGCACGCACCAGGGCATCATGGGCACACGCCTGGGCTTCATGGGCACACCCCTGGGCATGATGGGCACACGCATGGGCATCATGGGCACATGCATGGGCATCATGGGCACACCCCTGGGCATGTTGGGCACGCACCTGGGCATCATGGGCACCCGCTTGGGCATCATGGGCACACCCCTGGGCATCATGGGCACACCCATGGGCATGATGGGCACGCGCCTGGGCATCATGGGCACACCCCTGGGCATGTTGGGCACACACCTGGGCATCATGGGCACACGCTTGGGCATCATGGGCACACGCCTGGGCATCATGGGCACACCCCTGGGCATCATGGGCACACGCCTGGGCATGATGGGCACACGCCTGGGCATCATGGGCACACCCCTATGCATCATGGGCACACCCCTGGGCATGATGGGCACACGCATGGGCATCATGGGCACACGACTGGGCATCATGGGCACACCCCTGGGCATCCTGGGCACACGCCTAGGCATCATGGGCACACCCCTGGGCATGTTGGTCACGCAGCAGGGCATCATAGGCACACGCCTGGGCATCATGGACACACGCCTGGGCATCATGGGCACACCCCTGGGCATCATGGGCACACCCCAGGGCATGATGGGCACACGCCTGGGCATGATGGGCACACGCCTGGGCATCATGGGCACACCCCTGGGCATGTTGGGCACGCGCCTGGGCACACGCCTGGGCATGATGGGCACACCCCTGGGCATGATGGGCACACCCCTGGGCATGATGGGCACACGCCTGGGCATGATGGGCACACGCATGGGCATGATGGGCACACGCCTGAGCATGATGGGCACCCGCCTGGGCATCATGGGCACACCCCTGGGCATCATGGGCACACCCCTGGGCATGATGGGCACACGCCTGGGCATGATGGGCACACGCCTGGGACTGATGGGCACACGCCTAGGCATCATGGGCACACAACTGGGCATCATGGGCACCCGCCTGGGCATCATGGGCACACCCCTGGGCATGTTGGGCACGCACCGGGGCATCATGGGCACCTGCCTGGGCATCATGGGCACACGACTGGGCATGATGGGCACACGCCTGGGCATCATGGACACACCCCTAGGCATGTTGGGCACGCACCTGGGCATCATGGGCACACCCGTCTGGGCATCATGGGCACACTCGTCTGGGCATCATGGTCACCCGCCTGGGCATCATGGGCACCTGCCTGGGCATCATGGGCACACGCCTGGGCATGATGGGCACACGCCTGGGCATCATGGGCACACCCCTGGGCATGTTGGGCACGAACCTGGGCATTATGGGCACACCCATGGGCATCATGGGCACACCCATGGGCATCATGGGCACACCCATGGGCATCATGGGCACACGCCTGGGCATCATGGGCACACCCCTAGGCATGATGGGCACACGCCTGGGCATCATGGGCACACGCCTGGGCATCATGGCCACACCCCTGGGCATGATGGGCACACGCCTGGGCATGATGGGCACACGCCTGGGCATCATGGGCACACCCCTAGGCATCATGGGCACACCCCTGGGTATGATGGGCACACGCATGGGCATCATGGGCACACGCCTGGGCATCATGGGCACACCCCTAGGCATGATGGGCACACGCCTGGGCATCATGGGCACACGCCTGGGCATCATGGGCACATCCCTGGGCATGTTGGGCACGCACCAGGGCATCCTAGGCACACGCCTGGGCATCATGGACACACGCCTGGGCATCATGGGCACACCCCTGGGCATCATGGGCACACGCATGGGCATCATGGGCACACGCCTGGGCATCATGGGCACACCCCTGGGCATGTTGGGCACGCACCTGGGCATCATGGGCACACCCCTGGGCATCATGGGCACACCCCTGGGCATGATGGACACACGCCTGGGCATGATGGGCACACGTCTGGGCATCATGTGCACACCCTTGGGCATCATGGGCACACCCCTGGGCATGTTGGGCACGCACCAGAGAATCATGGGCACCCACCTGGGCATCATGGGCACACCCCTGGGCATCATGGGCACACCCCTGGGCATGATGGGCACGCGCCTGGGCATCATGGGCACACCCCTGGGCATCTTGGGCACACCCCTGGGCATGTTGGGCACGCACCTGGGCATCATGGGCACACGCCTGGGCATCATGGGCACACCCGTGGGCATGTTGGGCACGCACCAGGGCATCATGGGCACTCGCCTGGGCATCATGGGCACACGCCTGGGCATCATGGGCATACGCCTGGGCATCATGGGCACACCCCTGGGCATGTTGGGCACGCACCAGGGCATCATGGGCACCCGCTTGGGCATCATGGGCACACCCCTGGGCATGTTGGGCACGCACCAGGGAATCATGGGCACCCACCTGGGCATCATGGGCACACCCATGGGCATCATGGGCACACCCCTGGGCACGATGGGCACGCGCCTGGGCATCATGGGCACACCCCTGGGCATGTTTGGCACGCACCTGGGCATCATGGGCACACGCCTGGGCATCATGGGCACACCCCTGGGCATCATGGGCACACGCCTGGGCATGATGGGCACACGCCTGGGCATCATGGGCACACCCCTAGGCATCATGGGCACACCCCTGGGCATGATGGGCACACGCATGGGCATCATGGGCACACGACTGGGCATCATGGGCACACCCCTGGGCATCCTGGGCACACGCCTGGGCATCATGGGCACACCCCTGGGCATGTTGGGCACGCAGCAGGGCATCATAGGCACACGCCTGGGCATCATGGACACACGCATGGGCATCATGGGCACACCCCTGGGCATCATGGACACACGCCTGGGCATCATGGACACACGCCTGGGCATCATGGGCACACCCCTGGGCATCATGGGCACACGCCTGGGCATCATGGGCACACCCCTGGGCATGATGGGCACACGCCTGGGCATCATGGGCACACGCCTGGGCATCATGGGCACACGCCTGGGCACACCCCTGGGCATGATGGGCACAGGCCTGGGCATCATGGGCACACCCCTGGGCATGATGGGCACACGCCTGGGCATCATGGGCACACGCCTGGGCATCATGGGCACACGCCTGGGCACACCCCTGGGCATGATGGGCACAGGCCTGGGCATCATGGGCACATGCCTGGGCATGATGGGCACACCCCTGGGCATGATGGGCACACGCCTGGGCATCATGGGCACACGCCTGGGCATGATGGGCACACGCCTGAGCATGATGGGCACACGCCTGGGCATCATGGGCACACCTCTGGGCATGTTGGGCACGCACCTGGGCATCATGGGCACTTGCCTGGGCATGATGGGCACCCGCCTGGGCATCATGGGCACACCCCTGGGCATGATGGGCACACGTCTGGGCATCATGGGCACACCCCTGGGCATGTTGGGCACGCACCAGGGCATCATGGGCACACCCGTCTGGGCATCATGGGCACACCCGTCTGGGCATCATGGGCACACCCCTGGGCATGTTGGGCACGCACCAGGGCATCATGGGCACAACCGTCTGGGCATCATGGGCACACCCGTCTGGGCATCATGGGCACCTGCCTGGGCATCATGGGCACACGCCTGGGCATGATGGGCACACGCCTGGGCATCATGGGCACACCCCTGGGCATGTTGGGCACGCACCTGGGCATTATGGGCACACGCTTGGGCATCATGGGCACACCCATGGGCATCATGGGCACACCCCTGGGCATCATGGCCACACCCCGGGGCATGATGGGCACACGCCTGGGAATGATGGGCACACGCCTGGGCATCATGGGCACACCCCTAGGCATCATGGGCACACCCCTGGGTATGATGGGCACACGCATGGGCATCATGGGCACACGCCTGGGCATCATGGGCACACCCCTAGGCATGATGGGCACATGCCTGGGCATCATGGGCACACGCCTGGGCATCATGGGCACATCCCTGGGCAAGTTGGTCACGCACCAGGGCATCCTAGGCACACGCCTGGGCATCATGGACACACGCCTGGGCATCATGGGCACACCCCTGGGCATCATGGGCACACGCATGGGCATCATGGGCACACGCCTGGGCATCATGGGCACACCCCTGGGCATGTTGGGCACGCACCTGGGCATCATGGGCACACCCCTGGGCATCATGGGCACACCCCTGGGCATGATGGACACACGCCTGGGCATGATGGGCACACGTCTGGGCATCATGGGCACACCCTTGGGCATGTTGGGCACGCACCTGGGCATCATAGGCACACGCCTGGGCATGATGGGCACACGCCTGGGCATCATAGGCACACCCCTGGGCATCATGGGCACACGCCTGGGCATGTTGGGCACACGCCTGCGCATCATGGGCACACCCCTGGGCATGTTGGGCACGCACCTGGGCATCATGGGCACACCCGTCTGGGCATCATGGGCACACCCGTCTGGGCATCATGGGCACCCGCCTGGGCATCATGGGCACACCCGTCTGGGCATCATGGGCACACCCGTCTGGGCATCATGGGCACCCGCCTGGGCATCATGGGCACACGCCTGGGCATGATGGGCACACGCCTGGGCATCATGGGCACACCGCTGGGCATGTTGGGCACGCACCTGGGCATTATGGGCACACGCTTGGGCATCATGGGCACACCCATGGGCATCATGGGCACACCCCTGGGCATCATGGCCACACCCCTGGGCATGATGGGCACACGCCTGGGCATGATGGGCACACGCCTGGGCATCATGGGCACACCCCTAGGCATCATGGGCACACCCCTGGGTATGATGGGCACACGCATGGGCATCATGGGCACACGCCTGTGCATCATGGGCACACCCCTAAGCATGATGGGCACACGCCTGGGCATCATGGGCACACGCCTGGGCATCATGGGCACATCCCTGGGCATGTTGGGCACGCACCAGGGCATCCTAGGCACACGCCTGGGCATCATGGGCACACCCCTGGGCATCATGGGCACACGCATGGGCATCATGGGCACACGCCTGGGCATCATGGGCACACCTCTGGGCATGTTGGGCACGCACCTGGGCCATGGGCACTTGCCTGGGCATGATGGGCACCCACCTGGGCATCATGGGCACACCCCTGGGCATGATGGGCACACGTCTGGGCATCATGGGCACACCCCTGGGCATGTTGGGCACGCACCAGGGCATCATGGGCACACCCGTCTGGGCATCATGGGCACACCCGTCTGGGCATCATGGGCACCCGCCTGGGCATCATGGGCACCTGCCTGGGCATCATGGGCACCTGCCTGGGCATCATGGGCACACGCCTGGGCATGATGGGCACACGCCTGGGCATCATGGGCACACCCCTGGGCATGTTGGGCACGCACCTGGGCATTATGGGCACACGCTTGGGCATCATGGGCACACCCATGGGCATCATGGGCACACCCCTGGGCATCATGGCCACACCCCTGGGCATGATGGGCACACCCCTGGGCATGATGGGCACACGCCTGGGCATCATGGGCACACCCCTAGGCATCATGGGCACACCCCTGGGTATGTTGGGCACACGCATGGGCATCATGGGCACACGCCTGGGCATCATGGGCACACCCCTAGGCATGATGGGCACACGCCTGGGCATCATGGGCACACGCCTGGGCATCATGGGCACATCCCTGGGCATGTTGGGCACGCACCAGGGCATCCTTTGCACACGCCTGGGCATCATGGACACACGCCTGGGCATCATGGGCACACCCCTGGGCATCATGGGCACACGCATGGGCATCATGGGCACACGCCTGGGCATCATGGGCACACCCCTGGGCATGTTGGGCACGCACCTGGGCATCATGGGCACACCCCTGGGCATCATGGGCACACCCCTGGGCATGATGGACACACGCCTGGGCATGATGGGCACACGTCTGGGCATCATGGGCACACCCTTGGGCATGTTGGGCACGCACCTGGGCATCATAGGCACACGCCTGGGCATGATGGGCACACGCCTGGGAATCATGGGCACACCCCTGGGCATCATGGGCACACGCCTGGGCATGATGGGCACACGCCTGCGCATCATGGGCACACCCCTGGGCATGTTGGGCACGCACCTGGGCATCATGGGCACACCCGTCTGGGCATCATGGGCACACCCGTCTGGGCATCATGGGCACCCGCCTGGGCATCATGGGCACCCGCCTGGGCATCATGGGCACACGCCTGGGCATGATGGGCACACGTCTGGGCATCATGGGCACACCCTTGGGCATGTTGGGCACGCACCTGGGCATCATAGGCACACGCCTGGGCATGATGGGCACACGCCTGGGCATCATGGGCACACCCCTGGGCATCATGGGCACACCCGTCTGGGCATCATGGGCACACCCGTCTGGGCATCATGGGCACCCGCCTGGGCATCATGGGCACCCGCCTGGGCATCATGGACACCTGCCTGGGCATCATGGGCACACGCCTGGGCATGATGGGCACACGCCTGGGCATCATGGGCACAGCCCTGGGCATGTTGGGCACGCACCTGGGCATTATGGGCACACGCTTGGGCATCATGGGCACACCCATGGGCATCATGGGCACACCCCTGGGCATCATGGCCACACCCCTGGGCATGATGGGCACACGCCTGGGCATGATGGGCACACGCCTGGGCATCATGGGCACACCCCTAGGCATCATGGGCACACCCCTGGGTATGATGGGCACACGCATGGGCATCATGGGCACACGCCTGGGCATGATGGGCACACCCCTAGGCATGATGGGCACACGCCTGGGCATCATGGGCACACGCCTGGGCATCATGGGCACATCCCTGGGCATGTTGGGCACGCACCAGGGCATCCTAGGCACCCGCCTGGGCATCATGGACACACGCTTGGGCATCATGGGCACACCCCTGGGCATCATGGGCACACGCATGGGCATCATGGGCACACGCCTGGGCATCATGGGCACACCCCTGGGCATGTTGGGCACGCACTTGGGCATCATGGGCACACCCCTGGGCATCATGGGCACACCCCTGGGCATGATGGACACACGCCTGGGCATGATGGGCACACGTCTGGGCATCATGGGCACACCCTTGGGCATGTTGGGCACGCACCTGGGCATCATAGGCACACGCCTGGGCATGATGGGCACACGCCTGGGCATCATGGGCACACCCCTGGGCATCATGGGCACACGCCTGGGCATGATGGGCACACGCCTGCGCATCATGGGCACACCCCTGGGCATGTTGGGCACGCACCTGGGCATTATGGGCACACGCCTGGGCATCATGGGCACACCCCTGGGCATCATGGGCACACCCCTGGGCATCATGGGCACACCCCTGGGCATGATGGGCACACGCCTGGGCATGATGGGCACACGTCTGGGCATCATGGGCACACCCTTGGGCATGTTGGGCACGCACCTGGGCATCATAGGCACACGCCTGGGCATGATGGGCACACGCCTGGGCATCATGGGCACACCCCTGGGCATCATGGGCACACGCCTGGGCATGATGGGCACACGCCTGGGCATCATGGGCACACCCCTGGGCATGTTGGGCACGCACCTGGGCATCATGGGCACACGCCTGGGCATCATGGGCACACCCGTGGGCATGTTGGGCACGCACCAGGGCATCATGGGCACTCGCCTGGGCATCATGGGCACACGCCTGGGCATCATGGGCATACGCCTGGGCATCATGGGCACACCCCTGGGCATGTTGGGCACGCACCAGGGCATCATGGGCACACGCCTGGGCATCATGGGCACACCCCTGGGCATGATGGGCACACGCATGGGCATCATGGGCACATGCATGGGCATCATGGGCACACCCCTGGGCATGTTGGGCACGCACCTGGGCATCATGGGCACCCGCTTGGGCATCATGGGCACACCCCTGGGCATGTTGGGCACGCACCAGGGAATCATGGGCACCCACCTGGGCATCATGGGCACACCCCTGGGCATGATGGGCACGCGCCTGGGCATCATGGGCACACCCCTGGGCATGATGGGCACACCCCTGGGCATCATGAGCACACCCCTGGGCATGATGGGCACACGCCTGGGCATGATGGGCACACGCCTGGGCATCATGGGCACACCCCTAGGCATCATGGGCACGCGCCTGGGCATCATGGGCACACGCCTGGGCATGATGGGCAACCGCCTGGGCATCATGGGCACACCCCTGGGCATGATGGGCACAAGTATGGGCATCATGGGCACACCTCTGGGCATGTTGGGCACGCACCTGGGCATGATGGGCACCTGCCTGGGCATCATGGGCACACGCCTGGGCATGATGGGCACACGCCTGGGCATCATGGACACACCCCTAGGCATGTTGGGCACGCACCAGGGCATCATGGGCACCTGCCTGGGCATCATGGGCACACGCCTGGGCATGATGGGCACACGCCTGGGCATCATGGACACACCCCTAGGCATGTTGGGCACGCACCTGGGCATTATGGGCACACGCCTGGGCATCATGGGCACACCCCTGGGCATCATGGGCACACCCCTGGGCATCATGGGCACACCCCTGGGCATGATGGGCACACGCCTGGGCATGATGGGCACACGCCTGGGCATCATGGGCACACCCCTAGGCATCATGGGCACACGCCTGGGCATGATGGGCACACCCCTGGGCATGATGGGAACACGCCTGGGCATGATGGGCACACGCCTGGGCATCATGGGCACACCCCTGGGCATGTTGGGCACGCACCAGGGCATCATAGGCACACGCCTGGGCATCATGGACACACGCCTGGGCATCATGGGCACACCCCTGGGCATGATGGGCACACGCATGGGCATGATGGGCACACGCTTGGGCATCATGGGCACACCCCTGGGCATGTTGGGCACGCACCTGGGCATCATGGGCACACGCCTGGGCATCATGGGCACACCCCTGGGCAATTTGGGCACGCACAGGGGCATCATGGGCACACGCCAGGGCTTCATGGGCACACGCCTGGGCATCATGGGCACACCCCTGGGCATAATGGGCACACCCCTGGGCATGATGGGCACACGCCTGGGCATGATGGGCACACGCCTGGGCATCATGGGCACAACCCTGGGCATGATGGGCACACGCCTGGGCATGATGGGCACACGCCTGTGCATCATGGGCACACCCCTGGGCATGTTGGGCACGCGCCTGGGCATGATGGGCACACGCCTGGGCATGATGGGCACACCCCTGGGCATGATGGGCACACCCCTGGGCATGATGGGCACACGCCTGGGCATGATGGGCACACGCCTGGGCATGATGGGCACACGCCTGGGCATGATGGGCACACGCCTGAGCATGATGGGCACACGCCTGGGCATCATGGGCACACCTCTGGGCATGTTGGGCACGCACCTGGGCATCATGGGCACTTGCCTGGGCATGATGGGCACCCGCCTGGGCATCATGGGCACACCCCTGGGCATGATGGGCACACGTCTGGGCATCATGGGCACACCCATGGGCATGTTGGGCACGCACCAGGGCATCATGGGCACACCCGTCAGGGCATCATGGGCACACCCGTCTGGGCATCATGGGCACCCGCCTGGGCATCATGGGCACCTGCCTGGGCATCATGGGCACACGCCTGGGCATGATGGGCACACGCCTGGGCATCATGGGCACACCCCTGGGCATGTTGGGCACGCACCTGGGCATTATGGGCACACGCTTGGGCATCATGGGCACACCCATGGGCATCATGGGCACACCCCTGGGCATCATGGCCACACCCCTGGGCATGATGGGCACACGCCTGGGCATGATGGGCACACGCCTGGGCATTATGGGCACACCCCTAAGCATCATGGGCACACCCCTGGGTATGATGGGCACACGCATGGGCATCATGGGCACACGCCTGGTCATCATGGGCACTCCCCTAGGCATGATGGGCACACGCCTGGGCATCATGGGCACACGCCTGGGTATGATGGGCACACGCATGGGCATCATGGGCACACGCCTGGGCATCATGGGCACTCCCCTAGGCATGATGGGCACACGCCTGGGCATCATGGGCACACGCCTGGGCATCATGGGCACATCCCTGGGCATGTTGGGCACGCACCAGGGCATCCTAGGCACACGCCTGGGCATCATGGACACACGCCTGGGCATCATGGGCACACCCCTGGGCATCATGGGCACACCCCTGGGTATGATGGGCACACGCATGGGCATCATGGGCACACGCCTGGGCATCATGGGCACTCCCCTAGGCATCATGGGCACTCCCCTAGGCATCATGGGCACACCCCTGGGTATGATGGGCACACGCATGGGCATCATGGGCACACGCCTGGGCATCATGGGCACTCCCCTAGGCATGATGGGCACACGCCTGGGCATCATGGGCACACGCCTGGGCATCATGGGCACATCCCTGGGCATGTTGGGCACGCACCAGGGCATCCTAGGCACACGCCTGGGCATCATGGACACACGCCTGGGCATCATGGGCACACCCCTGGGCATCATGGGCACACCCCTGGGCATCATGGGCACACCCCTGGGCATCATGGGCAAACCCCTGCGCATCATGGGCACACCCCTGGGCAAGATGGACACACGCCTGGGCATGATGGGCACACGTCTGGGCATCATGGGCACACCCGTGGGCATGTTGGGCACGCACCTGGGCATCATAGGCACACGCCTGGGCATGATGGGCACACGCCTGGGCATCATGGGCACACCCCTGGGCATCATGGGCACACGCCTGGGCATGATGGGCACACGCCTGCGCATCATGGGCACACCCCTGGGCATGTTGGGCACGCACCTGGGCATTATGGGCACACGCCTGGGCATCATGGGCACACCCCTGGGCATCATGGGCACACCCCTGGGCATCATGGGCACACCCCTGGGCATGATGGGCACACGCCTGGGCATCATGGACACACCCCTAGGCATCATGGGCACACCCCTGGGTATGATGGGCACACGCATGGGCATCATGGGCACACGCCTGGGCATCATGGGCACACCCCTGGGCATGATGGGCACACGCCTGGGCATGATGGGCACATGCCTGGGCATCATGGGCACATCCCTGGGCATGTTGGGCACGCACCAGGGCATCCTAGGCACACGCCTGGGCATCATGGACACACGCCTGGGCATCATGGGCACACCCCTTGGCATCATGGGCACACGCCTGGGCATCATGGGCACACCCCTGGGCATGATGGGCACACGCTTGGGCATCATGGGCACACGCCTGGGCATCATGGGCACACGCCTGGGCACACCCCTGGGCATGATGGGCACAGGCCTGGGCATCATGGGCACACCCCTGGGCATGATGGGCACACGCCTGGGCATCATGGGCACACGCCTGGGCATCATGGGCACACGCCTGGGCACACCCCTGGGCATGATGGGCACAGGCCTGGGCATCATGGGCACATGCCTGGGCATCATGGGCACACCCCTGGGCATGTTGGGCACACACCTGGGCAACATGGGCACACCCCTGGGCATGTTGGGCACGTACTAGGGCATCATGGGCACACGCATGGGCATCATGGGCACACGCCTTGGCATCATGGGCACACGCCTGGGCATCGTGGGCACATCCCTGGGCATGATGGGCACACGCCTGGGCATGATGGGCACACGCCTGGGTATAATGGGCACACCCCTGGGCATGTTGGGCACGCACCTGGGCATCATGGGCACACCCCTGGGCATCATGGGCACACGCCTGGGCATGATGGGCACACGCCTGGGCATCATGGGCGCACGCCTAGGCATCATGGGCCCACCCCTGGGCATGTTGGGCACGCACCTGGGCATGATGGGCACACGCCTGGGCATCATGGGCACACCCTGGGCATGTTGGGCACGCACTAGGGCATCATGGGCACACGCATGGGCATCATGGGCACACGCCTGGGCATCATGGGCACTCGCCTGGGCATCATGGGCACACCCCTGGGCATGATGGGCACACGCCTGGGCATCATGGGCACACGCCTGGGCATCATGGGCACACCCCTGGGCATGTTGGGCACGCACCTGGGCATCATGGGCACACGCCTGGGCATCATGCGCACATCCTTGGGCATGTTGGGCACGCACCAGGGCATCATGGGCACACGCCTGGGCATCATGGGCACACCCCTGGGCATCATGGGCACACCCCTGGGCATGTTGGGCACGCACCTGGGCATCATGGGCACACGCCTGGGCATCATGGGCACACCCCTGGGCATGTTGGGCACGCACCAAGGCATCATGGGCACACCCCTGGGCATGTTGGGCACGCACCAGGGCATCATGGGCACACGCCTGGGCATCATGGGCACACGCCTGGGCTTCATGGGCACACCCCTGGGCATGATGGGCACACGCATGGGCATCATGGGCACACGCCTGGGCATCATGGGCACACCCCTGGGCATGTTGGGCACGCACCTGGGCATCATGGGCACCCGCCTGGGCATCATGGGCACACCCCTGGGCATGTTGGGCACGCACCAGGGCATCATGGGCACCTGCCTGGGCATCATGGGCACCCGCCTGGGCATCATGGGCACACCCCTGGGCATCATGGGCACACCCCTGGGCAAGATGGGCACACGCCTGGGCATGATGGGCACACGCCTGGGCATCATGGGCACACCCCTGGGCATGTTGGGCACGCACCTGGGCATTATGGGCACACGCCTGGGCATCAAGGGCACACCCCTGGGCATCATGGGCACACCCCTGGGCATCATGGGCACACCCCTGGGCATGATGGGCACACGCCTGGGCATCATGGGCACACGCCTGGGCATCATGGGCACACCCTAGGCATCATGGGCACACCCCTGGGCATGATGGGCACACGAATGGGCATCATGGGCACACGCCTGGGCATCATGGGCACACCCCTGGGCATGATGGGCACACGCCTGGGCATCATGGGCACACGCCTGGGCATCATGGGCACATCCCTGGGCATGTTGGGCACGCACCAGGGCATCCTAGGCACACGCCTGGGCATCATGGACACACGCCTGGGCATCATGGGCACACCCCTGGGCATCATGGGCACATGCATGGGCATCATGGGCACACGCCTGGGCTTCATGGGCACACCCCTGGGCATGTTGGGCACGCACCTGGGCATCATGGGCACACGCCTGGGCATCATGGGCACACCCGTGGGCATGTTGGGCACGCACCAGGGCATCATGGGCACTCACCTGGGCATCATGGGCACACGCCTGGGCATGATGGGCATACGCCTGGGCATCATGGGCACACCCCTGGGCATGTTGGGCACGCACCACGGCATCATGGGCACACGCCTGGGCTTCATGGGCACACCACTGGGCATGATGGGCACACGCATGGGCATCATGGGCACATGCATGGGCATCATGGGCACACCCCTGGGCATGTTGGGCACGCACCTGGGCATCATGGGCACCCGCTTGGGCATCATGGGCACAACCCTGGGCATGTTGGGCACGCACCAGGGAATCATGGGCACCCACCTGGGCATCATGGGCACACCCCTAGGCAACATGGGCACACCAATGGGCATGATGGGCACACGCCTGGGCATCATGGGCACACCCCTGGGCATGTTGGGCACGCACCTGGGCATCATGGGCACACGCTTGGGCATCATGGGCACACGCCTGGGCATCATGGGCACACCCCTGGGCATCATGGGCACACGCCTGGGCATGATGGGCACACGCCTGGGCATCATGGGCACACCCCTAGGCATCATGGGCACACCCCTGGGCATGATGGGCACACGCATGGGCATCATGGGCACACGACTGGGCATCATGGGCACACCCCTGGGCATCCTGGGCACACGCCTGGGCATCATGGGCACACCCCTGGGCATGTTGGGCACGCAGCAGGGCATCATAGGCACACGCCTGGGCATCATGGACACACGCCTGGGCATCATGGGCACACCCCTGGGCATCATGGGCACACCCCTGGGCATGATGGGCACACGCCTGGGCATGATGGGCACACGCCTGGGCATCATGGACACACCCCTGGGCATGTTGGGCACGCGCCTGGGCACACGCCTGGGCACACGCCTGGGCATGATGGGCACACCCCTGGGCATGATGGGCACACCCCTGGGCATGATGGGCACATGCCTGGGCATGATGGGCACACGCATGGGCATGATGGGCACACGCCTGAGCATGATGGGCACCCGCCTGGGCATCATGGGCACACCCCTGGGCATCATGGGCACACCCCTGGGCATGATGGGCACACGCCTGGGCATGATGGGCACACGCCTGGGCATGATGGGCACACGCCTGGGCATCATGGGCACACACCTGGGCATCATGGGCACCCGCCTGGGCATCATGGGCACACCCCTGGGCATGTTGGGCACGCACCAGGGCATCATGGGCACCTGCCTGGGCATCATGGGCACACGCCTGGGCATGATGGGCACACGCCTGCGCATCATGGGCACACCCCTAGGCATGTTGGGCACGCACCCCTGGGCATGATGGGCACACCCCTGGGCATGATGGGCACACGCCTGGGCATCATGGGCACACCCTAGGCATCATGGGCACACCCCTGGGCATGATGGGCACACGAATGGGCATCATGGGCACACCCCTGGGCATGATGGGCACACGCCTGGGCATCATGGGCACACGCCTGGGCATCATGGGCACATCCCTGGGCATGTTGGGCACGCACCAGGGCATCCTAGGCACACGCCTGGGCATCATGGACACACGCCTGGGCATCATGGGCACACCCCTGGGCATCATGGGCACACGCCTGGGCATCATGGGCACACCCCTGGGCATGTTGGGCACGCACCTGGGCATCATGGGCATACGCCTGGGCATCATGGGCACACCCGTGGGCATGTTGGGCACGCACCAGGGCTTCATGGGCACTCGCCTGGGCATCATGGGCACACGCCTGGGCATGATGGGCATACGCCTGGGCATCATGGGCACACCCCTGGGCATGTTGGGCACGCACCAGGGCATCATGGGCACACGCCTGGGCTTCATGGGCACACCCCTGGGCATGATGGGCACACGCATGGGCATCATGGGCACATGCATGGGCATCATGGGCACACCCCTGGGCATGTTGGGCACGCACCTGGGCATCATGGGCACCCGCTTGGGCATCATGGGCACACCCCTGGGCATGTTGGGCACGCACCAGGGAATCATGGGCACCCACCTGGGCATCATGGGCACACCCCTGGGCATCATGGGCACACCCCTGGGCATGATGGGCACGCGCCTGGTCATGATGCGCACACGCCTGGGCATCATGGGCACACCCCTGGGCATGTTGGGCACGCGCCTGGGCACACGCCTGGGCATGATGGGCACACCCCTGGGCATGCTGGGCACACCCCTGGGCATGATGGGCACACGCCTGGGCATGATGGGCACACCCCTGGGCATCATGGGCACACCCCTGGGCATGATGGGCACACGCCTGGGCATGATGGGCACACGCCTGGGCATCATGGGCACACCCCTGGGCATGTTGGGCACGCGCCTGGGCACACGCCTGGGCATGATGGGCACAACCCTGGGCATGATGGGCACACCCCTGGGCATGATGGGCACACGCCTGGGCATGATGGGCACACGCATGGGCATGATGGGCACACGCCTGAGCATGATGGGCACCCGCCTGGGCATCATGGGCACACCCCTGGGCATCATGGGCACACCCCTGGGCATGATGGGCACACGCCTGGGCATGATGGGCACACGCCTGGGCATGATGGGCACACGCCTGGGCATCATGGGCACACACCTGGGCATCATGGGCACCCGCCTGGGCATCATGGGCACACCCCTGGGCATGTTGGGCACGCACCAGGGCATCATGGGCACCTGCCTGGGCATCATGGGCACACGCCTGGGCATGATGGGCACACGCCTGGGCATCATGGACACACCCCTAGGCATGTTGGGCACGCACCTGGGCATCATGGGCACATCCGTCTGGGCATCATGGGCACACCCGTCTGGGCATAATGGGCACCCGCCTGGGCATCATGTGCACCTGCCTGGGCATCATGGGCACACGCCTGGGCATCATGGGCACACGCCTGGGCATCATGGGCACACCCCTGGGCATGTTGGGCACGCACCTGGGCATTATGGGCACACGCTTGGGCATCATGGGCACACTCATGGGCATCATGGGCACACCCCTGGGCATCATGGCCACACCCCCGGGCATGATGGGCACGCACCTGGGCATCATGGGCACCCGCCTAGGCATCATGGGCACACCCCTGGGCATGTTGGGCACGCACCAGGGCATCATGGGCACCTGCCTGGGCATCATGAGCACCCGCCTGGGCATCATGGGCACACCCCTGGGCATCATGGGCACACCCCTGGGCAAGATGGGCACACGCCTGGGCATGATGGGCACACGCCTGGGCATCATGGGCACACCCCTGGACATCATGGGCACACGCCTGGGCATCATGGGCACACCCCTGGGCATGATGGGCACACGCCTGGGCATCATGGGCACACGCCTGGGCATCATGGGCACACGCCTGGGCACACCCCTGGGCATCATGGGCACACCCCTGGGCATGATGGGCACACGCCTGGGCATCATGGGCACACGCCTGGGCATCATGGGCAAACGCCTGGGCACACCCCTGGGCATGATGGGCACAGGCCTGGGCATCATGGGCACACGCCTGGGCATCAAGGGCACACCCCTGGGCATCATGGGCACACCCCTGGGCATCATGGGCACACCCCTGGGCATGATGGGCACACGCCTGGGCATGATGGGCACACGCCTGGGCATCATGGGCACACCCTAGGCATCATGGGCACACCCGTGGGCATCATGGGCACACCCCTGGGCATGATGGGCACACGCCTAGGCATGATGGGCACACGCCTGGGCATCATGGGCACACCCTAGGCATCATGGGCACACCCGTGGGCATGATGGGCACACGAATGGGCATCATGGGCACACCCCTGGGCATGATGGGCACACGCCTGGGCATCATGGGCACACGCCTGGGCATCATGGGCACATCCCTGGGCATGTTGGGCACGCACCAGGGCATCCTAGGCACACGCCTGGTATCATGGACACACGCCTGGGCATCATGGGCACACCCCTGGGCATCATGGGCACACGCATGGGCATCATTGGCACACGCCTGGGCATCATGGGCACACCCCTGGGCATGTTGGGCACGCACCTGGGCATCATGGGCACACGCCTGGGCATCATGGGCACACCCGTGGGCATGTTGGGCACGCACCAGGGCATCTTGGGCACTCGCCTGGGCATCATGGGCACACGCCTGGGCATGATGGGCATACGCCTGGGCATCATGGGCACACCCCTGGGCATGTTGGGCACGCACCAGGGCATCATGGGCACACGCCTGGGCTTCATGGGCACACCCCTGGGCATGATGGGCACACGCATGGGCATCATGGGCACATGCATGGGCATCATGGGCACACCCCTGGGCATGTTGGGCACGCACCTGGGCATCATGGGCACCCGCTTGGGCATCATGGGCACACCCCTGGGCATGTTGGGCACGCACCAGGGAATCATGGGCACCCACCTGGGCATCATGGGCACACCCCTCGGCATCATGGGCACACCCCTGGGCGTGATGGGCACGCGCCTGGGCATCATGGGCACACCCCTGGGCATGTTGGGCACGCACCTGGGCATCATGGGCACACGCTTGGGCATCATGGGCACACGCCTGGGCATCATGGGCACACCCCTGGGCATCATGGGCACACGCCTGGGCATGATGGGCACACGCCTGGGCATCATGGGCACACCCCTAGGCATCATGGGCACACCCCTGGGCATGATGGGCACACGCATGGGCATCATGGGCACACGACTGGGCATCATGGGCACACCCCTGGGCATCCTGGGCACACGCCTGGGCATCATGGGCACACCCCTGGGCATGTTGGGCACGCAGCAGGGCATCATAGGCACACGCCTGGGCATCATGGACACACGCCTGGGCATCATGGGCACACCCCTGGGCATGATGGGCACACGCCTGGGCATGATGGGCACACGCCTGGGCATCATGGGCACACCCCTGGGCATGTTGGGCACGCGCCTGGGCACACGCCTGGGCATGATGGGCACACCCCTGGGCATGATGGGCACACCGCTGGGCATGTTGGGCACACGCCTGGGCATGATGGGCACACGCATGGGCATGATGGGCACACGCCTGAGCATGATGGGCACCCGCCTGGGCATCATGGGCACACCCCTGGGCATCATGGGCACACCCCTGGGCATGATGGGCACACGCCTGGGCATGATGGGCACACGCCTGGGCATGATGGGCACACGCCTGGGCATCATGGGCACACACCTGGGCATCATGGGCACCCGCCTGGGCATCATGGGCACACCCCTGGGCATGTTGGGCACGCACCAGGGCATCATGGGCACCTGCCTGGGCATCATGGGCACACGCCTGGGCATGATGGGCACACGCCTGTGCATCATGGACACACCCCTAGGCATGTTGGGCACGCACTTGGGCATCATGGGCACACCCGTCTGGGCATCATGGGCACACCCGTCTGGGCATCATGGGCACCCGCCTGGGCATCATGGGCACCTGCCTGGGCATCATGGGTACACGCCTGGGCATGATGGGCACACGCCTGGGCATCATGGGCACACCCCTGGGCATGTTGGGCACGCACCTGGGCATTATGGGCACACGCTTGGGCATCATGGGCACACCCATGGGCATCATGGGCACACCCCTGGGCATCATGGCCACACCCCTGGGCATGATGGGCACGCACCTGGGCATCATGGGCACGCACCTGGGCATCATGGGCACCCGCCTGGGCATCATGGGCACACCCCTGGGCATGTTGGGCACGCACCAGGGCATCATGGGCACCTGCCTGGGCATCATGGGCACCCGCCTGGGCATCATGGGCACACCCCTGGGCATCATGGGCACACCCCTGGGCAAGATGGGCACACGCCTGGGCATGATGGGCACACGCCTGGGCATCATGGGCACACCCCTGGGCATGTTGGGCACGCACCTGGGCATTATGGGCACACGCCTGGGCATCAAGGGCACACCCCTGGGCATCATGGGCACACCCCTGGGCATCATGGGCACACCCCTGGGCAAGATGGGCACACGCCTGGGCATCATGGGCACACCCCTGGGCATGTTGGGCACGCGCCTGGGCACACGCCTGGGCAAGATGGGCACACCCCTGGGCATGATGGGCACACCCCTGGGCATGATGGGCACACGCCTGGGCATGATGGGCACACGCATGGGCATGATGGGCACACGCCTGAGCATGATGGGTACCCGCCTGGGCATCATGGGCACACCCCTGGGCATCATGGGCACACCCCTAGGCATGATGGGCACACGCCTGGGCATGATGGGCACACGCCTGGGCATGATGGGCACACGCCTGGGCATGATGGGCACACACCTGGGCATCATGGGCACCCGCCTGGGCATCATGGGCACACCCCTGGGCATGTTGGGCACGCACCAGGGCATCATGGGCACCTGCCTGGGCATCATGGGCACACGCCTGGGCATGATGGGCACACGCCTGGGCATCACGGACACACCCCTAGGCATGTTGGGCACGCACTTGGGCATCATGGGCACACCCGTCTGGGCATCATGGGCACACCCGTCTGGGCATCATGGGCACCCGCCTGGGCATCATGGGCACCTGCCTGGGCATCATGGGCACACGCCTGGGCATGATGGGCACACGCCTGGGCATCATGGGCACACCCCTGGGCATGTTGGGCACGCACCTGGGCATTATGGGCACACGCTTGGGCATCATGGGCACACCCATGGGCATCATGGGCACACCCCTGGGCATCATGGGCACACGCCTGGGCTTCATGGGCACACGCATGGGCATGATGGGCACACGCATGGGCATTATGGGCACACGCCTGGGCATCATGGGCACACCCCTGGGCATGTTGGGCACGCACCTGGGCATCATGGGCACCCGCCTGGGCATCATGGGCACACCCCTGGGCATGTTGGGCACGCACCAGGGCATCATGGGCACCTGCATGGGCATCATGGGCACCCGCCTGGGCATCATGGGCACACCCCTGGGCATCATGGGCACACCCCTGGGCAAGATGGGCACACGCCTGGGCATGATGGGCACACGCCTGGGCATCATGGGCACACCCCTGGGCATGTTGGGCACGCACCTGGGCATTATGGGCACACGCCTGGGCATCAAGGGCACACCCCTGGGCATCATGGGCACACCCCTGGGAATCATGGGCACACCCCTGGGCATGATGGGCACACGCCTGGGCATGATGGGCACACGCCTGGGCATCATGGGCACACCCTAGGCATCATGGGCACACCCCTGGGCATGATGGGCACACGAATGGGCATCATGGGCACACGCCTGGGCATCATGGGCACACCCCTGGGCATGATGGGCACACGCCTGGGCATCATGGGCACACGCCTGGGCATCATGGGCACATCCCTGGGCATGTTGGGCACGCACCAGGGCATCCTAGGCACACGCCTGGGCATCATGGACACACGCCTGGGCATCATGGGCACACCCCTGGGCATCATGGGCACACGCATGGGCATCATGGGCACACGCCTGGGCATCATGGGCACACCCCTGGGCATGTTGGGCACGCACCTGGGCATCATGGGCACACGCCTGGGCATCATGGGCACACCCGTGGGCATGTTGGGCACGCACCAGGGCATCATGGGCACTCGCCTGGGCATCATGGGCACACGCCTGGGCATGATGGATATACGCCTGGGCATCATGGGCACACCCCTGGGCATGTTGGGCACGCACCAGGGCATCATGGGCACACGCCTGGGCTTCATGGGCACACCCCTGGGCATGATGGGCACACGCCCGGGCATCATAGGCACACCCCTAGGCATCATGGGCACACCCCTGGGTATGATGGGCACACGCATGGGCATCATGGGCACACGCCTGTGCATCATGGGCACACCCTTGGGCATCATGGGCACACCCCTGGGCATCATGGGCACACCCCTGGGCATGTTGGGCACGCACCAGGGCATCATGGGCACACCCCTGGGCATGTTGGGCACGCACCAGTGAATCATGGGCACCCGCCTGGGCATCGTGGGCACACCCCTGGGCATCATAGGCACACCCCTGGGCATGATGGGCACGCGCCTGGGCATCATGAGCACACCCCTGGGAATGTTGGGCACGCACCTGGGCATCATGGGCACACGCCTGGGCATCATGGGCACACCCCTGGGCATCATGGGCACATCCCTGGGCATCATGGGCACACCCCTAGGCATCATGGGCACACCCCTGGGCATGATGGGCACACGCATGGGCATCATGGGCACACGACTGGGCATCATGGGCACACCCCTGGGCATGATGGGCACACGCCTCGGCATCATGGGCACACGCATGGACATCATGGGCACACCCCTGGTCATGTTGGGCACGCACCAGGGCATCATAGGCACACGCCTGGGCATCATGGACACACGCCTGGGCATCATGGGCACACCCCTGGGCATCATTGGCACACGCATGGGCATCATGGGCACACGCCTGGGCATCATGGGCACACCCCTGGGCATGTTGGGCATGCCCCTGTGCATCATGGGCACACGCCTGGGCATCATGGGCACACCCCTGGGCATGATGGGCACACGCCTGGGCATCATGGGCACACACCTGGGCATCATGGGCACCCGCCTGGGCATCATGGGCACACCCCTGGGCATGTTGGGCACGCACCAGGGCATCATGGGCACCTGCCTGGGCATCATGGGCACACGCCTGGGCATGATGGGCACACGCCTGGGCATCATGGACACACCCCTAGGCATGTTGGGCACGCACCTGGGCATTATGGGCACACGCCTGGGCATCATGGGCACACCCCTGGGCATCATGGGCACACCCCTGGGCATCATGGGCACACCCCTGGGCATGATGGGCACACGCTTGGGCATGATGGGCACACGCCTAGGCATCATGGGCACACCCCTAGGCATCATGGGCACACCCCTGGGCATGATGGGCACACGCATGGGCATCATGGGCACACGCCTGGGCATGATGGGCACACGCCTGGGCATGATGGGCACACGCCTGGGCATCATGGGCACACCCCTGGGCATGTTGGGCACGCACCTGGGCATCATGGGCACACCCCTGGGCATGTTGGGCACGCACCTGGGCATCATGGGCACACCCCTGGGCATCATGGGCACACCCCTGGGCATCATGGGCACACCCCTGGGCATCATGGGCACACCCCTGGGCATGTTGGGCACGCACCAAGGCATCATGGGCACACCCCTGGGCATGTTGGGCACGCACCAGAGCATCATGGCCACACAACTAGGCATCATGGGCACACGCCTAGGCATTATGGGCACACGCCTGGGCATCATGGGCACACCCCTGGGCATGATGGGCACACACATGGGCATCATGGGCACACGCCTGGGCATCATGGGCACACCCCTGGGCATGTTGGGCACGCACCAGGGTATCATGGGCACACGCCTGGGCATCATGGGCACACCCCTGGGCATGTTGGGCACGCAACAGGGCATCATGGGCACACGCCTGGGCATCATGGGCACACCCATGGGCATCATGGGCACACGCCTGGGCATCATGGGCACACCCCTGGGCATCATGGGCACACCCTGGGCATGATGGGCACACGCCTGGGCATGATGGGCACACGCCTGGGCATGTTGGGCACGCACCTGGGCATCATGGGCACACCCCTGGGCATGATGGGCACACGCATAGGCATCATGGGCACCCGCCTGGGCATCATGGGCACCTGCCTGGGCATCATGGGCACACGGCTGGGCATGATGGGCACACGCCTGGGCATCATGGGCACACCCCTGGGCATGTTGGGCACGCACCTGGGCATTATGGGCACACGCTTGGGCATCATGGGCACACCCATGGGCATCATGGGCACACCCCTGGGCATCATGGCCACACCCCTGGGCATGATGGGCACACGCCTGGGCATGATGGGCACACGCCTGGGCATCATGGGCACACCCCTAGGCATCATGGGCACACCCCTGGGTATGATGGGCACACGCATGGGCATCATGGGCACACGCCTGGGCATCATGGGCACACCCCTAGGCATGATGGGCACACGCCTGGGCATCATGGGCACACGCCTGGGCATCATGGGCACATCCCTGGGCATGTTGGGCACGCACCAGGGCATCCTAGGCACACGCCTGGGCATCATGGACACACGCCTGGGCATCATGGGCACACCCCTGGGCATCATGGGCACACGCATGGGCATCATGGGCACACGCCTGGGCATCATGGGCACACCCCTGGGCATGTTGGGCACGCACCTGGGCATCATGGGCACACCCCTGGGCATCATGGGAACACCCCTGGGCATGATGGACACACGCCTGGGCATGATGGGCACACGTCTGGGCATCATGGGCACACCCTTGGGCATGTTGGGCACGCACCTGGGCATCATAGGCACACGCCTGGGCATGATGGGCACTCCCCTGGGCATCATGGGCACACGCCTGGGCATGATGGGCACACGCCTGCGCATCATGGGCACACCCCTGGGCATGTTGGGCACGCACCTGGGCATTATGGGCACACGCCTGGGCATCATGGGCACACCCCTGGGCATCATGGGCACACCCCTGGGCACACCCCTGGGCATGATGGGCACACGCCTGGGCATGATGGGCACACGCCTGGGCATCATGGACACACCCCTAGGCATCATGGGCACACCCCTGGGTATGATGGGCACACGCATGGGCATCATGGGCACACGCCTGGGCATCATGGGCACACCCCTGGGCATGATGGGCACACGCCTGGGCATGATGGGCACACGCCTGGGCATCATGGGCACATCCCTGGGCATGTTGGGCACGCACCAGGGCATCCTAGGCACACGCCTGGGCATCATGGACACACGCCTGGGCATCATGGGCACACCCCTGGGCATCATGGGCACACGCCTGAGCATCATGGGCACACCCCTGGGCATCATGGGCACACGCCTGGGCATCATGGGCACACGCCTGGGCATCATGGGCACACGCCTGGGCACACCCCTGGGCATGATGGGCACAGGCCTGGGCATGATGGGCACACCCCTGGGCATGATGGGCACACGCCTGGGCATCATGGGCACACGCCTGGGCATCATGGGCACACGCCTGGGCACACCCCTGGGCATGATGGGCACACGCCTGGGCATCAAGGGCACACCCCTGGGCATCATGGGCACACCCCTGGGCATCATGGGCACACCCCTGGGCATGATGTGCACACGCCTGGGCATGATGGGCACACGCCTGGGCATCATGGGCACACCCTAGGCATCATGGGCACACCCCTGGGCATGATGGGCACAAGAATGGGCATCATGGGCACACCCCTGGGCATGATGGGCACACGCCTGGGCATCATGGGCACACGCCTGGGCATCATGGGCACATCCCTGGGCATGTTGGGCACGCACCAGAGCATCCTAGGCACACGCCTGTGCATCATGGACACACGCCTGGGCATCATGGGCACATCCCTGGGCATCATTGGCACACGCATGGGCATCATGGGCACACGCCTGGGCATCATGGGCACACCCCTGGGCATGTTGGGCACGCACCTGGGCATCATGGGCACACGCCTGGGCATCATGGGCACACCCGTGGGCATGTTGGGCACGCACCAGGGCATCATGGGCACTCGCCTGGGCATCATGGGCACACGCCTGGGCATGATGGGCATACGCCTGGGCATCATGGGCACACCCCTGGGCATGTTGGGCACGCACCAGGGCATCATGGGCACACGCCTGGGCTTCATGGGCACACCCCTGGGCATGATGGGCACACGCATGGGCATCATGGGCACATGCATGGGCATCATGGGCACACCCCTGGGCATGTTGGGCACGCACCTGGGCATCATGGGCACCCGCTTGGGCATCATGGGCACACCCCTGGGCAAGTTGGGCACGCACCAGGGCATCCTAGGCACACGCCTGGGCATCATGGACACACGCCTGGGCATCATGGGCACACCCCTGGGCATCATGGGCACACGCATGGGCATCATGGGCACACGCCTGGGCATCATGGGCACACCCCTGGGCATGTTGGGCACGCACCTGGGCATCATGGGCACACGCCTGGGCATCATGGGCACACCCGTGGGCATGTTGGGCACGCACCAGGGCATCATGGGCACTCGCCTGGGCATCATGGGCACACGCCTGGGCATGATGGGCATACGCCTGGGCATCATGGGCACACCCCTGGGCATGTTGGGCACGCACCAGGGCATCATGGGCACACGCCTGGGCTTCATGGGCACACCCCTGGGCATGATGGGCACACGCATGGGCATCATGGGCACATGCATGGGCATCATGGGCACACCCCTGGGCATGTTGGGCACGCACCTGGGCATCATGGGCACCCGCTTGGGCATCATGGGCACACCCCTGGGCATGTTGGGCACGCACCAGGGAATCATGGGCACCCACCTGGGCATCATGGGCACACCCCTGGGCATCATGGGCACACCCCTGGGCATGATGGGCAAGCGCCTGGGCATCATGGGCACACCCCTGGGCATGTTGGGCACGCACCTGGGCATCATGGGCACACGCTTGGGCATCATGGGCACACGCCTGGGCATCATGGGCACACCCCTGGGCATCATAGGCACACGCCTGGGCATGATGGGCACACGCCTGGGCATCATGGGCACACCCCTAGGCATCATGGGCACACCCCTGGGCATGATGGGCACACGCATGGGCATCATGGGCACACGACTGGGCATCATGGGCACACCCCTGGGCATCCTGGGCACACGCCTGGGCATCATGGGCACACCCCTGGGCATGTTGGGCACGCAGCAGGGCATCATAGGCACACGCCTGGGCATCATGGACACACGCCTGGGCATCATGGGCACACCCCTGGGCATCATGGGCACACCCCTGGGCATGATGGGCACACGCCTGGGCATGATGGGCACACGCCTGGGCATCATGGGCACACCCCTGGGCATGTTGGGCACGCCCTTGGGCACACGCCTGGGCATGATGGGCACACCCCTGGGCATGATGGGCACACCCCTGGGCATGATGGGCACACGCCTGGGCATGATGGGCACACGCATGGGCATGATGGGCACACGCCTGAGCATGATGGGCACCCGCCTGGGCATCATGGGCACACCCCTGGGCATCATGGGCACACCCCTGGGCATGATGGGCACACGCCTGGGCATGATGGGCACACGCCTGGGCATCATGGGCACACACCTGGGCATCATGGGCACCCGCCTGGGCATCATGGGCACACCCCTGGGCATGTTGGGCACGCACCAGGGCATCATGGGCACCTGCCTGGGCATCATGGGCACACGCCTGGGCATGATGGGCACACGCATGGGCATCATGGACACACCCATAGGCATGTTGGGCACGCACCTGGGCATCATGGGCACACCCGTCTGGGCATCATGGGCACACCCGTCTGGGCATCATGGGCACCCGCCTGGGCATCATGGGCACCTGCCTGGGCATCATGGGCACACGCCTGGGCATGATGGGCACACGCCTGGGCATCATGGGCACACCCCTGGGCATGTTGGGCACGCACCTGGGCATTATGGGCACACGCTTGGGCATCATGGGCACACCCATGGGCATCATGGGCACACCCCTGGGCATCATGGCCACACCCCTGGGCATGATGGGCACACGCCTGGGCATGATGGGCACACGCCTGGGCATCATGGGCACACCCCTAGGCATCATGGGCACACCCCTGGGTATGATGGGCACACGCATGGGCATCATGGGCACACGCCTGGGCATGATGGGCACACGCCTGGGCATCATGGGCACACGCCTGGGCATCATGGGCACATCCCTGGGCATGTTGGGCACGCACCAGGGCATCCTAGGCACACGCCTGGGCATCATGGACACACGCCTGGGCATCATGGGCACACCCCTGGGCATCATGGGCACACGCATGGGCATCATGGGCACACGCCTGGGCATCATGGGCACACCCCTGGGCATGTTGGGCACGCACCTGGGCATCATGGGCACACCCCTGGGCATCATGGGCACACCCCTGGGCATGATGGACACACGCCTGGGCATGATGGGCACACGTCTGGGCATCATGGGCACACCCTTGGGCATGTTGGGCGCGCACCTGGGCATCATAGGCACACGCCTGGGCATGATGGGCACACGCCTGGGCATCATGGGCACTCCCCTGGGCATCATGGGCACACGCCTGGGCATGATGGGCACACGCCTGCGCATCATGGGCACACCCCTGGGCATGTTGGGCACGCACCTGGGCATTATGGGCACACGCCTGGGCATCATGGGCACACCCCTGGGCATCATGGGCACACCCCTGGGCATCATGGGCACACCCCTGGGCATGATGGGCACACGCTTGGGCATGATGGGCACACGCCTGGGCATCATGGACACACCCCTAGGCATCATGGGCACACCCCTGGGTATGATGGCACACGCATGGGCATCATGGGCACACGCCTGGGCATCATGGGCACACCCCTGGGCATGATGGGCACACGCCTGGGCATGATGGACACACGCCTGGGCATCATGGGCACATCCCTGGGCATGTTGGGCACGCACCAGGGCATCCTAGGCACACGCCTGGGCATCATGGACACACGCCTGGGCATCATGGGCACACCCCTGGGCATCATGGGCACACGCCTGGGCATCATGGGCACACCCCTGGGCATGATGGGCACACGCATGGGCATCATGGGCACACGCCTGGGCATCATGGGCACACGCCTGGGCACACCCCTGGGCATGATGGGCACAGGCCTGGGCATCATGGGCACACCCCTGGGCATGATGGGCACACGCCTGGGCATCATGGGCACACGCCTGGGCATCATGGGCACACGCCTGGGCACACCCCTGGGCATGATGGGCACAGGCCTGGGCATCATGGGCACACGCCTGGGCATCATGGGCACACGCCTGGGCATCAAGGGCACACCCCTGGGCATCATGGGCACACCCCTGGGCATCATGGGCACACCCCTGGGCATGATGGGCACACGCCTGGGCATGATGGGCACACGCCTGGGCATCATGGGCACACCCTAGGCATCATGGGCACACCCCTGGGCATGATGGGCACACGAATGGGCATCATGGGCACACCCCTGGGCATGATGGGCACACGCCTGGGCATCATGGGCACACGCCTGGGCATCATGGGCACATCCCTGGGCATGTTGGGCACGCACCAGGGCATCCTAGGCACACGCCTGGGCATCATGGACACACGCCTGGGCATCATGGGCACATCCCTGGGCATCATGGGCACACGCATGGGCATCATGGGCACACGCCTGGGCATCATGGGCACACCCCTGGGCATGTTGGGCACGCACCTGGGCATCATGGGCACACGCCTGGGCATCATGGGCACACCCGTGGGTATGTTGGGCACGCACCAGGGCATCATGGGCACTCGCCTGGGCATCATGGGCACACGCCTGGGCATGATGGGCATACGCCTGGGCATCATGGGCACACCCCTGGGCATGTTGGGCATGCACCAGGGCATCATGGGCACACGCCTGGGCTTCATGGGCACACCCCTGGGCATGATGGGCACACGCATGGGCATCATGGGCACATGCATGGGCATCATGGGCACACCCCTGGGCATGTTGGGCACGCACCTGGGCATCATGGGCACCCGCTTGGGCATCATGGGCACACCCCTGGGCATGTTGGGCACGCACCAGGGAATCATGGGCACCCACCTGGGCATCATGGGCACACCCCTGGGCATCATGGGCACACCCCTGGGCATGATGGGCACACGCCTGGGCATCATGGGCACACCCCTGGGCATGTTGGGCACGCACCTGGGCATCATGGGCACACGCTTGGGCATCATGGGCACACGCTTGGGCATCATGGGCACACCCCTGGGCATCATGGGCACACGCCTGGGCATGATGGGCACACGCCTGGGCATCATGGGCACACCCCTAGGCATCATGGGCACACCCCTGGGAATCATGGGCACACGCATGGGCATCATGGGCACACGACTGGGCATCATGGGCACACCCCTGGGCATCCTGGGCACACGCCTGGGCATCATGGGCACACCCCTGGGCATGTTGGGCACGCAGCAGGGCATCATAGGCACACGCCTGGGCATCATGGACACACGCCTGGGCATCATGGGCACACCCCTGGGCATCATGGGCACACCCCTGGGCATGATGGGCACACGCCTGGGCATGATGGGCACACGCCTGGGCATCATGGGCACACCCCTGGGCATGTTGGGCACGCGCCTGGGCACACGCCTGGGCATGATGGGCACACCCCTGGGCATGATGGGCACACCCCTGGGCATGATGGGCACACGCCTGGGCATGATGGGCACACGCATGGGCATGATGGGCACACGCCTGAGCATGATGGGCACCCGCCTGGGCATCATGGGCACACCCCTGGGCATCATGGGCACACCCCTGGGCATGATGGGCACACGCCTGGGCATGATGGGCACACGCCTGGGCATGATGGGCACACGCCTGGGCATCATGGGCACACACCTGGGCATCATGGGCACCCGCCTGGGCATCATGGGCACACCCCTGGGCATGTTGGGCACGCACCAGGGCATCATGGGCACCTGCCTGGGCATCATGGGCACACGCCTGGGCATGATGGGCACACGCCTGGGCATCATGGACACACCCCTAGGCATGTTGGGCACGCACCTGGGCATCATGGGCACACCTGTCTGGGCATCATGGGCACACCCGTCTGGGCATAATGGGCACCCGCATGGGCATCATGGGCACCTGCCTGGGCATCATGGGCACACGCCTGGGCATGATGGGCACACGCCTGGGCATCATGGGCACACCCCTGGGCATGTTGGGCACGCACCTGGGCATTATGGGCACACGCTTGGGCATCATGGGCGCACCCATGGGCATCATGGGCACACCCCTGGGCATCATGGCCACACCCCTGGGCATGATGGGCACGCACCTGGGCATCATGGGCACCCGCCTAGGCATCATGGGCACACCCCTGGGCATGTTGGGCACGCACCAGGGCATCATGGGCACCTGCCTGGGCATCATGGGCACCCGCCTGGGCATCATGGGCACACCCCTGGGCATCATGGGCACACCCCTGGGCAAGATGGGCACACGCCTGGGCATGATGGGCACACGCCTGGGCATCATGGGCACACCCCTGGGCATCATGGGCACACGCCTGGGCATCATGGGCACACCCCTGGGCATGATGGGCACACGCCTGGGCATCATGGGCACACGCCTGGGCATCATGGGCACACGCCTGGGCACACCCCTGGGCATGATGGGCACAGGCCTGGGCATCATGGGCACACCCCTGGGCATGATGGGCACACGCCTGGGCATCATGGGCACACGCCTGGGCATCATGGGCACACGCCTGGGCACACCCCTGGGCATAATGGGCACAGGCCTGGGCATCATGGGCACACGCCTGGGCATCAAGGGCACACCCCTGGGCATCATGGGCACACCCCTGGGCATGATGGGCACACGCCTGGGCATGATGGGCACACGCCTGGGCATCATGGGCACACCCTAGGCATCATGGGCACACCCCTGGGCATGATGGGCACACGAATGGGCATCATGGGCACACCCCTGGGCATGATGGGCACACGCCTGGGCATCATGGGCACACGCCTGGGCATCATGGGCACATCCCTGGGCATGTTGGGCACGCACCAGGGCATCCTAGGCACACGCCTGGGCATCATGGACACACGCCTGGGCATCATGGGCACACCCCTGGGCATCATGGGCACACGCATGGGCATCATGGGCACACGCCTGGGCATCATGGGCACACCCCAGGGCATGTTGGGCACGCACCTGGGCATCATGGGCACACGCCTGGGCATCATGGGCACACCCGTGGGCATGTTGGGCACGCACCAGGGCATCATGGGCACTCGCCTGGGCATCATGGGCACACGCCTGGGCATGATGGGCATACGCCTGGGCATCATGGGCACACCCCTGGGCATGTTGGGCACGCACCAGGGCATCATGGGCACACGCCTGGGCATGATGGGCACACGCATGGGCATCATGGGCACATGCATGGGCATCATGGGCACACCCCTGGGCATGTTGGGCACGCACCTGGGCATCATGGGCACCCGCTTGGGCATCATGGGCACACCCCTGGGCATGTTGGGCACGCACCAGGGCATCATGGGCACACCCCTGGGCATGATGGGCACACGCATGGGCATCATGGGCACATGCATGGGCATCATGGGCACACCCCTGGGCATGTTGGGCACGCACCTGGGCATCATGGGCACCCGCTTGGGCATCATGGGCACACCCCTGGGCATGTTGGGCACGCACCAGGGAATCATGGGCACCCACCTGGGCATCATGGGCACACCCCTCGGCATCATGGGCACACCCCTGGGCGTGATGGGCACGCGCCTGGGCATCATGGGCACACCCCTGGGCATGTTGGGCACGCACCTGGGCATCATGGGCACACGCTTGGGCATCATGGGCACACGCCTGGGCATCATGGGCACACCCCTGGGCATCATGGGCACACGCCTAGGCATGATGGGCACACGCCTGGGCATCATGGGCACACCCCTAGGCATCATGGGCACACCCCTGGGCATGATGGGCACACGCATGGGCATCAAAGGGGTGTGCCCATGATGCCTAGGGGTGTGCCCATGATGCCCAGGCGTGTGCCCATCATTCCCAGGCGTGTGCCCATCATGCCCAGGGGTGTGGCCATGATGCCCAGGGGTGTGCCCATGATGCCATTGGGTGTGCCCATGATGCCCAAGCGTGTGCCCATAATGCCCAGGTGCGTGCCCAACATGCCCAGGGGTGTGCCCATGATGCCCAGGCGTGTGCCCATCATGCCCAGGCGTGTGCCCATGATGCCCAGGCAGGTGCCCATGATGCCCAGGCGGGTGCCCATGATGCCCAGGCGGGTGCCCATGATGCCCAAACGGGTGTGCCCATGATGCCCAGACGGGTGTGCCCATGATGCCCAGGCGGGTGCCCATGATGCCCAGACGGGTGTGCCCATGATGCCCAGACGGGTGTGCCCATGATGCCCAGGTGCGTGCCCAACATGCCCAGGGGTGTGCCCATGATGCGCAGGCGTGTGCCCATCATGCCCAGGCGTGTGCCCATGATGCCCAGGGGTGTGCCCATGATGCCCAGGCGTGTGCCCATCATGCCCAGGCGTGTGCCTATGATGCCCAGGTGCGTGCCCAACATGCCCAAGGGTGTGCCCATGATGCCCAGACGTGTTCCCATCATGCCCAGGCGTGTGTCCATCATGCCCAGGGGTGTGCCCATGATGCCCAGGGGTGTGCCCATGATGCCCAGGTGCGTGCCCAACATGCCCAGGGGTGTGCCCATGATGCCCAGGCGTGTGCCCATGATGCCCATGTGTGTGCCCATGATGCCCAGGGGTGTGCCCATGATGCCCAGGCATGTGTCCATGATGCCCAGGCGTGTGCCTAGGATGCCCTGGTGCGTGCCCAACATGCCCAGGGATGTGCCCATGATGCCCAGGCGTGTGCCCATGATGCCCAGGCGTGTGCCCATCATGCCTAGGGGTGTGCCCATGATGCCCAGGCGTGTGCCCATGATGCCCATGCGTGTGCCCATCATACCCAGGGGTGTGCCCATGATACCTAGGGGTGTGCCCATGATGCCCAGGCGTGAGCCCATCATGCCCAGGCGTGTGCCCATCATGCCCAGGGGTGTGGCCATGATGCCCAGGGGTGTGCCCATGATGCCCATGGGTGTGCCCATGATGCCCAAGCGTGTGCCCATAATGCCCAGGTGCGTGCCCAACATGCCCAGGGGTGTGCCCATGATGCCCAGACGTGTGCCCATCATGCCCAGGGGTGTGCCCATGATGCCCAGGCGGGTGCCCATCATGCCCAGGCAAGTGCCCATGATGCCCAGGTGCGTGCCCAACATGCCCAGAGGTGTGCCCATGATGCCCAGGCGTGTGCCCATCATGCTCAGGCGTGTGCCCATCATGCCCAGGCGTGTGCCCATCATGCCCAGGCGTGTGCCCATCATGCCCAGGGGTGTGCCCATCATGCCCAGGGGTGTGCCCATGATGCCCAGGCGTGTGCCCATCATGCCCAGGCGCGTGCCCAACATGCCCAGGGGTGTGCCCATGATGAAAAGGCGTGTGCCCATCATGCCCAGGCGTGTGCCCATCATGCCCAGGGTTGTGCCCATGATGCCCAGGCGTGTGCCCATCATGCACAGGCGTGTGCCCATCATGCCCAGGGGTGTGCCCATTATGCCCAGGGGTGTGCCCATGATGCCCAGGCGTGTGCCCAAGATGCCCCGGCGTGTGCCCATGATGCCCTGTTGCGTGCCCAACTTGCCCAGGGGTGTGCCCATGATGCCCAGGCGTGTGCCCATGATGCCCAGGTGCGTGCCCAACATGCCCAGGGGTGTGCCCATGATGCCCAAGCGTGTGCCCATCATGCCCATGCGTGTGCCCATCATGCCCAGGGGTGTGCCCATGATGCCCAGGCGTGTGTCCATGATGCCCAGGCGTGTGCCTATGATGCCCTGGTGCGTGCCCAATATGCCCAGAGGTGTGCCCATGATGCCCAGACTTGTGCCCATCATGCCCAGGGGTGTGCCCATGATGCCCAGGCGGGTGCCCATCATGCCCAAGCGTGTGCCCATGATGCCCAGGTGCGTGCCCAACATGCCCAGGGGTGTGCCCATGATGCCCAGGCGTGTGCCCATCATGCCCAGGCGTGTGCCCATCATGCCCAGGGGTGTGCCCATCATGCCCAGGCGTGTGCCCATGATGCCCATGCGTGTGCCCATCATGCCCAGGGGTGTGCCCATGATGCCTAGGGGTGTGCCCATGATGCCCAGGCGTGTGCCCATCATGCCCAGGCGTGTGCCCATCATGCCCAGGGGTGTGCCCATGATGCCAAGGGGTGTGCCCATGATGCCCAGGGGTGTGCCCATGATGCCCAGGGGTGTGCCCATGATGCCCAGGCGTGTGCCCATAATGCCCAGGTGCGTGCCCAACATGCCTAGGGGTGTGTCCATGATGCCCAGGCGTGTGCCCATCATGCCCAGGCGTGTGCCCATGATGCCCAGGCAGGTGCCCATGATGCCCTGGTGCGTGCCCAACATGCCCAGGGGTGTGCCCATGATGCCCATGCGGGTGCCCATGATGCCCAGGTGTGTGCCCATGATGCCCAGGCGTGTGCCCATCATGCCCAGGCGTGTGCCCATCATGCCCAGGCGTGTGCCCATCATGCCCAGGGGTGTGCCCATGATGCCCAGGGGTGTGCCCATGATGCCCAGGCGGGTGCCCATCATGCTCAGGCGTGTGCCCATCATGCCCATGCGTGTGCCCTTCATGCCCAGGCGTGTGCCCATCATGCCCAGGGGTGTGCCCATCATGCCCAGGGGTGTGCCCATCATGCCCAGGCGTGTGCCCAGGCGCGTGCCCAACATGCCCAGGGGTGTGCCCATGATGCCCAGGCGTGTGCCCATCATGCCCAGGCGTGTGCCCATCATGCCCAGGGGTGTGCCCATGATGCCCAGGGGTGTGCCCATGATGCCCAGGCGTGTGTCCATGATGCCCAGGCGTGTGCCTATGATGCCCTGCTGCGTGCCCAACATGCCCAGGGGTGTGCCCATGATGCCCAGGCGTGTGCCCAGGATGCCCAGGGGTGTGCCCATGATGCCCAGTCGTGTGCCCATGATGCCCATGCGTGTGCCCATCATGCCCAGGGGTGTGCCCATGATGCCTAGGGGTGTGCCCATGATGCCCAGGCGTGTGCCCATCATGCCCAGGCGTGTGCCCATGATGCCCAGGGGTGTGCCCATGATTCCCAGGCGTGTGCCCATGATGCCCAAGCGTGTGCCAATGATGCCCAGGTGCGTGCCCAACATGCCCAGGGGTGTGCCCATGATGCCCAGGCGCGTGCCCATCATGCCCAGGGGTGTGCCCATGATGCCCCGGGGTGTGCCCATGATGCCCAGGTGGGTGCCCATGATTCCCTGGTGCGTGCCCAACATGCCCAGGGGTGTGCCCATGATGCCCAAGCGGGTGCCCATGATGCCCAGGTGCGTGCCCAACATGCCCAGGGGTGTGCCCATGATGCCCATGCATGTGCCCATGATGCCCATGCGTGTGCCCATCATGCCCAGGGGTGTGCCCATGAAGCCCAGGCGTGTGCCCATGATGCCCTGGTGCGTGCCCAACATGCCCAGGGGTGTGCCCATGATGCCCAGGCGTATGCCCATGATGCCCAGGCGTGTGCCCATGATGCCCAGGCGAGTGCCCATGATGCCCTGGTGCGTGCCCAACATGCCCACGGGTGTGCCCATGATGCCAAGGCGTGTGCCCATGATGCCCAGGTGCGTGCCCAACATGCCCAGGGGTGTGCCCATGATGCCCAGGCGTGTGCCCATGATGCCCATGCGTGTGCCCATGATGCCCAGGGGTGTGCCCATGATGCCCAGGCGTGTGTCCATGATGCTCAGGCGTGTGCCTAGGATGCCCTGGTGCGTGCCCAACATGCCCAGGGATGTGCCCATGATGCCCAGGCGTGTGCCCATGATGCCCAGGCGTGTGCCCATCATGCCCAGGGGTGTGCCCATGATGCCCAGGCGTGTGCCCATGATGCCCATTCGTGTGCCCATCATGCCCAGGGGTGTGCCCATGATGCCTAGGGTGTGCCCATGATGCCCAGGCGTGTGCCCATCATGCCCAGGCGTGTGCCCATCATGCCCAGGGGTGTGCCCATGATGCCCAGGGGTGTGCCCATGGTGCCCAGGGGTGTGCCCTTGATGCCCAGGCGTGTGCCCATAATGCCCAGGTGCGTGCCCAACATGCCCAGGGGTGTGCCCATGATGCCCAGGCGTGTGCCCATCATGCCCAGGCGTGTGCCCATCATGCCCAGGGGTGTGCCCATGATGCCCAGGCGGGTGCCCATGATGCCCAGGTGCGTGCCCAACATGCCCAGGGGTGTGCCCATGATGCGCAGGCAAGTGCCCATCATGCCCAGGCGTGTGCCCATGATGCCCAGGGGTGTGCCCATGATGCCCAGGCGTGTGCCCATCATGCCCAGGCGTGTGCCTATGATGCCCAGGTGCGTGCCCAACATGCCCAAGGGTGTGCCCATGATGCCCAGACGTGTGCCCATCATGCCCAGGCGTGTGTCCATCATGCCCAGGGGTGTGCCCATGATGCCCAGGGGCGTGCCCATGATGCCCAGGTGCATGCCCAACATGCCCAGGGGTGTGCCCATGATGCCCAGGCGTGTGCCCATGATGCCCATGCGTGTGCCCATGATGCCCAGGGGTGTGCCCATGATGCCCAGGCGTGTGTCCATGATGCCCAGGCGTGTGCCTAGGATGCCCTGGTGCGTGCCCAACATGCCCAGGGATGTGCCCATGATGCCCAGGCGTGTGCCCATGATGCCCAGTCGTGTGCCCATCATGCCTAGGGGTGTGCCCATGATGCCCAGGCGTGTGCCCATGATGCCCAGGCGTGTGCCCATCATACCCAGGGGTGTGCCCATGATGCCTAGGGGTGTGCCCATGATGCCCAGGCATGTGCCTATCATGCCCAGGCGTGTGCCCATCATGCCCAGGGGTGTGGCCATGATGCCCAGGGGTGTGCCCATGATGTCCATGGGTGTGCCAATGATGCCCAAGCGTGTGCCCATAATGCCCAGGTACGTGCCCAACATGCCCAGGGGTGTGCCCATGATGCCCAGGCGTGTGCCCATCATGCCCAGGCGTGTGCCCATGATGCCCAGGCAGGTGCCCATGATGCCCAGGCGGGTGCCCATGATGCCCAGACGGGTGTGCCCATGATGCCCAGACGGGTGTGCCCATGATGCCCTGGTGCGTGCCCAACATGCCCAGGGGTGTGCCCATGATGCCCAGACGTGTGCCCATCATGCCCAGGGGTGTGCCCATGATGCCCAGACGGGTGCCCATCATGCCCAGGCAAGTGCCCATGATGCCCAGGTGCGTGCCCAACATGCCCAGAGGTGTGCCCATGAGGCCCAGGCGTGTGCCCATCATGCCCAGGCGTGTGCCCATCATGCCCAGGCGTGTACCCATCATGCCCAGGCGTGTGCCCATCATGCCCAGGCGCGTGCCCAACATGCCCAGGGGTGTGCCCATGATGCACAGGCGTGTGCCCATCATGCCCAGGCGTGTGCCCATCATGCCCAGGCGTGTGCCCATCATGCCCAGGGGTGTGCCCATTATGCCCAGGGGTGTGCCCATGATGCCCAGGCGTGTGCCCATGATGCCCTGGTGCGTGCCCAACTTGCCCAGGGGTGTGCCCATGATGCCCAGGCGTGTGCCCATGATGCCCAGGTGCGTGCCCAACATGCCCAGGGGTGTGCCCAAGATGCCCAAGCGTGTGCCCATCATGCCCATGCGTGTGCCCATCATGCCCAGGGGTGTGCCCATGATGCCCAGGCGTGTGTCCATGATGCCCAGGCGTGTGCCTATGATGCCCTGGTGCGTGCCCAACATGCCCAGAGGTGTGCCCATGATGCCCAGACTTGTGCCCATCATGCCCAGGGGTGTGCCCATGATGCCCAGGCGGGTGCCCATCATGCCCAGGCGTGTGCCCATGATGCCCAGGTGCGTGCCCAACATGCCCAGGGGTGTGCCCATGATGCCCAGGCGTGTGCCCATCATGCCCAGGCGTGTGCCCATCATGCCCAGGGGTGTGCCCATCATGCCCAGGCGTGTGCCCATGATGCCCATGCGTGTGCCCATCATGCCCAGGGGTGTGCCCATGATGCCTAGGGGTGTGCCCATGATGCCCAGGCGTGTGCCCATAATGCCCAGGCGTGTGCCCATGATGCCCAGGGGTGTGCCCATGATGCCCAGGGGTGTGCCCATGATGCCCAGGGGTGTGCCCATGATGCCCAGGCGTGTGCCCATAATGCCCAGGTGCGTGCCCAACATGCCCAGGGGTGTGCCCATGATGCCCAGGCGTGTGCCCATCATGCCCAGGCGTGTGCCCATGATGCCCAGGGGTGTGCCCATGATGCCCAGGCGTGTGTCCATGATGCCCAGGCGTGTGCCTAGGATGCCCTGGTGCGTGCCCAACATGCCCAGGGATGTGCCCATGATGCCCAGGCGTGTGCCCATGATGCCCAGGCGTGTGCCCATCATGCCTAGGGGTGTGCCCATGATGCCCAGGCGTGTGCCCATGATGCCCATGCGTGTGCCCATCATACCCAGGGGTGTGCCCATGATGCCTAGGGGTGTGCCCATGATGCCCAGGCGTGTGCCCATCATGCCCAGGCGTGTTCCCATCATGCCCAGGGGTGCGGCCATGATGCCCAGGGGTGTGCCCATGATGCCCAAGCGTGTGCCCATAATGCCCAGGTGCGTGCCCAACATGCCCAGGGGTGTGCCCATGATGCCAAGGCGTGTGCCCATCATGCCCAGGCGTGTGCCCATGATGCCCAGGCAGGTGCCCATGATGCCCAGGCGGGTGCCCATGATGCCCAGACGGGTGTGCCCATGATGCCCAGACGGGTGTGCCCATGATGCCCTGGTGCGTGCCCAACATGCCCAGGGGTGTGCCCATGATGCCCAGACGTGTGCCCATCATGCCCAGGGGTGTGCCCATGATGCCCAGGCGGGTGCCCATCATGCCCAGGCAAGTGCCCATGATGCCCAGGTGCGTGCCCAACATGCCCAGAGGTGTGCCCATGATGCTCAGGCGTGTGCCCATCATGCTCAGGCGTGTGCCCATCATGCCCAGGCGTGTGCCCATCATGCCCAGGCGTGTGCCCATCATGCCCAGGGGTGTGCCCATCATGCCCAGGGGTGTGCCCATCATGCCCAGGCGTGTGCCCATCATGCCCAGGCGCGTGCCCAACATGCCCAGGGGTGTGCCCATGATGCACAGGCGTGTGCCCATCATGCCCAGGCGTGTGCCCATCATGCCTAGGGTTGTGCCCATGATGCCCAGGCGTGTGCCCATCATGCCCAGGCGTGTGCCCATCATGCCCAGGGGTGTGCCCATTATGCCCAGGGGTGTGCCCATGATGCCCAGGCGTGTGCCCATGATGCCCTGGCGTGTGCCCATGATGCCCTGGTGCGTGCCCAACTTGCCCAGGGGTGTGCCCATGATGCCCAGGCGTGTGCCCATGATGCCCAGGTGCGTGCCCAACATGCCCAGGGGTGTGCCCATGATGCCCAAGCGTGTGCCCATCATGCCGATGCGTGTGCCCATCATGCCCAGGGGTGTGCCCATGATGCCCAGGCGTGTGTCCATGATGCCCAGGCGTGTGCCTATGATGCCCTGGTGCGTGCCCAACATGCCCAGAGGTGTGCCCATGATGCCCAGACTTGTGCCCATCATGCCCAGGGGTGTGCCCATGATGCCCAGGCGGGTGCCCATCATGCCCAGGCGTGTGCCCATGATGCCCAGGTGCGTGCCCAACATGCCCAGGGGTGTGCCCATGATGCCCAGGCGTGTGCCCATCATGCCCAGGCGTGTGCCCATCATGCCCAGGGGTGTGCCCATCATGCCCAGGCGTGTGCCCATGATGCCCATGCGTGTGCCCATCATGCCCAGGGGTGTGCCCATGATGCCTAGGGGTGTGCCCATGATGCCCAGGCGTGTGCCCATCATGCCCAGGCGTGTGCCCATCATGCCCAGGGGTGTGCCCATGATGCCCAGGGGTGTGCCCATGATGCCCAGGGGTGTGCCCATGATGCCCAGGCGTGTGCCCATAATGCCCAGGTGCGTGCCCAACATGCCTAGGGGTGTGTCCATGATGCCCAGGCGTGTGCCCATCATGCCCAGGCGTGTGCCCATGATGCCCAGGCAGGTGCCCATGATGCCCTGGTGCGTGCCCAACATGCCCAGGGGTGTGCCCATGATGCCCAGGCGGGTGCCCATGATGCCCAGGTGTGTGCCCATGATGCCCAGGCGTGTGCCCATCATGCCCAGGCGTGTGCCCATCATGCCCAGGCGTGTGCCCATCATGCCCAGGCGTGTGCCCATCATGCCCAGGGGTGTGCCCATGATGCCCAGGGGTGTGCCCATGATGCCCAGGCGGGTGCCCATCATGCTCAGGCGTGTGCCCATCATGCCCATGCGTGTGCCCATCATGCCCAGGCGTGTGCCCATCATGCCCAGGGGTGTGCCCATCATGCCCAGGGGTGTGCCCATGATGCCCAGGGGTGTGCCCATCATGCCCAGGGGTGTGCCCATCATGCCCAGGCGTGTGCCCAGGCGCGTGCCCAACATGCCCAGGGGTGTGCCCATGATGCCCAGGCGTGTGCCCATCATGCCCAGGCGTGTGCCCATCATGCCCAGGCGTGTGCCCATCATGCCCAGGGGTGTGCCCATGATGCCCAGGGGTGTGCCCATGATGCCCAGGCGTGTGTCCATGATGCCCAGGCGTGTGCCTATGATGCCCTGCTGCGTGCCCAACATGCCCAGGGGTGTGCCCATGATGCCCAGGCGTGTGCCCAGGATGCCCAGGGGTGTGCCCATGATGCCCAGTCGTGTGCCCATGATGCCCATGCGTGTCCCCATCATGCCCAGGGGTGTGCCCATGATGCCTAGGGGTGTGCCCATGATGCCCAGGCGTGTGCCCATCATGCCCAGGCGTGTGCCCATGATGCCCAGGGGTGTGCCCATGATTCCCAGGCGTGTGCCCATGATGCCCAAGCGTGTGCCCATGATGCCCAGGTGCGTGCCCAACATGCCCAGGGGTGTGCCCATGATGCCCAGCCGCGTGCCCATCATGCCCAGGGGTGTGCCCATGATGCCCAGGGGTGTGCCCATGATGCCCAGGTGGGTGCCCATGATTCCCTGGTGCGTGCCCAACATGCCCAGGGGTGTGCCCATGATGCCCAAGCGGGTGCCCATGATGCCCAGGTGCGTGCCCAACATGCCCAGGGGTGTGCCCATGATGCCCATGCATGTGCCCATGATGCCCATGCGTGTGCCCATCATGCCCAGGGGTGTGCCCATGAAGCCCAGGCGTGTGCCCATGATGCCCTGGTGCGTGCCCAACATGCCCAGGGGTGTGCCCATGATGCCCAGGCGTATGCCCATGATGCCCAGGCGTGTGCCCATGATGCCCAGGCGAGTGCCCATGATGCCCTGGTGCGTGCCCAACATGCCCACGGGTGTGCCAATGATGCCCAGGCGTGTGCCCATGATGCCCAGGTGCGTGCCCAACATGCCCAGGGGTGTGCCCATGATGCCCAGGCGTGTGCCCATGATGCCCATGCGTGTGCCCATGATGCCCAGGGGTGTGCCCATGATGCCCAGGCGTGTGTCCATGATGCCCAGGCGTGTGCCTAGGATGCCCTGGTGCGTGCCCAACATGCCCAGGGATGTGCCCATGATGCCCAGGCGTGTGCCCATGATGCCCAGGCGTGTGCCCATCATGCCCAGGGGTGTGCCCATGATGCCCAGGCGTGTGCCCATGATGCCCATTCGTGTGCCCATCATGCCCAGGGGTGTGCCCATGATGCCTAGGGTGTGCCCATGATGCCCAGGCGTGTGCCCATGATGCCCATGCGTGTGCCCATGATGCCCAGGGGTGTGCCCATGATGCCCATGCGTGTGCCCATGATGCCCAGGGGTGTGCCCATGATGCCCAGGCGTGTGTCCATGATGCCCAGGCGTGTGCCTAGGATGCCCTGGTGCGTGCCCAACATGCCCAGGGATGTGCCCATGATGCCCAGGCGTGTGCCCATCATGCCCAGGCGTGTGCCCATCATGCCCAGGGGTGTGCCCATGATGCCCAGGTGTGTGCCCATGATGCCCATGCGTGTGCCCATCATACCCAGGGGTGTGCCCATGATGCCTAGGGGTGTGTCCATGATGCCCAGGCGTGTGCCCATCATGCCCAGGCGTGTGCCCATCATGCCCAGGGGTGTGCCCATGATGCCCAGGGGTGTGCCCATGATGCCCAGGGGTGTGCCCATGATGCCCAGGCGTGTGCCCATAATGCCCAGGTGCGTGCCCAACATGCCCAGGGGTGTGCCCATGATGCCCAGGCGTGTGCCCATGATGCCCATGCGTGTGCCCATCATGCCCAGGGGTGTGCCCATGAAGCCCAGGCGTGTGCCCATGATGCCCAGGCGTATGCCCATGATGCCCTGGTGCGTGCCCAACATGCCCGGGGGTGTGCCCATGATGCCCAGGCGTGTGCCTATGATGCCCAGGCGTGTGCCCATGATGCCCAGGGGTGTGCCCATGATGCCCATGCGTGTGCCCATCATGCCCAGGCGCGTGCCCAACATGCCCAGGTGGGTCCCCTACATGCCCAGGGGTGTGCCCATGATGCGCAGGCGTGTGCCCATCATGCCCAGGCGTGTGCCCATGATGCCCAGGGGTGTGCCCATGATGCCCAGGCGTGTGCCTATGATGCCCAGGTGCGTGCCCAACATGCCCAAGGGTGTGCCCATGATGCCCAGACGTGTGCCCATCATGCCCAGGCGTGTGTCCATCATGCCCAGGGGTGTGCCCATGATGCCCAGGGGTGTGCCCATGATGCCCAGGTGCGTGCCCAACATGCCCAGGGGTGTGCCCATGATGCCCAGGTGTGTGCCCATGATGCCCATGCGTGTGCCCATGATGCCCAGGGGTGTGCCCATGATGCCCAGGCGTGTGTCCATGATGCCCAGGCGTGTGCCTAGGATGCCCTGGTGCGTGCCCAACATGCCCAGAGATGTGCCCATGATGCCTAGGCGTGTGCCCACGATGCCCAGGCGTGTGCCCATCATGCCTAGGGGTGTGCCCATGATGCCCAGGCGTGTGCCCATGATGCCCATGCGTGTGCCCATCATACCCAGGGGTGTGCCCATGATGCCTAGGGGTGTGCCCATGATGCCCAGGCGTGTGCCCATCATGCCCAGGCGTGTGCCCATCATGCCCAGGGGTGTGGCCATGATGCCCAGGGGTGTGCCCATGATGCCCATGGGTGTGCCCATGATGCCCAAGCGTGTGCCCATAATGCCCAGGTGCGTGCCCAACATGCCCAGGGGTGTGCCCATGATGCCCAGGCGTGTGCCCATCATGCCCAGGCGTGTGCCCATGATGCCCAGGCAGGTGCCCATGATGCCCAGGCGGGTGCCCATGATGCCCAGACGGGTGTGCCCATGATGCCCAGACGGGTGTGCCCATGATGCCCTGGTGCGTGCCCAATATGCCCTGGGGTGTGCCCATGATGCCCAGACGTGTGCCCATCATGCCCAGGGGTGTGCCCATGATGCCCAGGCGGGTGCCCATCATGCCCAGGCAAGTGCCCATGATGCCCAGGTGCGTGCCCAACATGCCCAGAGGTGTGCCCATGATGCCCAGGCGTGTGCCCATCATGCTCAGGCGTGTGCCCATCATGCCCAGGCGTGTGCCCATCATGCCCAGGCGTGTGCCCATCATGCCCAGGGGTGTGCCCATCATGCCCAGGGGTGTGCCCATCATGCCCAGGGGTGTGCCCATCATGCCCAGGCGCGTGCCCAACATGCCCAGGGGTGTGCCCATGATGCACAGGCGTGTGCCCATCATGCCCAGGCGTGTGCCCATCATGCCCAGGGTTGTGCCCATGATGCCCAGGCGTGTGCCCATCATGCCCAGGCGTGTGCCCATCATGCCCAGGGGTGTGCCCATAATGCCCAGGGGTGTGCCCATGATGCCCAGGCGTGTGCCCATGATGCCCTGGTGATGAGCCGTATTTATACGACTCATAGAGTCATTAATTCCCACCATTTCATTCATTTTATTATGCGAACAGTTACTTTTTAGTGTTGTTTCGTATTTCAGGTGATTTGGAAGCTCTAGGAGGAATCGTGCTTAAAAGACGGCTTTTGAAGCCAAAAACATCGCAGTGGAAGAACGGAGCCAAAAGAGGGCCGTGAACAGTGTTTTCGGCTCGTGAACAGTAACTCCGCCGTGAACAGTAACTCCGCATGAATAGTAAATCCGGGGTGAACAGTGATTTTCGGCCCGTGAACAGTAACTTCGGCGAAAAATCCAAATTTCATGCTGAGTCCATTCGCACGTCCAAAGTCCAGCAGCCGGCCCAATTTGCATGCGATGCTAGGGTTTCGTAGCTTTATCACGAAGTTAGGGTTTCTCAAACCCTATAAATACAAGAGATCCCGCAGTCTTCAAATCATCAGAAAATCAGAGAGAAATCTCATCACACAGTTCTCATTCGACTCCTCTCCTCTGCCCGCCACCATTGTTGCGCCGCCCTTGCTCGCCAGTCCATCCGCTCATTCAGCCGTGCCTTGCTCTATTGTTTACTCGGTCATCAGTGAAGTTGTTATTTCCCTTTTATTTCCCTGCATTATTTCCTTATGACTATGTGTAACTAAAACCCATATTTGGGTTAGGGTTAAATAATTGTGACTTATGTTTTTGAGATTTGAATCTTAATGCTTGTTTTGTTATTCGATTAAATCTTTTGTGCTCATTATTTGGATTGAATTGTGAGGTTAAGTGGAAGCTTGGAATAGCAAAGCTTAACTGATCAATTCAACTCTCCTATTTGCTATTTGTTGACACTAGAGAGCTATTAACAAGTAGTGCACTAATTCGATATATCTTGGAATGGAGTATTGAATTATTAGGTTTAAAAGAATTAGAAACATGATATTTAGAAATCAATGATAAAACCAAGTCACAATTGAATAATACCCTAACCTGAATATTTCTTTGATTGATAAATCCCTTGCAATTTTCGATTATTACACTAACCTTTACTTTCACATTAGTTTCTTGGTTTTTCTCTATTACAGAACGAAGTAGTAACCATCTAGCTCCCTAGGGTTCGACCCTTGCTTGCCGCTGTACTAACCCACAGTTTGAAGTGAGGAAATTATAAATTGTTTTTGCACAGGTACGACGACAAGCCTGTTCAAAATGGCGCCGTTGCCGGGGAGCTAAGCACGATGAAATTTGTTCTTCTTTATTTTTTTTCATTTATTTTTCTCTTTGCATTATTTCGAAAGTTGCTTATCTCGGTGATATTTCAATTTCAATTGTTCGATTTTCGATTTTCATTCTTTTCGATTTCCAATTTCTAGCTCTCAGAGGGTTCTGTCACCAAGACTTACGATTCTAAGGATTTTGGGTTTTAAGTGGGACCGCTGTGACCCCTCCAATCTCCTGTGAACCCTTTGTTGCTAGTCTGTCTGTGCTATTACGGTGTTTGCTAGACCGGTGCTTGCTATTTCTTGTAACATGTCTCATGCAGGAAGCAGCGTTGGTGGCAACAGTCACAACAGTCACATTAACGAAGAAGTCAACCAGAATGTACAAGGAGTACAGCATGGCGAAATCAGGGGGGCTATCCCTGAACAGTTTCAACCGTTTCAACAGTTCCAACAACAACAACCTCAGAACCAACAACAGAACCAACCCCAACCACAGTACCCACAGTACCCTCAGTACCCACCACCGTATCCACAGTACCCACAACCGCCATACCCCCAATATCCACCATACCCACCATTACCATATCACCCACAACATCCATACCCACCACCTCAGAGACCTCAACAATAGCCAGCAGTCAGACAACATGACGCAGCAGCGCCCAATCAAGGGGCCAATGGACAGCTTTGGAGAAACAACAATCAGCAACATCAGCCAGCACGTCAGAATGTGCCTCAACAGCCCTACCAGCACCCACATCATCAGTTTCGGCAGAATACGCCTGGACAGTACCAGCAGAGAGGGCAGAACAGTAATCAGGCAGGTCCGAGCAACCAAGGCCCCAACAAAGCTCTCGAGGACATGATAAAGGATCTGGCTTCAGCCGTGATCCAGGATCGGGCCATGACCAAAGGAGACATTGCTGAATTGAAGAAACAGATGTCCCAGCTCAATACGACAGTCTCAGGTCTCGCAGCCACTCTGAATGCAGGACGACTTCCCTCACAGACAGTTGAGAACCCAAGAGGGAACGTCAGCCAAGTAGAGATAGTAGCTACAGATGCAGCACTCGAGGAGCCCACAGAAGAACCTAGCTCGGGCACCCTCAACACGACTCAACCAGACTCAGCCCTTATGGCTCAGGAGGCCGAAATTCACAGTTCCTCTTATGCTATGCAGGTAGTCGCTCCCGAAAGCCAGGTTACTAAGGAAGTTGATCCAGAGATGAGCTTGGTGGTGAGGCCTATGCAGAACGACCAGATGATGAGGCGTGCACCCACTGCGAGCCAGGAGACACCTTCAGGAAAGAGTAAGGACCCAGGGGCCTTCACGGTTACCTGTGGTATCGGTAAGACCCAAATACCTCACTGCTTAATTGATTTGGGTGCTGCTATTAATGTCATGCCTTACTCTTTGTATTGCTCGCTGGGTCTTGGACCATTGAAACCACCTAGGTTGTCTATAGAATTAGGGGATAAGTCTTGTGTTCGCCCTACTGGATTGCTTGAAGATCTAACCCTCCGAGTAGGAGATCTTGCTGTGCCTGCAGATTTCTATGTCTTGCAGATGGAAAAATCCAGAAAAGTCGAACCACCAGGGCTCATTTTGGGACGGCCATTCCTCTACACCACCAAAACCCGGATTGACATGGGCATAGGATTACTGTCATTATCATGCGGTGGGAAGGAAGCAGACTTCTATGTCTACGAGGATGACGATCGTCCACGCACAAGGAAACCGCCAGACATTGTGCACACATCAGAGTACGACACCCTAGTTCCAGACCCACCAGAGCAGGCTCTACAGACTACCAGGCCAGCAGCTATGGCCAAGATGTCCACATCTTCTCGAGGCTATAAGGGGAAGAAACCATCTGAATCTTGGAGAGTAGAGCAGAGCGCACAGCTAGATGCGCACACTGGACGAACAGAGGGAGTTGCTGAGCAGAAATATGACCTCACACGCCCATGGGACCCTAACTTGTGATCCCTACAGAGGTACTGTCGAGCCAACGACGTTAAACAAAGGCGCTCGCAGGGAGGCAGCCCTGCATGGTTTGCACGTCTTTACATTTCAGTTTGTTGATTTACTATGTTTATTTATGAGTCTTTCATTGTCACATTGTACCTTGGAAAGGATTTGGTTTCATTTTGTAGGGATTGGACTTAGTCGGCCGGAAATTCCCTTTGCGAGTTACGCACTTTGCTTGCGGAGCTACGCATTTTAGTGCGCCGGGAGAGCCCTTAGATCCGAGTTCAGCCGACTGCCGTCTACATCCCAGGGGAGTATTGTTCTACCCTCTTCCTTTCCTTATCTATTGTTTGCATGCATTGTGAGTCTTGATTTAAGTCGTGCCGTGAGGACACGGCTCATTTCAAAAGTGTGGGGTGGGAGAGTCAGTTATGAGTCAGTTATCGAGTCAGCATGCCCACCATACAGAGTCAGCACGTTTCGAGTCATTTTTAAAATTTTTGTACATGATACTTCACTATTTCCTAGACTTGCAGTATTGGATAGTGATTGGGTGAAATAGATATAGCCGATTTTACATGCATGGCTTTGGTGAAAATTGATTTGTGCGACTAATATGTGATCTTAAAATTTTGCGTGCCTTTGTTAGTCGAGATAAACAGGGACGTGGAGTTGATAGCAATGCCCTAGAGAGACTTGACAGATCGTTCAAAGGCCGAACTCAGGATATGTGGTTATGTGGAGTTCGTGGAGGCTAGCACTTCGAGGCAACATAGTACGAGTCTGCTCCGCCACTGCGGTACCCTTTGCGGTTGGTCGGGACGGGAATACTTCACACCGTCCAAGCTCTAGGCCAAGTAGCCGGGAAAATAGGCAAGCGACCCTTGACTTGACCCGTGTCAAAAGGTCGAGGATGAGTGAGAGCAGGAAGGTTTCTAATCCAAGTAACCGGGAAAATAGACGAGCGACCCTCGGCTTGACTCGCGTCAAAAGGAGAAGGAACCACGGTTCGAGCAAGTCACAATCCGCACTTCAAGGCAACAAATCCACCACCATTGTGATAGTCCACACGTTTCTCATGTGAAAGCATCATTGAAATCCCAAATCAGATGACACTATAGCTGGCCGAAAAGCACTCAACACTTTGAAGCTCGAATCAATCACGTGCAAGAAAAAGCGGCAAAGCATAACCATATAGCAGCGAGTTCGAGTCCGAGAATGAGGGTTCATGGGTCTAAAAAGGGCTATCTCCCGATACATCCGAATTGGTTTGCATCTCGACTCAAAGGTAACACGTATCATTAACCCCATGTTTTTCGCACGATGATATTAGTAGCAAGCATGCATAACTGGCGAGATCTATAGTAGCTTAATTCATGTCCATGTAGCTCGTCTAGGATGACCGAAGCATTGTGATGTTTACATTAGTCGTTCCTCTTATGACCTAGTTCTTGTTCGGGACGAACAAGTTTAAGTGTGGGGTGGTTTGATGAGCCGTATTTATACGCCTGGGCATGATGGGCACACGCCTGGGCATCATGGGCACACACCTGGGCATCATGGGCACCCGTCTGGGCATCATGGGCACACCCCTGGGCATGTTGGGCACGCACCAGGGCATCATGGGCACCTGCCTGGGCATCATGGGCACACGCCTGGGCATGATGGGCACACGCCTGGGCATCATGGACACACCCCTAGGCATGTTGGGCACGCACCTGGGCATTATGGGCACACGCCTGGGCATCATGGGCACACCCCTGGGCATCATGGGCACACGCCTGGGCATCATGGGCACACCCCTGGGCATCATGGGCACACGCCTGGGCATCATGGGCACACCCCTGGGCATGTTGGGCACGCACCAGGGCATCATGGGCACCTGCCTGGGCATCATGGGCACACGCCTGGGCATGATGGGCACACGCCAGGGCATCATGGACACACCCCTAGGCATGTTGGGCACGCACCTGGGTATTATGGGCACACGCCTGGGCATCATGGGCACACCCCTGGGCATCATGGGCACCCGCCTGGGCATCATGGGCACCCGCCTGGGCATCATGGGCACACCCCTGGGCATGTTGGGCACGCACCAGGGCATCATGGGCACCTGCCTGGGCATCATGGGCACACGCCTGGGCATGATGGGCACACGCCTGGGCATCATGGACACACCCCTAGGCATGTTGGGCACGCACCTGGGCATTATGGGCACACGCCTGGGCATCATGGGCACACGCCTAGGCATCATGGGCACACGCCTGGGCACACCCCTGGGCATGATGGGCACAGGCCTGGGCATCATGGGCACACCCCTGGGCATGATGGGCACACGCCTGGGCATCATGGGCACACGCCTGGGCATCATGGGCACACGCCTGGGCACACCCCTGGGCATGATGGGCACAGGCCTGGGCATCATGGGCACATGCCTGGGCATCATGGGCACACCCCTGGGCATGTTGGGCACACACCTGGGCATCATGGGCACACGCCTGGGCATCATGGGCACACCCCTGGGCATGTTGGGCACGTACTAGGGCATCATGGGCACACGCATGGGCATCATGGGCACACGCCTTGGCATCATGGGCACACGCCTGGGCATCGTGGGCACATCCCTAGGCATGATGGGCACACGCCTGGGCATGATGGGCACACGCCTGGGTATAATGGGCACACCCCTGGGCATGTTGTGCACGCACCTGGGCATCATGGGCACACCCCTGGGCATCATGGGCACACGCCTGGGCATGATGGGCACACGCCTGGGCATCATGGGCGCACGCTAGGGCATCATGGGCACACGCTTGGGCATCATGGGCACACCCCTGGGCATCATGGGCACTCCCCTAGGCATGATGGGTACACGCCTGGGCATCATGGGCACACCCCTGTGCATGTTGGGCACGCACCTGGGCATCATGGGCACATGCCTGGGCATGATGGGCACACGCCTGGGCATCATGGGCACACGCCTGGGAATGATGGGCACACACTTGGGCATCATGGGCACACCCCTAGGCATGATGGGCAGACGCCTGGGCATCATGGGCACACGCCTAGGCATCATGGGCCCACCCCTGGGCATGTTGGGCACGCACCTGGGCATGATGGGCACACGCCTGGGCATCATGGGCACACCTTGGGCATGTTGGGCACGCACTAGGGCATCCTGGGCACACGCATGGGCATCATGGGCACACGCCTGGGCATCATGGGCACTCGCCTGGGCATCATGGGCACACCCCTGGGCATGATGGGCACACGCCTGGGCATCATGGGCACACGCCTGGGCATCATGGGCACACCCCTGGGCATGTTGGGCACGCACCTGGGCATCATGGGCACACGCCTGGGCATCATGCGCACATCCTTGGGCATGTTGGGCACGCACCAGGGCATCATGGGCACACGCCTGGGCATCATGGGCACACCCCTGGGCATCATGGGCACACCCCTGGGCATGTTGGGCACGCACCTGGGCATCATAGGCACACGCCTGGGCATCATGGGCACACCCCTGGGCATGTTGGGCACGCACCAAGGCATCATGGGCACAACCCTGGGCATGTTGGGCACGCACCAGGGCATCATAGGCACACGCCTGGGCATCATGGGCACACGCCTGGGCTTCATGGGCACACCCCTGGGCATGATGGGCACACGCATGGGCATCATTGGCACACGCCTGGGCATCATGGGCACACCCCTGGGCATGTTGGGCACGCACCTGGGCATCATGGGCACACGCCTGGGCATCATGGGCACACCCCTGGGCATGTTGGGCACGCACCAGGGCATCATGGGCACCTGCCTGGGCATCATGGGCACCCGCCTGGGCATCATGGGCACACCCCTGGGCATCATGGGCACACCCCTGGGCAAGATGGGCACACGCCTGGGCATGATGGGCACACGCCTGGGCATCATGGGCACACCCCTGGGCATGTTGGGCACGCACCTGGGCATTATGGGCACACGCCTGGGCATCAAGGGCACACTCCTGGGCATCATGGGCACACCCCTGGGCATCATGGGCACACCCCTGGGCATGATGGGCACACGCCTGGGCATGATGGGCACACGCCTGGGCATCATGGGCACACCCTAGGCATCATGGGCACACCCCTGGGCATGATGGGCACACGAATGGGCATCATGGGCACACGCCTGGGCATCATGGGCACACCCCTGGGCATGATGGGCACATGCCTGGGCATCATGGGCACACGCCTGGGCATCATGGGCACATCCCTGGGCATGTTGGGCACGCACCTGGGCATTATGGGCACACGCCTGGGCATCATGGGCACACCCCTGGGCATGTTGGGCACACCCCTGGGCATGATGGGCACACGCCTGGGCATGATGGGCACACGCCTAGGCATGATGGGCACACGCCTGAGCATGATAGGCACACGCCTGGGCATCATGGGCACACCTCTGGGCATGTTGGGCACGCACCTGGGCATCATGGGCACTTGCCTGGGCATGATGGCCACCCCTGGGCATGATGGGCACACGCCTGGGCATCATGGGCACACCCTAGGCATCATGGGCACCCGCCTGGGCATCATGGGCACACCCCTGGGCATGATGGGCACACGTCTGGGCATCATGGGCACACCCCTGGGCATGTTGGGCACGCACCAGGGCATCATGGGCACACCCGTCTGGGCATCATGGGCACATCCCTGGGCATGTTGGGCACGCACCTGGGCATTATGGGCACACGCCTGGGCATCATGGGCACACACCTGGGCATGTTGGGCACACCCCTGGGCATGATGGGCACACGCCTGGGCATGATGGGCACACGCCTGGGCATGATGGGCACACGCCTGAGCATGATAGGCACACGCCTGGGCATCATGGGCACACCTCTGGGCATGTTGGGCACGCACCTGGGCATCATGGGCACTTGCCTGGGCATGATGGGCACCTGCCTGGGCATCATGGGCACACGCCTGGGCATGATGGGCACACGCCTGGGCATGATGGGCACACGCCTGGGCATCATGGGCACACCCCTGGGCATCATGGGCACACCCCTGGGTATGATGGGCACACGCCTGGGCATCATGGGCACACCCCTGGGCATCATGGGCACACCCCTGGGTATGATGGGCACACGCATGGGCATCATGGGCACACGCCTGGGCATCATGGGCACACCCCTAGGCATGATGGGCACACGCCTGGGCATCATGGGCACACGCCTGGGCATCATGGGCACATCCCTGGGCATGTTGGGCACGCACCAGGGCATCCTAGGCACACGCCTGGGCATCATGGACACACGCCTGGGCATCATGGGCACACCCCTGGGCATCATGGGCACACGCATGGGCATCATGGGCACACGCCTGGGCATCATGGGCACACCCCTGGGCATGTTGGGCACGCACCTGGGCATCATGGGCACACCCCTGGGCATCATGGGCACACCCCTGGGCATGATGGACACACGCCTGGGCATGATGGGCACACGTCTGGGCATCATGGGCACACCCTTGGGCATGTTGGGCACGCACCTGGGCATCATAGGCACACGCCTGGGCATGATGGGCACACGCCTGGGCATCTTGGGCACACCCCTGGGCATCATGGGCACACGCCTGGGCATGATGGGCACACGCCTGCGCATCATGGGCACACCCCTGGGCATGTTGGGCACGCACCTGGGCATCATGGGCACACCCGTCTGGGCATCATGGGCACACCCGTCTGGGCATCATGGGCACCCGCCTGGGCATCATGGGCACACCCGTCTGGGCATCATGGGCACACCCGTCTGGGCATCATGGGCACCCGCCTGGGCATCATGGGCACCCGCCTGGGCATCATGGGCACCTGCCTGGGCATCATGGGCACACGCCTGGGCATGATGGGCACACGCCTGGGCATCATGGGCACACCCCTGGGCATGTTGGGCACGCACCTGGGCATTATGGGCACACGCTTGGGCATCATGGGCACACCCATGGGCATCATGGGCACACCCCTGGGCATCATGGCCACACCCCTGGGCATGATGGGCACACGCCTGGGCATGATGGGCACACGCCTGGGCATCATGGGCACACCCCTAGGCATCATGGGCACACCCCTGGGCATGATGGGCACACGCATGGGCATCATGGGCACACGCCTGGGCATGATGGGCACACCCCTGGGCATGATGGGCACACGCCTGGGCATGATGGGCACACGCCTGGGCATCATGGGCACACCCCTGGGCATGTTGGGCACGCACCTGGGCATCATGGGCACACGCCTGGGCATGATGCGCACCCGCCTGGGCATCATGGGCACACCCCTGGGCATGATGGGCACAAGTCTGGGCATCATGGGCACACCTCTAGGCATGTTGGGCACGCACCAGGGCATCATAGGCACACGCCTGGGCATCATGGACACACGCCTGGGCATCATGGGCACACCCCTGGGCATGATGGGCACACGCATGGGCATGATGGGCACACGCTTGGGCATCATGGGCACACCCCTGGGCATGTTGGGCACGCACCTGGGCATCATGGGCACACGCCTGGGCATCATGGGCACACCCCTGGGCAAGTTGGGCACGCACCAGGGCATCATGGGCACACGCCAGGGCATCATGGGCATACGCCTGGGCATCATGGGCACACCCCTGGGCATAATGGGCACACCCCTGGGCATGATGGGCACACGCCTGGGCATGATGGGCACACGCCTGGGCATCATGGGCACAACCCTGGGCTTGATGGGCACACGCCTGGGCATGATGGGCACACGCCTGTGCATCATGGGCACACCCCTGGGCATGTTGGGCACGCGCCTGGGCATGATGGGCACACGCCTGGGCATGATGGGCACACCCCTGGGCATGATGGGCACACCCCTGGGCATGATGGGCACACGCCTGGGCATGATGGGCACACGCCTGGGCATGATGGGCACACGCCTGAGCATGATGGGCACACGCCTGGGCATCATGGGCACACCTCTGGGCATGTTGGGCACGCACCTGGGCATCATGGGCGCCCATGATGCCCAAGCGGGTGCCCATGATGCCCTGGTGCGTGCCCAACATGCCCAGGGGTGTGCCCATGATGCCCAGGCGTATGCCCATGATGCCCAGGCGAGTGCCCATGATGCCCTAGTGCGTGCCCAACATGCCCACGGGTGTGCCCATGATGCCCAGGCGTGTGCCCATGATGCCCAGGTGCGTGCCCAACATGCCCAGGGGTGTGCCCATGATGCCCAGGGGTGTGCCCATGATGCCCAGGCGCGTGCCCATCATGCCCAGGGGTGTGCCCATGATGCCCAGGGGTGTGCCCATGATGCCCAGGTGGGTGCCCATGATTCCCTGGTGCGTGCCCAACATGCCCAGGGGTGTGCCCATGATGCCCAAGCGGGTGCCCATGCTGCCCAGGTGCGTGCCCAACATGCCCAGGGGTGTGCCCATGATGCCCATGCGTGTGCCCATCATGCCCAGGGGTGTGCACATGATGCCCAGGCGTGTGCCCATGATGCCCTGGTGCGTGCCCAACATGCCCAGGGGTGTGCCCATGATGCCCAGGCGTATGCCCATGATGCCCAGGCGTGTGCCCATGATGCCCAGGCGAGTGCCCATGATGCCCTGGTGCGTGCCCAACATGCCCACGGGTGTGCCCATGATGCCCAGGCGTGTGCCCATGATGCCCAGGTGCGTGCCCAACATGCCCAGGGGTGTGCCCATGATGCCCAGGCATGTGCCCATCATGCCCAGGCGTGTGCCCATGATGCCCAGGGGTGTGCCCATGATGCCCAGGCGTGTGCCCATCATGCCCAGGCGTGTGCCTATGATGCCCAGGTGCGTGCCCAACATGCCCAAGGGTGTGCCCATGATGCCCAGACGTGTGCCCATCATGCCCAGGCGTGTGCCCATCATGCCCAGGGGTGTGCCCATCATGCCCAGGGGTGTGCCCATGATGCCCAGGGGTGTGCCCATGATGCCCAGGGGTGTGCCCATGATGCCCAGGCGTGTGCCCATAATGCCCAGGTGCGTGCCCAACATGCCCAGGGGTGTGCCCATGATGCGCAGGCGTGTGCCCATCATGCCCAGGCGTGTGCCCATGATGCCCAGGGGTGTGCCCATGATGCCCAGGCGTGTGCCCATCATGCCCAGGCGTGTGCCTATGATGCCCAGGTGCGTGCCCAACATGCCCAAGGGTGTGCCCATGATGCCCAGACGTGTGCCCATCATGCCCAGGCGTGTGTCCATCATGCCCAGGGGTGTGCCCATGATGCCCAGGGGTGTGCCCATGATGCCCAGGTGCGTGCCCAACATGCCCAGGGGTGTGCCCATGATGCCCAGGCGTGTGCCCATGATGCCCATGCGTGTGCCCATGATGCCCAGGGGTGTGCCCATGATGCCCAGGCGTGTGTCCATGATGCCCAGGCATGTGCCTAGGATGCCCTGGTGCGTGCCCAACATGCCCAGGGATGTGCCCATGATGCCCAGGCGTGTGCCCATGATGCCCAGGCGTGTGCCCATCATGCCTAGGGGTGTGCCCATGATGCCCAGGCGTGTGCCCATGATGCCCATGCGCGTGGCCATCATACCCAGGGGTGTGCCCATGATGCCTAGGGGTGTGCCCATGATGCCCAGGGGTGTGCCCATGATGCCCAAGCGGGTGCCCATGATGCCCTGGTGCGTGCCCAACATGCCCAGGGGTGTGCCCATGATGCCCAGGCGTATGCCCATGATGCCCAGGCGTGTGCCCATGATGCCCAGGCGAGTGCCCATGATGCCCTAGTGCGTGCCCAACATGCCCACGGGTGTGCCCATGATGCCCAGGCGTGTGCCCATGATGCCCAGGTGCGTGCCCAACATGCCCAGGGGTGTGCCCATGATGCCCAGGCATGTGCCCATCATGCCCAGGCGTGTGCCCATGATGCCCAGGGGTGTGCCCATGATGCCCAGGCGTGTGCCCATCATGCCCAGGCGTGTGCCTATGATGCCCAGGTGCGTGCCCAACATGCCCAAGGGTGTGCCCATGATGCCCAGACGTGTGCCCATCATGCCCAGGCGTGTGCCCATCATGCCCAGGGGTGTGCCCATGATGCCCAGGGGTGTGCCCATGATGCCCAGGGGTGTGCCCATGATGCCCAGGCGTGTGCCCATAATGCCCAGGTGCGTGCCCAACATGCCCAGGGGTGTGCCCATGATGCGCAGGCGTGTGCCCATCATGCCCAGGCGTGTGCCCATGATGCCCAGGGGTGTGCCCATGATGCCCAGGCGTGTGCCCATCATGCCCAGGCGTGTGCCTATGATGCCCAGGTGCGTGCCCAACATGCCCAAGGGTGTGCCCATGATGCCCAGACGTGTGCCCATCATGCCCAGGCGTGTGTCCATCATGCCCAGGGGTGTGCCCATGATGCCCAGGGGTGTGCCCATGATGCCCAGGTGCGTGCCCAACATGCCCAGGGGTGTGCCCATGATGCCCAGGCGTGTGCCCATGATGCCCATACGTGTGCCCATGATGCCCAGGGGTGTGCCCATGATGCCCAGGCGTGTGTCCATGATGCCCAGGCATGTGCCTAGGATGCCCTGGTGCGTGCCCAACATGCCCAGGGATGTGCCCATGATGCCCAGGCGTGTGCCCATGATGCCCAGGCGTGTGCCCATCATGCCTAGGGGTGTGCCCATGATGCCCAGGCGTGTGCCCATGATGCCCATGCGTGTGCCCAGCATACCCAGGGGTGTGCCCATGATGCCTAGGGGTGTGCCCATGATGCACAGGCGTGTGCCCATCATGCCCAGGCGTGTGCCCATCATGCCCAGGGGTGTGGCCATGATGCCCAGGGGTGTGCCCATGATGCCCATGGGTGTGCCCATGATGCCCAAGCGTGTGCCCATAATGCCCAGGTGCGTGCCCAACATGCCCAGGGGTGTGCCCATGATGCCCAGGCGTGTGCCCATCATGCCCAGGCGTGTGCCCATGATGCCCAGGCAGGTGCCCATGATGCCCAGGCGGGTGCCCATGATGCCCAAGCGGGTGCCCATGATGCCCAGACGGGTGTGCCCATGATGCCCAGACGGGTGTGCCCATGATGCCCAGGCGGGTGCCCATGATGCCCAGACGGGTGTGCCCATGATGCCCAGACGGGTGTGCCCATGATGCCCAGGTGCGTGCCCAACATGCCCAGGGGTGTGCCCATGATGCGCAGGCGTGTGCCCATCATGCCCAGGCGTGTGCCCATGATGCCCAGGGGTGTGCCCATGATGCCCAGGCGTGTGCCCATCATGCCCAGGCGTGTGCCTATGATGCCCAGGTGCGTGCCCAACATGCCCAAGGGTGTGCCCATGATGCCCAGACGTGTGCCCATCATGCCCAGGCGTGTGTCCATCATGCCCAGGGGTGTGCCCATGATGCCCAGGGGTGTGCCCATGATGCCCAGGTGCGTGCCCAACATGCCCAGGGGTGTGCCCATGATGCCCAGGCGTGTGCCCATGATGCCCATGCGTGTGCCCATGATGCCCAGGGGTGTGCCCATGATGCCCAGGCGTGTGTCCATGATGCCCAGGCGTGTGCCTAGGATGCCCTAGTGCGTGCCCAACATGCCCAGGGATGTGCCCATGATGCCCAGGCGTGTGCCCATGATGCCCAGGCGTGTGCCCATCATGCCTAGGGGTGTGCCCATGATGCCCAGGCGTGTGCCCATGATGCCCATGCGTGTGCCCATCATACCCAGGGGTGTGCCCATGATGCCCAGGGGTGTGCCCATGATGCCCAGGGGTGTGCCCATGATGCCCAGGCGTGTGCCCATCATGCCCAGGCGTGTGCCCATGATGCCCAGGCAGGTGCCCATGATGCCCAGGGGGGTGCCCATGATGCCCAGACGGGTGTGCCCATGATGCCCAGACGGGTGTGCCCATGATGCCCTGGTGCGTGCCCAACATGCCCAGGGGTGTGCCCATGATGCCCAGACGTGTGCCCATCATGCCCAGGGGTGTGCCCATGATGCCCAGGCGGGTGCCCATCATGCCCAGGCAAGTGCCCATGATGCCCAGGTGCGTGCCCAACATGCCCAGAGGTGTGCCCATGATGCCCAGGCGTGTGCCCATCATGCTCAGGCGTGTGCCCATCATGCCCAGGCGTGTGATCATCATGCCCAGGCGTGTGCCCATCATGCCCAGGGGTGTGCCCATCATGCCCAGGGGTGTGCCCATCATGCCCAGGCGTGTGCCCATCATGCCCAGGCGCGTGCCCAACATGCCCAGGGGTGTGCCCATGATGCACAGGCGTGTGCCCATCATGCCCAGGCGTGTGCCCATCATGCCCAGGGTTGTGCCCATGATGCCCAGGCGTGTGCCCATCATGACCAGGCGTGTGCCCATCATGCCCAGGGGTGTGCCTATTATGCCCAGGGGTGTGCCCATGATGCCCAGGCGTCTGCCCATCATGCCTAGGGGTGTGCCCATGATGCCCAAGCGTGTGCCCATCATTCCCAGGCGTGTGCCCATGATGCCCAGGCGTGTGCCCATCATGCCCAGGCATGTGCCCATGATGCCCAGGTGCGTGCCCAACATGCACAGGGGTGTGCCCATGATGCCCAGGCGTGTACCCATCATGCCTAGGGGAGTGCCCATGATGCCCAGGGGTGTGCCCATGATGCCCAAGCGTGTGCCCATGATGCCCTAGCGTGCGCCCATGATGCCCAGGCGTGTGCCTATCATGCCCAGGCGTGTGCCCATGATGCCCAGGGGTGTGCCCATGATGCCCAGGTGCGTGCCCAACATGCCCAGGGGTGTGCCCATTATACCCAGGCGTGTGCCCATCATGCCCAGGCGTGTGCCCATCATGCCCAGGGATGTGCCCACGATGCCCAGGCGTGTGCCCAAGATGCCAAGGCGTGTGCCCATGATGCCCATGCGTGTGCCCATGATGCCCTAGTACGTGCCCAACATGCCCAGGGGTGTGCCCATGATGCCCAGGCGTGTGCCCATGATGCCCAGGTGTGTGCCCAACATGCCCAGGGGTGTGCCCATGATGCCCAGGCATGTGCCCATGATGCCCAGGCCTGTGCCCATCATGCCCAGGGGTGTGCCCAGGCGTGTGCCCATGATGCCCAGGCGTGTGCCCATGATGCCCAGGCGTGTGCCCATCATGCCCAGGGGTGTGCCCATGATGCCCAGGCCTGTGCCCATCAAGCCCAGGGGTGTGCCCAGGCGTGTGCCCATGATGCCCAGGCGTGTGCCCATCATGCCCAGGCAGGTGCCCATCATGCCCAGGGGTGTGCCCATGATGCCCAGGGGTGTGCCCATGATGCCCAGGTGGGTGCCCATGATTCTTTGGTGCGTGCCCAACATGCCCAGGGGTGTGCCCATGATGCCCAAGCGGGTGCCCATGATGCCCAGGTGCGTGCCCAACTTGCCCAGGAGTGTGCCCATGATGCCCATGCATGTGCCCATGATGCCCATGCGTGTGCCCATCATGCCCAGGGGTGTGCCCATGAAGCCCAGGCGTGTGCCCATGATGCCCTGGTGCGTGCCCAACATGCCCAGGGGTGTGCCCATGATGCCCAGGCGTATGCCCATGATGCCCAGGCGTGTGGCCATGATGCCCAGGCGAGTGCCCATGATGCCCTGGTGCGTGCCCAACATGCCCACGGGTGTGCCCATGATGCCCAGGCGTGTGCCCATGATGCCCAGGTGCGTGCCCAACATGCCCAGGGGTGTGCCCATGATGCCCAGGCGTGTGCCCATGATGCCCATGCGTGTGCCCATGATGCCCAGGGGTGTGCCCATGATGCCCAGGCGTGTGTCATGATTCCCTGGTGCGTGCCCAACATGCCCAGGGGTGTGCCCATGATGCCCAAGCGGGTGCCCATGATGCCCAGGTGCGTGCCCAACATGCCCAGGGGTGTGCCCATGATGCCCATGCATGTGCCCATGATGCCCATGCGTGTGCCCATCATGCCCAGGGGTGTGCCCATGAAGCCCAGGCGTGTGCCCATGATGCCCTGGTGCGTGCCCAACATGCCCCGGGGTGTGCCCATGATGCCCAGGCATATGCCCATGATGCCCAGGCGTGTGCCCATGATGCCCAGGCGAGTGCCCATGATGCCCTGGTGCGTGCCCAACATGCCCACGGGTGTGCCCATGATGCCCAGGCGTGTGCCCATGATGCCCAGGTGCGTGCCCAACATGCCCAGGGGTGTGCCCATGATGCCCAGGCGTGTGCCCATGATGCCCATGCGTGTGCCCATAATGCCCAGGGGTGTGCCCATGATGCCCAGGCGTGTGTCCATGATGCCCAGGCGTGTGCCTAGGATGCCCTGGTGCGTGCCCAACATGCCCAGGGATGTGCCCATGATGCCCATGCGTGTGCCCATGATGCCCAGGCGTGTGCCCATCATGCCCAGGGGTGTGCCCATGATGCCCAGGCGTGTGCCCATGATGCCCATTCGTGTGCCCATCATGCCCAGGGGTGTGCCCATGATGCCTAGGGTGTGCCCATGATGCCCAGGCGTGTGCCCATCATGCCCAGGCGTGTGCCCATCATGCCCAGGGGTGTGCCCATGATGCCCAGGGGTGTGCCCATGATGCCCAGGGGTGTGCCCTTGATGCCCAGGCGTGTGTCCATAATGCCCAGGTGCGTGCCCAACATGCCCAGGGGTGTGCCCATGATGCCCAGGCGTGTGCCCATCATGCCCAGGCGTGTGCCCATCTTGCCCAGGGGTGTGCCCATGATGCCCAGGGGTGTGCCCATGATGCCCAGGCGGGTGCCCATGATGCCCAGGCAGGTGCCCATGATGCCCTGGTGCGTGCCCAACATGCCCAGGGGTGTACCCATAATGCCCAGGCGGGTGCCCATGATGCCCAGGTGCGTGCCCAACATGCCCAGGGGTGTGCCCATGATGCCCAGGCGTGTGCCCATGATGCCCATGCGTGTGCCCATCATGCCCAGGGGTGTGCCCATGAAGCCCAGGCGTGTGCCCAGGATGCCCAGGCGTGTGCCCATGATGCCCTGGTGCGTGCCCAACATGCCCAGGGGTGTGCCCATGATGCCTTGGTGCGTGCCCAACATGCCCAGGGGTGTGCCCATGATGCCCAGGCGTGTGCCATGATGCCCAGGTGCGTGCCCAACATGCCCAGGGGTGTGCCCATGATGCCCAGGGGTGTGCCCATGATGCCCAGGCGTGTGCCCATGATGCCCTGGTGCGTGCCCAACATGCCCAAGGATGTGCGCATGATGCCCAGGCGTGTGCCCATGATGCCCAGGCGTGTGCCCATGATGCCCAGGTGCGTGCCCAACATGCCCCGGGGTGTGCCCATGATGCCCAGGCGTGTGCCCATGATGCCCAGGCGTGTGCCCATCATGCCCAGGGGTGTGCCCATGATGCCCAGGCGAGTGCCCATGATGCCCAGGCGTGTGCCCATGATACCCATGCGTGTGCCCATGATGCCCTAGTGCGTGCCCAACATGCCCAGGGTGTGCCCATGATGCCCATGCGTGTGGCCATGATGCCCAGGTGTGTGGCCATGATGCCCAGGCGTGTGGCCATGATGCCCAGGCGTCTGCCCATCATGCCTAGGGGTGTGCCCATGATGCCCAAGTGTGTGCCCATCATTCCCAGGCGTGTGCCCATGATGCCCAGGCGTGTGCCCATCATGCCCAGGCATGTGCCCGTGATGCCCAGGTGCGTGCCCAACATGCACAGGGGTGTGCCCATAATGCCCAGGCGTGTACCCATCATGCCTAGGGGAGTGCCCATGATGCCCAGGGGTGTGCCCATGATGCCCAAGCGTGTGCCCATGATGCCCTAGCGTGCGCCCATGATGCCCAGGCGTGTGCCCATCATGCCCAGGCGTGTGCCCATGATGCCCAGGGGTGTGCCCATGATGCCCAGGTGCGTGCATAACATGCCCAGGGGTGTGCCCATTATACCCAGGCGTGTGCCCATCATGCCCAGGCGTGTGCCCATCATGCCCAGGGATGTGCCCACGATGCCCAGGCGTGTGCCCATGATGCCCATGCGTGTGCCCATGATGCCCTAGTACGTGCCCAACATGCCCAGGGGTGTGCCCATGATGCCCAGGCGTGTGCCCATGATGCCCAGGTGTGTGCCCATGATGCCCAGGCATGTGCCCATGATGCCCAGGGGTGTGCCCAGGCGTGTGCCCATGATGCCCAGGGGTGTGCCCAGGCGTGTGCCCATGATGCCCAGGCATGTGCCCATGATGCCCAGGGGTGTGCCCATGATGCCCAGGCATGTGCCCATGATGCCCAGGCCTGTGCCCATCATGCCCAGGGGTGTGCCCAGGCGTGTGCCCATGATGCCCAGGCGTGTGCCCATGATGCCCAGGCGTGTGCCCATCATGCCCAGGGGTGTGCCCATGATGCCCAGGCGTGTGCCCATGATGCCCAGGCGTGTGCCCATGATGCCCAGGCGTGTGCCCATGATGCCCAGGTGCGTGCCCAACATGCCCAGGGGTGTGCCCATGATGCCCAGGCGCGTGCCCATCATGCCCAGGGGTGTGCCCATGATGCCCAGGGGTGTGCCCATGATGCCCAGGCGGGTGCCCATGATTCCCTGGTGCGTGCCCAACATGCCCAGGGGTGTGCCCATGATGCCCAAGCGGGTGCCCATGATGCCCAGGTGCGTGCCCATCATGCCCAGGGGTGTGCCCATGATGCCTAGGGGTGTGCCCATGATGCCCAGGCGTGTGCCCATCATGCCCAGGCGTGTGCCCATCATACCCAGGGGTGTGCCCATGATGCCCAGGGGTGTGCCCATGATGCCCAGGGGTGTGCCCATGATGCCCAGGCGTGTGCCCATGATGCCCAGGCGTGTGCCCATGATGCCCATGCGTGTGCCCATGATGCCCAGGGGTGTGCCCATGATGCCCAGGCGTGTGTCCATGATGCCCAGGCGTGTGCCTAGGATGCCCTGGTGCGTGCCCAACATGCCCAGGGATGTGCCCATGATGCCCAGGCGTGTGCCCATCATGCCCAGGCGTGTGCCCATCATGCCCAGGGGTGTGCCCATGATGCCCAGGCGTGTGCCCATGATGCCCATGCGTGTGCCCATCATACCCAGGGGTGTGCCCATGATGCCTAGGGGTGTGTCCATGATGCCCAGGCGTTTGCCCATCATGCCCAGGCGTGTGCCCATCATGCCCAGGCGTGTGCCCATCATGCCCAGGGGTGTGCCCATGATGCCCAGGGGTGTGCCCATGATGCCCAGGCGTGTGCCCATAATGCCCAGGTGCGTGCCCAACATGCCCAGGGGTGTGCCCATGATGCGCAGGCGTGTGCCCATCATGCCCAGGCGTGTGCCCATGATGCCCAGGGGTGTGCCCATGATGCCCAGGCGTGTGCCCATCATGCCTAGGCGTGTGCCTATGATGCCCAGGTGCGTGCCCAACATGCCCAAGGGTGTGCCCATGATGCCCAGACGTGTGCCCATCATGCCCAGGCGTGTGTCCATCATGCCCAGGGGTGTGCCCATGATGCCCAGGGGTGTGCCCATGATGCCCAGGTGCGTGCCCAACATGCCCAGGGGTGTGCCCATGATGCCCAGGCGTGTGCCCATGATGCCCATGCGTGTGCCCATGATGCCCAGGGGTGTGCCCATGATGCCGAGGCGTGTGTCCATGATGCCCAGGCGTGTGCCTAGGATGCCCTGGTGCGTGCCCAACATGCCCAGGGATGTGCCCATGATGCCCAGGCGTGTGCCCATGATGCCCAGGCGTGTGCCCATCATGCCTAGGGGTGTGCCCATGATGCCCAGGCGTGTGCCCATGATGCCCATGCGTGTTCCCATCATACCCAGGGGTGTGCCCATGATGCCCAGGCGTGTGCCCATGATGCCCAGAGGTGTGCCCATGATCCCCAGGCGTGTGCACATGATGCCCAGGCGTGTGCCCATGATGCCCACGCGGCGTGTGCCCAACTTGCCCAGGGGTGTGCCCATGATGCCTAGGCGTGTGCCCATGATGCCCAGGAGTGTGCCCATCATGCCCAGGGGTGTGCCCATGATGCCCAGGGGTGTGCCCATGATGCCCAGGCGGGTGCCCATCATGCCCAGGCGTGTGCCCATGATGCCCAATCGTGTGCCCATGATGCCCAGGCGTGTGCCCATGATGCCCTGGCGTGTGCCCATGATGCCCTGGTGCGTGCCCAACATGCCCAGGCGTGTGCCCATGATGCCCAGGCGTGTGCCCATGATGCCCAGGCGTGTGCCCATGATGCCCAGGGGTGTGCCCATGATGCCCAGGCGTGTGCCCATGATGCCCAGGCATGTGCCCATGATGCCCAGGGGTGTGCCCATGATGCCCAGGTGCGTGCCCAACATGCCCAGGGGTGTGCCCATGATGCCCAGGCGTGTGCCCATGATGTCCAGGCGTGTGCCCATCATGCCCAGGCGTGTGCCCACGATGCCCACGCGTGTGCCCATGATGCCCGCGCGTGTGCCCATGATGCCCAGGCGTGTGCCCATGATGCCCTGGTGCGTGCCCAACATGCCCATGATGCCTAGGCGTGTGCCCATGATGCCCTGGTGCGTGCCCAACATGCCCAGGGGTGTGCCCATGATGCCCAGGCGTGTGCCCATGATGCCCAGACGTGTGCACATCATGCCCAGGCGTGTGCCCATGATGCCCAGGTGTGTGCCCATCATGCCCAGGGGTGTGCCCATGATGCCCAGGGGTGTGCCCATGATGCCCAGGCGGGTGCCCATCATGCCCAGGCGCGTGCCCATTATGCCCAGGCGTGTGCCCATGATGCCCAGGCGTGTGCCCATGATGCCCTGGCGTGTGCCCATGATGCCCTGGTGCGTGCCTAACATGCCCAGGCGTGTGCCCATGATGCCTAGGCGTGTGCCCATGATGCCCAGGCGTGTGCCCATGATGCCCAGGGGTGTGCCCATGATGCCCAGGCGTGTGCCCATGATGCCCAGGCGTGTGCCCATCATGCCCAGGGGTGTGCCCATGATGCCCAGGTGCGTGCCCAACATGCCCAGGGGTGTGCCCATGATGCCCAGGCGTGTGCTCATGATGTCCAGGCGTGTGCCCATCATGCCCAGGCGTGTGCCCATGATGCCCAGGCGTGTGCCCATCTTGCCCAGGCGTGTGCCCATGATGCCCAGGCGGGTGCCCATGATGCCCAGGTGCGTGCCCAACATGCCCAGGGGTGTGCCCATGATGCCCAGACGTGTGCCCATCATGCCCAGGGTGTGCCCATGACGCCCAGGCGTGTGCCCATGATGCCTAGGCATGTACCCATCATTCCCAGGGGTGTGCCCATGATCCCCAGGCGTGTGCCCATCATGCCCAGGCGTGTGCCCATCATGCCCAGACGTGTGCCCATGATGCCCAGGGGTGTGCCCATGATGCCCAGGGGTGTGCCCATGATGCCCAGGCGTGAGCCCATGATGCCCAGGTGCGTGCCCAACATGCCCAGGGGTGTGCCCATGATGCCCAGACGTGTGCCCATAATGCCCTGGTGCGTGCCCAACATTCCCAGGCGTGTGCCCATGATGCCCTGGCGTGCGCCCATGATGCCCCAGGCGTGTGCCCATCATGCCCAGGCGTGTGCCCATGATGCCCAGGGGTGTGCCCAACATGCCCAGGCGTGTGCCTATGATGCCCAGGCGTGTGCCCATGATGCCCAAGCGTGTGCCCATGATGCCCAGGGGTGTGCCCATGATGCCCAGGGGTGTGCCCATGATGCCCAGGCGTGTGCCCATGATGCCCAGGCGTGAGCCCATGATGCCCAGGTGCGTGCCCAACATGCCCAGGGGTGTGCCCATGATGCCCAGGCGTGTGCCCATGATGCCCAGGGGTGTGCCCATGATGCCCAGGGGTGTGCCCATCATGCCCAGGCGTGTGCCCTTGATGCCCTGGTGCGTGCCCAACATGCCCAGGCGTGTGCCCATTATGCCCAGGCGTGTGCCCATGATGCCCAGGGGTGTGCCCATGATCCCCAGGCGTGTGCACATGATGCCCAGGCGTGTGCCCATGATGCCCAGTGTGCCCATGATGCCCAAGTGTGTGCCCATGATGCCCAGGCGTGTGCCCATGATGCCCAGGCGTGTGCCCATGATGCCCTTGTGCGTGCCCAACATGCCCAGGCGTGTGCCCATGATGCCCAGGGGTGTGCCCATCATGCCCAGGGGTGTTCCCATGATGCCCAGGCGTGCCCATTATGCCCAGGCGTGTTCCCTTGATGCCCTGGTGCGTGCCCAACATGCCCAGGCGTGTGCCCATTATGCCCAGGCGTGTGCCAATGATGCCCAGGCGTGTGCCCATGATGCCCAGAGGTGTGCCCATGATCCCCAGGCGTGTGCACATGATGCCCAGGCGTGTGCCCATGATGCCCACGCGGCGTGTGCCCAACTTGCCCAGGGGTGTGCCCATGATGCCCAGGCGTGTGCCCATGATGCCCAGGAGTGTGCCCATCATGCCCAGGGGTGTGCCCATGATGCCCAGGGGTGTGCCCATGATGCCCAGGCGGGTGCCCATCATGCCCAGGCGTGTGCCCATGATGACTAATCGTGTGCCCATGATGCCCAGGCGTGTGCCCATGATGCCCTGGCGTGTGCCCATGATGCCCTGGTGCGTGCCCAACATGCCCAGGCGTGTGCCCATGATGCCCAGGCGTGTGCCCATGATGCCCAGGCGTGTGCCCATGATGCCCAGGGGTGTGCCCATGATGCCCAGGCGTGTGCCCATGATGCCCAGGCGTGTGCCCATGATGCCCAGGGGTGTGCCCATGATGCCCAGGTGCGTGCCCAACATGCCCAGGGGTGTGCCCATGATGCCCAGGCGTGTGCCCATGATGTCCAGGCGTGTGCCCATCATGCCCAGGCGTGTGCCCATGATGCCCACGCGTGTGCCCATGATGCCCGCGCGTGTGCCCATGATGCCCAGGCGTGTGCCCATGATGCCCTGGTGCGTGCCCAACATGCCCATGATGCCTAGGCGTGTGCCCATGATGCCCAGGTGCGTGCCCAACATGCCCAGGGGTGTGCCCATGATGCCCAGGCGTGTGCCCATGATGCCCAGACGTGTGCACATCATGCCCAGGCGTGTGCCCATGATGCCCAGGCGTGTGCCCATGATGCCCAGGCGTGTGTCCATGATGCCCAGGCGTGTGCCCGTGATGCCCTGGTGCGTGCCCAACATGCCCAGGGGTGTGCCCATGATGCCCAGGCGTGTGCCCATGATGCCCAGGTGCGTGCCCAACTTGCCCAGGGGTGTGCCCATGATGCCCAGGCGTGTGCCCATGATGCCCAGGGGTGTGCCCATAATGCCCAGGCGGGTGCGCATGATGCCCAGGCGTGTGCCCATGATGCCCTGGTACGTGCCCAACATGCCCATGGGTGTGCCCATGATGCCCAGGCGTGTGCCCATGATGCCTAGGCGTGTGTGCCCATCATGCCCAGGGGTGTGCCCATGATGCCCAGGCGTGTGCCCATCATGCCCAGGCGTGTGCCCATGATGCCCATCATGCCCAGGCGTGTGCCCATGATGCCCAGGCGTGTGCCCATCATGCCCAGGCGTGTGCCCATGATGCCCAGGCGTGTGCCCATGATGCCCAGGTGCGTGCCCAACATGCCCAGGGGTGTGCCCATGATGCCCAGGCGTGTGCCCATGATGTCCAGGCGTGTGCCCATCATGCCCAGGGATGTGCCCATGATGCCCAGGCGTGTGCCCATCATGCCCAGGCGTGTGCCCATGATGCCCAGGCGTGTGCCCATCATGCCCAGGCGTGTGCCTATGATGCACTGGTGCGTGCCCAACATGCCTAGGTGTGTGCCCATGATGCCCATGGGTGTGCCCATGATGCCCAGGCGTGTGCCCATGATGCCCATGGGTGTGCCCATGATGCCTAGGTGTGTGCCCATCATGCCCAGGCGTGTGCCCATGATGCCCATCATGCCCAGGCGTGTGCCCATCATGCCCAGGCGTGTGCCCATGATACCCAGGCGTGTGCCCATGATGCCCAGGCGTGTGCCCATGATGCCCAGGCGTGTGCCCATGATGCCCAGGTGCGTGCCCAACATGCACAGGGGTGTGCCCATGATGTCCAGGCGTGTGCCCATGATGTCCAGGCGTGTGCCCATCATGCCCAGGGGTCTGCCCATGATGCCCACGCGTGTGCCCATGATGCCCACGCGTGTGCCCATGATGCCCATGCGTGTGCCCATGATGCCCACGCGTGTGCCCATGATGCCCTGGTGCGTGCCCAACATGCCCATGATGCCCAGGCGTCTGCCCTTGATGCCCAGGTGCGTGCCCAACACGCCCAGGGGTGTGCCCACGATGCCCAGGCGTGTGCCCATGATGCCCAGGCGTGTGCACATCATGCCCAGGCGTGTGCCCATGATGCCCAGGGGTGTGCAAATGATGCCCAGGCGTGTGCCCATGATGCTCTAGTGCGTACCCAACATGCCCAGGGGTGTGCCCATGATGCCCAGGCGTGTGCCCATGATGCCCAGGTGCGTGCCCATCATGCCCAGGGGTGTGCCCATGATGCCCAGGCGTGTGCCCATGATGCCCATGTGTGTGCCCATCATGCCCTGGGGTGTGCCCATGATGCCCAGGCGTGTGCCCATAATGCCTAGGCGTGTGCCCATGATGCCTAGGCGTGTGCCCATGGTGCCTAGGCGTGTGCCCATGATGCCTTGGCGTGTGCCCATGATGCCCACGCGTGTCCCCATGATGCCCAGGCGTGTTCCCATGATGCCCTGGTGCGTGCCCAACATGCCCATAATGCCCAGGCGTGTGCCCATGATGCCCAGGTGCGTGCCCAACATGCCCAGGGGTGTGCCCATGATGCCCAGGCGTGTGCCCATGATGCCCAGGCTTGTGCCCATGATGCCCAGGTGCGTGCCCAACATGCCCTGGGGTGTGCCCATGATGCCCAGGCGTGTGCCCATGATGCCCAGGCGTGTGCCCATCATGCCCAGGCGTGTGCCCATGATGCCCAGGCGTGTGCCCATGATGCCCAGGTGCGTGCCCAACATGCCCAGGGGTGTGCCCATGATGCCCAGGCGTGTGCCCATGATGTCCAGGCGTGTGCCCATCATGCCCAGGGATGTGCCCATGATGCCCAGGCGTGTGCCCATCATGCCCAGGCGTGTGCCCATGATGCCCAGGCGTGTGCCCATCATGCCCAGGCGTGTGCCTATGATGCACTGGTGCGTGCCCAACATGCCTAGGTGTGTGCCCATGATGCCCATGGGTGTGCCCATGATGCCCAGGCGTGTGCCCATGATGCCCATGGGTGTGCCCATGATGCCTAGGTGTGTGCCCATCATGCCCAGGCGTGTGCCCATGATGCCCATCATGCCCAGGCGTGTGCCCATCATGCCCAGGCGTGTGCCCATGATACCCAGGCGTGTGCCCATGATGCCCAGGCGTGTGCCCATGATGCCCAGGCGTGTGCCCATGATGCCCAGGTGCGTGCCCAACATGCACAGGGGTGTGCCCATGATGTCCAGGCGTGTGCCCATGATGTCCAGGCGTGTGCCCATCATGCCCAGGGGTGTGCCCATGATGCCCACGCGTGTGCCCATGATGCCCACGCGTGTGCCCATGATGCCCACGCGTGTGCCCATGATGCCCACGCGTGTGCCCATGATGCCCTGGTGCGTGCCCAACATGCCCATGATGCCCAGGCGTCTGCCCTTGATGCCCAGGTGCGTGCCCAACACGCCCAGGGGTGTGCCCACGATGCCCAGGCGTGTGCCCATGATGCCCAGGCGTGTGCACATCATGCCCAGGCGTGTGCCCATGATGCCCAGGGGTGTGCAAATGATGCCCAGGCGTGTGCCCATGATGCTCTAGTGCGTGCCCAACATGCCCAGGGGTGTGCCCATGATGCCCAGGCGTGTGCCCATGATGCCCAGGTGCGTGCCCATCATGCCCAGGGGTGTGCCCATGATGCCCAGGCGTGTGCCCATGATGCCCATGTGTGTGCCCATCATGCCCTGGGGTGTGCCCATGATGCCCAGGCGTGTGCCCATAATGCCTAGGCGTGTGCCCATGATGCCTAGGCGTGTGCCCATGGTGCCTAGGCGTGTGCCCATGATGCCTAGGCGTGTGCCCATGATGCCCACGCGTGTCCCCATGATGCCCAGGCGTGTTCCCATGATGCCCTGGTGCGTGCCCAACATGCCCATAATGCCCAGGCGTGTGCCCATGATGCCCAGGTGCGTGCCCAACATGCCCAGGGGTGTGCCCATGATGCCCAGGCGTGTGCCCATGATGCCCAGGCTTGTGCCCATGATGCCCAGGTGCGTGCCCAACATGCCCTGGGGTGTGCCCATGATGCCCAGACGTGTGCCCATGATGCCCTGGTGCGTGCCCAACATGCCCAAGGGTGTGCCCATGATGCCCAGGCGTGTGCCCATGATGCCCAGGTGCGTGCCCAACATGCCCAGGGGTGTGACCATGATGCCCAGGCATGTGCCCATGATGCCCTGGTGCGTGCCCAACATGCCCAGGGGTGTGCCCATGATGCCCAGGGGTGTACCCATCATGCCCAGGGGTGTGCCCATGATGCCCAGGGGCGTGCCCATCATGCCCAGGGGTGTGCCCATGATGCCCAGGGGTGTGCCCATGATGCCCAGGCGTGTGCCCATCATGCCCAGGCGTGTGCCCATGATGCCCAGGTGCGTGCCCAACATGCCCAGGGGTGTGGCCATGATGCCCAGGCGTGTGCCCATGATTCCCTGGTGTGTGCCCAACATGCCCAGGGGTGTGCCCATGATGCCCAGGCGTGTGCCCATGATGCCCAGGTGCGTGCCCAACATGCCCAGGGGTGTGCCCATGATGCCCAGGCATGTGCCCATGATGCCCTGGTAGGCCTTGGCGAAAAAACCCGAAAAACCGAAGCCCGAACCGAACCGAACCGAAAAAGCCCGAAAAAATGGGACCGAAAAAAGCCCGAAAATAGACCGAACCGATTGGACCGGTTCGGTTCGGTCTCGGTCTGTATTTTACGAAGGTCCGAAAGCCCGAAAAAAGACCGAAAGACCGAAAATAGACCGAAAATAGTCCGAAAGACCGAAAATAGACCGAAAATAGACCGAAAGACCGAAAATAGACCGAAATAGACCAAAAAAAGACCGAAATTTGGCCCGAAATTTGGTCTGAATTTTGGCCCGAATTTGGCCCGAAAAGCCCGAACCCAGCCCGAAGCTCGAAAATCGGGTTTTGCTCGGGTTGATGTTTTAAAAAGCCCGAAACCGAACCGAACCGAAAATTCGGGTTTCGGGTCGGTTTTTGAATATTTTGGGCCCGAACCGGCCCGAGCCCAGCCCTATGCCCTGGTGCGTGCCCAACATGCCCAGGGGTGTGCCCATGATGCCCAGGGGTGTGCCCATGATGCCTAGGCGTGTGCCCATGATGCCCAGGCGTGTGCCCATGATGCCCAGGCGTGTGCCCATGATGCCCAGGCGTGTGCCCATGATGCCCAGGCGGGTGCCCTTGATGCCCAGGTGCGTGCCCAACATGCCCAGGGGTGTGCCCATGATGCCCAAACGTGTGCCCATGATGCCCAGACGTGTGCCCATCATGCCCAGGGTGTGCCCATGACGCCCAGGCGTGTGCCCATGATGCCTAGGCATGTACCCATCATTCCCAGGGGTGTGCCCATGATGCCCAGGCGTGTGCCCATGATGCCCAGGTGCGTGCCCAACATGCCCAGGGGTGTGCCCATGATGCCCAGGCGTGTGCCCATGATGCCCAGGCGTGTGCACATCATGCCCAGGCGTGTGCCCATGATGCCCAGGCGTGTGCCCATGATGCCCAGGGGTGTGCCCATGATGCCCAGGCGTGTGCCCATGATGCCCACGGGTGTGCCCATGATGCCCAGGGGTGTACCCATGATGTCCAGGCGTGTGCCCATGATGTCCAGGCGTGTGCCCATCATGCCCAGGGGTGTGCCCATGATGCCCACGGGTGTGCCCATGATGCCCTGGTGCGTGCCCAACATGCCCAGGCGTGTGCCCAAGATGCCCAGGCGTGTGCCCATGATGCTCAGGCGTGTGCCCATGATGCCCAGGGGTGTGCCCATGATGCCCAGGCGTGTGCCCATGATGCCCAGGCGTGTGCCCATCATGCCCAGGGGTGTGCCCATGATGCCCAGGTGCGTGCCCAACATGCCCAGGGGTGTGCCCATGATGCCCAGGCGTGTGCCCATGATGTCCAGGCGTGTGCCCATCATGCCCAGGCGTGTGCCCATGATGCCCACGCGTGTGCCCATGATGCCCGCGCGTGTGCCCATGATGCCCAGGCGTGTGCCCATGATGCCCTGGTGCGTGCCAACATGCCCATGATGCCCAGGCGTGTGCCCATGATGCCCAGGTGCGTGCCCAACATGCCCAGGGGTGTGCCCATGATGCCCAGGCATGTGCCCATGATGCCCTGGTAGGCCTTGGCGAAAAAACCCGAAAAACCGAAGCCCGAACCGAACCGAACCGAAAAAGCCTGAAAAAATGGGACCGAAAAAAGCCCGAAAATAGACCGAACCGATTGGACCGGTTCGGTTCGGTCTCGGTCTGTATTTTACGAAGGTCCGAAAGCCCGAAAAAAGACCGAAAGACCAAAAATAGACCGAAAATAGTCCGAAAGACCGAAAATAGACCGAAAATAGACCGAAAGACCGAAAATAGACCGAAATAGACCGAAAAAAGACCGAAATTTGGCCCGAAATTTGGTCTGAATTTTGGCCCGAATTTGGCCCGAAAAGCTCGAACCCGGCCCGAAGCTCGAAAATCGGGTTTTGCTCGGGTTGATGTTTTAAAAATCCCGAAATCGAACCGAACCGAAAATTCGGGTTTCGGGTCGGTTTTTGAATATTTTGGGCCCGAACCGGCCCGAGCCCAGCCCTATGCCCTGGTGCGTGCCCAACATGCCCAGGGGTGTGCCCATGATGCCCAGGGGTGTGCCCATGATGCCTTGGCGTGTGCCCATGATGCCCAGGCGTGTGCCCATGATGCCCAGGCGTGTGCCCATGATGCCCAGGCATGTGCCCATCATGCCCAGGCGTGTGCCCATGATGCCCAGGCGGGTGCCCTTGATGCCCAGGTGCGTGCCCAACATGCCCAGGGGTGTGCCCATGATGCCCAAACGTGTGCCCATGATGCCCAGACGTGTGCCCATCATGCCCAGGGTGTGCCCATGACGCCCAGGCGTGTGCCCATGATGCCTAGGCATGTACCCATCATTCCCAGGGGTGTGCCCATGATGCCCAGGCGTGTGCCCATGATGCCCAGGTGCGTGCCCAACATGCCCAGGGGTGTGCCCATGATGCCCAGGCGTGTGCCCATGATGCCCAGGCGTGTGCCCATGATGCCCAGGCGTGTGCCCATGATGCCCAGGGGTGTGCCCATGATGCCCAGGCGTGTGCCCATGATGCCCACGGGTGTGCCCATGATGCCCAGGGGTGTACCCATGATGTCCAGGCGTGTGCCCATGATGTCCAGGCGTGTGCCCATCATGCCCAGGGGTGTGCCCATGATGCCCACGGGTGTGCCCATGATGCCCTGGTGCGTGCCCAACATGCCCAGGCGTGTGCCCATGATGCCCAGGCGTGTGCCCATGATGCCCAGGCGTGTGCCCATGATGCCCAGGGGTGTGCCCATGATGCCCAGGCGTGTGCCCATGATGCCCAGGCGTGTGCCCATCATGCCCAGGGGTGTGCCCATGATGCCCAGGTGCGTGCCCAACATGCCCAGGGGTGTGCCCATGATGCCCAGGCGTGTGCCCATGATGTCCAGGCGTGTGCCCATCATGCCCAGGCGTGTGCCCATGATGCCCACGCGTGTGCCCATGATGCCCGCGCGTGTGCCCATGATGCCCAGGCGTGTGCCCATGATGCCCTGGTGCGTGCCAACATGCCCATGATGCCCAAGCGTGTGCCCATGATGCCCAGGCGTGTGCCCATCATGCCCAGGGGTGTGCCCATGATGCCCAGGCGAGTGCCCATGATGCCCAGGCGTGTGCCCATGATGCCCATGCGTGTGCCCATGATGCTCTAGTGCGTGCCCAACATGCCCAGGGTGTGCCCATGATGCCCAGGCGTGTGCCCATCATGCCCAGGTGCGTGCCCAACATGCCCAGGGGTGGGCCCATGATGCCTAGGCGTGTGCCCATGATGCCCAGGCGTCTGTCCATCATGCCTAGGGGTGTGCCCATGATGCCCAAGTGTGTGCCCATCATTCCCAGGCGTGTGCCCATGATGCCCAGGCGTGTGCCCATCATGCCCAGGCATGTGCCCATGATGCCCAGGTGCGTGCCCAACATGCACAGGGGTGTGCCCATGATGCCCAGGCGTGTACCCATCATGCCTAGGGGAGTGCCCATGATGCCCAGGGGTGTGCCCATGATGCCCAAGCGTGTGCCCATGATGCCCTAGCGTGCGCCCATGATGCCCAGGCGTGTGCCCATCATGCCCAGGCGTGTGCCCATGATGCCCAGGGGTGTGCCCATGATGCCCAGGTGCGTGCCCAACATGCCCAGGGGTGTGCCCATTATACCCAGGCGTGTGCCCATCATGCCCAGGCGTGTGCCCATCATGCCCAGGGATGTGCCCACGATGCCCAGGCGTGTGCCCATGATGCCAAGACGTGTGCCCATGATGCCCATGCGTGTGCCCATGATGCCCTAGTACGTGCCCGACATGCCCAGGGGTGTGCCCATGATGCCCAGGTGCGTGCCCAACATGCCCAAGGGTGTGCCCATGATGCCCAAGCGTGTGCCCATCATGCCCATGCGTGTGCCCATCATGCCCATGGGTGTGCCCATGATGCCCAGGCGTGTGTCCATGATGCCCAGGCGTGTGCCTATGATGCCCTGGTGCGTGCCCAACATGCCCAGAGGTGTGCCCATGATGCCCAGACTTGTGCCCATCATGCCCAGGGGTGTGCCCATGATGCCCAGGCGGGTGCCCATCATGCCCAGGCGTGTGCCCATGATGCCCAGGTGCGTGCCCAACATGCCCAGGGGTGTGCCCATGATGCCCAGGCGTGTGCCCATCATGCCCAGGCGTGTGCCCATCATGCCCAGGGGTGTGCCCATCATGCCCAGGCGTGTGCCCATGATGCCCATGCGTGTGCCCATCATGCCCAGGGGTGTGCCCATGATGCCTAGGGGTGTGCCCATGATGCCCAGGCGTGTGCCCATCATGCCCAGGGGTGTGCCCATGATGCCCAGGGGTGTGCCCATGATGCCCAGGGGTGTGCCCATGATGCCCAGGCGTGTGCCCATAATGCCCAGGTGCGTGCCCAACATGCCCAGGGGTGTGTCCATGATGCCCAGGCGTGTGCCCATCATGCCCAGGCGTGTGCCCATGATGCCCAGGCAGGTGCCCATGATGCCCTGGTGCGTGCCCAACATGCCCAGGGGTGTGCCCATGATGCCCAGGCGGGTGCCCATGATGCCCAGGTGTGTGCCCATGATGCCCAGGCGTGTGCCCATCATGCCCAGGCGTGTGCCCATCATGCCCAGGCGTGTGCCCATCATGCCCAGGGGTGTGCCCATGATGCCCAGGGGTGTGCCCATGATGCCCAGGCGGGTGCCCATCATGCTCAGGCGTGTGCCCATCATGCCCATGCGTGTGCCCATCATGCCCAGGCGTGTGCCCATCATGCCCAGGGGTGTGCCCATCATGCCCAGGGGTGTGCCCATCATGCCCAGGCGTGTGCCTAGGCGCGTGCCCAACATGCCCAGGGGTGTGCCCATGATGCCCAGGCGTGTGCCCATCATGCCCAGGCGTGTGCCCATCATGCCCAGGGGTGTGCCCATGATGCCCAGGGGTGTGCCCATGATGCCCAGGCGTGTGTCCATGATGCCCAGGCGTGTGCCTATGATGCCCTGCTGCGTGCCCAACATGCCCAGGGGTGTGCCCATGATGCCCAGGCGTGTGCCCAGGATGCCCAGGGGTGTGCCCATGATGCCCAGTCGTGTGACCATGATGCCCATGCGTGTGCCCATCATGCCCAGGGGTGTGCCCATGATGCCCAGGTGCGTGCCCAACATGCCCAGGGGTGTGCCCATGATGCGCAGGCGTGTGCCCATCATGCCCAGGCGTGTGCCCATGATGCCCAGGGGTGTGCCCATGATGCCCAGGCGTGTGCCCATCATGGCCCAGAGGTGTGCCCATGATGCCCAGACTTGTGCCCATCATGCCCAGGGGTGTGCCCATGATGCCCAGGCGGGTGCCCATCATGCCCAGGCGTGTGCCCATGATGCCCACGTGCGTGCCCAACATGCCCAGGGGTGTGACCATGATGCCCACGCGGCGTGTGCCCAACTTGCCCAGGGGTGTGCCCATGATGCCCAGGCGTGTGCCCATGATGCCCAGGAGTGTGCCCATCATGCCCAGGGGTGTGCCCATGATGCCCAGGGGTGTGCCCATGATGCCCAGGCGGGTGCCCATCATGCCCAGGCGTGTGCCCATGATGCCTAATCGTGTGCCCATGATGCCCAGGCGTGTGCCCATGATGCCCTGGCGTGTGCCCATGATGCCCTGGTGCGTGCCCAACATGCCCAGGCGTGTGCCCATGATGCCCAGGCGTGTGCCCATGATGCCCAGGCGTGTGCCCATGATGCCCAGGGGTGTGCCCATGATGCCCAGGCGTGTGCCCATGATGCCCAGGCGTGTGCCCATGATGCCCAGGGGTGTGCCCATGATGCCCAGGTGCGTGCCCAACATGCCCAGGGGTGTGCCCATGATGCCCAGGCGTGTGCCCATGATGTCCAGGCGTGTGCCCATCATGCCCAGGCGTGTGCCCATGATGCCCACGCGTGTGCCCATGATGCCCGCGCGTGTGCCCATGATGCCCAGGCGTGTGCCCATGATGCCCTGGTGCGTGCCCAACATGCCCATGATGCCTAGGCGTGTGCCCATGATGCCCAGGTGCGTGCCCAACATGCCCAGGGGTGTGCCCATGATGCCCAGGCGTGTGCCCATGATGCCCAGACGTGTGCACATCATGCCCAGGCGTGTGCCCATGATGCCCAGGCGTGTGCCCATGATGCCCAGGCGTGTGTCCATGATGCCCAGGCGTGTGCCCGTGATGCCCTGGTGCGTGCCCAATATGCCCAGGGGTGTGCCCATGATGCCCAGGCGTGTGCCCATGATGCCCAGGTGCGTGCCCAACTTGCCCAGGGGTGTGCCCATGATGCCCAGGCGTGTGCCCATGATGCCCAGGGGTGTGCCCATAATGCCCAGGCGGGTGCGCATGATGCCCAGGCGTGTGCCCATGATGCCCAGGTACGTGTCCAACATGCCCATGGGTGTGCCCATGATGCCCAGGCGTGTGCCCATGATGCCTAGGCGTGTGTGCCCATCATGCCCAGGGGTGTGCCCATGATGCCCAGGCGTGTGCCCATCATGCCCAGGCGTGTGCCCATGATGCCCATCATGCCCAGGCGTGTGCCCATGATGCCCAGGCGTGTGCCCATCATGCCCAGGCGTGTGCCCATGATGCCCAGGCGTGTGCCCATGATGCCCAGGTGCGTGCCCAACATGCCCAGGGGTGTGCCCATGATGCCCAGGCGTGTGCCCATGATGTCCAGGCGTGTGCCCATCATGCCCAGGGATGTGCCCATGATGCCCAGGCGTGTGCCCATCATGCCCAGGCGTGTGCCCATGATGCCCAGGCGTGTGCCCATCATGCCCAGGCGTGTGCCTATGATGCACTGGTGCGTGCCCAACATGCCCATGGGTGTGCCCATGATGCCCAGGCGTGTGCCCATGATGCCCATGGGTGTGCCCATGATGCCTAGGTGTGTGCCCATCATGCCCAGGCGTGTGCCCATGATGCCCATCATGCCCAGGCGTGTGCCCATCATGCCCAGGCGTGTGCCCATGATACCCAGGCGTGTGCCCATGATGCCCAGGCGTGTGCCCATGATGCCCAGGCGTGTGCCCATGATGCCCAGGTGCGTGCCCAACATGCACAGGGGTGTGCCCATGATGTCCAGGCGTGTGCCCATGATGTCCAGGCGTGTGCCCATCATGCCCAGGGGTGTGCCCATGATGCCCACGCGTGTGCCCATGATGCCCACGCGTGTGCCCATGATGCCCACGCGTGTGCCCATGATGCCCTGGTGCGTGCCCAACATGCCCATGATGCCCAGGCGTCTGCCCTTGATGCCCAGGTGCGTGCCCAACACGCCCAGGGGTGTGCCCACGATGCCCAGGCGTGTGCCCATGATGCCCAGGCGTGTGCACATCATGCCCAGACGTGTGCCCATGATGCCCAGGGGTGTGCAAATGATGCCCAGGCGTGTGCCCATGATGCTCTAGTGCGTGCCCAACATGCCCAGGGGTGTGCCCATGATGCCCAGGCGTGTGCCCATGATGCCCAGGTGCGTGCCCATCATGCCCAGGGGTGTGCCCATGATGCCCAGGCGTGTGCCCATGATGCCCATGTGTGTGCCCATCATGCCCTGGGGTGTGCCCATGATGCCCAGGCGTGTGCCCATAATGCCTAGGCGTGTGCCCATGATGCCTAGGCGTGTGCCCATGGTGCCTAGGCGTGTGCCCATGATGCCTAGGCGTGTGCCCATGATGCCCACGCGTGTCCCCATGATGCCCAGGCGTGTTCCCATGATGCCCTGGTGCGTGCCCAACATGCCCATAATGCCCAGGCGTGTGCCCATGATGCCCAGGTGCGTGCCCAACATGCCCAGGGGTGTGCCCATGATGCCCAGGCGTGTGCCCATGATGCCCAGGCGTGTGCCCATGATGCCCAGGTGCGTGCCCAACATGCCCTGGGGTGTGCCCATGATGCCCAGACGTGTGCCCATGATGCCCTGGTGCGTGCCCAACATGCCCAAGGGTGTGCCCATGATGCCCAGGCGTGTGCCCATGATGCCCAGGTGCGTGCCCAACATGCCCAGGGGTGTGACCATGATGCCCAGGCATGTGCCCATGATGCCCTGGTGCGTGCCCAACATGCCCAGGGGTGTGCCCATGATGCCCAGGGGTGTACCCATCATGCCCAGGGGTGTGCCCATGATGCCCAGGGGCGTGCCCATCATGCCCAGGGGTGTGCCCATGATGCCCAGGGGTGTGCCCATGATGCCCAGGCGTGTGCCCATCATGCCCAGGCGTGTGCCCATGATGCCCAGGTGCGTGCCCAACATGCCCAGGGGTGTGGCCATGATGCCCAGGCGTGTGCCCATGATTCCCTGGTGTGTGCCCAACATGCCCAGGGGTGTGCCCATGATGCCCAGGCGTGTGCCCATGATGCCCAGGTGCGTGCCCAACATGCCCAGGGGTGTGCCCATGATGCCCAGGCATGTGCCCATGATGCCCTGGTAGGCCTTGGCGAAAAAACCCGAAAAACCGAAGCCCGAACCGAACCGAACCGAAAAAGCCCGAAAAAATGGGACCGAAAAAAGCCCGAAAATAGACCGAACCGATTGGACCGGTTCGGTTCGGTCTCGGTCTGTATTTTACGAAGGTCCGAAAGCCCGAAAAAAGACCGAAAGACCGAAAATAGACCGAAAATAGTCCGAAAGACCGAAAATAGACCGAAAATAGACCGAAAGACCGAAAATAGACCGAAATAGACCAAAAAAAAAACCGAAATTTGGCCCGAAATTTGGTCTGAATTTTGGCCCGAATTTGGCCCGAAAAGCCCGAACCCGGCCCGAAGCTCGAAAATCGGGTTTTGCTCGGGTTGATGTTTTAAAAAGCCCGAAACCGAACCGAACCGAAAATTCGGGTTTCGGGTCGATTTTTGAATATTTTGGGCCCGAACCGGCCCGAGCCCAGCCCTATGCCCTGGTGCGTGCCCAACATGCCCAGGGGTGTGCCCATGATGCCCAGGGGTGTGCCCATGATGCCTAGGCGTGTGCCCATGATGCCCAGGCGTGTGCCCATGATGCCCAGGCGTGTGCCCATGATGCCCAGGCGTGTGCCCATCATGCCCAGGCGTGTGCCCATGATGCCCAGGCGGGTGCCCTTGATGCCCAGGTGCGTGCCCAACATGCCCAGGGGTGTGCCCATGATGCCCAAACGTGTGCCCATGATGCCCAGACGTGTGCCCATCATGCCCAGGGTGTGCCCATGACGCCCAGGCGTGTGCCCATGATGCCTAGGCATGTACCCATCATTCCCAGGGGTGTGCCCATGATGCCCAGGCGTGTGCCCATGATGCCCAGGTGCGTGCCCAACATGCCCAGGGGTGTGCCCATGATGCCCAGGCGTGTGCCCATGATGCCCAGGCGTGTGCACATCATGCCCAGGCGTGTGCCCATGATGCCCAGGCGTGTGCCCATGATGCCCAGGGGTGTGCCCATGATGCCCAGGCGTGTGCCCATGATGCCCACGGGTGTGCCCATGATGCCCAGGGGTGTACCCATGATGTCCAGGCGTGTGCCCATGATGTCCAGGCGTGTGCCCATCATGCCCAGGGGTGTGCCCATGATGCCCACGGGTGTGCCCATGATGCCCTGGTGCGTGCCCAACATGCCCAGGCGTGTGCCCATGATGCCCAGGCGTGTGCCCATGATGCCCAGGCGTGTGCCCATGATGCCCAGGGGTGTGCCCATGATGCCCAGGCGTGTGCCCATGATGCCCAGGCGTGTGCCCATCATGCCCAGGGGTGTGCCCATGATGCCCAGGTGCGTGCCCAACATGCCCAGGGGTGTGCCCATGATGCCCAGGCGTGTGCCCATGATGTCCAGGCGTGTGCCCATCATGCCCAGGCGTGTGCCCATGATGCCCACGCGTGTGCCCATGATGCCCGCGCGTGTGCCCATGATGCCCAGGCGTGTGCCCATGATGCCCTGGTGCGTGCCAACATGCCCATGATGCCCAGGCGTGTGCCCATGATGCCCAGGTGCGTGCCCAACATGCCCAGGGGTGTGCCCATGATGCCCAGGCATGTGCCCATGATGCCCTGGTAGGCCTTGGCGAAAAAACCCGAAAAACCGAAGCCCGAACCGAACCGAACCGAAAAAGCCTGAAAAAATGGGACCGAAAAAAGCCCGAAAATAGACCGAACCGATTGGACCGGTTCGGTTCGGTCTCGGTCTGTATTTTACGAAGGTCCGAAAGCCCGAAAAAAGACCGAAAGACCGAAAATAGACCGAAAATAGTCCGAAAGACCGAAAATAGACCGAAAATAGACCGAAAGACCGAAAATAGACCGAAATAGACCGAAAAAGACCGAAATTTGGCCCGAAATTTGGTCTGAATTTTGGCCCGAATTTGGCCTGAAAAGCCCGAACCCGGCCCGAAGCTCGAAAATCGGGTTTTGCTCGGGTTGATGTTTTAAAAAGCCCGAAACCGAACCGAACCGAAAATTCGGGTTTCGGGTCGGTTTTTGAATATTTTGGGCCCGAACCGGCCCGAGCCCAGCCCTATGCCCTGGTGCGTGCCCAACATGCCCAGGGGTGTGCCCATGATGCCCAGGGGTGTGCCCATGATGCCTAGGCGTGTGCCCATGATGCCCAGGCGTGTGCCCATGATGCCCAGGCGTGTGCCCATGATGCCCAGGCGTGTGCCCATCATGCCCAGGCGTGTGCCCATGATGCCCAGGCGGGTGCCCTTGATGCCCAGGTGCGTGCCCAACATGCCCAGGGGTGTGCCCATGATGCCCAAACGTGTGCCCATGATGCCCAGACGTGTGCCCATCATGCCCAGGGTGTGCCCATGACGCCCAGGCGTGTGCCCATGATGCCTAGGCATGTACCCATCATTCCCAGGGGTGTGCCCATGATGCCCAGGCGTGTGCCCATGATGCCCAGGTGCGTGCCCAACATGCCCAGGGGTGTGCCCATGATGCCCAGGCGTGTGCCCATGATGCCCAGGCGTGTGCCCATGATGCCCAGGCGTGTGCCCATGATGCCCAGGGGTGTGCCCATGATGCCCAGGCGTGTGCCCATGATGCCCACGGGTGTGCCCATGATGCCCAGGGGTGTACCCATGATGTCCAGGCGTGTGCCCATGATGTCCAGGCGTGTGCCCATCATGCCCAGGGGTGTGCCCATGATGCCCACGGGTGTGCCCATGATGCCCTGGTGCGTGCCCAACATGCCCAGGCGTGTGCCCATGATGCCCAGGCGTGTGCCCATGATGCCCAGGCGTGTGCCCATGATGCCCAGGGGTGTGCCCATGATGCCCAGGCGTGTGCCCATGATGCCCAGGCGTGTGCCCATCATGCCCAGGGGTGTGCCCATGATGCCCAGGTGCGTGCCCAACATGCCCAGGGGTGTGCCCATGATGCCCAGGCGTGTGCCCATGATGTCCAGGCGTGTGCCCATCATGCCCAGGCGTGTGCCCATGATGCCCACGCGTGTGCCCATGATGCCCGCGCGTGTGCCCATGATGCCCAGGCGTGTGCCCATGATGCCCTGGTGCGTGCCAACATGCCCATGATGCCCAAGCGTGTGCCCATGATGCCCAGGCGTGTGCCCATCATGCCCAGGGGTGTGCCCATGATGCCCAGGCGAGTGCCCATGATGCCCAGGCGTGTGCCCATGATGCCCATGCGTGTGCCCATGATGCTCTAGTGCGTGCCCAACATGCCCAGGGTGTGCCCATGATGCCCAGGCGTGTGCCCATCATGCCCAGGTGCGTGCCCAACATGCCCAGGGGTGGGCCCATGATGCCTAGGCGTGTGCCCATGATGCCCAGGCGTCTGTCCATCATGCCTAGGGGTGTGCCCATGATGCCCAAGTGTGTGCCCATCATTCCCAGGCGTGTGCCCATGATGCCCAGGCGTGTGCCCATCATGCCCAGGCATGTGCCCATGATGCCCAGGTGCGTGCCCAACATGCACAGGGGTGTGCCCATGATGCCCAGGCGTGTACCCATCATGCCTAGGGGAGTGCCCATGATGCCCAGGGGTGTGCCCATGATGCCCAAGCGTGTGCCCATGATGCCCTAGCGTGCGCCCATGATGCCCAGGCGTGTGCCCATCATGCCCAGGCGTGTGCCCATGATGCCCAGGGGTGTGCCCATGATGCCCAGGTGCGTGCCCAACATGCCCAGGGGTGTGCCCATTATACCCAGGCGTGTGCCCATCATGCCCAGGCGTGTGCCCATCATGCCCAGGGATGTGCCCACGATGCCCAGGCGTGTGCCCATGATGCCAAGGCGTGTGCCCATGATGCCCATGCGTGTGCCCATGATGCCCTAGTACGTGCCCGACATGCCCAGGGGTGTGCCCATGATGCCCAGGTGCGTGCCCAACATGCCCAAGGGTGTGCCCATGATGCCCAAGCGTGTGCCCATCATGCCCATGCGTGTGCCCATCATGCCCATGGGTGTGCCCATGATGCCCAGGCGTGTGTCCATGATGCCCAGGCGTGTGCCTATGATGCCCTGGTGCGTGCCCAACATGCCCAGAGGTGTGCCCATGATGCCCAGACTTGTGCCCATCATGCCCAGGGGTGTGCCCATGATGCCCAGGCGGGTGCCCATCATGCCCAGGCGTGTGCCCATGATGCCCAGGTGCGTGCCCAACATGCCCAGGGGTGTGCCCATGATGCCCAGGCGTGTGCCCATCATGCCCAGGCGTGTGCCCATCATGCCCAGGGGTGTGCCCATCATGCCCAGGCGTGTGCCCATGATGCCCATGCGTGTGCCCATCATGCCCAGGGGTGTGCCCATGATGCCTAGGGGTGTGCCCATGATGCCCAGGCGTGTGCCCATCATGCCCAGGGGTGTGCCCATGATGCCCAGGGGTGTGCCCATGATGCCCAGGGGTGTGCCCATGATGCCCAGGCGTGTGCCCATAATGCCCAGGTGCGTGCCCAACATGCCTAGGGGTGTGTCCATGATGCCCAGGCGTGTGCCCATCATGCCCAGGCGTGTGCCCGTGATGCCCAGGCAGGTGCCCATGATGCCCTGGTGCGTGCCCAACATGCCCAGGGGTGTGCCCATGATGCCCAGGCGGGTGCCCATGATGCCCAGGTGTGTGCCCATGATGCCCAGGCGTGTGCCCATCATGCCCAGGCGTGTGCCCATCATGCCCAGGCGTGTGCCCATCATGCCCAGGGGTGTGCCCATGATGCCCAGGGGTGTGCCCATGATGCCCAGGCGGGTGCCCATCATGCTCAGGCGTGTGCCCATCATGCCCATGCGTGTGCCCATCATGCCCAGGCGTGTGCCCATCATGCCCAGGGGTGTGCCCATCATGCCCAGGGGTGTGCCCATCATGCCCAGGCGTGTGCCCAGGCGCGTGCCCAACATGCCCAGGGGTGTGCCCATGATGCCCAGGCGTGTGCCCATCATGCCCAGGCGTGTGCCCATCATGCCCAGGGGTGTGCCCATGATGCCCAGGGGTGTGCCCATGATGCCCAGGCGTGTGTCCATGATGCCCAGGCGTGTGCCTATGATGCCCTGCTGCGTGCCCAACATGCCCAGGGGTGTGCCCATGATGCCCAGGCGTGTGCCCAGGATGCCCAGGGGTGTGCCCATGATGCCCAGTCGTGTGACCATGATGACCATGCGTGTGCCCGTCATGCCCAGGGGTGTGCCCATGATGCCCAGGTGCGTGCCCAACATGCCCAGGGGTGTGCCCATGATGCGCAGGCGTGTGCCCATCATGCCCAGGCGTGTGCCCATGATGCCCAGGGGTGTGCCCATGATGCCCAGGCGTGTGCCCATCATGGCCCAGAGGTGTGCCCATCATGCCCAGGCGTGTGCCCATGATGCCCACGTGCGTGCCCAACATGCCCAGGGGTGTGCCCATGATGCCCAGGCGTGTGCCCATCATGCCCAGGCGTGTGCCCATCATGCCCAGGGGTGTGCCCATCATGCCCAGGCGTGTGCCCATGATGCCCATGCGTGTGCCCATGATGCCCAGGTGCGTGCCCAACATGCCCAGGGGTGTGCCCATGATGCCCAAGCGGGTGCCCATGATGCCCAGGTGCGTGCCCAACATGCCCAGGGGTGTGCCCATGATGCCCATGCATGTGCCCATGATGCCCATGCGTGTGCCCATCATGCCCAGGGGTGTGCCCATGATGCCCAGGCGTGTGCCCATGATGCCCTGGTGCGTGCCCAACATGCCCAGGGGTGTGCCCATGATGCCCAGGCGTATGCCCATGATGCCCAGGCGTGTGCCCATGATGCCCAGGCGAGTGCCCTTGATGCCCTAGTGCGTGCCCAACATGCCCACGGGTGTGCCCATGATGCCCAGGCGTGTGCCCATGATGCCCAGGTGCGTGCCCAACATGCCCAGGGGTGTGCCCATGATGCCCAGGCATGTGCCCATCATGCCCAGGCGTGTGCCCATGATGCCCAGGGGTGTGCCCATGATGCCCAGGCGTGTGCCGATCATGCCCAGGCGTGTGCCTATGATGCCCAGGTGCGTGCCCAACATGCCCAAGGGTGTGCCCATGATGCCCAGACGTGTGCCCATCATTCCCAGGCGTGTGCCCATCATGCCCAGGGGTGTGCCCATGATGCCCAGGGGTGTGCCCATGATGCCCAGGGGTGTGCCCATGATGCCCAGGCGTGTGCCCATAATGCCCAGGTGCGTGCCCAACATGCCCAGGGGTGTGCCCATGATGCGCAGGCGTGTGCCAATCATGCCCAGGCATGTGCCCATGATGCCCAGGGGTGTGCCCATGATGCCCAGGCGTGTGCCCATCATGGCCCAGAGGTGTGCTCATGATGCCCAGACTTGTGCCCATCATGCCTAGGGGTGTGCCCATGATGCCCAGGCGGGTGCCCATCATGCCCAGGCGGGTGCCCATGATGCCCAGGTGCGTGCCCAACATGCCCAGGGGTGTGCCCATGATGCCCAGGCGTGTGCCCATCATGCCCAGGCGTGTGCCCATCATGCCCAGGGGTGTGCCCATCATGCCCAGGCGTGTGCCCATGATGCCCATGCGTGTGCCCATCATGCCCAGGGGTGTGCCCATGATGCCTAGGGGTGTGCCCATGATGCCCAGGCGTGTGCCCATCATGCCCAGGCGTGTGCCCATCATGCCCAGGGGTGTGCCCATGATGCCCAGGGGTGTGCCCATGATGCCCAGGGGTGTGCCCATGATGCCCAGGCGTGTGCCCATAATGCCCAGGTGCGTGCCCAACATGCCTAGGGGTGTGTCCATGATGCCCAGGCGTGTGCCCATCATGCCCAGGCATGTGCCCATGATGCCCAGGCAGGTGCCCATGATGCCCTGGTGCGTGCCCAACATGCCCAGGGGTGTGCCCATGATGCCCAGGCGGGTGCCCATGATGCCCAGGTGTGTGCCCATGATGCCCAGGCGTGTGCCCATCATGCCCAGGCGTGTGCCCATCATGCCCAAGCGTGTGCCCATCATGCCCAGGGGTGTGCCCATGATGCCCAGGGGTGTGCCCATGATGCCCAGGCGGGTGCCCATCATGCTCAGGCGTGTGCCCATCATGCCCATGCGTGTGCCCATCATGCCCAGGCGTGTGCCCATGATGCCCTGGTGCGTGCCCAACATGCCCATGGGTGTGCCCGTGATGCCCAGGCGTATGCCCATGATGCCCAGGCGTGTGCCCATCATGCCCAGGCGGGTGCCCATGATGCCCAGGTGCGTGCCCAACATGCCCAGGGGTGTGCCCATGATGCCCATGCATGTGCCCATGATGCCCATGCGTGTGCCCATCATGCCCAGGGGTGTGCCCATGATGCCCAGGCGTGTGCCCATGATGCCCTGGTGCGTGCCCAACATGCCCAGGGGTGTGCCCATGATGCCCAGGCGTATGCCCATGATGCCCAGGCGTGTGCCCATGATGCCCAGGCGAGTGCCCATGATGCCCTGGTGCGTGCCCAACATGCCCACGGGTGTGCCCATGATGCCCAGGCGTGTGCCCATGATGCCCAGGTGCGTGCCCAACATTCCCAGGGGTGTGCCCATGATGCCCAGGCATGTGCCCATCATGCCCAGGCGTGTGCCCATGATGCCCAGGGGTGTGCCCATGATGCCCAGGCGTGTGCCCATCATGCCCAGGCGTGTGCCTATGATGCCCAGGTGCGTGCCCAACATGCCCAAGGGTGTGCCCATGATGCCCAGACGTGTGCCCATCATGCCCAGGCGTGTGCCCATCATGCCCAGGGGTGTGCCCATGATGCCCAGGCGTGTGCCCATAATGCCCAGGTGCGTGCCCAACATGCCCAGGGGTGTGCCCATGATGCGCAGGCGTGTGCCCATCATGCCCAGGCGTGTGCCCATGATGCCCAGGGGTGTGCCCATGATGCCCAGGCGTGTGCCCATCATGGCCCAGAGGTGTGCCCATGATGCCCAGACTTGTGCCCATCATGCCCAGGGGTGTGCCCATGATGCCCAGGTGCGTGCCCAACATGCCTAGGGGTGTGTTCATCATGCCCAGGGGTGTGCCCATGATGCCCAGGGGTGTGCCCATGATGCCCAGGTGCGTGCCCAATATGCCCAGGGGTGTGCCCATGATGCCCAGGCGTGTGCCCATGATGCCCATGCGTGTGCCCATGATGCCCAGGGGTGTGCCCATGATGCCCAGGCGTGTGTCCATGATGCCCAGGCGTGTGCCTAGGATGCCCTGGTGCGTGCCCAACATGCCCAGGGATGTGCCCATGATGCCCAGGCGTGTGCCCATGATGCCCAGGCGTGTGCCCATTATGCCTAGGGGTGTGCCCATGATGCCCAGGCGTGTGCCCATGATGCCCATGCGTGTGCCCATCATACCCAGGGGTGTGCCCATGATGCCTAGGCGTGTGCCCATGATGCCCTGGTGCGTGCCCAACATGCCCAGGGGTGTGCCCATGATGCCCAGGCGTATGCCCATGATGCCCAGGCGTGTGCCCATGATGCCCAGGCGAGTGCCAATGATGCCCTGGTGCGTGCCCAACATGCCCACGGGTGTGCCCATGATGCCCAGTTGTGTGCCCATGATGCCCAGGTGCGTGCCCAACATGCCCAGGGGTGTGCCCATGATGCCCAGGCGTGTGCCCATGATGCCCATGCGTGTGCCCATGATGCCCAGGGGTGTGCCCATGATGCCCAGGCGTGTGTCCATGATGCCCAGGCGTGTGCCTAGGATGCCCATGATGCCCAAGCGTGTGCCCATGATGCCCAGGTGCGTGCCCAACATGCCCAGGGGTGTGCCCATGATGCCCAGGCGCGTGCCCATCATGCCCAGGGGTGTGCCCATGATGCCCAGGGGTGTGCCCATGATGCCCAGGTGGGTGCCCATGATTCCTTGGTGCGTGCCCAACATGCCCAGGGGTGTGCCCATGATGCCCAAGCGGGTGCCCATGATGCCCAGGTGCGTGCCCAACATGCCCAGGGGTGTGCCCATGAAGCCCATGCATGTGCCCATGATGCCCATGCGTGTGCCCATCATGCCCAGGGGTGTGCCCATGAAGCCCAGGCGTGTGCCCATGATGCCCTGGTGCGTGCCCAACATGCCCAGGGGTGTGCCCATGATGCCCAGGCGTATGCCCATGATGCCCAGGCGTGTGCCCATGATGCCCAGGCGAGTGCCCATGATGCCCTGGTGCGTGCCCAACATGCCCACGGGTGTGCCCATGATGCCCAGGCGTGTGCCCATGATGCCCAGGTGCGTGCCCAACATGCCCAGGGGTGTGCCCATGATGCCCAGGCGTGTGCCCATGATGCCCATGATGCCCATGGGTGTGCCCATGATGCCCATGATGCCCATGATGCCCATGGGTGTGCCCATGATGCCTAGGCGTGTGTCCATGATGCCCAGGCGTGTGCCTAGGATGCCCTGGTGCGTGCCCAACATGCCCAGGGATGTGCCCATGATGCCCAGGCGTGTGCCCATGATGCCCAGGCGTGTGCCCATCATGCCCAGGGGTGTGCCCATGATGCCCAGGCGTGTGCCCATGATGCCCATTCGTGTGCCCATCATGCCCAGGGGTGTGCCCATGATGCCTAGGGTGTGCCCATGATGCCCAGGCGTGTGCCCATCATGCCCAGGCGTGTGCCCATCATGCCCAGGGGTGTGCCCATGATGCCCAGGGGTGTGCCCATGATGCCCAGGGGTGTGCCCTTGATGCCCAGGCGGGTGCCCATAATGCCCAGGTGCGTGCCCAACATGCCCAGGGGTGTGCCCATGATGCCCAGGCGTGTGCCCATCATGCCCAGGCGTGTGCCCATCTTGCCCAGGGGTGTGCCCATGATGCCCAGGGGTGTGCCCATGATGCCCAGGCGGGTGCCCATGATGCCCTGGTGCGTGCCCTACATACCCAGGGGTGTGCCCATGATGCCCAGGTGCGTGCCCAACATGCCCAGGGGTGTGCCCATGATGCCCAGGCGTGTGCCCATCATGCCCATGCGTGTGCCCATCATGCCCAGGGGTGTGCCCATGAAGCCCAGGCGTGTGCCCATGATGCCCAGGCGTGTGCGCATGATGCCCTGGTGCGTGCCCAACATGCCCAGGGGTGTGCCCATGATGCCTTGGTGCGTGCCCAACATGCCCAGGGGTGTGCCCATGATGCCCAGGCGTGTGCCCATGATGCCCAGGTGCGTGCCCAACATGCCCAGGGGTGTGCCCACGATGCCCAGGGGTGTGCCCATGATGCCCAGGCGTGTGCCCATGATGCCCTGGTGCGTGCCCAACATGCCCAAGGATGTGCGCATGATGCCCAGGCGTGTGCCCATGATGCCCAGGTGCGTGCCCAACATGCCCAGGGGTGTGCCCATGATGCCCAGGCATGTGCCCATGATGCCCAGGCGTGTGGCCATCATGCCCAGGGGTGTGCCCATGATGCCCAGGCGAGTGCCCATGATGCCCAGGCGTGTGCCCATTATGCCCATGATGCCCTAGTGCGTGCCCAACATGCCCAGGGTGTGCCCATGATGCCTAGGCGTGTGGCCATGATGCCCAGGTGCGTGCCCAACATGCCCAGGGGTGGTGCCCATGATGCATAGGCGTGTGCCCATGATGCCCAGGCGTCTGCCCATCATGCCTAGGGGTGTGCCCATGATGCCCAAGTGTGTGCCCATCATTCCCAGGCGTGTGCCCATGATGCCCAGGCGTGTGCCCATCATGCCCAGGCATGTGCCCATGATGCCCAGGTGCGTGCCCAACATGCACAAGGGTGTGCCCATGATGCCCAGGCGTGTACCCATCATGCCTAGGGGAGTGCCCATGATGCCCCAGGGGTGTGCCCATGATGCCCAAGCGTGTGCCCATGATGCCCTAGCGTGCGCCCATTATGCCCAGGCGTGTGCCCATCATGCCCAGGCGTGTGCCCATGATGCCCAGGGGTGTGCCCATGATGCCCAGGTGCGTGCCCAACATGCCCAGGGGTGTGCCCATTATACCCAGGCGTGGTGCCCATCATGCCCAGGCGTGTGCCCATCATGCCCCAGGGATGTGCCCACGATGCCCAGGCGTGTGCCCATGATGCCAAGGCGTGTGCCCATGATGCCCATGCGTGTGCCCATGATGCCCTAGTACGTGCCCAACATGCCCAGGGGTGTGCCCATGATGCCCAGGCGTGTGCCCATGATGCCCAGGTGTGTGCCCAACATGCCCAGGGGTGTGCCCATGATGCCCAGGCATGTGCCCATGATGCCCAGGCCTGTGCCCATCATGCCCTAGGGGTGTGCCCAGCGTGTGCCCATGATGCCTAGGCGTGTGCCCATGATGCCCAGGCGTGTGCCCATCATGCCCAGGGGTGTGCCCATGATGCCCAGGCCTGTGCCCCATCATGCCCAGGGGTGTGCCCAGGCGTGTGCCCCATGATGCCCAGGCGTGTGCCCATGATGACCAGGCGTGTGCCCATCATGCCCAGGGGTGTGCCCATGATGCCCAGGCGTGTGCCCATGATGCCCAGGGGTGTGCCCATGATGCCCAGGCGTGTGTCCATGATGCCCAGGCGTGTGCCTAGGATGCCCTGGTGCGTGCCCAACATGCCTAGGGATGTGCCCATGATGCCCAGGCGTGTGCCCATCATGCCCAGGCGTGTGCCCATCATGCCCAGGGGTGTGCCCATGATGCCCAGGCGTGTGCCCATGATGCCCATGCGTGTGCCCATCATACCCAGGGGTGTGCCCATGATGCCTAGGGGTGTGTCCATGATGCCCAGGCGTGTGCCCATCATGCCCAGGCGTGTGCCCATCATGCCCAGGGGTGTGCCCATGATGCCCAGGGGTGTGCCCATGATGCCCAGGGGTGTGCCCATGATGCCCAGGTGTGTGCCCATAATGCCCAGGTGCGTGCCCAACATGCCCAGGGGGTGTGCCCATGATGCGCAGGCGTGTGCCCATCATGCCCAGGCGTGTGCCCATGATGCCCAGGGGAGTGCCCATGATGCCCAGGCGTGTGCCCATCATGCCCAGGCGTGTGCCTATGATGCCCAGGTGCGTGCCCAACATGCCCAACATGCCCATGATGCCCAGGCATGTGCCCATGATGCCCAGGCCTGTGCCCATCATGCCCAGGGGTGTGCCCAGGCGTGTGCCCATGATGCCCAGGCGTGTGCCCATGATGCCCAGGCGTGTGCCCATCATGCCTAGGGGTGTGCCCATGATGCCCAGGCCTGTGCCCATCATGCCCAGGGGTGTGCCCAGGCGTGTGCCCATGATGCCCAGGCGTGTGCCCATGATGACCAGGCGTGTGCCCATCATGCCCAGGGGTGTGCCCATGATGCCCAGGCGTGTGCCCATGATGCCCAGGGGTGTGCCCATGATGCCCAGGCGTGTGTCCATGATGCCCAGGCGTGTGCCTAGGATGCCCTGGTGCGTGCCCAACATGCCTAGGGATGTGCCCATGATGCCCAGGCGTGTGCCCATCATGCCCAGGCGTGTGCCCATCATGCCCAGGGGTGTGCCCATGATGCCCAGGCCTGTGCCCATCATGCCCAGGGGTGTGCCCAGGCGTGTGCCCATGATGCCCAGGCGTGTGCCCATGATGACCAGGCGTGTGCCCATCATGCCCAGGGGTGTGCCCATGATGCCCATGCGTGTGCCCATGATGCCCAGGGGTGTGCCCATGATGCCCAGGCGTGTGTCCATGATGCCCAGGCGTGTGCCTAGGATGCCCTGGTGCGTGCCCAACATGCCTAGGGATGTGCCCATGATGCCCAGGCGTGTGCCCATCATGCCCAGGCGTGTGCCCATGATGCCCAGGTGTGTGCCCATAATGCCCAGGTGCGTGCCCAACATGCCCAGGGGGTGTGCCCATGATGCGCAGGCGTGTGCCCATCATGCCCAGGCGTGTGCCCATGATGCCCAGGGGAGTGCCCATGATGCCCAGGCGTGTGCCCATCATGCCCAGGCGTGTGCCTATGATGCCCAGGTGCGTGCCCAACATGCCCAAGGGTGTGCCCATGATGCCCAGACGTGTGCCCATCATGCCCAGGAGTGTGTCCACCATGCCCAGGGGTGTGCCCATGATGCCCAGGGGTGTGCCCATGATGCCCAGGTGCGTGCCCAACATGCCCAGGGGTGTGCCCACGATGCCCATGCGTGTGCCCATGATGCCCAGGGGTGTGCCCATCATGCCTAGGGGTGTGCCCATGATGCCCAGGCGTGTGCCCATGATGCCCATGCGTGTGCCCATCATACCCAGGGGTGTGCCCATGATGCCTAGGGGTGTGCCCATGATGCCCAGGCGTGTGCCCATCATGCCCAGGCGTGTGCCCATCATGCCCAGGGGTGTGGCCATGATGCCCAGGGGTGTGCCCATGATGCCCATGGGTGTGCCCATGATGCCCAAGCGTGTGCCCATAATGCCCAGGTGCGTGCCCAACATGCCCAGGGGTGTGCCCATGATGCCCAGGCGTGTGCCCATCATGCCCAGGCGTGTGCCCATGATGCCCAGGCAGGTGCCCATGATGCCCAGGCGGGTGCCCATGATGCCCAGACGGGTGTGCCCATGATGCCCAGACGGGTGTGCCCATGATGCCCAGGTGCGTGCCCAACATGCCTAGGGGTGTGTCCATGATGCCCAGGCGTGTGCCCATCATGCCCAGGCGTGTGCCCATGATGCCCAGGCAGGTGCCCATGATGCCCTGGTGCGTGCCCAACATGCCCAGGGGTGTGCCCATGATGCCAAGGCGGGTGCCCATGATGCCCAGGTGTGTGCCCATGATGCCCAGGCATGTGCCCATCATGCCCAGGCGTGTGCCCATCATGCCCAGGCGTGTGCCCATCATGCCCAGGGGTGTGCCCATGATGCCCAGGGGTGTGCCCATGATGCCCAGGCGGGTGCCCATCATGCTCAGGCGTGTGCCCATCATGCCCATGCGTGTGCCCATCATGCCCAGGCGTGTGCCCATCATGCCCAGGGGTGTGCCCATCATGCCCAGGGGTGTGCCCATCATGCCCAGGCGTGTGCCCAGGCGCGTGCCCAACATGCCCAGGGGTGTGCCCATGATGCCCAGGCGTGTGCCCATCTTGCCCAGGGGTGTGCCCATGATGCCCAGGGGTGTGCCCATGATGCCCAGGGGTGTGCCCTTGATGCCCAGGCGTGTGCCCATAATGCCCAGGTGCGTGCCCAACATGCCCAGGGGTGTGCCCATGATGCCCAGGCGTGTGCCCATCATGCCCAGGCGTGTGCCCATCTTGCCCAAGGGTGTGCCCATGATGCCCAGGGGTGTGCCCATGATGCCCAGGCGGGTGCCCATGATGCCCAGGCAGGTGCCCATGATGCCCTGGTGCGTGCCCAACATGCCCAGGGTGTGCCCATGATGCCCAGGGGTGTGCCCATGATGCCCAGGGGTGTGCCCTTGATGCCCAGGCGTGTGCCCATGATGCCCAGGCCTGTGCCCATCATGCCCAGGGGTGTGCCCAGGCGTGTGCCCATGATGCCCAGGCGTGTGCCCATGATGCCCAGGCGTGTGCCCATGATGCCCAGGCGTGTGCCCATCATGCCCAGGGGTGTGCCCATGATGCCCAGGCCTGTGCCCATCATGCCCAGGGGTGTGCCCAGGCGTGTGCCCATGATGCCCAGGCGTGTGCCCATGATGCCCAGGCGTGTGCCCATGATGCCCAGGGGTGTGCCCATGATGCCCAGGCGTGTGCCCATGATGCCCAGGGGTGTGCCCATGATGCCCAGGCGTGTGTCCATGATGCCCAGGCGTGTGCCTAGGATGCCCTGGTGCGTGCCCAACATGCCCAGGGATGTGCCCATGATGCCCAGGCGTGTGCCCATCATGCCCAGGCGTGTGCCCATCATGCCCAGGGGTGTGCCCATGATGCCCAGGCGTGTGCCCATGATGCCCATGCGTGTGCCCATCATACCCAGGGGTGTGCCCATGATGCCTAGGGGTGTGTCCATGATGCCCAGGCGTGTGCCCATCATGCCCAGGCGTGTGCCCATCATGCCCAGGGGTGTGCCCAGGGGTGTGCCCATGATGCCCAGGGGTGTGCCCATGATGCCCAGGCGTGTGCCCATAATGCCCAGGTGCGTGCCCAACATGCCCAGGGGTGTGCCCATGATGCGCAGGCGTGTGCCCATCATGCCCAGGCGTGTGCCCATGATGCCCAGGGGAGTGCCCATCATGCCCAGGCGTGTGCCTATGATGCCCAGGTGCGTGCCCAACATGCCCAAGGGTGTGCCCATGATGCCCAGACGTGTGCCCATCATGCCCAGGCGTGTGTCCATCATGCCCAGGGGTGTTCCCATGATGCCCAGGGGTGTGCCCATGATGCCCAGGTGCGTGCCCAACATGCCCAGGGGTGTGCCCATGATGCCCAGGCGTGTGCCCATGATGCCCATGCGTGTGCCCATGATGCCCAGGGGTGTGCCCATGATGCCCAGGCGTGTGTCCATGATGCCCAGGCGTGTGCCTAGGATGCCCTGGTGCGTGCCCAACATGCCCAGGGATGTGCCCATGATGCCCAGGCGTGTGCCCATGATGCCCAGGCGTGTGCCCATCATGCCTAGGGGTGTGCCCATGATGCCCAGGCGTGTGCCCATGATGCCCATGCGTGTGCCCATCATACCCAGGGGTGTGCCCATGATGCCTAGGGGTGTGCCCATGATGCCCAGGCGTGTGCCCATCATGCCCAGGCGTGTGCCCATCATGCCCAGGGGTGTGGCCATGATGCCCAGGGGTGTGCCCATGATGCCCATGGGTGTGCCCATGATGCCCAAGCGTGTGCCCATAATGCCCAGGTGCGTGCCCAACATGCCCAGGGGTGTGCCCATGATGCCCAGGCGTGTGCCCATCATGCCCAGCCGTGTGCCCATGATGCCCAGGCAGGTGCCCATGATGCCCAGGCGGGTGCCCATGATGCCTATGCGTGTGCCCATCATGCCCAGGGGTGTGCCCATGATGCCCAGGTGCGTGCCCAACATGCCCAGGCGTGTGCCCATCATGCCCAGGCGTGTGCCCATCATGCCCAGGGTGTGCCCATGATGCCCAGGGGTGTGCCCATGATGCCCAGGCGTGTGCCCATGATGCCCATGGGTGTGCCCATGATGCCCAGGCGTGTGCCCATGATGCCCTGTTGCGTGCCCAACATGCCCAGGGGTGTGCCCATGATGCCCAGGCGTGTGCCCATGATACCCTGGTGCGTGCCCAACATGCCCAGGGGTGTGCCCATGATGCCCATGTGTGTGCCCATCATGCCCAGGGGTGTGCCCATGATGCCCAGGCGTGTGCCCATAATGCCTAGGCGTGTGCCCATGATGCCTAGGTGTGTGGCCATGATGCTCTGGTGCGTGCCCAACATGCCCAGGGGTGTGCCCATGATGCCTTGGTGCGTGCCCAACATGCCCAGGGGTGTGCCCATGATGCCCAGGGGTGTGCCCATGATGCCCAGGGGTGTGCCCATGATGCCCAGGTGCGTGCCCAACATGCCCAGGGGTGTGCCCATGATGCCCAGGTGCGTGCCCAACATGCCCAGGGGTGTGCCCATGATGCCCAGGCGTGTGCCCATCATGCCCAGGCGTGTGCCCATCATGCCCAGGGGTGTGCCCATCATGCCCAGGCGTGTGCCCATGATGCCCATGCGTGTGCCCATCATGCCCAGGGGTGTGCCCATGATGCCTAGGGGTGTGCCCATGATGCCCAGGCGTGTGCCCATCATGCCCAGGCGTGTGCCCATCATGCCCAGGGGTGTGCCCATGATGCCCAGGGGTGTGCCCATGATGCCCAGGCGTGTGCCCATAATGCCCAGGTGCGTGCCCAACATGCCTAGGGGTGTGTCCATGATGCCCAGGCGTGTGCCCATCATGCCCAGGCGTGTGCCCATGATGCCCAGGCAGGTGCCCATGATGCCCTGGTGCGTGCCCAACATGCCCAGGGGTGTGCCCATGATGCCCAGGCGGGTGCCCATGATGCCCAGGTGTGTGCCCATGATGCCCAGGCGTGTGCCCATCATGCCCAGGCGTGTGCCCATCATGCCCAGGCGTGTGCCCATCATGCCCAGGGGTGTGCCCATGATGCCCAGGCGTGTGCCCATGATGCACAGGGGCATGCCCAACATGCCCAGGGGTGTGCCCATGATGCCCAGGCGTGTGCCCATGATGCCCATGCGTGTGCCAATGATGCCCAGGGGTGTGCCCATGATGCCCAGGCGTGTGTCCATGATGCCCAGGCGTGTGCCTATGATGCCCTGGTGCGTGCCCAACATGACCAGGGGTGTGCCCATGATGTCCATGCGTGTGCCCATGATGCCGAGGCGTGTGCCCATCATGCCCAGGGGTGTGCCCATGATGCCCAGTCGTGTGCCCATGATGCCCATGCGTGTGCCCATCATGCCCAGGGGTGTGCCCATGATGCCTAAGGGTGTGCCCATGATGCCTAAGGGTGTGCCCATGATGCCTAAGGGTGTGCCCATGATGCCTAAGGGTGTGCCCATGATGCCCAGGCGTGTGCCCATGATGCCCAGGTGCGTGCCCAACATTCCCAGGGGTGTGCTCATGATGCCCAGGCGCGTGCCCATCATGCCCAGGGGTGTGCCTATGATGCCCAGGGGTTTGCCCACGATGCCCAGGCGGGTGCCCATGATTCACTGGTGCGTGCCCAACATGCCCAGGGGTGTGCCCATGATGCCCTGGTGCGTGCCCAACATGCCCAGGGGTGTGCCCATGATGCCCAGTGGTGTGCCCATGATGCCCAAGGGTGTGCCCATGATGCACAGGCGTGTGCCCATCATACCCAGGGGTGTGCCCATGATGCCTAGGGGTGTGCCTATGATGCCCAGGCGTGTGCCCATCATGCCCTGGCGTGTGCCCATCATGCCCAGGGGTGTGCCCATGAAGCCCAGGCGTGTGCCCATGATGCCCTGGTGCGTGCCCAACATGCCCAGGGGTGTGCCCATGATGCCCAGGCGTATATCCATCATGCCCAGGCGTGTGCCCATGATGCCCAGGCGAGTGCCCATGATGCCCTGGTGCGTGCCCAACATGCCCACGGGTGTGCCCATGATGCCCAGGCGTGTGCCCATGATGCCCAAGTGCGTGCCCAACATGCCCAGGGGTGTGCCCATGATGCCCAGGCGTGTGCCCATGATGCCCATGCGTGTGCCCATGATGCCCAGGGGTGTGCCCATGATGCCCAGGCGTGTGTCCATGATGCCCAGGCGTGTGCCTAGGATGCCCTGGTGCGTGCCCAACATGCCCAGGGATGTGCCCATGATGCCCAGGCGTGTGCCCATGATGCCCAGGCGTGTGCCCATCATGCCCAGGGGTGTGCCCATGATGCCCAGGCGTGTGCCCATGATGCCCATTCGTGTGCCCATCATGCCCAGGGGTGTGCCCATGATGCCTAGGGTGTGCCCATGATGCCCAGGCGTGTGCCCATCATGCCCAGGCGTGTGCCCATCATGCCCAGAGGTGTGCCCATGATGCCCAGGGGTGTGCCCATGATGCCCAGGGGTGTGCCCATAATGCCCAGGGGTGTGCCCTTGATGCCCAGGCGTGTGCCCATAATGCCCAGGTGCGTGCCCAACATGCCCAGGGGTGTGCCCATGATGCCCAGGCGTGTGCCCATCATGCCCAGGCGTGTGCCCATCTTGCCCAGGGGTGTGCCCATGATGCCCAGGGGTGTGCCCATGATGCCCAGGCGGGTGCCCATGATGCCCATGCAGGTGCCCATGATGCCCTGGTGCGTGCCCAACATGCCCAGGGGTGTGCCCATGATGCCCAGGCGGGTGCCCATGATGCCCAGGTGCGTACCCAACATGCCCAGGGGTGTGCCCATGATGCCCAGGCGTGTGCCCATAATGCCCATGCGTGTGCCCATCATGCCCATGTGTGTGCCCATGAAGCCCAGGCGTGTGCCCATGATGCCCAGGGGTGTGCCCATGATGCCCATGGGTGTGCCCATGATGCCCAAGCGTGTGCCCATAATGCCCAGGTGCGTGCCCAACATGCCCAGGGGTGTGCCCATGATGCCCAGGCGTGTGCCCATCATGCCCAGGCGTGTGCCCATGATGCCCAGGCAGGTGCCCATGATGCCCAGGCGGGTGCCCATGATGCCCAGACGGGTGTGCCCATGATGCCCAGACGGGTGTGCCCATGATGCCCAAGTGCGTGCCCAACATGCCTAGGGGTGTGTCCGTGATGCCCAGGCGTGTGCCCATCATGCACAGGCGTGTGCCCATGATGCCCAGGCAGGTGCCCATGATGCCCTGGTGCGTGCCCAACATGCCCAGGGGTGTGCCCATGATGCCCAGGCGGGTGCCCATGATGCCCAGGTGTGTGCCCATCATGCCCAGGCGTGTGCCCATCATGCCCAGGCGTGTGCCCATCATGCCCAGGCGTGTGCCCATCATGCCCAGGGGTGTGCCCATGATGCCCAGGGGTGTGCCCATGATGCCCAGGCGGGTGCCCATCATGCTCAGGCGTGTGCCCATCATGCCCATGCGTGTGCCCATCATGCCCAGGCGTGTGCCCATCATGCCCAGGGGTGTGCCCATCATGCCCAGGGGAGTGCCCATCTTGCCCAGGCGTGTGCCCAGGCGCGTGCCCAACATGCCCATGCGTGTGCCCATGATGCCCTAGTGCGTGCCCAACATGCCCAGGGTGTGCCCATGATGCCCAGGCGTGTGCCCATCATGCCCAGGTGCGTGCCCAACATGCCCAGGGGTGGGCCCATGATGCCTAGGCGTGTGCCCATGATGCCCAGGCGTCTGCCCATCATGCCTAGGGGTGTGCCCATGATGCCCAAGTGTGTGCCCATGATGCCCAGGCGTGTGTCCATGATGCCCAGGCGTGTGCCTAGGATGCCCTGGTGCGTGCCCAACATGCCCAGGGATGTGCCCATGATGCCCAGGCGTGTGCCCATGATGCCCAGGCGTGTGCCCATCATGCCCAGGGGTGTGCCCATGATGCCCATTCGTGTGCCCATCATGCCCACGGGTGTGCCCATGATGCCTAGGGTGTGCCCATGATGCCCAAGCGTGTGCCCATCATGCCCAGGCGTGTGCCCATCATGCCCAGGGGTGTGCCCATGATGCCCAGGGGTGTGCCCATGATGCCCAGGGGTGTGCCCTTGATGCCTAGGCGTGTGCCCATGATGCCCAGGCCTGTGCCCATCATGCCCAGGGGTGTGCCCAGGCGTGTGCCCATGATGCCCAGGCGTGTGCCCATGATGCCCAGGCGTGTGCCCATCATGCCCAGGGGTGTGCCCATGATGCGCAGGCCTGTGCCCATCATGCCCAGGGGTGTGCCCAGGCGTGTTCCCATGATGCCCAGGCGTGTGCCCATGATGCCCAGGCGTGTGCCCATCATGCCCAGAGGTGTGCCCATGATGCCCAGGCGTGTGCCCATGATGCCCAGGGGTGTGCCCATGATGCCCAGGCGTGTGCCCATCATGCCCATGCGTGTGCCCATCTTGCCCAGGGGTGTGCCCATGATGCCCAGGGGTGTGCCCATGATGCCCAGGCGGGTGCTCATGATGCCCAGGCAGGTGCCCATGATGCCCTGGTGCGTGCCCAACATGCCCAGGGGTGTGCCCATGATGCCTAGGCGGGTGCCCATGATGCCCAGGTGCGTGCCCATCATGCCCAGGGGTGTGGCCATGATGCCCAGGGGTGTGCCCATGATGCCCATGGGTGTGCCCATGATGCCCAAGCGTGTGCCCATAATGCCCAGGTGCGTGCCCAACATGCCCAGGGGTGTGCCCATGATGCCCAGGCGTGTGCCCATCATGCCCAGGCGTGTGCCCATGATGCCCAGGCAGGTGCCCATGATGCCCAGGCGGGTGCCCATTATGCCCAGACGGGTGTGCCCATGATGCCCAGACGGGTGTGCCCATGATGCCCAGGTGCGTGCCCAACATGCCTAGGAGTGTGTCCATGATGCCCAGGCGTGTGCCCATCATGCCCAGGCGTGTGCCCATGATGCCCAGGCAGGTGCCCATGATGCCCTGGTGCGTGCCCAACATGCCCAGGGGTGTGCCCATGATGCCCAGGCGGGTGCCCATGATGCCCAGGTGTGTGCCCATGATGCCCAGGCGTGTGCCCATCATGCCCAGGCGTGTGCCCATCATGCCCAGGCGTGTGCCCATGATGCCCAGGGGTGTGCCCATGATGCCCAGGGGTGTGCCCATGATGCCCAGGCGGGTGCCCATCATGCTCAGGCGTGTGCCCATCATGCCCATGCGTGTGCCCATCATGCCCAGGCGTGTGCCCATCATGCCCAGGGGTGTGCCCATCATGCCCAGGGGTGTGCCCATCATGCCCAGGCGTGTGCCCAGGCGCGTGCCCAACATGCCCAGGGGTGTGCCCATGATGCCCAGGCGTGTGCCCATCATGCCCAGGCGTGTGCCCATCATGCCCAGGCGTGTGCCCATCATGCCCATGGGTGTGCCCATGATGCCCAGGCGTGTGCCCATCATGCCCAGGGGTGTGCCCATCATGCCCAGGGGTGTGCCCATCATGCCCAGGCGTGTGCCCAGGCGCGTGCCCAACATGCCCAGGGGTGTGCCCATGATGCCCAGGCGTGTGCCCATCATGCCCAGGCGCGTGCCCATGATGCCCAGGGGTGTGCCCATGATGCCCAGGGGTGTGCCCATGATGCCCAGGTGGGTGCCCATGATTCCCTGGTGCGTGCCCAACATGCCCAGGGGTGTGCCCATGATGCCCAAGCGGGTGCCCATGATGCCCAGGTGCGTGCCCAACATGCCCAGGGGTGTGCCCATGATGCCCATGCATGTGCCCATGATGCCCATGCGTGTGCCCATCATGCCCAGGGGTGTGCCCATGAAGCCCAGGCGTGTGCCCATGATGCCCTGGTGCGTGCCCAACATGCCCAGGGGTGTGCCCATGATGCCCAGGCGTATGCCCATCATGCCCAGGCGTGTGCCCATGATGCCCAGGCGAGTGCCCATGATGCCCTGGTGCGTGCCCAACATGCCCACGGGTGTGCCCATGATGCCCAGGCGTGTGCCCATGATGCCCAGGTGCGTGCCCAACATGCCCAGGGGTGTGCCCATGATGCCCAGGCGTGTGCCCATGATGCCCATGCGTGTGCCCATGATGCCCAGGGGTGTGCCCATGATGCCCAGGCGTGTGTCCATGATGCCCAGGCGTGTGCCTAGGATGCCCTGGTGCGTGCCCAACATGCCCAGGGATGTGCCCATGATGCCCAGGCGTGTGCCCATGATGCCCAGGCGTGTGCCCATCATGCCCAGGGGTGTGCCCATGATGCCCATTCGTGTGCCCATCATGCCCAGGGGTGTGCCCATGATGCCTAGGGTGTGCCCATGATGCCCAGGCGTGTGCCCATCATGCCCAGGGGTGTGCGCATCATGCCCAGGGGTGTGCCCATGATGCCCAGGGGTGTGCCCATGATGCCCAGGGGTGTGCCCTTGATGCCCAGGCGTGTGCCCATGATGCCCAGGCCTGTGCCCATCATGCCCAGGGGTGTGCCCAGGCGTGTGCCCATGATGCCCAGGCGTGTGCCCATGATGCCCAGGCGTGTGCCCATCATGCCCAGGGGTGTGCCCATGATGCCCAGGCCTGTGCCCATCATGCCCAGGGGTGTGCCCAGGCGTGTGCCCATGATGCCCAGGCGTGTGCCCATGATGCCCATTGCGTGTGCCCATCATGCCCAGGGGTGTGCCCATGATGCCCAGGCGTGTGCCCATGATGCCCAGGGGTGTGCCCATGATGCCCAGGCGTGTGTCCATGATGCCCAGGCGTGTGCCTAGGATGCCCTGGTGCGTGCCCAACATGCCCAGGGATGTGCCCATGATGCCCAGGCGTGTGCCCATCATGCCCAGGCGTGTGCCCATCATGCCCAGGGGTGTGCCCATGATGCCCAGGCGTGTGCCCATGATGCCCATGCGTGTGCCATCATACCCAGGGGTGTGCCCATGATGCCTAGGGGTGTGTCCATGATGCCCAGGCGTGTGCCCATCATGCCCAGGCGTGTGCCCATCATGCCCAGGGGTGTGCCCATGATGCCCAGGGGTGTGCCCATGATGTCCAGGGGTGTGCCCATGATGCCCAGGCGTGTGCCCATAATGCCCAGGTGCGTGCCCAACATGCCCAGGGGTGTGCCCATGATGCGCAGGCGTGTGCCCATCATGCCCAGGCGTGTGCCCATGATGCCCAGGGGAGTGCCCATGATGCCCAGGCGTGTGCCCATCATGCCCAGGCGTGTGCCTATGATGCCCAGGTGCGTGCCCAACATGCCCAAGGGTGTGCCCATGATGCCCAGACGTGTGCCCATCATGCCCAGGCGTGTGTCCATCATGCCCAGGGGTGTGCCCATGATGCCCAGGGGTGTGCCCATGATGCCCAGGTGCGTGCCCAACATGCCCAGGGGTGTGCCCATGATGCCCAGGCGTGTGCCCATGATGCCCATGCGTGTGCCCATGATGCCCAGGGGTGTGCCCATGATGCCCAGGCGTGTGTCCATGATGCCCAGGCGTGTGCCTAGGATGCCCTGGTGCGTGCCCAACATGCCCGGGGATGTGCCCATGATGCCCAGGCGTGTGCCCATGATGCCCAGGCGTGTGCCCATCATGCCTAGGGGTGTGCCCATGATGCCCAGGCGTGTGCCCATGATGCCCATGCGTGTGCCCATCATACCCAGGGGTGTGCCCATGATGCCTAGGGGTGTGCCCATGATGCCCAGGCGTGTGCCCATCATGCCCAGGCGTGTGCCCATCATGCCCAGGGGTGTGGCCATGATGCCCAGGGGTGTGCCCATGATGCCCATGGGTGTGCCCATGATGCCCAAGCGTGTGCCCATAATGCCCAGGTGCGTGCCCAACATGCCCAGGGGTGTGCCCATGATGCCCAGGCGTGTGCCCATCATGCCCAGGCGTGTGCCCATGATTCCCAGGCAGGTGCCCATGATGCCCAGGCGGGTGCCCATGATGCCCAGACGGGTGTGCCCATGATGCCCAGACGGGTGTGCCCATGATGCCCAGGGGCGTGCCCATCATGCCCAGGGGTGTGCCCATGATGCCCAGGGGTGTGCCCATGATGCCCAGGCGTGTGCCCATCATGCCCAGGCGTGTGCCCATGATGCCCTGGTGTGTGCCCAACATGCCCAGGGGTGTGACCATGATGCCCAGGCATGTGCCCATGATGCCCTGGTGCGTGCCCAACATGCCCAGGGGTGTGCCCATGATGCCCAGGGGTGTACCCATGATGCCCAGGGGTGTGCCCATGATGCCCAGGGGCGTGCCCATCATGCCCAGGGGTGTGCCCATGATGCCCAGGGGTGTGCCTATGATGCCCAGGCGTGTGCCCATCATGCCCAGGGGTGTGCCCATGATGCCTAGGGGTGTGCCCATGATGCCCAGGCGTGTGCCCATCATGCCCAGGCGTGTGCCCATCATGCCTAGGGGTGTGCCCATCATGCCCAGGGGTGTGCCCATGATGCCCAGGGGTGTGCCCATGATGCCCAGGCGTGTGCCCATAATGCCCAGGTGCGTGCCCAACATGCCTAGGGGTGTGTCCATGATGCCCAGGCGTGTGCCCATCATGCCCAGGCGTGTGCCCATGATGCCCAGGCAGGTGCCCATGATGCCCTGGTGCGTGCCCAACATGCCCAGGGGTGTGCCCATGATGCCCAGGCGGGTGCCCATGATGCCCAGGTGTGTGCCCATGATGCCCAGGCGTGTGCCCATCATGCCCAGGCGTGTGCCCATCATGCCCAGGCGTGTGCCCATCATGCCCAGGGGTGTGCCCATGATGCCCAGGCGTGTGCCCATGATGCACAGGTGCATGCCCAACATGCCCAGGGGTGTGCCCATGATGCCCAGGCGTGTGCCCATGATGCCCATGCGTGTGCCAATGATGCCCAGGGGTGTGCCCATGATGCCCAGGCGTGTGTCCATGTTGCCCAGGCGTGTGCCTATGATGCCCTGGTGCGTGCCCAACATGACCAGGGGTGTGCCCATGATGTCCATGCGTGTGCCCATGATGCCGAGGCGTGTGCCCATCATGCCCAGGGGTGTGCCCATGATGCCCAGTCGTGTGCCCATGATGCCCATGCGTGTGCCCATCATGCCCAGGGGTGTGCCCATGATGCCTAGGGGTGTGCCCATGATGCCCAGGGATGTGCCCATGATGCCCAGGGGTGTGCCCATGATGCCCAGGCGTGTGCCCATGATGCCCAGGTGCGTGCCCAACATTCCCAGGGGTGTGCTCATGATGCCCAGGCGCGTGCCCATCATGCCCAGGGGTGTGCCTATGATGCCCAGGGGTGTGCCCACGATGCCCATGCGGATGCCCATGATGCACAGGCGTGTGCCCATGATGCCCTGGTGCGTGCCTAACATGCCCAGGGGTGTGCCCATGATGCCCAGGGGTGTGCCCATGATGCCCAAGGGTGTGCCCATGATGCACAGGCGTGTGCCCATGATGCCCATGCGTGTGCCCATCATACCCAGGGGTGTGCCCATGATGCCTAGGGGTGTGCCCAGGATGCCCAGGCGTGTGCCCATCATGCCCTGGCGTGTGCCCATCATGCCCAGGGGTGTGCCCATGAAGCTCAGGCGTGTGCCCATGATGCCCATGGTGCTTGCCCAACATGCCCAGGGGTGTGCCCATGATGCCCAGGCGTATATCCATCATGCCCAGGCGTGTGCCCATGATGCCCAGGCGAGTGCCCATGATGCCCTGGTGCGTGCCCAACATGCCCACGGGTGTGCCCATGATGCCCAGGCGTGTGCCCATGATGCCCAGGTGCGTGCCCAACATGCCCAGGGGTGTGCCCATGATGCCCAGGCGTGTGCCCATGATGCCCATGCGTGTGCCCATGATGCCCAGGGGTGTGCCCATGATGCCCAGGCGTGTGTCCATGATGCCCAGGCGTGTGCCTAGGATGCCCTGGTGCGTGCCCAACATGCCCAGGGATGTGCCCATGATGCCCAGGCGTGTGCCCATGATGCCCAGGCGTGTGCCCATCATGCCCAGGGGTGTGCCCATGATGCCCAGGCGTGTGCCCATGATGCCCATTCGTGTGCCCATCATGCCCAGGGGTGTGCCCATGATGCCTAGGGTGTGCCCATGATGCCCAGGCGTGTACCCATCATGCCCAGGCGTGTGCCCATCATGCCCAGGGGTGTGCCCATGATGCCCAGGGGTGTGCCCATGATGCCCAGGGGTGTGCCCTTGATGCCCAGGCGTGTGCCCATAATGCCCAGGTGCGTGCCCAACATGCCCAGGTGTGTGCCCATGATGCCCAGGCGTGTGCCCATCATGCCCAGGCGTGTGCCCATCTTGCCCAGGGGTGTGCCCATGATGCCCAGGGGTGTGCCCATGATGCCCAGGCGGGTGCCCATGATGCCCAGGCAGGTGCCCATGATGCCCTGGTGCGTGCCCAACATGCCCAGGGGTGTGCCCATGATGCCCAGGCGGGTGCCCATGATGCCCAGGTGCGTGCCCAACATGCCCAGGGGTGTGCCCATGATGCCCAGGCGTGTGCCCATAATGCCCATGCGTGTGCCCATCATGCCTAGGGGTGTGCCCATGAAGCCCAGGCGTGTGCCCATGATGCCCAGGCGTGTGCCCATGATGCCCTGGTGCGTGCCCAACATGCCCAGGGGTGTGCCCATGATGCCTTGGTGCGTGCCCAACATGCCCAGGGGTGTGCTCATGATGCCCAGGCGTGTGCCCATGATGCCCAGGTGCGTGCCCAACATGCCCAGGGGTGTGCCCATGATGCCCAGGGGTGTGCCCATGATGCCCAGGCGTGTGCCCATGATGCCCTGGTGCGTGCCCAACATTCCCAAGGATGTGCGCATGATGCCCAGGCGTGTGCCCATGATGCCCAGGTCCGTGCCCAACATGCCCAGGGGTGTGCCCATGATGCCCAGGCGTGTGCCCATGATGCCCAGGCGTGTGCCCATCATGCCCAGGGGTGTGCCCATGATGCCCAGGCGAGTGCCCATGATGCCCAGGCGTGTGCCCATGATGCCCATGCGTGTGCCCATGATGCCCTAGTGCGTGCCCAACATGCCCAGGGTGTGCCCATGATGCCCAGGCGTGTGCCCATCATGCCCAGGTGCGTGCCCAACATGCCCAGGGGTGGGCCCATGATGCCTAGGCGTGTGCCCATGATGCCCAGGCGTCTGCCCATCATGCCTAGGGGTGTGCCCATGATGCCCAAGTGTGTGCCCATCATTCCCAGGCGTGTGCCCATGATGCCCAGGCGTGTGCCCATCATGCCCAGGCATGTGCCCATGATGCCCAGGCGTGTACCCATCATGCCTAGGGGAGTGCCCATGATGCCCAGGGGTGTGCCCATGATGCCCAAGCGTGTGCCCATGATGCCCTAGCGTGCGCCCATGATGCCCAGGCGTGTGCCCATCATGCCCAGGCGTGTGCCCATGATGCCCAGGGGTGTGCCCATGATGCCCAGGTGCGTGCCCAACATGCCCAGGGGTGTGCCCATTATACCCAGGCGTGTGCCCATCATGCCCAGGCATGTGCCCATCATGCCCAGGGATGTGCCCACGATGCCCAGGCGTGTGCCCATGATGCCAAGGCGTGTGCCCATGATGCCCATGCGTGTGCCCATGATGCCCTAGTACATGCCCAACATGCCCAGGGGTGTGCCCATGATGCCCAGGTGCGTGCCCAACATGCCCAGGGGTGTGCCCATGATGCCCAAGCGTGTGCCCATCAGGCCCATGCGTGTGCCCATCATGCCCAGGGGTGTGCCCATGATGCCCAGGCGTGTGTCCATGATGCCCAGGCGTGTGCCTATGATGCCCTGGTGCGTGCCCAACATGCCCAGGCGTGTGCCCATGATGCCCAGACTTGTGCCCATCATGCCCACGGGTGTGCCCATGATGCCCAGGCGGGTGCCCATCATGCCCAGGCGTGTGCCCATGATGCCCAGGTGCGTGCCCAACATGCCCAGGGGTGTGCCCATGATGCCCAGGCGTGTGCCCAACATGCCCAGGCGTGTGCCCATCATGCCCAGGGGTGTGCCCATGATGCCCAGGGGTGTGCCCATGATGCCCAGGCGTGTGTCCATGATGCCCAGGCGTGTGCCTATGATGCCCTGCTGCGTGCTCAACATGCCCAGGTGTGTGCCCATGATGCCCAGGCGTGTGCCCAGGATGCCCAGGGGTGTGCCCATGATGCCCAGTCGTGTGCCCATCATGCCCATGCGTGTGCCCATCATGCCCAGGCGTGTGCCCATCATGCCCAGGGGTGTGCCCATCATGCCCAGGGGTGTGCCCATCATGCCCAGGGGTGTGCCCATGATGCCCAAGCGGGTGCCCATGATGCCCAGGTGCGTGCCCAACATGCCCAGGGGTGTGCCCATGATGCCCATGCATGTGCCCATGATGCCCATGCGTGTGCCCATCATGCCCAGGGGTGTGCCCATGAAGCCCAGGCGTGTGCCCATGATGCCCTGGTGCGTGCCCAACATGCCCAGGGGTGTGCCCATGATGCCCAGGCGTATGCCCATCATGCCCAGGCGTGTGCCCATGATGCCCAGGCGAGTGCCCATGATGCCCTGGTGCGTGCCCAACATGCCCACGGGTGTGCCCATGATGCCCAGGCGTGTGCCCATGATGCCCAGGTGCGTGCCCAACATGCCCAGGGGTGTGCCCATGATGCCCAGGCGTGTGCCCATGATGCCCCATGCGTGTGCCCATGATGCCCAGGGGTGTGCCCATGATGCCCAGGCGTGTGTCCATGATGCCCAGGCGTGTGCCTAGGATGCCCTGGTGCGTGCCCAACATGCCCAGGGATGTGCCCATGATGCCCAGGCGTGTGCCCATGATGCCCAGGCGTGTGCCCATCATGCCTAGGGGTGTGCCCATGATGCCCAGGCGTGTGCCCATGATGCCCATGCGTGTGCCCATCATACCCAGGGGTGTGCCCATGATGCCTAGGGGTGTGCCCATGATGCCCAGGCGTGTGCCCATGATGCCCAGGCGTGTGCCCATCATGCCCAGGGGTGTGGCCATGATGCCTAGGGGTGTGCCCATGATGCCCATGGGTGTGCCCATGATGCCCAAGCGTGTGCCCATAATGCCCAGGTGCGTGCCCAACATGCCCAGGGGTGTGCCCATGATGCCCAGGCGTGTGCCCATCATGCCCAGGCGTGTGCCCATGATGCCCAGGCAGGTGCCCATGATGCCCAGGCGGGTGCCCATGATGCCCAGACGGGTGTGCCCATGATGCCCAGACGGGTGTGCCCATGATGCCCAGGTGCGTGCCCAACATGCCTAGGGGTGTGTCCATGATGCCCAGGCGTGTGCCCATCATGCCCAGGTGTGTGCCCATGATGCCCAGGCAGGTGCCCATGATGCCCTGGTGCGTGCCCAACATGCCCAGGGGTGTGCCCATGATGCCCAAGCGGGTGCCCATGATGCCCAGGTGTGTGCCCATGATGCCCAGGCGTGTGCCCATCATGCCCAGGCGTGTGCCCATCATGCCCAGGCGTGTGCCCATCATGCCCAGGGGTGTGCCCATGATGCCCAGGGGTGTGCCAATGATGCCCAGGCGGGTGCCCATCATGCTCAGGCGTGTGCCCATCATGCCCATGCGTGTGCCCATCATGCCCAGGCGTGTGCCCATCATGCCCAGGGGTGTGCCCATCATGCCCAGGGGTGTGCCCATCATGCCCAGGCGTGTGCCCAGGCGCGTGCCCAACACGCCTGGGCATCATGGGCACACCCCTGGGCATCATGGGCACACGCATGGGCATCATGGGCACACGCCTGGGCATCATGGGCACACCCCTGGGCATGTTGGGCACGCACCTGGGCATCATGGGCACACGCCTGGGCATCATGGGCACACCCGTGGGCATGTTGGGCACGCACCAGGGCATCATGGGCACTCGCCTGGGCATCATGGGCACACGCCTGGGCATGATGGGCATACGCCTGGGCATCATGGGCACACCCCTGGGCATGTTGGGCACGCACCAGGGCATCATGGGCACACGCCTGGGCTTCATGGGCACACCCCTGGGCATGATGGGCACACGCATGGGCATCATGGGCACATGCATGGGCATCATGGGCACACCCCTGGGCATGTTGGGCACGCACCTGGGCATCATGGGCACCCGCTTGGGCAACATGGGCACACCCCTGGGCATGTTGGGCACGCACCAGGGAATCATGGGCACCCACCTGGGCATCATGGGCACACCCCTGGGCATCATGGGCACACCCCTGGGCATGATGGGCACGCGCCTGGGCATCATGGGCACACCCCTTGGCATGTTGGGCACGCACCTGGGCATCATGGGCACACGCTTGGGCATCATGGGCACACGCCTGGGCATCATGGGCACACCCTTGGGCATCATGGGCACACGCCTGGGCATGATGGGCACACGCCTGGGCATCATGGGCACACCCCTAGGCATCATGGGCACACCCCTGGGCATGATGGGCACACGCATGGGCATCATGGGCACACGACTGGGCATCATGGGCACACCCCTGGGCATCCTGGACACACGCCTGGGCATCATGGGCACACCCCTGGGCATGTTGGGCACGCAGCAGGGCATCATAGGCACACGCCTGGGCATCATGGACACACGCCTGGGCATCATGGGCACACCCCTGGGCATCATGGGCACACCCCTGGGCATGATGGGCACACGCCTGGGCATGATGGGCACACGCCTGGGCATCATGGGCACACCCCTGGGCATGTTGGGCACGCGCCTGGGCACACGCCTGGGCATGATGGGCACACCCCTGGGCATGATGGGCACACCCCTGGGCATGATGGGCACACGCCTGGGCATGATGGGCACACGCATGGGCATGATGGGCACACGCCTGAGCATGATGGGCACCCGCCTGGGCATCATGGGCACACCCCTGGGCATGATGGGCACACCCCTGGGCATGATGGGCACACGCCTGGGCATGATGGGCACACGCCTGGGCATGATGGGCACACGCCTGGGCATCATGGGCACACACCTGGGCATCATGGGCACCCGCCTGGGCATCATGGGCACACCCCTGGGCATGTTGGGCACGCACCAGGGCATCATGGGCACCTGCCTGGGCATCATGGGCACACACCTGGGCATGATGGGCACACGCCTGGGCATCATGGACACACCCCTAGGCATGTTGGGCACGCACCTGGGCATCATGGGCACACCCGTCTGGGCATCATGGGCACACCCGTCTGGGCATCATGGGCACCCGCCTGGGCATCATGGGCACCTGCCTGGGCATCATGGGCACACGCCTGGGCATGATGGGCACACGCCTGGGCATCATGGGCACACCCCTGGGCATGTTGGGCACGCACCTGGGCATTATGGGCACACGCTTGGGCATCATGGGCACACCCATGGGCATCATGGGCACACCCCTAGGCATCATGGCCACACCCCTGGGCATGATGGGCACACGCCTGGGCATCATGGGCACACGCCTGGGCATCATGGGCACACCCCTAGGCATCATGGGCACACCCCTGGGTATGATGGGCACACGCATGGGCATCATGGGCACACGCCTGGGCATCATGGGCACACCCCTAGGCATGATGGGCACACGCCTGGGCATCATGGGCACACGCCTGGGCATCATGGGCACATCCCTGGGCATGTTGGGCACGCACCAGGGCATCCTAGGCACACGCCTGGGCATCATGGACACACGCCTGGGCATCATGGGCACACCCCTGGGCATCATGGGCACACGCATGGGCATCATGGGCACACGCATGGGCATCATGGGCACACCCCTGGGCATGTTGGGCACGCACCTGGGCATCATGGGCACACGCCTGGGCATCATGGGCACACCCGTGGGCATGTTGGGCACGCACCAGGGCATCATGGGCACTCGCCTAGGCATCATGGGCACACGCCTGGGCATGATGGGCATACGCCTGGGCATCATGGGCACACCCCTGGGCATGTTGGGCACGCACCAGGGCATCATGGGCACACGCCTGGGCTTCATGGGCACACCCCTGGGCATGATGGGCACACGCATGGGCATCATGGGCACATGCATGGGCATCATGGGCACACCCCTGGGCATGTTGGGCACGCACCTGGGCATCATGGGCACCCGCTTGGGCATCATGGGCACACCCCTGGGCATGATGGGCACACCCCTAGGCATGATGGGCACACCCCTGGGCATGATGGGCACACGCCTGGGCATGATGGGCACACGCAAGGGCATGATGGGCACACGACTGGGCATCATGGGCACACCCCTGGGCATCCTGGGCACACGCCTGGGCATCATGGGCACACCCCTGGGCATGTTGGGCACGCAGCAGGGCATCATAGGCACACGCCTGGGCATCATGGACACACGCCTGGGCATCATGGGCACACCCCTGGGCATCATGGGCACACCCCTGGGCATGATGGGCACACGCCTGGGCATGTTGGGCACACGCCTGGGCATCATGGGCACACCCCTGGGCATGTTGGGCACGCACCTGGGCATCATGGGCACACGCCTGGGCATGATGGGCACCCGCCTGGGCATCATGGGCACACCCCTGGGCATGATGGGCACAAGTCTGGGCATCATGGGCACACGCCTGGGCATGTTGGGCACGCACCAGGGCATCATAGGCACACGCCTGGGCATCATGGACACACGCCTGGGCATCATGGGCACACCCCTGGGCATGATGGGCACACGCATGGGCATGATGGGCACACGCTTGGGCATCATGGGCACACCCCTGGGCATGTTGGGCACGCACCTGGGCATCATGGGCACACCCCTGGGCATGTTGGGCATGTACTAGGGCATCATGGGCACACGCATGGGCATCATGGGCACACGCCTTGGCATCATGGGCACACGCCTGGGCATCGTGGGCACATCCCTGGGCATGATGGGCACATGCCTGGGCATGATGGGCACACGCCTGGGTATAATGGGCACACCCCTGGGCATGTTGGGCACGCACCTGGGCATCATGGGCACACCCCTGGGCATCATGGGCACACGCCTGGGCATGATGGGCACACGCCTGGGCATCATGGGCGCACGCTAGGGCATCATGGGCACACGCTTGGGCATCATGGGCACACCCCTGGGCATCATGGGCACTCCCCTAGGCATGATGGGTACACGCCTGGGCATCATGGGCATACCCCTGTGCATGTTGGGCACGCACCTGGGCATCATGGGCACATGCCTGGGCATGATGGGCACACGCCTGGGAATGATGGGCACACACTTGGGCATCATGGGCACACCCCTAGGCATGATGGGCAGACGCCTGGGCATCATGGGCACACGCCTTGGCATCATGGGCCCACCCCTGGGCATGTTGGGCACGCACCTGGGCATGATGGGCACACGCCTGGGCATCATGGGCACACCCTGGGCATGTTGGGCACGCACTAGGGCATCATGGTCACACGCATGGGCATCATGGGCTCACGCCTGGGCATCATGGGCACTCGCCTGGGCATCATGGGCACACCCCTGGGCATGATGGGCACACGCCTGGGCATCATGGGCACACGCCTGGGCATCATGGGCACACCCCTGGGCATGTTGGGTACGCACCTGGGCATCATGGGCACACGCCTGGGCATCATGCGCACATCCTTGGGCATGTTGGGCACGCACCAGGGCATCATGGGCACACGCCTGGGCATCATGGGCACACCCCTGGGCATCATGGGCACACCCCTGGGCATGTTGGGCACGCACCTGGGCATCATGGGCACACGCCTGGGCATCATGGGCACACCCCTGGGCATGTTGGGCACGCACCAAGGCATCATGGGCACACCCCTGGGCATGTTGGGCACGCACCAGGGCATCATGGGCACACGCCTGGGCATCATGGGCACACGCCTGGGCTTCATGGGCACACCCCTAGGCATGATGGGCACACGCATGGGCATTATGGGCACACGCCTGGGCATCATGGGCACACCCCTGGGCATGTTGGGCACGCACCTGGGCATCATGGGCACCCGCCTGGGCATCATGGGCACACCCCTGGGCATGTTGGGCACGCACCAGGGCATCATGGGCACCTGCCTGGGCATCATGGGCACCCGCCTGGGCATCATGGGCACACCCCTGGGCATCATGGGCACACCCCTGGGCAAGATGGGCACACGCCTGGGCATGATGGGCACACGCCTGGGCATCATGGGCACACCCCTGGGCATGTTGGGCACGCACCTGGGCATTATGGGCACACGCCTGGGCATCAAGGGCACACCCCTGGGCATCATGGGCACACCCCTGGGCATCATGGGCACACCCCTGGGCATGATGGGCACACGCCTGGGCATGATGGGCACACGCCTGGGCATCATGGGCACACCCTAGGCATCATGGGCACACCCCTGGGCATGATGGGCACACGAATGGGCATCATGGGCACACGCCTGGGCATCATGGGCACACCCCTGGGCATGATGGGCACACGCCTGGGCATCATGGGCACACGCCTGGGCATCATGGGCACATCCCTGGGCATGTTGGGCACGCACCAGGGCATCCTAGGCACACGCCTGGGCATCATGGACACACGCCTGGGCATCATGGGCACACCCCTGGGCATCATGGGCACACGCATGGGCATCATGGGCACACGCCTGGGCATCATGGGCACACCCCTGGGCATGTTGGGCACGCACCTGGGCATCATGGGCACATGCCTGGGCATCATGGGCACACCCGTGGGCATGTTGGGCACGCACCAGGGCATCATGGGCACTCGCCTGGGCATCATGGGCACACGCCTGGGCATGATGGATATACGCCTGGGCATCATGGGCACACCCCTGGGCATGTTGGGCACGCACCAGGGCATCATGGGCACACGCCTGGGCTTCATGGGCACACCCCTGGGCATGATGGGCACACGCCAGGGCATGATGGGCACACGCCTGGGCATCCTGGGCACACCCCTAGGCATCATGGGCTCACCCCTGGGTATGATGGGCACACGCATGGGCATCATGGGCACACGCCTGTGCATCATGGGCACACCCTTGGGCATCATGGGCACACCCCTGGGCATCATGGGCACACCCCTGGGCATGTTAGGCACGCACCAGGGCATCATGGGCACACCCCTGGGCATGTTGGGCACGCACCAGTGAATCATGGGCATCCGCCTGGGCATCGTGGGCACACCCCTGGGCATCATAGGCACACCCCTGGGCATGATGGGCACGCGCCTGGGCATCATGAGCACACCCCTGGGAATGTTGGGCACGCACCTGGGCATCATGGGCACACGCCTGGGCATCATGGGCACACCCCTGGGCATCATGGGCACATCCCTGGGCATCATGGGCACACCCCTAGGCATCATGGGCACACCCCTGGGCATGATGGGCACACGCATGGGCATCATGGGCACACGACTGGGCATCATGGGCACACCCCTGGGCATGATGGGCACACGCCTCGGCATCATGGGCACACGCATGGACATCATGGGCACACCCCTGGTCATGTTGGGCACGCACCAGGGCATCATAGGCACACGCCTGGGCATCATGGACACACGCCTGGGCATCATGGGCACACCCCTGGGCATCATTGGCACACGCATGGGCATCATGGGCACACGCCTGGGCTTCATGGGCACACCCCTGGGAATGTTGGGCATGCACCTGTGCATCATGGGCACACGCCTGGGCATCATGGGCACACCCCTGGGCATGATGGGCACACGCCTGGGCATGATGGGCACACGCCTGGGCATGATGGGCACACGCCTGGGCATCATGGGCACACACCTGGGCATCATGGGCACCCGCCTGGGCATCATGGGCACACCCCTGGGCATGTTGGGCACGCACCAGGGCATCATGGGCACCTGCCTGGGCATCATGGGCACACGCCTGGGCATGATGGGCACACGCCTGGGCATCATTGACACACCCCTAGGCATGTTGGGCACGCACCTGGGCATTATGGGCACACGCCTGGGCATCATGGGCACACCCCTGGGCATCATGGGCACACCCCTGGGCATCATGGGCACACCCCTGGGCATCATGGGCACACCCCTGGGCATGATGGGCACACGCCTGGGCATGATGGGCACACGCCTGGGCATCATGGGCACACCCCTAGGCATCATGGGCACACCCCTGGGCATGATGGGCACACGCCTGGGCATCATGGGCACACCCCTGGGCATCATGGGCACACCCCTGGGCATGATGGGCACTCCCCTGGGCATCATGGGCACACCCCTGGGCATGATGGGTACACCCCTGGGCATCATGGGCACACCCCTGGGCATGTTGGGCACGCACCAGGGCATCATGGGCACATGCCTGGGCATCATGGTCACACCCCTGGGCATGTTGGGCACACACCAGGGCATCATGGGCACACGCCTGGGCATGATGGGCACACGCCTGGGCATGATGGGCACACCCCTGGGCATCATGGGCACACCCCTGGGCATGATGGGCACGCCCCTGGGCATCATGGGCACACCCGTCTGGGCATCATGGGCACACCCGTCTGGGCATCATGGGCACCCGCCTGGGCATCATGGGCACCTGCCTGGGCATCATGGGCACACGCCTGGGCATGATGGGCACACGCCTGGGCATCATGGGCACACCCCTGGGCATGTTGGGCACGCACCTGGGCATTATGGGCACACGCTTGGGCATCATGGGCACACCCATGGGCATCATGGGCACACCCCTGGGCATCATGGCCACACCCCTGGGCATGATGGGCACACGCCTGGGCATGATGGGCACACGCCTGGGCATCATGGGCACACCCCTAGGCATCATGGGCACACCCCTGGGTATGATGGGCACACGCATGGGCATCATGGGCACACGCCTGGGCATCATGGGCACACCCCTAGGCATGACGGGCACACGCCTGGGCATCATGGGCACACGCCTGGGCATCATGGGCACATCCCTGGGCATGTTGGGCACGCACCAGGGCATCCTAGGCACACGCCTGGGCATCATGGACACACGCCTGGGCATCATGGGCACACCCCTGGGCATCATGGGCACACGCATGGGCATCATGGGCACACGCCTGGGCATCATGGGCACACCCCTGGGCATGTTGGGCACGCACCTGGGCATCATGGGCACACCCCTGGGCATCATGGGCACACCCCTGGGCATGATGGACACACGCCTGGGCATGATGGGCACACGTCTGGGCATCATGGGCACACCCTTGGGCATGTTGGGCACGCACCTGGGCATCATAGGCACACGCCTGGGCATGATGGGCACACGCCTGGGCATCATGGGCACTCCCCTGGGCATCATGGGCACACGCCTGGGCATGATGGGCACACGCCTGCGCATCATGGGCACACCCCTGGGCATGTTGGGCACGCACCTGGGCATTATGGGCACACGCCTGGGCATCATGGGCACACCCCTGGGCATCATGGGCACACCCCTGGGCATCATGGGCACACCCCTGGGCATGATGGGCACACGCCTGGGCATGATGGGCACACGCCTGGGCATCATGGACACACCCCTAGGCATCATGGGCACACCCCTGGGTATGATGGCACACGCATGGGCATCATGGGCACACGCCTGGGCATCATGGGCACACCCCTGGGCATGATGGGCACACGCCTGGGCATGATGGGCACACGCCTGGGCATCATGGGCACATCCCTGGGCATGTTGGGCACGCACCAGGGCATCCTAGGCACACGCCTGGGCATCATGGACACACGCCTGGGCATCATGGGCACACCCCTGGGCATCATGGGCACACGCCTGGGCATCATGGGCACACCCCTGGGCATGATGGGCACACGCATGGGCATCATGGGCACACGCCTGGGCATCATGGGCACACGCCTGGGCACACCCCTGGGCATGATGCGCACAGGCCTGGGCATCATGGGCACACCCCTGGGCATGATGGGCACACGCCTGGGCATCATGGGCACACGCCTGGGCATCATGGGCACACGCCTGGGCACACCCCTGGGCATGATGGGCACAGGCCTGGGCATCATGGGCACACGCCTGGGCATCAAGGGCACACCCCTGGGCATCATGGGCACACCCCTGGGCATCATGGGCACACCCCTGGGCATGATGGGCACACCCCTGGGCATGATGGGCACACGCCTGGGCATCATGGGCACACCCTAGGCATCATGGGCACACCCCTGGGCATGATGGGCACACGAATGGGCATCATGGGCACACCCCTGGGCATGATGGGCACACGCCTGGGCATCATGGGCACACGCCTGGGCATCATGGGCACATCCCTGGGCATGTTGGGCACGCACCAGGGCATCCTAGGCACACGCCTGGGCATCATGGACACACGCCTGGGCATCATGGGCACACCCCTGGGCATCATGGGCACACGCATGGGCATCATGGGCACACGCCTGGGCATCATGGGCACACCCCTGGGCATGTTGGGCACGCACCTGGGCATCATGGGCACACCGCCTGGGCATCATGGGCACACCCGTGGGCATGTTGGGCACGCACCAGGGCATCATGGGCACTCGCCTGGGCATCATGGGCACACGCCTGGGCATGATGGGCATACGCCTGGGCATCATGGGCACACCCCTGGGCATGTTGGGCACGCACCAGGGCATCATGGGCACACGCCTGGGCTTCATGGGCACACCCCTGGGCATGATGGGCACACGCATGGGCATCATGGGCACATGCATGGGCATCATGGGCACACCCCTGGGCATGTTGGGCACGCACCTGGGCATCATGGGCACCCGCTTGGGCATCATGGGCACACCCCTGGGCATGTTGGGCACGCACCAGGGAATCATGGGCACCCACCTGGGCATCATGGGCACACCCCTGGGCATCATGGGCACACCCCTGGGCATGATGGGCATCGCCTGGGCATGATGGGCACACGCCTGGGCATCATGGGCACACCCCTGGGCATGTTGGGCACGCGCCTGGGCACACGCCTGGGCATGATGGGCACACCCCTGGGCATGATGGGCACACCCCTGGGCATGATGGGCACACGCCTGGGCATGATGGGCACACCCCTGGGCATCATGGGCACATCCCTGGGCATGATGGGCACACGCCTGGGCATGATGGGCACACGCCTGGGCATCATGGGCACACCCCTGGGCATGTTGGGCACGCGCCTGGGCACACGCCTGGGCATGATGGGCACACCCCTGGGCATGATGGGCACACCCCTGGGCATGATGGGCACACGCCTGGGCATGATGGGCACACGCATGGGCATGATGGGCACACGCCTGAGCATGATGGGCACCCGCCTGGGCATCATGGGCACACCCCTGGGCATCATGGGCACACCCCTGGGCATGATGGGCACACGCCTGGGCATGATGGGCACACGCCTGGGCATGATGGGCACACGCCTGGGCATCATGGGCACACACCTGGGCATCATGGGCACCCGCCTGGGCATCATGGGCACACCCCTGGGCATGTTGGGCACGCACCAGGGCATCATGGGCACCTGCCTGGGCATCATGGGCACACGCCTGGGCATGATGGGCACACGCCTGGGCATCATGGACACACCCCTAGGCATGTTGGGCACGCACCTGGGCATCATGGGCACACCCGTCTGGGCATCATGGGCACACCCGTCTGGGCATAATGGGCACCCGCCTGGGCATCATGGGCACCTGCCTGGGCATCATGGGCACACGCCTGGGCATGATGGGCACACGCCTGGGCATCATGGGCACACCCCTGGGCATGTTGGGCACGCACCTGGGCATTATGGGCACACGCTTGGGCATCATGGGCACACCCCTGGGCATCATGGCCACACCCCTGGGCATGATGGGCACGCACCTGGGCATCATGGGCACCCGCCTAGGCATCATGGGCACACCCCTGGGCATGTTGGGCACGCACCAGGGCATCATGGGCACCTGCCTGGGCATCATGAGCACTCGCCTGGGCATCATGGGCACACCCCTGGGCATCATGGGCACACGCCTGGGCACACCCCTGGGCATGATGGGCACAGGCCTGGGCATGATGGGCACACGCCTGGGCATCATGGGCACACCCCTGGGCATCATGGGCACAAGCCTGGGCATCATGGGCACACCCCTGGGCATGATGGGCACACGCCTGGGCATCATGGGCACACGCCTGGGCATCATGGGCACACGCCTGGGCACACCCCTGGGCATGATGGGCACAGGCCTGGGCATCATGGGCACACCCCTGGGCATGATGGGCACACGCCTGGGCATCATGGGCACACGCCTGGGCATCATGGGCACACGCCTGGGCATCATGGGCACACGCCTGGGCACACCCCTGGGCATGATGGGCACAGGCCTGGGCATCATGGGCACACGCCTGGGCATCAAGGGCACACCCCTGGGCATCATGGGCACACCCCTGGGCATCATGGGCACACCCCTGGGCATGATGGGCACACGCCTGGGCATGATGGGCACACGCCTGGGCATCATGGGCACACCCTAGGCATCATGGGCACACTCGTGGGCATGATGGGCACACGAATGGGCATCATGGGCACACCCCTGGGCATGATGGGCACACGCCTGGGCATCATGGGCACACGCCTGGGCATCATGGGCACATCCCTGGGCATGTTGGGCACGCACCAGGGAATCCTAGGCACACGCCTGGGCATCATGGACACACGCCTGGGCATCATGGGCACACCCCTGGGCATCATGGGCACACGCATGGGCATCATGGGCACACGCCTGGGCATCATGGGCACACCCCTGGGCATGTTGGGCACGCACCTGGGCATCATGGGCACACGCCTGGGCATCATGGGCACACCCGTGGGCATGTTGGGCACGCACCAGGGCATCTTGGGCACTCGCCTGGGCATCATGGGCACACGCCTGGGCATGATGGGCATACGCCTGGGCATCATGGGCACACCCCTGGGCATGTTGGGCACGCACCAGGGCATCATGGGCACACGCCTGGGCTTCATGGGCACACCCCTGGGCATGATGGGCACACGCATGGGCATCATGGGCACATGCATGGGCATCATGGGCACACCCCTGGGCATGTTGGGCACGCACCTGGGCATCATGGGCACCCGCTTGGGCATCATGGGCACACCCATGGGCATGTTGGGCACGCACCAGGGAATCATGGGAACCCACCTGGGCATCATGGGCACACCCCTCGGCATCATGGGCACACCCCTGGGCATGATGGGCACGCGCCTGGGCATCATGGGCACACCCTGGGCATGTTGGGCACGCACCTGGGCATCATGGGCACACGCTTGGGCATCATGGGCACACGCCTGGGCATCATGGGCACACCCCTGGGCATCATGGGCACACGCCTGGGCATGATGGGCACACGCCTGGGCATCATGGGCACACCCCTAGGCATCATGGGCACACCCCTGGGCATGATGGGCACACGCATGGGCATCATGGGCACACGACTGGGCATCATGGGCACACCCCTGGGCATCCTGGGCACACGCCTGGGCATCATGGGCACACCCCTGGGCATGTTGGGCACGCAGCAGGGCATCATAGGCACACGCCTGGGCATCATGGACACACGCCTGGGCATCATGGGCACACCCCTGGGCATGATGGGCACACGCCTGGGCATGATGGGCACACGCCTGGGCATCATGGGCACACCCCTGGGCATGTTGGGCACGCGCCTGGGCACACGCCTGGGCATGATGGGCACACCCCTGGGCATGATGGGCACACCGCTGGGCATGATGGGCACACGCCTGGGCATGATGGGCACACGCATGGGCATGATGGGCACACGCCTGAGCATGATGGGCACCCGCCTGGGCATCATGGGCACACCCCTGGGCATCATGGGCACACCCCTGGGCATCATGGGCACACCCCTGGGCATGATGGGCACACGCCTGGGCATGATGGGCACACGCCTGGGCATGATGGGCACACGCCTGGGCATCATGGGCACACACCTGGGCATCATGGGCACCCGCCTGGGCATCATGGGCACACCCCTGGGCATGTTGGGCACGCACCAGGGCATCATGGGCACCTGCCTGGGCATCATGGGCACACGCCTGGGCATGATGGGCACACGCCTGTGCATCATGGACACACCCCTAGGCATGTTGGGCACGCACTTGGGCATCATGGGCACACCCGTCTGGGGATCATGGGCACACCCGTTTGGGCATCATGGGCACCCGCCTGGGCATCATGGGCACCTGCCTGGGCATCATGGGCACACGCCTGGGCATCATGGGCACACCCCTGGGCATGTTGGGCACGCACCTGGGCATTATGGGCACACGCTTGGGCATCATGGGCACACCCATGGGCATCATGGGCACACCCCTGGGCATCATGGCCACACCCCTGGGCATGATGGGCACGCACCTGGGCATCATGGGCACCCGCCTGGGCATCATGGGCACACCCCTGGGCATGTTGGGCACGCACCAGGGCATCATGGGCACCTGCCTGGGCATCATGGGCACCCGCCTGGGCATCATGGGCACACCCCTGGGCATCATGGGCACACCCCTGGGCAAGATGGGCACACGCCTGGGCATGATGGGCACACGCCTGGGCATCATGGGCACACCCCTGGGCATGTTGGGCACGCACCTGGGCATTATGGGCACACGCCTGGGCATCAAGGGCACACCCCTGGGCATCATGGGCACACCCCTGGGCATCATGGGCACACCCCTGGGCAAGATGGGCACACGCCTGGGCATCATGGGCACACCCCTGGGCATGTTGGGCACGCGCCTGGGCACACGCCTGGGCAAGATGTGCACACCCCTGGGCATGATGGGCACACCCCTGGGCATGATGGGCACACGCCTGGGCATGATGGGCACACGCATGGGCATGATGGGCACACGCCTGAGCATGATGGGCACCCGCCTGGGCATCATGGGCACACCCCTGGGCATCATGGGCACACCCCTGGGCATGATGGGCACACGCCTGGGCATGATGGGCACACGCCTGGGCATGATGGGCACACGCCTGGGCATGATGGGCACACACCTGGGCATCATGGGCACCCGCCTGGGCATCATGGGCACACCCCTGGTCATGTTGGGCACGCACCAGGGCATCATGGGCACCTGCCAGGGCATCATGGGCACACGCCTGGGCATGATGGGCACACGCCTGGGCATCACGGACACACCCCTAGGCATGTTGGGCACGCAGTTGGGCATCATGGGCACACCCGTCTGGGCATCATGGGCACACCCGTCTGGGCATCATGGGCACCCGCCTGGGCATCATGGGCACCTGCCTGGGCATCATGGGCACACGCCTGGGCATGATGGGCACACGCCTGGGCATCATGGGCACACCCCTGGGCATGTTGGGCACGCACCTGGGCATTATGGGCACACGCTTGGGCATCATGGGCACACCCATGGGCATCATGGGCACACCCCTGGGCATCATGGGCACACGCCTGGGCTTCATGGGCACACGCATGGGCATGATGGGCACACGCATGGGCATTATGGGCACACGCCTGGGCATCATGGGCACACCCCTGGGCATGTTGGGCACGCACCTGGGCATCATGGGCACCCGCCTGGGCATCATGGGCACACCCCTGGGCATGTTGGGCACGCACCAGGGCATCATGGGCACCTGCATGGGCATCATGGGCACCCGCCTGGGCATCATGGGCACACCCCTGGGCATCATGGGCAGACCCCTGGGCAAGATGGGCACACGCCTGGGCATGATGGGCACACGCCTGGGCATCATGGGCACACCCCTGGGCATGTTGGGCACGCACCTGGGCATTATGGGCACACGCCTGGGCATCAAGGGCACACCCCTGGGCATCATGGGCACACCCCTGGGCATCATGGGCACACCCCTGGGCATGATGGGCACACGCCTGGGCATGATGGGCACACGCCTGGGCATCATGGGCACACCCCTGGGCATGATGGGCACACGAATGGGCATCATGGGCACACGCATGGGCATCATGGGCACACCCCTGGGCATGATGGGCACACGAATGGGCATCATGGGCACACCCCTGGGCATCATGGGCACACGCATGGGCATCATGGGCACACGCCTGGGCATCATGGGCACACCCCTGGGCATGTTGGGCACGCACCTGGGCATCATGGGCACACGCCTGGGCATCATGGGCACACCCGTGGGCATGTTGGGCACGCACCAGGGCATCATGGGCACTCGCCTGGGCATCATGGGCACACGCCTGGGCATGATGGATATACGCCTGGGCATCATGGGCACACCCCTGGGCATGTTGGGCACGCACCAGGGCATCATGGGCACACGCCTGGGCATCATGGGCACACCCCTGGGTATGATGGGCACACGCATGGGCATCATGGGCACACGCCTGTGCATCATGGGCACACCCTTGGGCATCATGGGCACACCCCTGGGCATCATGGGCACACCCCTGGGCATGTTGGGCACGCACCAGGGCATCATGGGCACACCCCTGGGCATGTTGGGCACGCACCAGTGAATCATGGGCACCCGCCTGGGCATCGTGGGCACACCCCTGGGCATCATAGGCACACCCCTGGGCATGATGGGCACGCGCCTGGGCATCATGAGCACACCCCTGGGAATGTTGGGCACGCACCTGGGCATCATGGGCACACGCCTGGGCATCATGGGCACACCCCTGGGCATCATGGGCACATCCCTGGGCATCATGGGCACACCCCTAGGCATCATGGGCACACCCCTGGGCATGATGGGCACACGCATGGGCATCATGGGCACACGACTGGGCATCATGGGCACACCCCTGGGCATGATGGGCACACGCCTCGGCATCATGGGCACACGCATGGACATCATGGGCACACCCCTGGTCATGTTGGGCACGCACCAGGGCATCATAGGCACACGCCTGGGCATCATGGACACACGCCTGGGCATCATGGGCACACCCCTGGGCATCATTGGCACACGCATGGGCATCATGGGCACACGCCTGGGCATCATGGGCACACCCCTGGGCATGTTGGGCATGCCCCTGTGCATCATGGGCACACGCCTGGGCATCATGGGCACACCCCTGGGCATGATGGGCACACGCCTGGGCATGATGGGCACACGCCTGGGCATGATGGGCACACGCCTGGGCATCATGGGCACACACCTGGGCATCATGGGCACCCGCCTGGGCATCATGGGCACACCCCTGGGCATGTTGGGCACGCACCAGGGCATCATGGGCACCTGCCTGGGCATCATGGGCACACGCCGGGGCATGATGGGCACACGCCTGGGCATCATGGACACACCCCTAGGCATGTTGGGCACGCACCTGGGCATTATGGGCACACGCCTGGGCATCATGGGCACACCCCTGGGCATCATGGGCACACCCCTGGGCATCATGGGCACACCCCTGGGCATGATGGGCACACGCCTGGGCATGATGGGCACACGCCTGGGCATCATGGGCACACCCCTAGGCATCATGGGCACACCCCTGGGCATGATGGGCACACGCATGGGCATCATGGGCACACGCCTGGGCATGATGGGCACACCCCTGGGCATGATGGGCACACGCCTGGGCATGATGGGCACACGCCTGGGCATCATGGGCACACCCCTGGGCATGTTGGGCACGCACCTGGGCATCATGGGCACACCCCTGGGCATGTTGGGCACGCACCTGGGCATCATGGGCACACCCCTGGGCATCATGGGCACACCCCTGGGCATCATGGGCACACCCCTGGGCATGTTGGGCACGCACCAAGGCATCATGGGCACACCCCTGGGCATGTTGGGCACGCACCAGAGCATCATGGCCACACACCTAGGCATCATGGGCACACGCCTAGGCATTATGGGCACACGCCTGGGCATCATGGGCACACCCCTGGGCATGATGGGCACACACATGGGCATCATGGGCACACGCCTGGGCATCATGGGCACACCCCTGGGCATGTTGGGCACGCACCAGGGTATCATGGGCACACGCCTGGGCATCATGGGCACACCCCTGGGCATGTTGGGCACGCAACAGGGCATCATGGGCACACGCCTGGGCATCATGGGCACACCCATGGGCATCATGGGCACACGCCTGGGCATCATGGGCACACCCCTGGGCATCATGGGCACACCCTGGGCATGATGGGCACACGCCTGGGCATGATGGGCACACGCCTGGGCATGTTGGGCACGCACCTGGGCATCCTGGGCACACCCCTGGGCATGATGGGCACACGCATAGGCATCATGGGCACCCGCCTGGGCATCATGGGCACCTGCCTGGGCATCATGGGCACACGGCTGGGCATGATGGGCACACGCCTGGGCATCATGGGCACACCCCTGGGCATGTTGGGCACGCACCTGGGCATTATGGGCACACGCTTGGGCATCATGGGCACACCCATGGGCATCATGGGCACACCCCTGGGCATCATGGCCACACCCTTGGGCATGATGGGCACACGCCTGGGCATGATGGGCACACGCCTGGGCATCATGGGCACACCCCTAGGCATCATGGGCACACCCCTGGGTATGATGGGCACACGCATGGGCATCATGGGCACACGCCTGGGCATCATGGGCACACCCCTAGGCATGATGGGCACACGCCTGGGCATCATGGGCACACGCCTGGGCATCATGGGCACATCCCTGGGCATGTTGGACACGCACCAGGGCATCCTAGGCACACGCCTGGGCATCATGGACACACGCCTGGGCATCATGGGCACACCCCTGGGCATCATGGGCACACGCATGGGCATCATGGGCACACGCCTGGGCATCATGGGCACACCCCTGGGCATGTTGGGCACGCACCTGGGCATCATGGGCACACCCCTGGGCATCATGGGAACACCCCTGGGCATGATGGACACACGCCTGGGCATGATGGGCACACGTCTGGGCATCATGGGCACACCCTTGGGCATGTTGGGCACGCACCTGGGCATCATAGGCACACGCCTGGGCATGATAGGCACTCCCCTGGGCATCATGGGCACACGCCTGGGCATGATGGGCACACGCCTGCGCATCATGGGCACACCCCTGGGCATGTTGGGCACGCACCTGGGCATTATGGGCACACGCCTTGGCATCATGGGCACACCCCTGGGCATCATGGGCACACCCCTGGGCACACCCCTGGGCATGATGGGCACACGCCTGGGCATGATGGGCACACGCCTGGGCATCATGGACACACCCCTAGGCATCATGGGCACACCCCTGGGTATGATGGGCACACGCATGGGCATCATGGGCACACGCCTGGGCATCATGGGCACACCCCTGGGCATGATGGGCACACGCCTGGGCATGATGGGCACACGCCTGGGCATCATGGGCACATCCCTGGGCATGTTGGGCACGCACCAGGGCATCCTAGGCACACGCCTGGGCATCATGGACACACGCCTGGGCATCATGGGCACACCCCTGGGCATCATGGGCACACGCCTGGGCATCATGGGCACACCCCTGGGCATCATGGGCACACGCCTGGGCATCATGGGCACACGCCTGGGCATCATGGGCACACGCCTGGGCACACCCCTGGGCATGATGGGCACAGGCCTGGGCATCATGGGCACACCCCTGGGCATGATGGGCACACGCCTGGGCATCATGGGCACACGCCTGGGCATCATGGGCACACGCCTGGGCACACCCCTGGGCATGATGGGCACAGGCCTGGGCATCATGGGCACACGCCTGGGCATCAAGGGCACACCCCTGGGCATCATGGGCACACCCCTGGGCATCATGGGCACACCCCTGGGCATGATGTGCACACGCCTGGGCATGATGGGCACACGCCTGGGCATCATGGGCACACCCTAGGCATCATGGGCACACCCCTGGGCATGATGGGCACACGAATGGGCATCATGGGCACACCCCTGGGCATGATGGGCACACGCCTGGGCATCATGGGCACACGCCTGGGCATCATGGGCACATCCCTGGGCATGTTGGGCACGCACCAGGGCATCCTAGGCACACGCCTGGGCATCATGGACACACGCCTGGGCATCATGGGCACACCCCTGGGCATCATTGGCACACGCATGGGCATCATGGGCACACGCCTGGGCATCATGGGCACACCCCTGGGCATGTTGGGCACGCACCTGGGCATCATGGGCACACGCCTGGGCATCATGGGCACACCCGTGGGCATGTTGGGCACGCACCAGGGCATCATGGGCACTCGCCTGGGCATCATGGGCACACGCCTGGGCATGATGGGTATACGCCTGGGCATCATGGGCACACCCCTGGGCTTGTTGGGCACGCACCAGGGCATCATGGGCACACGCCTGGGCTTCATGGGCACACCCCTGGGCATGATGGGATCACGCATGGGCATCATGGGCACATGCATGGGCATCATGGGCACACCCCTGGGCATGTTGGGCAAGCACCTGGGCATCATGGGCACCCGCTTGGGCATCATGGGCACACCCCTGGGCAAGTTGGGCACGCACCAGGGCATCCTAGGCACACGCCTGGGCATCATGGACACACGCCTGGGCATCATGGGCACACCCCTGGGCATCATGGGCACACGCATGGGCATCATGGGCACACGCCTGGGCATCATGGGCACACCCCTGGGCATGTTGGGCACGCACCTGGGCATCATGGGCACACGCCTGGGCATCATGGGCACACCCGTGGGCATGTTGGGCACGCACCAGGGCATCAAGGGCACTCGCCTGGGCATCATGGGCACACGCCTGGGCATGATGGGCATACGCCTGGGCATCATGGGCACACCCCTGGGCATGTTGGGCACGCACCAGGGCATCATGGGCACACGCCTGGGCTTCATGGGCACACCCCTGGGCATGATGGGCACACGCATGGGCATCATGGGCACATGCATGGGCATCATGGGCACACCCCTGGGCATGTTGGGCACGCACCTGGGCATCATGGGCACCCGCTTGGGCATCATGGGCACACCCCTGGGCATGTTGGGCACGCACCAGGGAATCATGGGCACCCACCTGGGCATCATGGGCACACCCCTGGGCATCATGGGCACACCCCTGGGCATGATGGGCAAGCGCCTGGGCATCATGGGCACACCCCTGGGCATGTTGGGCACGCACCTGGGCATCATGGGCACACGCTTGGGCATCATGGGCACACGCCTGGGCATCATGGGCACACCCCTGGGCATCATATGCACACGCCTGGGCATGATGGGCACACGCCTGGGCATCATGGGCACACCCCTAGGCATCATGGGCACACCCCTGGGCATGATGGGCACACGCATGGGCATCATGGGCACACGACTGGGCATCATGGGCACACCCCTGGGCATCCTGGGCACACGCCTGGGCATCATGGGCACACCCCTGGGCATGTTGGGCACGCAGCAGGGCATCATAGGCACACGCCTGGGCATCATGGACACACGCCTGGGCATCATGGGCACACCCCTGGGCATCATGGGCACACCCCTGGGCATGATGGGCACACGCCTGGGCATGATGGGCACACGCCTGGGCATCATGGGCACACACCTGGGCATCATGGGCACCCGCCTGGGCATCATGGGCACACCCCTGGGCATGTTGGGCACGCACCAGGGAATCATGGGCACCTGCCTGGGCATCATGGGCACACGCCTGGGCATGATGGGCACACGCATGGGCATCATGGACACACCCCTAGGCATGTTGGGCACGCACCTGGGCATCATGGGCACACCCGTCTGGGCATCATGGGCACACCCGTCTGGGCATCATGGGCACCCGCCTGGGCATCATGGGCACCTGCCTGGGCATCATGGGCACACGCCTGGGCATCATGGGCACACCCCTGGGCATGTTGGGCACGCACCTGGGCATTATGAGCACACGCTTGGGCATCATGGGCACACCCATGGGCATCATGGGCACACCCCTGGGCATCATGGCCACACCCCTGGGCATGATGGGCACACGCCTGGGCATGATGGGCACACGCCTGGGCATCATGGGCACACCCCTAGGCATCATGGGCACACCCCTGGGTATGATGGGCACACGCATGGGCATCATGGGCACACGCCTGGGCATCATGGGCACACCCCTAGGCATGATGGGCACACGCCTGGGCATCATGGGCACACGCCTGGGCATCATGGGCACACGCCTGGGCATCATGGGCACATCCCTGGGCATGTTGGGCACGCACCAGGGCATCCTAGGCACACGCCTGGGCATCATGGACACACGCCTGGGCATCATGGGCACACCCCTGGGCATCATGGGCACACGCATGGGCATCATGGGCACACGCCTGGGCATCATGGGCACACCCCTGGGCATGTTGGGCACGCACCTGGGCATCATGGGCACACCCCTGGGCATCATGGGCACACCCCTGGGCATGATGGACACACGCCTGGGCATGATGGGCACACGTCTGGGCATCATGGGCACACCCTTGGGCATGTTGGGCACGCACCTGGGCATCATAGGCACACGCCTGGGCATGATGGGCACACGCCTGGGCATCTTGGGCACTCCCCTGGGCATCATGGGCACACGCCTGGGCATGATGGGCACACGCCTGCGCATCATGGGCACACCCCTGGGCATGTTGGGCACGCACCTGGGCATTATGGGCACACGCCTGGGCATCATGGGCACACCCCTGGGCATCATGGGCACACCCCTGGGCATCATGGGCACACCCCTGGGCATGATGGGCACACGCTTGGGCATGATGGGCACACGCCTGGGCATCATGGACACACCCCTAGGCATCATGGGCACACCCCTGGGTATGATGGCACACGCATGGGCATCATGGGCACACGCCTGGGCATCATGGGCACACCCCTGGGCATGATGGGCACACGCCTGGGCATGATGGACACACGCCTGGGCATCATGGGCACATCCCTGGGCATGTTGGGCACGCACCAGGGCATCCTAGGCACACGCCTGGGCATCATGGACACACGCCTGGGCATCATGGGCACACCCCTGGGCATCATGGGCACACGCCTGGGCATCATGGGCACACCCCTGGGCATGATGGGCACACGCATGGGCATCATGGGCACACGCCTGGGCATCATGGGCACACGCCTGGGCACACCCCTGGGCATGATGGGCACAGGCCTGGGCATCATGGGCACACCCCTGGGCATGATGGGCACACGCCTGGGCATCATGGGCACACGCCTGGGCATCATGGGCACACGCCTGGGCACACCCCTGGGCATGATGGGCACAGGCCTGGGCATCATGGGCACACGCCTGGGCATCATGGGCACACGCCTGGGCATCAAGGGCACACCCCTGGGCATCATGGGCACACCCCTGGGCATCATGGGCACACCCCTGGGCATGATGGGCACACGCCTGGGCATGATGGGCACACGCCTGGGCATCATGGGAACACCCTAGGCATCGTGGGCACACCCCTGGGCATGATGGGCACACGAATGGGCATCATGGGCACACCCCTGGGCATGATGGGCACACGCCTGGGCATCATGGGCACACGCCTGGGCATCATGGGCACATCCCTGGGCATGTTGGGCACGCACCAGGGCATCCTAGGCACACGCCTGGGCATCATGGACACACGCCTGGGCATCATGGGCACATCCCAGGGCATCATGGGCACACGCATGGGCATCATGGGCACACGCCTGGGAATCATGGGCACACCCCTGGGCATGTTGGGCACGCACCTGGGCATCATGGGCACACGCCTTGGCATCATGGGCACACGCCTGGGCATCATGGGCACACCCGTGGGTATGTTGGGCACGCACCAGGGCACTCGCCTGGGCATCATGGGCACACGCCTGGGCATGATGGGCATACGCCTGGGCATCATGGGCACACCCCTGGGCATGTTGGGCACGCACCAGGGCATCATGGGCACACGCCTGGGCATCATGGGCACACCCCTGGGCATGTTGGGCACGCACCAGGGCATCATGGGCACACACCAGGGCATGTTGGGCACGCACCAGGGCATCATGGGCACACCCCTGGGCATGATGGGCACACGCATGGGCATCATGGGCACACCCCTGGGCATGTTGGGCACGCACCTGGGCATCATGGGCACCCGCTTGGGCATCATGGGCACACCCCTGGGCATGTTGGGCACGCACCAGGGAATCAAGGGCACCCACCTGGGCATCATGGGCACACCCCTGGGCATCATGGGCACACCCCTGGGCATGATGGGCACGCGCCTGGGCATCATGGGCACACCCCTGGGCATGTTGGGCACGCACCTGGGCATCATGGGCACACGCTTGGGCATCATGGGCACACGCTTGGGCATCATGGGCACACCCCTGGGCATCATGGGCACACGCCTGGGCATGATGGGCACACGCATGGGCATCATGGGCACACCCCTAGGCATCATGGGCACACCCCTGGGCATCATGGGCACACGCATGGGCATCATGGGCACACGACTGGGCATCATGGGCACACCCCTGGGCATCCTGGGCACACGCCTGGGCATCATGGGCACACCCCTGGGCATGTTGGGCACGCAGCAGGGCATCATAGGCACACGCCTGGGCATCATGGACACACGCCTGGGCATCATGGGCACACCCCTGGGCATCATGGGCACACCCCTGGGCATGATGGGCACACGCCTGGGCATGATGGGGACACGCCTGGGCATCATGGGCACAACCCTGGGCATGTTGGGCACGCGCCTGGGCACACGCCTGGGCATGATGGGCACACCCCTGGGCATGATGGGCACACCCCTGGGCATGATGGGCACACGCCTGGGCATGATGGGCACACGCATGGGCATGATGGGCAGACGCCTGAGCATGATGGGCACCCGCCTGGGCATCATGGGCACACCCCTGGGCATCATGGGCACACCCCTGGGCATGATGGGCACACGCCTGGGCATGATGGGCACACGCCTGGGCATGATGGGCACACGCCTGGGCATCATGGGCACACACCTGGGCATCATGGGCACCCGCCTGGGCATCATGGGCACACCCCTGGGCATGTTGGGCACGCACCAGGGCATCATGGGCACCTGCCTGGGCATCATGGGCACACGCCTGGGCATGATGGGCACACGCCTGGGCATCATGGACACACCCCTAGGCATGTTGGGCACGCACTTGGGCATCATGGGCACACCCGTCTGGGCATCATGGGCACACCCGTCTGGGCATAATGGGCACCCGCATGGGCATCATGGGCACCTGCCTGGGCATCATGGGCACACGCCTGGGCATGATGGGCAGACGCCTGGGCATCATGGGCACACCCCTGGGCATGTTGGGCACGCACCTGGGCATTATGGGCACACGCTTGGGCATCATGGGCACACCCATGGGCATCATGGGCACACCCCTGGGCATCATGGCCACACCCCTGGGCATGATGGGCACGCACCTGGGCATCATGGGCACCCGCCTAGGCATCATGGGCACACCCCTGGGCATGTTGGGCACGCACCAGGGCATCATGGGCACCTGCCTGGGCATCATGGGCACCCGCCTGGGCATCATGGGCACACCCCTGGGCATCATGGGCACACCCCTGGGCAAGATGGGCACACGCCTGGGCATGATGGGCACACGCCTGGGCATCATGGGCACACCCCTGGGCATCATGGGCACACGCCTGGGCATCATGGGCACACCCCTGGGCATGATGGGCACACGCCTGGGCATCATGGGCACACGCCTGGGCATCATGGGCACACGCCTGGGCACACCCCTGGGCATGATGGGCACAGGCCTGGGCATCATGGGCACACCCCTGGGCATGATGGGCACACGCCTGGGCATCATGGGCACACGCCTGGGCATCATGGGCACACGCCTGGGCACACCCCTGGGCATAATGGGCACAGGCCTGGGCATCATGGGCACACGCCTGGGCATCAAGGGCACACCCCTGGGCATCATGGGCACACCCCTGGGCATCATGGGCACACCCCTGGGCATGATGGGCACACGCCTGGGCATCATGGGCACACCCTAGGCATAATGGGCACACCCCTGGGCATGATGGGCACACGAATGGGCATCATGGGCACACCCCTGGGCATGATGGGCACATGCCTGGGCATCATGGCCACACGCCTGGGCATCATGGGCACATCCCTGGGCATGTTGGGCACGCACCAGGGCATCCTAGGCACACGCCTGGGCATCATGGACACACGCCTGGGCATCATGGGCACACCCCTGGGCATCATGGGCACACGCATGGGCATCATGGGCACACGCCTGGGCATCATGGGCACACCCCTGGGCATGTTGGGCACGCACCTGGGCATCATGGGCACACGCCTGGGCATCATGGGCACACCCGTGGGCATGTTGGGCACGCACCAGGGCATCATGGGCACTCGCCTGGGCATCATGGGCACACGCCTGGGCATGATGGGCATACGCCTGGGCATCATGGGCACACCCCTGGGCATGTTGGGCACGCACCAGGGCATCATGGGCACGCGCCTGGGCATGATGGGCACACGCATGGGCATCATGGGCACATGCATGGGCATCATGGGCACACCCCTGGGCATGTTGGGCACGCACCTGGGCATCATGGGCACCCGCTTGGGCATCATGGGCACACCCCTGGGCATGTTGGGCACGCACCAGGGCATCACCCCTGGGCATGATGGGCACACGCATGGGCATCATGGGCACATGCATGGGCATCATGGGCACACCCCTGGGCATGTTGGGCACGCACCTGGGCATCATGGGCACCCGCTTGGGCATCATGGGCACACCCCTGGGCATGTTGGGCACGCACCAGGGAATCATGGGCACCCACCTGGGCATCATGGGCACACCCCTCGGCATCATGGGCACACCCCTGGGCGTGATGGGCACGCGCCTGGGCATCATGGGCACACCCCTGGGCATGTTGGGCACGCACCTGGGCATCATGGGCACACGCTTGGGCATCATGGGCACACGCCTAGGCATCATGGGCACACCCCTGGGCATCATGGGCACACGCCTGGGCATGATGGGCACACGCCTGGGCATCATGGGCACACCCCTAGGCATCATGGGCACACCCCTGGGCATGATGGGCACACGCATGGGCATCATGGGCACACGACTGGGCATCATGGGCACACCCCTGGGCATCCTGGGCACACGCCTGGGCATCATGGGCACACCCCTGGGCATCCTGGGCACACACCTGGGCATCATGGGCACACCCCTGGGCATGTTGGGCACGCAGCAGGGCATCATAGGCACACGCCTGGGCATCATGGACACACGCCTGGGCATCATGGGCACACCACTGGGCATGATGGGCACACGCCTGGGCATGATGGGCACACGCCTGGGCATCATGGGCACACCCCTGGGCATGTTGGGCACGCGCCTGGGCACACGCCTGGGCATGATGGGCACACCCCTGGGCATGATGGGCACACCGCTGGGCATGATGGGCACACGCCTGGGCATGATGGGCACACGCATGGGCATGATGGGCACACGCCTGAGCATGATGGGCACCCGCCTGGGCATCATGGGCACACCCCTGGGCATCATGGGCACACCCCTGGGCATCATGGGCACACGCCTGGGCATGATGGGCACACGCCTGGGCATGATGGGCACACGCCTGGGCATCATGGGCACACACCTGGGCATCATGGGCACCCGCCTGGGCATCATGGGCACACCCCTGGGCATGTTGGGCACGCACCAGGGCATCATGGGCACCTGCCTGGGCATCATGGGCACACGCCTGGGCATGATGGGCACACGCCTGGGCATCATGGACACACCCCTAGGCATGTTGGGCACGCACCTGGGCATCATGGGCACACCCGTCTGGGCATCATGGGCACCCGCCTGGGCATCATGGGCACCTGCCTGGGCATCATGGGCACACGCCTGGGCATGATGGGCACACGCCTGGGCATCATGGGCACACCCCTGGGCATGTTGGGCACGCACCTGGGCATTATGGGCACACGCTTGGGCATCATGGGCACACCCATGGGCATCATGGGCACACCCCTAGGCATCATGGCCACACCCCTGGGCATGATGGGCACGCACCTGGGCATCATGGGCACCCGCCTGGGCATCATGGGCACACCCCTGGGCATGTTGGGCACGCACCAGGGCATCATGGGCACCTGCCTGGGCATCATGGGCACCCGCCTGGGCATCATGGGCACACCCCTGGGCATCATGGGCACACCCCTGGGCAAGATGGGCACACGCCTGGGCATGATGGGCACACGCCTGGGCATCATGGGCACACCCCTGGGCATGTTGGGCACGCACCTGGGCATTATGGGCACACGCCTGGGCATCAAGGGCACACCCCTGGGCATCATGGGCACACCCCTGGGCAAGATGGGCACACGCCTGGGCATCATGGGCACACCCCTGGGCATGTTGGGCACGCGCCTGGGCACACGCCTGGGCATGATGGGCACACCCCTGGGCATGATGGGCACACCCCTGGGCATGATGGGCACACGCCTGGGCATGATGGGCACACGCATGGGCATGATGGGCACACGCCTGAGCATGATGGGCACCCGCCTGGGCATCATGGGCACACCCCTGGGCATCATGGGCACACCCCTGGGCATGATGGGCACACGCCTGGGCTTGATGGGCACACGCCTGGGCATGATGGGCACATGCCTGGGCATCATGGGCACACACCTGGGCATCACGGGCACCCGCCTTGGCATCATGGGCACACCCCTGGGCATGTTGGGCACGCACCAGGGCATCATGGGCACCTGCCTGGGCATCATGGGCACACGCCTGGGCATGATGGGCACACGCCTGGGCATCATGGACACACCCCTAGGCATGTTGGGCACGCACCTGGGCATCATGGGCACACCCGTCTGGGCATCATGGGCACACCCGTCTGGGCATCATGGGCACCCGCCTGTGCATCATGGGCACCTGCCTGGGCATCATGGGCACACGCCTGGGCATGATGGGCACACGCCTGGGCATCATGGGCACACCCCTGGGCATGTTGGGCACGCACCTGGGCATTATGGGCACACGCTTGGGCATCATGGGCACACCCATGGGCATCATGGGCACACCCCTGGGCATCATGGCCACACCCCTGGGCATGATGGGCACACGCCTGGGCATGATGGGCACACGCCTGGGCATCATGGGCACACCCCTAGGCATCATGGGCACACCCCTGGGTATGATGGGCACACGCATGGGCATCATGGGCACACGCCTGGGCATCATGGGCACACCCCTAGGCATGATGGGCACACCCCTAGGCATCATGGGCACACGCATGGGCATCATGGGCACACACCTGGGCATGTTGGGCACGCACCTGGGCATCATGGGCACACCCCTGGGCATCATGGGCACACCCCTGGGCATGATGGACACACTCCTGGGCATGATGGGCACACGTCTGGGCATCATGGGCACACCCTTGGGCATGTTGGGCACGCACCTGGGCATCATAGGCACACGCCTGGGCATGATGGGCACACGCCTGGGCATCATGGGCACTCCCCTGGGCATCATGGGCACACGCCTGGGCATGATGGGCACACGCCTGCGCATCATGGGCACACCCCCTGGGCATGTTGGGCACGCACCTGGGCATTATGGGCACACACCTGGGCATCATGGGCACACCCCTGGGCATCATGGGCACACCCCTGGGCATCATGGGCACACCCCTGGGCATCATGGGCACACCCCTGGGCATGATGGGCACACGCCTTGGCATGATGGGCACACGCCTGGGCATCATGGACACACCCCTAGGCATCATGGGCACACCCCTGGGTATGATGGGCACACGCATGGGCATCATGGGCACACGCCTGGGCATCATGGGCACACCCCTGGGCATGATGGGCACACGCCTGGGCATGATGGGCACACGCCTGGGCATCATGGGCACATCCCTATGCATGTTGGGCACGCACCAGGGCATCCTAGGCACACGCCTGGGCATCATGGACACACGCCTGGGCATCATGGGCACACCCCTGGGCATCATGGGCACACGCATGGGCATCATGGGCACACCCCTGGGCATGATGGGCACACGCCTGGTCATCATGGGCACACGCCTGGGCATCATGGGCACACGCCTGGGCACACCCCTGGGCATGATGGGCACAGGCCTGGGCATCATGGGCACACCCCTGGGCATGATGGGCACACGCCTGGGCATCATGGGCACACGCCTGGGCATCATGGGCACACGCCTGGGCACACCCCTGGGCATGATGGGCACAGGCCTGGGCATCATGGGCACATGCCTGGGCATCATGGGCACACCCCTGGGCATGTTGGGCACACACCTGGGCATCATGGTCACACGCCTGGGCATCATGGGCACACCCCTGGGCATGTTGGGCACGTACTAGGGCATCATGGGCACACGCATGGGCATCATGGGCACACGCCTTGGCATCATGGGCACACGCCTGGGCATCGTGGGCACATCCCTGGGCATGATGGGCACACGCCTGGGCATGATGGGCACACGCCTGGGTATAATGGGCACACCCCTGGGCATGTTGGGCACGCACCTGGGCATCATGGGCACACCCCTGGGCATCATGGGCACACGCCTGGGCATGATGGGCACACGCCTGGGCATCATGGGCGCACGCTAGGGCATCATGGGCACACGCTTGGGCATCATGGGCACACCCCTGGGCATCATGGGCACTCCCCTAGGCATGATGGGTACACGCCTGGGCATCATGGGCACACCCCTGTGCATGTTGGGCACGCACCTGGGCATCATGGGCACATGGCTGGGCATGATGGGCACACGCCTGGGCATCATGGGCACACGCCTGGGAATGATGGGCACACACTTGGGCATCATGGGCACACCCCTAGGCATGATGGGCAGACGCCTGGGCATCATGGGCACACGCCTAGGCATCATGGGCCCACCCCTGGGCATGTTGGGCACGCACCTGGGCATCATGGCCACACGCCTAGTCATCATGGGCACACCCTGGGCATGTTGGGCACGCACTAGGGCATCATGGGCATCATGGGCACACGCCTGGGCATCATGGGCACTCGCCTGGGCATCATGGGCACACCCCTGGGCATGATGGGCACACGCCTGGGCATCATGGGCACATGCCTGGGCATCATGGGCACACCCCTGGGCATGTTGGGCACGCACCTGGGCATCATGGGCACACGCCTGGGCATCATGCGCACATCCTTGGGCATGTTGGGCACGCACCAGGGCATCATGGGCACACGCCTGGGCATCATGGGCACACCCCTGGGCATCGTGGGCACACCCCTGGGCATGTTGGGCACGCACCTGGGCATCATGGGCACACGCCTGGGCATCATGGGCACACCCCTGGGCATGTTGGGCACGCACCAAGGCATCATGGGCACACCCCTGGGCATGTTGGGCACGCACCAGGGCATCATGGGCACACGCCTGGGCATCATGGGCACACGCCTGGGCTTCATGGGCACACCCCTGGGCATGATGGGCACACGCATGGGCATGATGGGCACACGCCTGGGCATCATGGGCACACCCCTGGGCATGTTGGGCACGCACCTGGGCATCATGTGCACACCCCTGGGCATGTTGGGCACGCACCAGGGCATCATGGGCACCCGCCTGGGCATCATGGGCACACCCCTGGGCATCATGGGCACACCCCTGGGCAAGATGGGCACACGCCTGGGCATGATGGGCACACGCCTGGGCATCATGGGCACACCCCTGGGCATGTTGGGCACGCACCTGGGCATTATGGGCACCTGCCTGGGCATCAAGGGCACACCCCTGGGCATCATGGGCACACCCCTGGGCATCATGGGCACACCCCTGGGCATGATGGGCACACGCCTGGGCATGATGGGCACACGCCTGGGCATCATGGAAACACCTTAGGCATCATGGGCACACCCCTGGGCATGATGGGCACACGAATGGGCATCATGGGCACACGCCTGGGCATCATGGGCACACCCCTGGGCATGATGGGCACACGCCTGGGCATCATGGGCACACGCCTGGGCATCATGGGCACATCCCTGGGCATGTTGGGCACGCACCAGGGCATCCTAGGCACACGCCTAGGCATCATGGACACACGCCTGGGCATCATGGGCACACCCATGGGCATCATGGGCATCATGGGCATCATGGGCACACCCATGGGCATCATGGGCACACGCCTGGGCATCATGGGCACACCCCTGGGCATGTTGGGCACGCACCTGGGCATCATGGGCACACGCCTGGGCATCATGGGCACACCCGTGGGCATGTTGGGCACGCACCAGGGCATCATGGGCACTCGCCTGGGCATCATGGGCACACGCCTGGGCATCATGGGCATACGCCTGGGCATCATGGGCACACCCCTGGGCATGTTGGGCACGCACCAGGGCATCATGGGCACACGCCTGGGCTTCATGGGCACACCCCTGGGCATGATGGGCACACGCATGGGCATCATGGGCACATGCATGGGCTTCATGGGCACACCCCTGGGCATGTTGGGCACGCACCTGGGCATCATGGGCACACGCCTGGGCATCATGGGCACCCGCTTGGGCATCATGGGCACACCCCTGGGCATGTTGGGCACGCACCAAGGAATCATGGGCACCCACCTGGGCATCATGGGCACACCCCTGGGCATCATGGGCACACCCCTGGGCATGATGGGCACGCGCCTGGGCATCATGGGCACACCCCTGGGCATGTTGGGCACGCACCTGGGCATCATGGGCACACGCTTGGGCATCATGGGCATCCTAGGCACACGCCTGGGCATCATGGACACACGCCTGGGCATCATGGGCACACCCCTGGGCATCATGGGCACACGCATGGGCATCATGGGCACACGCCTGGGCATCATGGGCACACCCCTGGGCATGTTGGGCACGCACCTGGGCATCATGGGCACACAACTGGGCATCATGGGCACACCCGTGGGCATGTTGGGCACGCACCAGGGCATCATGGGCACTCGCCTGGGCATCATGGGCACACGCCTGGGCATCATGGGCATACGCCTGGGCATCATGGGCACACCCCTGGGCATGTTGGGCACGCACCAGGGCATCATGGGCACACGCCTAGGCATCATGGGCACACCCCTGGGTATGATGGGCACACGCATGGGCATCATGGGCACACGCCTGGGCATCATGGGCACACCCCTAGGCATGATGGGCACACGCCTGGGCATCATGGGCACACGCCTGGGCATCATGGGCACATCCCTGGGCATGTTGGGCACGCACCAGGGCATCCTAGGCACACGCCTGGGCATCATGGACACACGCCTGGGCATCATGGGCACACCCCTGGGCATCATGGGCACACGCATGGGCATCATGGGCACACGCCTGGGCATCATGGGCACACCCCTGGGCATATTTGGCACGCACCTGGGCATCATGGGCACACCCCTGGGCATCATGGGCACACCCCTGGGCATGATGAACACACCCCTAGGCATGTTGGGCACGCACCTGGGCATCATGGGCACACCCCTGGGCATGATGGGCACAAGTCTGGGCATCATGGGCACACCTCTGGGCCATGATGGGCACACGCCTGGGCATCATGGGCACACCCCTGGGCATCATGGGCACACGCCTGGGCATGATGGGCACACGCCTGCGCATCATGGGCACACCCCTGGGCATGTTGGGCACGCACCTGGGCATTATGGGCACACGCCTGGGCATCATGGGCACACCCCTGGGCATGATGGGCACACGCCTGGGCATGATGGGCACACGTCTGGGCATCATGGGCACACCCTTGGGCATGTTGGGCACGCACCTGGGCATCATAGGCACACGCCTGGGCATGATGGGTACACGCCTGGGCATCATGGGCACACCCCTGGGCATCATGGGCACACGCCTGGGCATGATGGGCACATGCCTGGGCATCATGGGCACACCCCTGGGCATGTTGGGCACGCACCTGGGCATCATGGGCACACGCCTGGGCATCATGGGCACACGCCTGGGCATCATGGGCACGCCCCTAGGCATCATGGGCATACGCCTGGGCATCATGGGCACACGCCTGGGCATCATGGGCATACGCCTGGGCATCATGGGCACACCCCAGGTGCGTGCCCAACATGCCCAGGGGTGTGCCCATGATGCCCAGGCATGTGCCCATCATGCCCAGGCGTGTGCCCATGATGCCCAGGGGTGTGCCCATGATGCCCAGGCGTGTGCCCATCATGCCCAGGCGTGTGCCTATGATGCCCAGGTGCGTGCCCAACATGCCCAAGGGTGTGCCCATGATGCCCAGACGTGTGCCCATCATGCCCAGGCGTGTGCCCATCATGCCCAGGGGTGTGCCCATGATGCCCAGGCGTGTGCCCATAATGCCCAGGTGCGTGCCCAACATGCCCAGGGGTGTGCCCATGATGCGCAGGCGTGTGCCCATCATGCCCAGGCGTGTGCCCATGATGCCCAGGGGTGTGCCCATGATGCCCAGGCGTGTGCCCATCATGGCCCAGAGGTGTGCCCATGATGCCCAGACTTGTGCCCATCATGCCCAGGGGTGTGCCCATGATGCCCAGGTGCGTGCCCAACATGCCTAGGGGTGTGTTCATCATGCCCAGGGGTGTGCCCATGATGCCCAGGGGTGTGCCCATGATGCCCAGGTGCGTGCCAAATATGCCCAGGGGTGTGCCCATGATGCCCAGGCGTGTGCCCATGATGCCCATGCGTGTGCCCATGATGCCCAGGGGTGTGCCCATGATGCCCAGGCGTGTGTCCATGATGCCCAGGCGTGTGCCTAGGATGCCCTGGTGCGTGCCCAACATGCCCAGGGATGTGCCCATGATGCCCAGGCGTGTGCCCATGATGCCCAGGCGTGTGCCCATCATGCCTAGGGGTGTGCCCATGATGCCCAGGCGTGTGCCCATGATGCCCATGCGTGTGCCCATCATACCCAGGGGTGTGCCCATGATGCCTAGGCGTGTGCCCATGATGCCCTGGTGCGTGCCCAACATGCCCAGGGGTGTGCCCATGATGCCCAGGCGTATGCCCATGATGCCCAGGCGTGTGCCCATGATGCCCAGGCGAGTGCCCATGATGCCCTGGTGCGTGCCCAACATGCCCACGGGTGTGCCCATGATGCCCAGTTGTGTGCCCATGATGCCCAGGTGCGTGCCCAACATGCCCAGGGGTGTGCCCATGATGCCCAGGCGTGTGCCCATGCGTGTGCCCATGATGCCCAGGGGTGTGCCCATGATGCCCAGGCGTGTGTCCATGATGCCCAGGCGTGTGCCTAGAATGCCCATGATGCCCAAGCGTGTGCCCATGATGCCCAGGTGCGTGCCCAACATGCCCAGGGGTGTGCCCATGATGCCCAGGCGCGTGCCCATCATGCCCAGGGGTGTGCCCATGATGCCTAGGGGTGTGCCCATGATGCCCAGGTGGGTGCCCATGATTCCTTGGTGCGTGCCCAACATGCCCAGGGGTGTGCCCATGATGCCCAAGCGGGTGCCCATGATGCCCAGGTGCGTGCCCAACATGCCCAGGGGTGTGCCCATGAAGCCCATGCATGTGCCCATGATGCCCATGCGTGTGCCCATCATGCCCAGGGGTGTGCCCATGAAGGCCAGGCGTGTGCCCATGATGCCCTGGTGCGTGCCCAACATGCCCAGGGGTGTGCCCATGATGCCCAGGCGTATGCCCATGATGCCCAGGCGTGTGCCCATGATGCCCAGGCGAGTGCCCATGATGCCCTGGTGCGTGCCCAACATGCCCACGGGTGTGCCCATGATGCCCAGGCGTGTGCCCATGATGCCCAGGTGCGTGCCCAACATGCCCAGGGGTGTGCCCATGATGCCCAAGCGTGTGCCCATGATGCCCATGATGCCCATGGGTGTGCCCATGATGCCCATGATGCCCATGATGCCCATGGGTGTGCCCATGATGCCCAGGCGTGTGTCCATGATGCCTAGGCGTGTGCCTAGGATGCCCTGGTGCGTGCCCAACATGCCCAGGGATGTGCCCATGATGCCCAGGCGTGTGCCCATGATGCCCAGGCGTGTGCCCATCATGCCCAGGGGTGTGCCCATGATGCCCAGGCGTGTGCCCATGATGCCCATTCGTGTGCCCATCATGCCCAGGGGTGTGCCCATGATGCCTAAGGTGTTTCCATGATGCCCAGGCGTGTGCCCATCATGCCCAGGCGTGTGCCCATCATGCCCAGGGGTGTGCCCATGATGCCCAGGGGTGTGCCCATGATGCCCAGGGGTGTGCCCTTGATGCCCAGGCGGGTGCCCATAATGCCCAGGTGCGTGCCCAACATGCCCAGGGGTGTGCCCATGATGCCCAGGCGTGTGCCCATCATGCCCAGGCGTGTGCCCATCTTGCCCAGGGGTGTGCCCATGATGCCCAGGGGTGTGCCCATGATGCCCAGGCGGGTGCCCATGATGCCCTGGTGCGTGCCCAACATGCCCAGGGGTGTGCCCATGATGCCCAGGTGCGTGCCCAACATGCCCAGGGGTGTGCCCATGATGCCCAGGCGTGTGCCCATCATGCCCATGCGTGTGCCCATCATGCCCAGGGGTGTGCCCATGAAGCCCAGGCGTGTGCCCATGATGCCCAGGCGTGTGCCCATGATGCCCTGGTGCGTGCCCAACATGCCCAGGGGTGTGCCCATGATGCCTTGGTGCGTGCCCAACATGCCCAGGGGTGTGCCCATGATGCCCAGGCGTGTGCCCATGATGCCCAGGTGCGTGCCCAACATGCCCAGGGGTGTGCCCACGATGCCCAGGGGTGTGCCCATGATGCCCAGGCGTGTGCCCATGATGCCCTGGTGCGTGCCCAACATGCCCGAGGATGTGCGCATGATGCCCAGGCGTGTGCCCATGATGCCCAGGTGCGTGCCCAACATGCCCAGGGGTGTGCCCATGATGCCCAGGCATGTGCCCATCATGCCCAGGGGTGTGCCCATGAAGCCCAGGCGTGTGCCCATGATGCCCAGGCGTGTGCCCATGATGCCCTGGTGCGTGCCCAACATGCCCAGGGGTGTGCCCATGATGCCTTGGTGCGTGCCCAACATGCCCAGGGGTGTGCCCATGATGCCCAGGCGTGTGCCCATGATGCCCAGGTGCGTGCCCAACATGCCCAGGGGTGTGCCCACGATGCCCAGGGGTGTGCCCATGATGCCCAGGCGTGTGCCCATGATGCCCTGGTGCGTGCCCAACATGCCCAAGGATGTGCGCATGATGCCCAGGCGTGTGCCCATGATGCCCAGGTGCGTGCCCAACATGCCCAGGGGTGTGCCCATGATGCCCAGGCATGTGCCCATGATGCCCAGGCGTGTGCCCATCATGCCCAGGGGTGTGCCCATGATGCCCAGGCGAGTGCCCATGATGCCCAGGCGTGTGCCCATGATGCCCATGATGCCCTAGTGCGTGCCCAACATGCCCAGGGTGTGCCCATGATGACTAGGCGTGTGGCCATGATGCCCAGGTGCGTGCCCAACATGCCCAGGGGTGGGCCCATGATGCCTAGGCGTGTGCCCATGATGCCCAGGCGTCTGCCCATCATGCCTAGGGGTGTGCCCATGATGCCCAAGTGTGTGCCCATCATTCCCAGGCGTGTGCCCATGATGCCCAGGCGTGTGCCCATCATGCCCAGGCATGTGCCCATGATGCCCAGGTGCGTGCCCAACATGCACAGGGGTGTGCCCATGATGCCCAGGCGTGTACCCATCATGCCTAGGGGAGTGCCCATGATGCCCAGGGGTGTGCCCATGATGCCCAAGCGTGTGCCCATGATGCCCTAGCGTGCGCCCATGATGCCCAGGCGTGTGCCCATCATGCCCAGGCGTGTGCCCATGATGCCCAGGGGTGTGCCCATGATGCCCAGGTGCGTGCCCAACATGCCCAGGGGTGTGCCCATTATACCCAGGCGTGTGCCCATCATGCCCAGGCGTGTGCCCATCATGCCCAGGGATGTGCCCACGATGCCCAGGCGTGTGCCCATGATGCCAAGGCGTGTGCCCATGATGCCCATGCGTGTGCCCATGATGCCCTAGTACGTGCCCAACATGCCCAGGGGTGTGCCCATGATGCCCAGGCGTGTGCCCATGATGCCCAGGTGTGTGCCCAACATGCCCAGGGGTGTGCCCATGATGCCCAGGCATGTGCCCATGATGCCCAGGCCTGTGCCCATCATGCCCAGGGGTGTGCCCAGGCGTGTGCCCATGATGCCCAGGCGTGTGCCCATGATGCCCAGGCGTGTGCCCATCATGCCCAGGGGTGTGCCCATGATGCCCAGGCCTGTGCCCATCATGCCCAGGGGTGTGCCCAGGCGTGTGCCCATGATGCCCAGGCGTGTGCCCATGATGACCAGGCGTGTGCCCATCATGCCCAGGGGTGTGCCCATGATGCCCAGGCGTGTGCCCATGATGCCCAGGGGTGTGCCCATGATGCCCAGGCGTGTGTCCATGATGCCCAGGCGTGTGCCTAGGATGCCCTGGTGCGTGCCCAACATGCCTAGGGATGTGCCCATGATGCCCAGGCGTGTGCCCATCATGCCCAGGCGTGTGCCCATCATGCCCAGGGGTGTGCCCATGATGCCCAGGCGTGTGCCCATGATGCCCATGCGTGTGCCCATCATACCCAGGGGTGTGCCCATGATGCCTAGGGGTGTGTCCATGATGCCCAGGCGTGTGCCTATCATGCCCAGGCGTGTGCCCATCATGCCCAGGGGTGTGCCCATGATGCCCAGGGGTGTGCCCATGATGCCCAGGGGTGTGCCCATGATGCCCAGGTGTGTGCCCATAATGCCCAGGTGCGTGCCCAACATGCCCAGGGGGTGTGCCCATGATGCGCAGGCGTGTGCCCATCATGCCCAGGCGTGTGCCCATGATGCCCAGGGGAGTGCCCATGATGCCCAGGCGTGTGCCCATCATGCCCAGGCGTGTGCCTATGATGCCCAGGTGCGTGCCCAACATGCCCAAGGGTGTGCCCATGATGCCCAGACGTGTGCCCATCATGCCCAGGAGTGTGTCCATCATGCCCAGGGGTGTGCCCATGATGCCCAGGGGTGTGCCCATGATGCCCAGGTGCGTGCCCAACATGCCCAGGTGTGTGCCCATGATGCCCATGCGTGTGCCCATGATGCCTAGGGGTGTGCCCATCATGCCTAGGGGTGTGCCCATGATGCCCAGGCGTGTGCCCATGATGCCCATGCGTGTGCCCATCATACCCAGGGGTGTGCCCATGATGCCTAGGGGTGTGCCCATGATGCCCAGGCGTGTGCCCATCATGCCCAGGCGTGTGCCCATCATGCCCAGGGGTGTGGCCATGATGCCCAGGGGTGTGCCCATGATGCCCATGGGTGTGCCCATGATGCCCAAGCGTGTGCCCATAATGCCCAGGTGCGTGCCCAACATGCCCAGGGGTGTGCCCATGATGCCCAGGCGTGTGCCCATCATGCCCAGGCGTGTGCCCATGATGCCCAGGCAGGTGCCCATGATGCCCAGGCGGGTGCCCATGATGCCCAGACGGGTGTGCCCATGATGCCCAGACGGGTGTGCCCATGATGCCCAGGTGCGTGCCCAACATGCCTAGGGGTGTGTCCATGATGCCCAGGCGTGTGCCCATCATGCCCAGGCGTGTGCCCATGATGCCCAGGCAGGTGCCCATGATGCCCTGGTGCGTGCCCAACATGCCCAGGGGTGTGCCCATGATTCCAAGGCGGGTGCCCGTGATGCCCAGGTGTGTGCCCATGATGCCCAGGCATGTGCCCATCATGCCCAGGCGTGTGCCCATCATGCCCAGGCGTGTGCCCATCATGCCCAGGGGTGTGCCCATGATGCCCAGGGGTGTGCCCATGATGCCCAGGCGGGTGCCCATCATGCTCAGGCGTGTGCCCATCATGCCCATGCGTGTGCCCATCATGCCCAGGCGTGTGCCCATCATGCCCAGGGGTGTGCCCATCATGCCCAGGGGTGTGCCCATCATGCCCAGGCGTGTGCCCAGGCGCGTGCCCAACATGCCCAGGGGTGTGCCCATGATGCCCAGGCGTGTGCCCATCTTGCCCAGGGGTGTGCCCATGATGCCCAGGGGTGTGCCCATGATGCCCAGGGGTGTGCCCTTGATGCCCAGGCGTGTGCCCATAATGCCCAGGTGCGTGCCCAACATGCCCAAGGGTGTGCCCATGATGCCCAGGCGTGTGCCCATCATGCCCAGGCGTGTGCCCATCTTGCCCAGGGGTGTGCCCATGATGCCCAGGGGTGTGCCCATGATGCCCAGGCGGGTGCCCATGATGCCCTGGCAGGTGCCCATGATGCCCTGGTGCGTGCCCAACATGCCCAGGGGTGTGCCCATGATGCCCAGGCGGGTGCCCATGATGCCCAGGTGCGTGCCCATCATGCCCAGGGGTGTGGCCATGATGCCCAGGGGTGTGCCCATGATGCCCATGGGTGTGCCCATGATGCCCAAGCGTGTGCCCATAATGCCCAGGTGCGTGCCCAACATGCCCAGGGGTGTGCACATGATGCCCAGGCGTGTGCCCATCATGCCCAGGCGTGTGCCCATGATGCCCAGGCAGGTGCCCATGATGCCCAGGCGGGTGCCCATGATGCCCAGATGGGTGTGCCCATAATGCCCAGACGGGTGTGCCCATGATGCCCAGGTGCGTGCCCAACATGCCTAGGGGTGTGTCCATGATGCCCAGGCGTGTGCCCATCATGCCCAGGCGTGTGCCCATGATGCCCAGGCAGGTGCCCATGATGCCCTGGTGCGTGCCCAACATGCCCAGGGGTGTGCCCATGATGCCCAGGCGGGTGCCCATGATGCCCAGGTGTGTGCCCATGATGCCCAGGCGTGTGCCCATCATGCCCAGGCGTGTGCCCATCATGCCCAGGCGTGTGCCCATCATGCCCAGGGGTGTGCCCATGATGCCCAGGGGTGTGCCCATGATGCCCAGGCGGGTGCCCATCATGCTCAGGCGTGTGCCCATCATGCCCAGGCGTGTGCCCATCATGCCCAGCGGTGTGCCCATCATGCCCAGGGGTGTGCCCATCATGCCCAGGCGTGTGCCCAGGCGCGTGCCCAACATGCCCAGGGGTGTGCCCATGATGCCCAGGCGTGTGCCCATCATGCCCAGGCGTGTGCCCATCATGCCCAGTGGTGTGCCCATGATGCCCAGGCGTGTGTCCATGATGCCCAGGCGTGTGCCTATGATGCCCTGCTGCGTGCCCAACATGCCCAGGGGTGTGCCCATGATGCCCAGGTGTGTGCCCAGGATGCCCAGGGGTGTGCCCATGATGCTCAGGCGTGTGCCCAGGATGCCCAGGGGTGTGCCCATGATGCCCAGTCGTGTGCCCATGATGCCCATGCGTGTGCCCATCATGCCCAGGGGTGTGCCCATGATGCCTAGGGGTGTGCCCATGATGCCCAGGCGTGTGCCCATCATGCCCAGGCGTGTGCCCATGATGCCCAGGGGTGTGCCCATGATGCCTAGGAGTGTGCCCATGATGCCCAAGCGTGTGCCCATGATGCCTAGGTGCGTGCCCAACATGCCCAGGGGTGTGCCCATGATGCCCAGGCGCGTGCCCATCACGCCCAGGGGTGTGCCCATGATGCCGAGGGGTGTGCCCATGATGCCCAGGTGGGTGCCCATGATTCCCTGGTGCGTGCCCAACATGCCCAGGGGTGTGCCCATGATGCCCAAGCGGGTGCCCATGATGCCCAGGTGCGTGCCCAACATGCCCAGGGGTGTGCCCATGATGCCCATGCATATGCCCATGATGCCCATGCGTGTGCCCATCATGCCCAGGGGTGATGCCCTGGTGCGTGCCCAACATGCCCAGGGGTGTGCCCATGATGCCCAAGCGGGTGCCCATGATGCCCAGGTGCGTGCCCAACATGCCCAGGGGTGTGCCCATGATGCCCATGCATGTGCCCATGATGCCCATGCGTGTGCCCATCATGCCCAGGCGCGTGCCCATGATGCCCTGGTGCGTGCCCAACATGCCCAGGGGTGTGCCCATGATGCCCAGGCGTATGCCCATCATGCCCAGGCGTGTGCCCATGATGCCCAGGCGAGTGCCCATGATGCCCTGGTGCGTGCCCAACATGCCCACGGGTGTGCCCATGATGCCCAGGCGTGTGCCCATGATGCCCAGGTGCGTGCCCAACATGCCCAGGGGTGTGCCCATGATGCCCAGGCGTGTGCCCATGATGCCCATGCGTGTGCCCATGATGCCCAGGGGTGTGCCCATGATGCCCAGGCGTGTGTCCATGATGCCCAGGCGTGTGCCTAGGATGCCCTGGTGCGTGCCCAACATGCCCAGGGATGTGCCCATGATGCCCAGGCGTGTGCCCATGATGCCCAGGCATGTGCCCATCATGCCCAGGGGTGTGCCCATGATGCCTAGGGTGTGCCCATGATGCCCAGGGGTGTGCCCATGATGCCTAGGGTGTGCCCATGATGCCCAGGCGTGTGCCCATGATGCCCATGCGTGTGCCCATGATGCCCAGGGGTGTGCCCATGATGCCCAGGCGTGTGTCCATGATGCCCAGGCGTGTGCCTAGGATGCCCTGGTGCGTGCCCAACATGCCCAGGGATGTGCCCATGATGCCCAGGCGTGTGCCCATGATGCCCAGGCATGTGCCCATCATGCCCAGGGGTGTGCCCATGATGCCCATTCGTGTGCCCATCATGCCCAGGGGTGTGCCCATGATGCCTAGGGTGTGCCCATGATGCCCAGGCGTGTGCCCATCATGCCCAGGCGTGTGCCCATCATGCCCAGGGGTGTGTCCATGATGCCCAGGGGTGTGCCCATGATGCCCAGGGGTGTGACCTTGATGCCCAGGCGTGTGCCCATGATGCCCAGGCCTGTGCCCATTATGCCCAGGGGTGTGCCCAGGCGTGTGCCCATGATGCCCAGGCGTGTGCCCATGATGCCCAGGCGTGTGCCCATCATGCCCAGGGGTGTGCCCATGATGCCCAGGCCTGTGCCCATCATGCCCAGGGGTGTGCCCAGGCGTGTGCCCATGATGCCCAGGCGTGTGCCCATGATGCCCAGGCGTGTGCCCATCATGCCCAGGGGTGTGCCCATGATGCCCAGGCGTGTGCCCATGATGCCCAGGGGTGTGCCCATGATGCCCAGGCGTGTGCCCATCATGCCCAGGCGTGTGCCCATCTTGCCCAGGGGTGTGCCCATGATGCCCAGGGGTGTGCCCATGATGCCCAGGCGGGTGCCCATGATGCCCAGGCAGGTGCCCATGATGCCCTGGTGCGTGCCCAACATGCCCAGGGGTGTGCCCATGATGCCTAGGCGGGTGCCCATGATGCCCAGGTGCGTGCCCATCATGCCCAGGGGTGTGGCCATGATGCCCAGGGGTGTGCCCATGATGCCCATGGGTGTGCCCATGATGCCCAAGCGTGTGCCCATAATGCCCAGGTGCGTGCCCAACATGCCCAGGGGTGTGCCCATGATGCCCAGGCGTGTGCCCATCATGCCCAGGCGTGTGCCCATGATGCCCAGGCAGGTGCCCATGATGCCCATGCGGGTGCCCATTATGCCCAGACGGGTGTGCCCATGATGCCCAGACGGGTGTGCCCATGATGCCCAGGTGCGTGCCCAACATGCCTAGGGGTGTGTCCATGATGCCCAGGCGTGTGCCCATCATGCCCAGGCGTGTGCCCATGATGCCCAGGCAGGTGCCCATGATGCCCTGGTGCGTGCCCAACATGCCCAGGGGTGTGCCCATGATGCCCAGGCGGGTGCCCATGATGCCCAGGTGTGTGCCCATGATGCCCAGGCGTGTGCCCATCATGCCCAGGCGTGTGCCCATCATGCCCAGGCGTGTGCCCATCATGCCCAGGGGTGTGCCCATGATGCCCAGGGGTGTGCCCATGATGCCCAGGCGGGTGCCCATCATGCTCAGGCGTGTGCCCATCATGCCCATGCGTGTGCCCATCATGCCCAGGCGTGTGCCCATCATGCCCAGGGGTGTGCCCATCATGCCCAGGGGTGTGCCCATCATGCCCAGGCGTGTGCCCAGGCGCGTGCCCAACATGCCCAGGGGTGTGCCCATGATGCCCAGGCGTGTCCCCATCATGCCCAGGCGTGTGCCCATCATGCCCAGGGGTGTGCCCATGATGCCCAGGGGTGTGCCCATGATGCCCAGGCGTGTGTCCATGATGCCCAGGCGTGTGCCTATGATGCCCTGCTGCGTGCCCAACATGCCCAGGGGTGTGCCCATGATGCCCAGGCGTGTGCCCAGGATGCCCAGGGGTGTGCCCATGATGCCCAGTCGTGTGCCCATGATGCCCATGCGTGTGCCCATGATGCCCAGGGGTGTGCCTATGATGCCTAGGGGTGTGCCCATGATGCCCATGCGTGTGCCCATCATGCCCAGGCGTGTGCCCATGATGCCCAGGGGTGTGCCCATGATGCCCAAGCGTGTGCCCATGATGCCCAAGCGTGTGCCCATGATGCCCAGGTGCGTGCCCAACATGCCCAGGGGTGTGCCCATGATGCCCAGGCGCGTGCCCATCATGCCCAGGGGTGTGCCCATGATGCCCAGGGGTGTGCCCATGATGCCCAGGTGGGTGCCCATGATTCCCTGGTGCGTGCCCAACATGCCCAGGGGTGTGCCCATGATGCCCAAGCGGGTGCCCATGATGCCCAGGTGCGTGCCCAACATGCCCAGGGGTGTGCCCATGATGCCCATGCATGTGCCCATGATGCCCATGCGTGTGCCCATCATGCCCAGGGGTGTGCCCATGAAGCCCAGGCGTGTGCCCATGATGCCCTGGTGCGTGCCCAACATGCCCAGGGGTGTGCCCATGATGCCCAGGCGTATGCCCATCATGCCCAGGCGTGTGCCCATGATGCCCAGGCGAGTGCCCTGGTGCGTGCCCAACATACCCACGGGTGTGCCCATGATGCCCAGGCGTGTGCCCATGATGCCAAGGCGTGTGCCCATGATGCCCAGGTGCGTGCCCAACATGCCCAGGGGTGTGCCCATGATGCCCAGGCGTGTGCCCATGATGCCCATGCGTGTGCCCATGATGCCCAGGGATGTGCCCATGATGCCCAGGCGTGCGTCCATGATGCCCAGGCGTGTGCCTAGGATGCCCTGGTGCGTGCCCAACATGCCCAGGGATGTGCCCATGATGCCCAGGCGTGTGCCCATGATGCCCAGGCGTGTGCCCATCATGCCCAGGGGTGTGCCCATGATGCCCATTCGTGTGCCCATCATGCCCAGGGGTGTGCCCACGATGCCTAGGGTGTGCCCATGATGCCCAGGCGTGTGCCCATCATGCCCAGGCGTGTGCCCATCATGCCCAGGGGTGTGCCCATGATGCCCAGGGGTGTGCCCATGATGCCCAGGGGTGTGCCCTTGATGCCCAGGCGTGTGCCCATGATGCCCAGGCGTGTGCCCATGATGCCCAGGCCTGTGCCCATCATGCCCAGGGGTGTGCCCAGGCGTGTGCCCATGATGCCCAGGCGTGTGCCCATGATGCCCAGGCGTGTGCCCATCGTGCCCAGGGGTGTGCCCATGATGCCCAGGCCTGTGCCCATCATGCCCAGGGGTGTGCCCAGGCGTGTGCCCATGATGCCCAGGCGTGTGCCCATGATGCCCATGCGTGTGCCCATCATGCCCAGGGGTGTGCCCATGATGCCCAGGCGTGTGCCCATGATGCCCAGGGGTGTGCCCATGATGCCCAGGCGTGTGTCCATGATGCCCAGGCGTGTGCCTAGGATGCCCTGGTGCGTGCCCAACATGCCCAGGGATGTGCCCATGATGCCCAGGCGTGTGTCCATCATGCCCAGGCGTGTGCCCATCATGCCCAGGGGTGTGCCCATGATGCCCAGGCGTGTGCCCATGATGCCCATGCGTGTGCCATCATACCCAGGGGTGTGCCCATGATGCCTAGGGGTGTGTCCATGATGCCCAGGCGTGTGCCCATCATGCCCAAGCGTGTGCCCATCATGCCCAGGGGTGTGCCCATGATGCCCAGGGGTGTGCCCATGATGCCCAGGGGTGTGCCCATGATGCCCAGGCGTGTGCCCATAATGCCCAGGTGCGTGCCCAACATGCCCAGGGGTGTGCCCATGATGCGCAGGCGTGTGCCCATCATGCCCAGGCGTGTGCCCATGATGCCCAGGGGAGTGCCCATGATGCCCAGGCGTGTGCCCATCATGCCCAGGCGTGTGCCTATGATGCCCAGGTGCGTGCCCAACATGCCCAAGGGTGTGCCCATGATGCCCAGACGTGTGCCCATCATGCCCAGGCGTGTGTCCATCATGCCCAGGGGTGTGCCCATGATGCCCAGGGGTGTGCCCATGATGCCCTGGTGCGTGCCCAACATGCCCAGGGGTGTGCCCATGATGCCCAGGCGTGTGCCCATGATGCCCATGCGTGTGCCCATGATGCCCAGGGGTGTGCCCATGATGCCCAGGCGTGTGTCCATGATGCCCAGGGGTGTGCCCATGATGCCCTGGTGCGTGCCCAACATGCCCAGGGGTGTGCCCATGATGCCCAGGCGTGTGCCCATCATGCCCAGGCGTGTGCCCATCATGCCCAGGGGTGTGCCCATGATGCCCAGGGGTGTGCCCATGATGCCCAGGGGTGTGCCCATGATGCCCAGGCGTGTGCCCATCATGCCCAGGCGTGTGCCCATCTTGCCCAGGGGTGTGCCCATGATGCCCAGGCGGGTGCCCATGATGCCCAGGCAGGTGCCCATGATGCCCTGGTGCGTGCCCAACATGCCCAGGGGTGTGCCCATGATGCCCAGGCGGGTGCCCATGATGCCCAGGTGCGTGCCCAACATGCCCAGGGGTGTGCCCATGATGCCCAGGCGTGTGCCCATAATGCCCATGCGTGTGCCCATCATGCCTAGGGGTGTGCCCATGAAGCCCAGGCGTGTGCCCATGATGCCCAGGCGTGTGCCCATGATGCCCTGGTGCGTGCCCAACATGCCCAGGGGTGTGCCCATGATGCCTTGGTGCGTGGCCAACATGCCCAGGGGTGTGCCCATGATGCCCAGGCGTGTGCCCATGATGCCCAGGTGCGTGCCCAACATGCCCAGGGGTGTGCCCATGATGCCCAGGGGTGTGCCCATGATGCCCAGGCGTGTGCCCATGATGCCCTGGTGCGTGCCCAACATGCCCAAGGATGTGCGCATGATGCCCAGGCGTGTGCCCATGATGCCCAGGTGCGTGCCCAACATGCCCAGGGGTGTGCCCATGATGCCCAGGCGTGTGCCCATGATGCCCAGGCGTGTGCCCATCATGCCCAGGGGTGTGCCCATGATGCCCAGGCGAGTGCCCATGATGCCCAGGCGTGAGCCCATGATGCCCATGCGTGTGCCCATGATGCCCTAGTGCGTGCCCAACATGCCCAGGGTGTGCCCATGATGCCCAGGCGTGTGCCCATCATGCCCAGGTGCGTGCCCAACATGCCCAGGGGTGGGCCCATGATGCCAAGGCGTGTGCCCATGATGCCCAGGCGTCTGCCCATCATGCCTAGGGGTGTGCCCATGATGCCCAAGTGTGTGCCCATCATTCCCAGGCGTGTGCCCATGATGCCCAGGCGTGTGCCCATCATGCCCAGGCATGTGCCCATGATGCCCAGGTGCGTGCCCAACATGCACAGGGGTGTGCCCATGATGCCCAGGCGTGTACCCATCATGCCTAGGGGAGTGCCCATGATGCCCAGGGGTGTGCCCATGATGCCCAAGCGTGTGCCCATGATGCCCTAGCGTGCGCCCATGATGCCCAGGCGTGTGCCCATCATGCCCAGGCGTGTGCCCATGATGCCCAGGGGTGTGCCCATGATGCCCAGGTGCGTGCCCAACATGCCCAGGGGTGTGCCCATTATACCCAGGCGTGTGCCCATCATGCCCAGGCATGTGCCCATCATGCCCAGGGATGTGCCCACGATGCCCAGGCGTGTGCCCATGATGCCAAGGCGTGTGCCCATGATGCCCATGCGTGTGCCCATGATGCCCTAGTACATGCCCAACATGCCCAGGGGTGTGCCCATGATGCCCAGGTGCGTGCCCAACATGCCCAGGGGTGTGCCCATGATGCCCAAGCGTGTGCCCATCATGCCCATGCGTGTGCCCATCATGCCCAGGGGTGTGCCCATGATGCCCAGGCGTGTGTCCATGATGCCCAGGCGTGTGCCTATGATGCCCTGGTGCGTGCCCAACATGCCCAGGCGTGTGCCCATGATGCCCAGACTTGTGCCCATCATGCCCAGGGGTGTGCCCATGATGCCCAGGCGGGTGCCCATCATGCCCAGGCGTGTGCCCATGATGCCCAGGTGCGTGCCCAACATGCCCAGGGGTGTGCCCATGATGCCCAGGCGTGTGCCCAACATGCCCAGGCGTGTGCCCATCATGGGCACACCCCTAGGCATGATGGGCACAAGTCTGGGCATCATGAGCACACCTCTGGGCCATGATGGGCACACGCCTGGGCATCATGGGCACACCCCTGGGCATCATGGGCACATGCCTGGGCATGATTGGCACACGCCTGCGCATCATGGGCACACCCCTGGGCATGTTGGGCACGCACCTGGGCATTATGGGCACACGCCTGGGCATCATGGGCACACCCCTGGGCATCATGGGCACACCCCTGGGCATCATGGGCACACCCCTGGGCATGATGGGCACACGCCTGGGCATGATGGGCACACGTCTGGGCATCATGGGCACACCCTTGGGCATGTTGGGCACGCACCTGGGCATCATAGGCACACGCCTGGGCATGATCGGCACACGCCTGGGCATCATGGGCACACCCCTGGGCATCATGGGCACACGCCTGGGCATGATGGGCACATGCCTGGGCATCATGGGCACACCCCTGGGCATGTTGGGCACGCACCTGGGCATCATGGGCACACGCCTGGGCATCATGGGCACACCCGTGGGCATGTTGGGCACGCACTAGGGCATCAAGGGCACTCGCCTGGGCATCATGGGCACACGCCTGGGCATCATGGGCATACGCCTGGGCATCATGGGCACACCCCTGGGCATGTTGGGCACGCACCAGGGCATCATGGGCACACGCCTGGGCATCATGGGCACACCCCTGGGCATGATGGGCACACGCATGGGCATCATGGGCACATGCATGGGCATCATGGGCACACCCCTGGGCATGTTGGGCACGCACCTGGGCATCATGGGCACCCGCTTGGGCATCATGGGCACACCCCTGGGCATGTTGGGCACGCACCTGGGCATCATGGGCACACGCATGGGCATCATGGGCACACGCCTGGGCATGATGGGCACACCCCTGGGCATGATGGGCACACGCCTGGGCATGATGGGCACACGCCTGGGCATCATGGGCACACCCCTGGGCATGTTGGGCACGCACGTGGGCATCATGGGCACACGCCTGGGCATGATGGGCACCCGCCTGGGCATCATGGGCACACCCCTGGGCATGATGGGCACAAGTCTGGGCATCATGGGCACACCTCTGGGCCATGATGGGCACACGCCTGGGCATCATGGGCACACCCCTGGGCATCATGGGCACACGCCTGGGCATGATGGGCACACGCCTGCGCATCATGGGCACACCCCTGGGCATGTTGGGCACGCACCTGGGCATCATGGGCACACCCCTGGGCATGATGGGCACACGCATGGGCATCATGGTCACACGACTGGGCATCATGGGCACACCCCTGGGCATCCTGGGCACACGCCTGGGCATCATGGGCACACCCCTGGGCATGTTGGGCACGCAGCAGGGCATCATAGGCACACGCCTGGGCATCATGGACACACGCCTGGGCATCATGGGCACACCCCTGGGCATCATGGGCACACCCCTGGGCATGATGGGCACACGCCTGGGCATGATGGGCACACGCCTGGGCATCATGGGCACACCCCTGGGCATGTTGTGCACGCGCCTGGGCACACGCCTGGGCATGATGGGCACACCCCTGGGCATGATGGGCACACCCCTGGGCATGATGGGCACACGCCTGGGCATGATGGGCACACGCATGGGCATGATGGGCACACGCCTGAGCATGATGGGCACCCGCCTGGGCATCATGGGCACACCCCTGGGCATCATGGGCACACCCCTGGGCATGATGGGCACACGCCTGGGCATGATGGGCACACGCCTGGGCATGATGGGCACACGCCTGGGCATCATGGGCACACACCTGGGCATCATGGGCACCCGCCTGGGCATCATGGGCACACCCCTGGGCATGTTGGGCACGCACCAGGGCATCATGGGCACCTGCCTGGGCATCATGGGCACACGCCTGGGCATGATGGGCACACGCCTGGGCATCATGGACACACCCCTAGGCATGTTGGGCACGCACCTGGGCATTATGGGCACACGCCTGGGCATCATGGGCACACCCCTGGGCATCATGGGCACACCCCTGGGCATCATGGGCACACCCCTGGGCATGATGGGCACACGCCTGGGCATCATGGGCACACCCCTAGGCATCATGGGCACACCCCTGGGCATGATGGGCACACGCATGGGCATCATGGGCACAAGCCTGGGCATGATGGGCACACCCCTGGGCATGATGGGCACACGCCTGGGCATGATGGGCACACGCCTGGGCATCATGGGCACACCCTTGGGCATGTTGGGCACGCACCTGGGCATCATGGGCACACGCCTGGGCATGATGGGCACCCGCCTGGGCATCATGGGCACACCCCTGGGCATGATGGGCACAAGTCTGGGCATCATGGGCACACCTCTGGGCATGTTGGGCACGCACCAGGGCATCATAGGCACACGCCTGGGCATCATGGACACACGCCTGGGCATCATGGGCACACCCATGGGCATGATGGGCACACGCATGGGCATGATGGGCACACGCTTGGGCATCATGGGCACACCCTTGGGCATGTTGGGCACGCACCTGGGCATCATGGGCACACCCCTGGGCATGTCGGGCACGTACTAGGGCATCATGGGCACACGCATGGGCATCATGGGCACACGCCTTGGCATCATGGGCACACGCCTGGGCATCGTGGGCACATCCCTGGGCATGATGGGCACACGCCTGGGCATGATGGGCACACGCCTGGGTATAATGGGCACACCCCTGGGCATGTTGGGCACGCACCTGGGCATCATGGGCACACCCCTGGGCATCATGGGCACACGCCTGGGCATGATGGGCACACGCCTGGGCATCATGGGCGCACGCTAGGGCATCATGGGCACACGCTTGGGCATCATGGGCACACCCCTGGGCATCATGGGCACTCCCCTAGGCATGATGGGTACACGCCTGGGCATCATGGGCACACCCCTGTGCATGTTGGGCACGCACCTGGGCATCATGGGCACATGCCTGGGCATGATGGGCACACGCCTGGGCATCATGGGCACACGCCTGGGAATGATGGGCACACACTTGGGCATCATGGGCACACCCCTAGGCATGATGGACAGACGCCTGGGCATCATGGGCACACGCCTAGGCATCATGGGCCCACCCCTGGGCATGTTGGGCACGCACCTGGGCATGATGGGCACACGCCTGGGCATCATGGGCACACCCTGGGCATGTTGGGCACGCACTAGAGCATCATGGGCACACGCATGGGCATCATGGGCACACGCCTGGGCATCATGGGCACTCGCCTGGGCATCATGGGCACACCCCTGGGCATGATGGGCACACGCCTGGGCATCATGGGCACACGCTTGGGCATCATGGGCATGTTGGCACGCACCATGGCATCATGGGCACACGCCTGGGCATCATGGGCACACGCGCGGGCATCATGGGCACACGCGTGGGCATCATGGGCACACGCCTGGGCATGATGGGCACCCGCCTGGACATCATGGGCACACGCCTGGGCATCATGGGCACACCCCTGGGCATGTTGGGCACGCACCTGGGCATCATGGGCACACCCCTGGGCATGATGGGCACACGCCTGGGCATCATGGGCACACGCCTGGGCATCATGGGCACACCCCTGGGCATCATGGGCACACGCCTGGGCATCATGGTCACACGCCTGGGCATCATGGGCACACGCCTGGGCATGTTGGGCACGCACCAGGGCATCATGGGCACACCCGTGGGCATCATGGGCACACCCCTGGGCATGATGGGCACACGCCTGGACATCATGGGCACACGCCTGGACATCATGGGTACACCCCTGGGCATCATGGGCACACCCGTGGGCATCATGGGCACACGCCTGGGCATCATGGGCACACCCCTGGGCATCATGGGCACACGCCTGGGCATCATGGGCACACGCCTGGGCATCATGGGCACACGCCTGGGCATCATGGGCACACCCCTGGGCATGTTGGGCACGCACCTGGGCATCATGGGCACACGCCTGGGCATCATGGGCACACCCCTGGGAATGATGGGTACATGCCTAGGCATCATGGGCACACGCCTGGGCGTCATGGGCACACCCTGGGCATGATGGGCACACGTCTGGGCATCATGGGCACACGTTTGGGCATCATGGGCACACCCCTGGGCATGTTGGGCACGCACCTGGGCATCAAGGGCACCCGCCTGGGCATCATGGGCACACGCCTGGGCATGATGGGCACACGCCTGGGCATCATGGGCACACGCCTGGGCATCATGGGCACACGCCTGGGCATCATGGGCACACGCCTAGGCATCATGGGCACACCCCTGGGCATCATGGGCACACCCCTGGGCATGTTGGGCACGCACCAGGGCATAGGGCTGGGCTCGGGCCGGTTCGGGCCCAAAATATTCAAAAACCGACCCGAAACCCGAATTTTCGGTTCGGTTCGGTTTCGGGCTTTTTAAAACATCAACCCGAGCAAAACCCGATTTTCGAGCTTCGGGCCGGGTTCGGGCTTTTCGGGCCAAATTCGGGCCAAAATTCAGACCAAATTTCGGGCCAAATTTCGGTCTTTTTTCGGTCTATTTCGGTCTATTTTCGGTCTTTCGGTCTATTTTCGGTCTATTTTCGGTCTTTCGGACTATTTTCGGTCTATTTTCGGTCTTTCGGTCTTTTTTCGGGCTTTCGGACCTTCGTAAAATACAGACCGAGACCGAACCGAACCGGTCCAATCGGTTCGGTCTATTTTCGGGCTTTTTTCGGTCCCATTTTTTCAGGCTTTTTCGGTTCGGTTCGGTTCGGGCTTCGGTTTTTCGGGTTTTTTCGCCAAGGCCTACCAGGGCATCATGGGCACATGCCTGGGCATCATGGGCACACCCCTGGGCATGTTGGGCACGCACCTGGGCATCATGGGCACACGCCTGGGCATCATGGGCATGTTGGCACGCACCAGGGCATCATGGGCACACGCCTGGGCATCATGGGCACACGCGCGGGCATCATGGGCACACGCGCGGGCATCATGGGCACACGCCTGGGCATGATGGGCACACGCCTGGACATCATGGGCACACGCCTGGGCATCATGGGCACACCCCTGGGCATGTTGGGCACGCACCTGGGCATCATGGGCACACCCCTGGGCATGATGGGCACACGCCTGGGCATCATGGGCACACGCCTGGGCATCATGGGCACACCCCTGGGCATCATGGGCACACGCCTGGGCATGTTGGGCACGCACCAGGGCATCATGGGCACACTCGTGGGCATCATGGGCACACCCCTGGGCATGATGGGCACACGCCTGGACATCATGGGCACACGCCTGGACATCATGGGTACACCCCTGGGCATCATGGGCACACCCGTGGGCATCATGGGCACACGCCTGGGCATCATGGGCACACCCCTGGGCATCATGGGCACACGCCTGGGCATCATGGGCACACGCCTGGGCATGATGTGCACACGCCTGGGCATCATGGGCACACGCCTGGGCATCATGGGCACACCCCTGGGCATGTTGGGCACGCACCTGGGCATCATGGGCACACGCCTGGGCATCATGGGCACACCCCTGGGAATGATGGGTACATGCCTAGGCATCATGGGCACACGCCTGGGCGTCATGGGCACACCCTGGGCATGATGGGCACACGTCTGGGCATCATGGGCACACGTTTGGGCATCATGGGCACACCCCTGGGCATGTTGGGCACGCACCTGGGCATCAAGGGCACCCGCCTGGGCATCATGGGCACACGCCTGGGCATGATGGGCACACGCCTGGGCATCATGGGCACACGCCTGGGCATCATGGGCACACGCCTGGGCATCATGGGCACACGCCTAGGCATCATGGGCACACCCCTGGGCATCATGGGCACACCCCTGGGCATGTTGGGCACGCACCAGGGCATAGAGCTGGGCTCGGACCGGTTCGGGCCCAAAATATTCAAAAATCGACCCGAAACCCGAATTTTCGGTTCGGTTCGGTTTCGGGCTTTTTAAAACATCAACCCGAGCAAAACCCGATTTTCGAGCTTCGGGCCGGGTTCGGGCTTTTCGGGCCAAATTCGGGCCAAAATTCAGACCAAATTTCGGGCCAAATTTCGGTCTTTTTTTGGTCTATTTCGGTCTATTTTCGGTCTTTCGGTCTATTTTCGGTCTATTTTCGGTCTTTCGGACTATTTTCGGTCTATTTTCGGTCTTTCGGTCTTTTTTCGGGCTTTCGGACCTTCGTAAAATACAGACCGAGACCGAACCGAACCGGTCCAATCGGTTCGGTCTATTTTCGGGCTTTTTTCGGTCCCATTTTTTCGGGCTTTTTCGGTTCGGTTCGGTTCGGGCTTCGGTTTTTCGGGTTTTTTCGCCAAGGCCTACCAGGGCATCATGGGCACATGCCTGGGCATCATGGGCACACCCCTGGGCATGTTGGGCACGCACCTGGGCATCATGGGCACACGCCTGGGCATCATGGGCACACCCCTGGGCATGTTGGGCACACACCAGGGAATCATGGGCACACGCCTGGGCATCATGGCCACACCCCTGGGCATGTTGGGCACGCACCTGGGCATCATGGGCACACGCCTGGGCATGATGGGCACACGCCTGGGCATCATGGGCACACCCCTGGGCATCATGGGCACACCCCTGGGCATGATGGGCACGCCCCTGGGCATCATGGGCACACCCCTGGGCATGATGGGTACACCCCTGGGCATCATGGGCACACCCCTGGGCATGTTGGGCACGCACCAGGGCATCATGGGCACATGCCTGGGCATCATGGTCACACCCCTGGGCATGTTGGGCACGCACCTGGGCATCATGGGCACACGCCTGGGCATCATGGGCACACCCTTGGGCATGTTGGGCACGCACCAGGGCATCATGGGCACACGTCTGGGCATCATGGGCACACCCCAGGGCATGTTGGGCACGCACCTGGGCATCATGGGCACACGCCTGGGCATCATGGGCACACGCCTGGGCATCATGGGCACACCCCTGGGCATGTTGGGCACGCACCTGGGCATCATGGGCACACGCCTGGGCATTATGGGCATGTTGGGCACGCACCAGGGCATCATGGGAACACGCCTGGGCATCATGGGGACACGCGTGGGCATCATGGGCACACGCCTAGGCATCATGGGCACACGCCTAGGCACCATGGGCACACGCCTAGGCATCATGGGCACACGCCTAGGCATTATGGGCACACGCCTGGGCATCATGGGCACACCCCAGGGCATGATGGGCACACACATGGGCATCATAGGCACACGCCTGGGCATCATGGGCACACCCCTGGGCATGATGGGCACGCACCTGGGCATCATGGGCACACGCCTGGGCATCATGGGCACACCCCTGGGCATGTTGGGCACGCACTAGAGCATCATGGGCACACGCCTGGGCATCATTTGCACACCCCTGGGCATCATGGGCACACGCCTGGGCATGATGTGCACACGCCTGGGCATCATGGGCACACGCCAGGGCATCGTGGGCACACCCCTGGGCGTGTTGGGCACGCACCTGGGCATCAAGGGCAGACGCCTGGGCATCATGGGCATGTTGGGCACGCACCAGGGCATCATGGGCACACGCGTGGGCATCATGGGCACACGCGTGGGCATCATGGGCACACGCGTGGGCATCATGGGCACACCCCTGGGCATGATGGGCACACGCCTGGACATCATGGGCACACGCCTGGACATCATGGGCACACCCCTGTGCATGTTGGGCACGCACCTGGGCATCATGGGCACACGCCTGGGCATCATGGGCACACGCCTGGGCATCATGGGCACACGCCTGGGTATCATGGGCACACGCTTGGGCATGATGGGCACACGCCTGGGCATGATGGGCATCATGGGCACACGCCTGGGCATGATGGGCACACACCTAGGCATCATGGGCACACCCATGGGCATCATGGGCACACGCCTGGGCATCATGGGCACACCCATGGGCATGTTGGGCACGCACCAGTGCATCATAGGCACACGCCTGGGCATGATGGGCACACGCCTGGGCATCATGGGCACACGCCTGGGCATGATGGGCACACGCCTGGGCATCATGGGCACATCCCTGGGCATGATGGGCACACGCCTGGACATCATGGGCACACGCCTGGGCATCATGGGCACACCCCTGGGCATGTTGGGCACGCACCTGGGCATCATGGGCACACGCCTGGGCATCATGGGCACACGCCTGGGCATGATGGGCACACGCCTGGGCATCATGGGCACACGCCTGGGCATGATGGGCATCATGGGCACACGCCTGGGCATGATGGGCACACGCCTGGGCATCATGGGCACACCCCTGGGCATGATGGGCACACACGCCTAGGCATCATGGGCACACGCCTGGGCATCATGGGCACACCCATGGGCATGTTGGGCACGTACCAGGGCATCATGGGCACACGCCTGGGCATCATGCGCACCCGCCTGGGCATTATGGGCACACCCCTGGGCATCATGGGCACACGCCTGGGCATCATGGGCACACCCCTGGGCAAGTTGGGCACGCACCTGGGCATCATGGGCACACGCCTGGGCATCATGGGCACACCCCTGGGCATGTTGGGCACGCACCAGGGCATCACGGGCACACGCCTGGGCATCATGGACACACGCCTGGGCATCATGGGCACACGCCTGGGCATCATGGGCACACGCCTGGGCATGATGTGCACACGTCTGGGCATCATGGGCACACGCCTGGGCATCATGGGCACACCCCTGGGCATGTTGGGCACGCACCTGGGCATCATGGGCACACGCCTAGGCATCATGGGCATGTTGGGCACGCACCAGGGCATCATGGGCACACGCCTGGGCATCATGGGCACACGCGCGGGCATCATGGGCACACGCGTGGGCATCATGGGCACACGCCTGGGCATGATGGGCACACGCCTGGACATCATGGGCACACGCCCGGGCATCATGGGCACACCCCTGGGCATGTTGGGCACGCACCTGGGCATCATGGGCACACCCCTGGGCATCATGGGCACACGCCTGGGCATCATGGGCACACGCCTGGGCATCATGGGCACACCCCTGGGCATCATGGGCACACGCCTGGGCATCATGGGCACACGCCTGGGCATCATGGGCACACGCCTGGGCATGTTGGGCACGCACCAGGGCATCATGGGCACACGCCAGGGCATCATGGGCACACGCCTGGGCATCATGGGCACACGATTAGGCATCATGGGCACACGCCTGGGCATGATGGGCACCCGCCTGGGCATCATGGGCACACCCCTGGGCATCATGGGCACACCCCTGGGCATGATGGGCACACTCCTGGGCATCATGGGCACACGCCTGGGCATCATGGGCACACCCCTGGGCAAGTTGGGCACACGCCGCGTGGGCATCATGGGCACACGCCTGGGCATCATGTGCACACGCCTGGGGATCATGGGCACACCTCTGGGCATCATGGGCACACGCCTGGGCATCATTGGTACACGCCTGGGCATAATGGGCACACGCCTGGGCATGTTGGGCACGCACCAGGGCATCAAGGGAACACGCCTGGGCATAATGGGCACGCCTGGGCATCATGGGAACACCCCTGGGCATGATGGGCACACCCCTGGGCATCATGGGCACACGCCTGGGCATGTTGGGCACGCACAAGGGCATCATGGGCACACGCCTGGGCATCATGGGCACACGCCTGGGCATCATGGGCACACACTTGGGCATCATGGGCACACTGGGCATCATGGGCACACGCCTGGGCATCATGTGCACACGCCTGGGGATCATGGGCACACCCCTGGGCATCATGGGCACACGCCTGGGCATAATGGGCACACGCCTGGGCATGTTGGGCACGCACCAGGGCATCAAGGGCACACGCCTGGGCATGATGGGCACACCCCTGGGCATCATGGGCACACGCCTGGGCATCATGGGCACACCCCTGGGCATGTTGGGCACGCACCTGGGCATCATGGGCTCACGCCTGGGCATCATGGGCACACGCCTGGGCATCATGGGCACACCCCTGGGCATCATGGGCACACCCCTGGGCATCATGGGCACACGCTTGGGCATCATGGGCACACGCCTGGGCATCATAGGCACACGCCTGGGCATGTTGGGCACACCCCTGGGCATCATGGGCACACGCCTGGGCATGATGGGCACACGCCTGGGGCATCATGGGCGCACGCCAGGGCATCATGGGCACACGCCTGGGAATGTTGGGCACGCACTAGGGCATTATGGGCACACGTCTGGGCATCATGGGCACACCCCTGGGCATGTTGGGCACGCACCTGGGCATCATGGGCTCACGCCTGGGCATCATGGGCACACGCCTGGGCATGATGGGCACACGCCTGGGCATGATGGGCACACGCCTGGGGATCATGGGCACACCCCTGGGAATGATGGGTACATGCCTAGGCATCATGGGCACACGCCTGGGCGTCATGGGCACACCCTGGGCATGATGGGCACACGTCTGGGCATCATGGGCACACCCCTGGGCATGTTGGGCACGCACCTGGGCATCATGGGCACCCGCCTGGGCATCATGGGCACACGCCTGGGCAAGATGGGCACACGCCTGGGCATCATGGGCACACGCCTGGGCATGATGGGCACACGCCTGGACATCATGAGCACACGCCTGGGCATCATGGGCACACCCCTGGGCATGTTGGGCACGCACCTGGGCATCATGGGCACACCCCTGGGCATGATGGGCACACGCCTGGGCATCATGGGCACACGCCTGGGCATCATGGGCACACCCCTGGGCATCATGGGCACACGCCTGGGCATCATGGGCACACGCCTGGGCATCATGGGCACACGCCTGGGCATGTTGGGCACGCACCAGGGAATCATGGGCACACGCCAGGGCATCATGGGCACACGCCTGGGCATCATGGGCACACGCCTGGGCATAATGGGCACGCGCCTGGGCATGATGGGCACCCGCCTGGGCATCATGGGCACACCCCTGGGCATCATGGGCACACCCCTGGGCATGATGGGCACACACCTGGGCATCATGGGCACACGCCTGGGCATGATGTGCACACGTCTGGGCATCATGGGCACACGCCTGGGCATCATGGGCACACCCCTGGGCATGTTGGGCACGCACCTGGGCATCATGGGCACACGCCTAGGCATCATGGGCATGTTGGGCACGCACCAGGGCATCATGGGCACACGCCTGGGCATCATGGGCACACGCGCGGGCATCATGGGCACACGCGTGGGCATCATTGGCACACGCCTGGGCATGATGGGCACACGCCTGGACATCATGGGCACACGCCTGGGCATCATGGGCACACCCCTGGGCATGTTGGGCACGCACCTGGGCATCATGGGCACACCCCTGGGCATCATGGGCACACGCCTGGGCATCATGGGCACACGCCTGGGCATCATGGGCACACCCCTGGGCATCATGGGCACACGCCTGGGCATCATGGGCACACGCCTGGGCATCATGGGCACACGCATGGGCATGTTGGGCACGCACCAGGGCATCATGGGCACACGCCAGGGCATCATGGGCACACGCCTGGGCATCATGGGCACACGATTGGGCATCATGGGCACACGCCTGGGCATGATGGGCACCCGCCTGGGCATCATGGGCACACCCCTGGGCATCATGGGCACACCCCTGGGCATGATGGGCACACTCCTGGGCATCATGGGCACACGCCTGGGCATCATGGGCACACCCCTGGGCAAGTTGGGCACACGCCGCGTGGGCATCATGGGCACACGCCTGGGCATCATGTGCACACGCCTGGGGATCATGGGCACACCTCTGGGCATCATGGGCACACGCCTGGGCATCATGGGCACACCCCAGGGTATGATGGGCACACGCATGGGCATCATGGGCACACGCCTGGGCATCATGGGCACACCCCTAGGCATGATGGGCACACGCCTGGGCATCATGGGCACACGCCTGGGCATCATGGGCACATCCCTGGGCATGTTGGGCACGCACCAGGGCATCCTAGGCACACGCCTGGGCATCATGGACACACGCCTCGGCATCATGGGCACACCCCTGGGCATCATGGGCACACGCATGGGCATCATGGGCACACGCCTGGGCATCATGGGCACACCCCTGGGCATGTTGGGCACGCACCTGGGCATCATGGGCACACCCCTGGGCATCATGGGCACACCCCTGGGCATGATGGACACACGCCTGGGCATGATGGGCACACGTCTGGGCATCTTGGGCACACCCTTGGGCATGTTGGGCACGCACCTGGGCATCATAGGCACACGCCTAGGCATGATGGGCACACGCCTGGGCATCATGGGCACACCCCTGGGCATCATGGGCACACGCCTGGGCATGATGGGCACACGCCTGCGCATCATGGGCACACCCCTGGGCATGTTGGGCACGCACCTGGGCATTATGGGCACACGCCTGGGCATCATGGGCACACCCCTGGGCATCATGGGCACACCCCTGGGCATGATGGGCACACGCCTGGGCATGATGGGCACACGCCTGGGCATGATGGGCACACGCCTGGGCATCATGGACACACCCCTAGGCATCATGGGCACACCCCTGGGTATGATGGGCACACGCATGGGCATCATGGGCACACGCCTGGGCATCATGGGCACACCCCTGGGCATGATGGGCACACGCCTGGGCATGATGGGCACACGCCTGGGCATCATGGGCACATCCCTGGGCATGTTGGGCACGCACCAGGGCATCCTAGGCACACGCCTGGGCATCATGGACACACGCCTGGGCATCATGGGCACACCCCTGGGCATCATGGGCACACGCATGGGCATCATGGGCACACGCCTGGGCATCATGGGCACACGCCTGGGCATCATGGGCACACCCCTGGGCATCATGGGCACACCCCTGGGCATCATGGGCACACCCCTGGGTATGATGGGCACACGCCTGGGCATGATGGGCACACGCCTGGGCATCATGGGCACACCCCTAGGCATCATGGGCACACCCCTGGGCATGATGGGCACGCACCTGGGCATCATGGGCACCCGCTTGGGCATCATGGGCACACCCCTGGGCATGTTGGGCACGCACCAGGGAATCATGGGCACCCGCCTGGGCATCATGGGCACACCCCTGGGCATCATGGGCACACCCCTGGGCATGATGGGCACGCGCCTGGGCATCATGGGCACACCCCTGGGCATGTTGGGCACGCACCTGGGCATCATGGGCACACGCCTGGGCATCATGGGCACACGCCTGGGCATCATGGGCACACGCCTGGGCATCATGGGCACACCCCTGGGCATGATGGGCACACGCCTGGGCATCATGGGCACACGCCTGGGCATCATGGGCACACGCCTGGGCACACCCCTGGGCATGATGGGCACAGGCCTGGGCATCATGGGCACATGCCTGGGCATCATGGGCACACCCCTGGGCATGTTGGGCACACACCTGGGCATCATGGGCACACGCCTGGGCATCATGGGCACACCCCTGGGCATGTTGGGCACGTACTAGGGCATCATGGGCACACGCATGGGCATCATGGGCACACGCCTGGGCATCGTGGGCACATCCCTGGGCATGATGGGCACACGCCTGGGCATGATGGGCACACGCCTGGGTATAATGGGCACACCCCTGGGCATGTTATGCACGCACCTGGGCATCATGGGCACACCCCTGGGCATCATGGGCACACGCCTGGGCATGATGGGCACACGCCTGGGCATCATGGGCGCACGCTAGGGCATCATGGGCACACGCTTGGGCATCATGGGCACACCCCTGGGCATCATGGGCACTCCCCTAGGCATGATGGGTACACGCCTGGGCATTATGGGCACACCCCTGTGCATGTTGGGCACGCACCTGGGCATCACGGGCACATGCCTGGGCATGATGGGCACACGCCTGGGCATCATGGGCACACGCCTGGGAATGATGGGCACACACTTGGGCATCATGGGCACACCCCTAGGCATGATGGGCAGACGCCTGGGCATTATGGCCACACGCCTGGGCATCATGGCCACACACCTGGGCATCATGGCCACACGCCTGGGCATCATGGGCACACCCTGGGCATGTTGGGCACGCACTAGGGCATCATGGGCACACGCATGGGCATCATGGGCACACGCCTGGGCATCATGGGCACTCGCCTGGGCATCATGGGCACACCCCTGGGCATGATGGGCACACGCCTGGGCATCATGGGCACACGCCTGGGCATCATGGGCACACCCCGGGGCATGTTGGGCACGCACCTGGGCATCATGGGCACACGCCTGGGCATCATGGGCACACGCCTGGGCATCATGCGCACATCCTTGGGCATGTTGGGCACGCACCAGGGCATCATGGGCACACGCCTGGGCATCATGGGCACACCCCTGGGCATCATGGGCACACCCCTGGGCATGTTGGGCACGCACCTGGGCATCATGGGCACACGCCTGGGCATCATGGGCACACCCCTGGGCATGTTGGGCACGCACCAAGGCATCATGGGCACACCCCTGGGCATGTTGGGCACGCACCAGGGCATCATGGGCACACGCCTGGGCATCCTGGGCACACGCCTGGGCTTCATGGGCACACCCCTGGGCATGATGGGCACACGCATGGGCATCATGGGCACACGCCTGGGCATCATGGGCACACCCCTGGGCATGTTGGGCACGCACCTGGGCATCATGGGCACCCGCCTGGGCATTATGGGTACACCCCTGGGCATGTTGGGCACGCACCAGGGCATCATGGGCACCTGCCTGGGCATCATGGGCACCCGCCTGGGCATCATGGGCACACCCCTGGGCATCATGGGCACACCCCTGGGCAAGATGGGCACACGCCTGGGCATGATGGGCACACGCCTGGGCATCATGGGCACACCCCTGGGCATGTTGGGCACGCACCTGGGCATTATGGACACACGCCTGGGCATCAAGGGCACACCCCTGGGCATCATGGGCACACCCCTGGGCATCATGGGCACACCCCTGGGCATGATGGGCACACGCCTGGGCATGATGGGCACACGCCTGGGCATCATGGGCACACCCTAGGCATCATGGGCACACCCCTGGGCATCATGGGCACACGAATGGGCATCATGGGCACACGCCTGGGCATCATGGGCACACCCCTGGGCATGATGGGCACACGCCTGGGCATCATGGGCACACGCATGGGCATCATGGGCACATCCCTGGGCATGTTGGGCACGCACCAGGGCATCCTAGGCACACGCCTGGGCATCATGGACACACGCCTGGGCATCATGGGCACACCCCTGGGCATTATGGGCACACGCATGGGCATCATGGGCACACGCCTGGGCATCATGGGCACACCCCTGGGCATGTTGGGCACGCACCTGGGCATCATGGGCACACGCCTGGGCATCATGGGCACACCCGTGGGCATGTTGGGCACGCACCAGGGCATCATGGGCACTCGCTTGGGCATCATGGGCACACGCCTGGGCATCATGGGCATATGCCTGGGCATCATGGGCACACCCCGGGGCATGTTGGGCACGCACCAGGGCATCATGGGCACACGCCTGGGCTTCATGGGCACACCCCTGGGCATGATGGGCACACGCATGGGCATCATGGGCACATGCATGGGCATCATGGGCACACCCCTGGGCATGTTGGGCACGCACCTGGGCATCATGGGCACCCGCTTGGGCATCATGGGCACACCCCTGGGCATGTTGGGCACGCACCAGGGAATCATGACACACGCCTGGGCATCATGGGCACACCCCTGGGCATCATGGGCACACGCATGGGCATCATGGGCACACGCCTGGGCATCATGGGCACACCCCTGGGCATGTTGGGCACGCACCTGGGCATCATGGGCACACGCCTGGGCATCATGGGCACACCCGTGGGCATGTTGGGCACGCACCAGGGCATCATGGGCACTCGCCTGGGCATCATGGCCACACGCCTGGGCATCATGGGCATACGCCTGGGCATCATGGGCACACCCCTGGGCATGTTGGGCACGCACCAGGGCATCATGGGCACACGCCTGGGCTTCATGGGCACACCCCTGGGCATGATGGGCACACGCATGGGCATCATGGGCACATGCATGGGCATCATGGGCACACTCCTGGGCAAGTTGGGCACGCACCTGGGCATCATGGGCACTCGCTTGGGCATCATGGGCACACCCCTGGGCATGTTGGGCACGCACCAGGGAATCATGGGCACCCACCTGGGCATCATGGGCACACCCCTGGGCATCATGGGCACACCCCTGGGCATGATGGGCACCTGCCTGGGCATCATGGGCACACCCCTGGGCATGTTGGGCACGCACCTGGGCATCATGGGCACACGCTTGGGCATCATGGGCATCCTAGGCACACGCCTGGGTATCATGGACACACGCCTGGGCATCATGGGCACACCCCTGGGCATCATGGGCACACGCATGGGCATCATGGGCACACGCCTGGGCATCATGGGCACACCCCTGGGCATGTTGGGCACGCACCTGGGCATCATGGGCACACGCCTGGGCATCATGGGCACACCCGTGGGCATGTTGGGCACGCACCAGGGCATCATGGGCACTCGCCTGGGCATCATGGGCACACGCCTGGGCATCATGGGCATACGCCTGGGCATCATGGGCACACCCCTGGGCATGTTGGGCACGCACCAGGGCATCATGGGCACACGCCTGGGCTTCATGGGCACACCCCTGGGCATGATGGGCACACGCATGGGCATCATGGGCACATGCATGGGCATCATGGGCACACCCCTGGGCATGTTGGGCACGCACCTGGGCATCATGGGCACCCGCTTGGGCATCATGGGCACACCCCTAGGCATGTTGGGCACGCACCAGGGAATCATGGGCACCCACCTGGGCATCATGGGCACACCCCTGGGCATCATGGGCACACCCCTGGGCATGATGGGCACGCGCCTGGGCATCATGGGCACACCCCTGGGCATGTTGGGCACGCACCTGGGCATCATGGGCACACGCTTGGGCATCATGGGCACACGCCTGGGCATCATGGGCACACCCCTGGGCATCATGGGCACACGCCTGGGCATGATGGGCACACGCCTGGGCATCATGGGCACACCCCTAGGCATCATGGGCACACCCCTGGGCATGATGGGCACACGCATGGGCATCATGGGCACACGACTGGGCATCATGGGCACACCCCTGGGCATCCTGGGCACACGCCTGGGCATCATGGGCACACCCCTGGGCATCATGGGCACATGCATGGGCATCATGGGCACACCCCTGGGCATGTTGGGCACGCACCTGGGCATCATGGGCACCCGCTTGGGCATCATGGGCACACCCCTGGGCATGTTGGGCACGCACCAGGGAATCATGACACACGCCTGGGCATCATGGGCACACCCCTGGGCATCATGGGCACACGCATGGGCAACATGGGCACACGCCTGGGCATCATGGGCACACCCCTGGGCATGTTGGGCACGCACCTGGGCATCATGGGCACACGCCTGGGCATCATGGGCACACCCGTGGGCATGTTGGGCACGCACCAGGGCATCATGGGCACTCGCCTGGGCATCATGGCCACACGCCTGGGCATCATGGGCATACGCCTGGGCATCATGGGCACACCCCTGGGCATGTTGGGCACGCACCAGGGCATCATGGGCACACGCCTGGGCTTCATGGGCACACCCCTGGGCATGATGGGCACACGCATGGGCATCATGGGCACATGCATGGGCATCATGGGCACACCCCTGGGCATGTTGGGCACGCACCTGGGCATCATGGGCACCCGCTTGGGCATCATGGGCACACCCCTGGGCATGTTGGGCACGCACCAGGGAATCATGGGCACCCACCTGGGCATCATGGGCACACCCCTGGGCATCATGGGCACACCCCTGGGCATGATGGGCACGCGCCTGGGCATCATGGGCACACCCCTGGGCATGTTGGGCACGCACCTGGGCATCATGGGCACACGCTTGGGCATCATGGGCATCCTAGGCACACGCCTGGGCATCATGGACACACGCCTGGGCATCATGGGCACACCCCTGGGCATCATGGGCACACGCATGGGCATCATGGGCACACGCCTGGGCATCATGGGCACACCCCTGGGCATGTTGGGCACGCACCTGGGCATCATGGGCACACGCCTGGGCATCATGGGCACACCCGTGGGCATGTTGGGCACGCACCAGGGCATCATGGGCACTCGCCTGGGCATCATGGGCACACGCCTGGGCATCATGGGCATACGCCTGGGCATCATGGGCACACCCCTGGGCATGTTGGGCACGCACCAGGGCATCATGGGCACACGCCTGGGCTTCATGGGCACACCCCTGGGCATGATGGGCACACGCATGGGCATCATGGGCACATGCATGGGCATTATAGGCACACCCCTGGGCATGTTGGGCACGCACCTGGGCATCATGGGCACCCGCTTGGGCATCATGGGCACACCCCTAGGCATGTTGGGCACGCACCAGGGAATCATGGGCACCCACCTGGGCATCATGGGCACACCCCTGGGCATCATGGGCACACCCCTGGGCATGATGGGCACGCGCCTGGGCATCATGGGCACACCCCTGGGCATGTTGGGCACGCACCTGGGCATCATGGGCACACGCTTGGGCATCATGGGCACATGCCTGGGCATCATGGGCACACCCCTGGGCATCATGGGCACACGCCCGGGCATGATGGGCACACGCCTGGGCATCATGGGCACACCCCTAGGCATCATGGGCACACCCCTGGGCATGATGGGCACACGCATGGGCATCATGGGCACACGACTGGGCATCATGGGCACACCCTTGGGCATCCTGGGCACACGCCTGGGCATCATGGGCACACCCCTGGGCATGTTGGGCACGCAGCAGGGCATCATAGGCACACGCCTGGGCATCATGGACACACACCTGGGCATCATGGGCACACCCCTGGGCATCATGGGCACACCCCTGGGCATGATGGGCACACGCCTGGGCATGATGGGCACACGCCTGGGCATCATGGGCACACCCCTGGGCATGTTGGGCACGCGCCTGGGCATGATGGGCACACCCCTGGGCATGATGGGCACACCCCTGGGCATGATGGGCACACGCCTGGGCATGATGGGCACAGGCATGGGCATGATGGGCACACGCCTGAGCATGATGGGCACCCGCCTGGGCATCATGGGCACACCCCTGGGCATGATGGGCACACGCCTGGGCATGATGGGCACACGCCTGGGCATGATGGGCACACGCCTGGGCATCATGGGCACACACCTGGGCATCATGGGCACCCGCCTGGGCATCATGGGCACACCCCTGGGCATGTTGGGCACGCACCAGGGCATCATGGGCACCTGCCTGGGCATCATGGGCACACGCCTGGGCATGATGGGCACACGCCTGGGCATCATGGACACACCCCTAGGCATGTTGGGCACGCACCTGGGCATTATGGGCACACGCCTGGGCATCATGGGCACACCCCTGGGCATCATGGGCACACCCCTGGGCATCATGGGCACACCCCTGGGCATGATGGGCACACGCCTGGGCATGATGGGCACACGCCTGGGCATCATGGGCACACCCCTAGGCATCATGGGCACACCCCTGGGCATGATGGGCACACGCATGGGCATCATGGGCACACGCCTGGGCATGATGGGCACACCCCTGGGCATGATGGGCACACGCCTGGGCATGATGGGCACACGCCTTGGCATCATGGGCACACCCCTGGGCATGTTGGGCACGCACCTGGGCATCATGGGCACACTCCTGGGCATGATGGGCACACGCCTGGGCATCATGGGCACACCCCTGGGCATGTTGGGCACGCACCTGGGCATCATGGGCACACGCTTGGGCATCATGGGCACACGCCTGGGCATCATGGGCACACCCCTGGGCATCATGGGCACACGCCTGGGCATGATGGGCACACGCCTGGGCATCATGGGCACACCCCTAGGCATCATGGGCACACCCCTGGGCATGATGGGCACACGCATGGGCATCATGGGCACACGACTGGGCATCATGGGCACACCCCTGGGCATCCTGGGCACACGCCTGGGCATCATGGGCACACCCCTGGGCATGTTGGGCACGCAGCAGGGCATCATAGGCACACGCCTGGGCATCATGGGCACACCCCTGGGCATGATGGGCACACGTCTGGGCATCATGGGCACACCCCTGGGCATGTTGGGCACGCACCAGGGCATCATGGGCACACCCGTCTGGGCATCATGGGCACACCCGTCTGGGCATCATGGGCACCCGCCTGGGCATCATGGGCACCTGCCTGGGCATCATGGGCACACGCCTGGGCATGATGGGCACACGCCTGGGCATGTTGGGCACGCACCTGGGCATTATGGGCACACGCTAGGGCATCATGGGCACACCCATGGGCATCATGGGCACACCCCTGGGCATCATGGCCACACCCCTGGGCATGATGGGCACACGCCTGGGCATGATGGGCACACGCCTGGGCATCATGGGCACACCCCTAGGCATCATGGGCACACCCCTGGGTATGATGGGCACACGCATGGGCATCATGGGCACACGCCTGGGCATCATGGGCACACCCCTAGGCATGATGGGCACACGCCTGGGCATCATGGGCACACGCCTGGGCATCATGGGCACATCCCTGGGCATGTTGGGCACGCACCTGGGCATCCTAGGCACACGCCTGGGCATCATGGACACACGCCTGGGCATCATGGGCACACCCCTGGGCATCATGGGCACACGCATGGGCATCATGGGCACACGCCTGGGCATCATGGGCACACCCCTGGGCATGTTGGGCACGCACCTGGGCATCATGGGCACACCCCTGGGCATCATGGGCACACCCCTGGGCATGTTGGGCACGCACCTGGGCATCATGGGCACACCCCTGGGCATCATGGGCACACCCCTGGGCATGATGGACACACGCCTGGGCATGATGGGCACACGTCTGGGCATCATGGGCACACCCTTGGGCATGTTGGGCACGCACCTGGGCATCATAGGCACACGCCTGGGCATGATGGGCACACGCCTGGGCATCATGGGCACACCCCTGGGCATCATGGGCACACGCCTGGGCATGATGGGCACACGCCTGCGCATCATGGGCACACCCCTGGGCATGTTGGGCACCCACCTGGGCATGTTGGGCACGCGCCTGGGCATGATGGGCACACGCATGGGCATCATGGGCACACCCCTGGGCATCATGGGCACACGCTTGGGCATCATGGGCACACGCCTGGGCATCATGGGCACACCCCCGGGCATGTTGGGCACGCACCAGGGCATCATGGGCATACGCCTGGGCATCATGGGCACACGCCTGGGCTTCATGGGCACACCCCTGGGCATGATGGGCACACGCATGGGCATCATGGGCACATGCCTGGGCATCATGGGCACACCCATGGGCACGTTGGGCACGCACCTGGGCATTATGGGCACACCCCTGGGCACGTTGGGCACGCACCTGGGCATTATGGGCACACGCCTGGGCATCATGGGCACACCCCTGGGCATCATGGGCACACCCCTGGGCATCATGGGCACACCCCTGGGCATCATGGGCACACGCCTGGGCATGATGGGCACACGCCTGGGCATCATGGACACACCCCTAGGCATCATGGGCACACCCCTGGGTATGATGGGCACACGCATGGGCATCATGGGCACATGCCTGGGCATCATGGGCACACCCCTGGGCATGATGGGCACACGCCTGGGCATGATGGGCACACGCCTGGGCATCATGGGCACATCCCTGGGCATGTTGGGCACGCACCAGGGCATCCTAGGCACACGCCTGGGCATCATGGACACACGCCTGGGCATCATGGGCACACCCCTGGGCATCATGGGCACACGCATGGGCATCATGGGCACACGCCTGGGCATCATGGGCACACGCCTGGGCATCTTGGGCACACCCCTGGGCATGTTGGGCACGCACCTGGGCATCATGGGCACACGCCTGGGCATCGTGGGCACACCCGTGGGCATGTTAAGCACGCACCAGGGCATCATGAGCACTCGCCTGGGCATCATGGGCACACGCCTGGGCATCATGGGCACACGCCTGGGCATCATGGGCACACCCCTGGGCATGTTGGGCACGCACCAGGGCATCATGGGCACACGCCTGGGCATCATGGGCACACGCCTGGGCTTCATGGGCACACGCCTGGGCTTCATGGGCACACCCCTGGGCATGATGGGCACACGCATGGGCATCATGGGCACATGCCTGGGCATCATGGGCACACCCCTGGGCATGTTGGGCACGCACCTGGGCATGTTGGGCACGCACCAGGGCATCATGGGCACACCCCTGGGCATGTTGGGCATGCACCTGTGCATCATGGGCACACGCCTGGGCATCATGGGCACACCCGTGGGCATGTTGGGCACGCACCAGGGCATCATAAGCACTCGCCTGGGCATCATGGGCACACGCCTGGGCACACCCCTAGGCATGATGGGCACAGGCCTGGGCATCATGGGCACACGCCTAGGCATCATGGGCACACCCCTGGGCATGATGGGCACACGCCTGGGCATGATGGGCACACGCCTGGGCATCATGGGCACACCCTAGGCATCATGGGCACACCCCTGGGCATGATGGGCACACGAATGGGCATCATGGGCACACGCCTGGGCATCATGGGCACACCCCTGGGCATGATGGGCACACGCCTGGGCATCATGGGCACACGCCTGGGCATCATGGGCACATCCCAGGGCATGTTGGGCACGCACCAGGGCATCCTAGGCACACGCCTGGGCATCATGGACACACGCCTGGGCATCATGGGCACACCCCTGGGCATCATGGGCACACGCATGGGCATCATGGGCACACGCCTGGGCATCATGGGCACACCCCTGGGCATGTTGGGCACGCACCTGGGCATCATGGGCACACGCCTGGGCATCATGGGCACACCCGTGGGCATGTTGGGCACGCACCAGGGCATCATGGGCACGCACCAGGGCATCATGGGCACTCGCCTGGGCATCATGGGCACACGCCTGGGCATTATGGGCATACGCCTGGGCATCATGGGCACACCCCTGGGCATGTTGGGCACGCACCAGGGCATCATGGGCACACGCCTGGGCTTCATGGGCACACCCCTGGGCATGATGGGCACACGCATGGGCATCATGGGCACATGCATGGGCATCATGGGCACACCCCTGGGCATGTTGGGCACGCACCTGGGCATCATGGGCACCCGCTTGGGCATCATGGGCACACCCCTGGGCATGTTGGCACGCACCAGGGAATCATGGGCACCCACCTGGGCATCATGGGCACACCCCTGGGCATCATGGGCACACCCCTGGGCATGATGGGCACGCGCCTGGGCATCATGGGCACACCCCTGGGCATGTTGGGCACGCACCTGGGCATCATGGGCACACGCTTGGGCATCATGGGCACACGCCTGGGCATCATGGGCACACCCCTGGGCATCATGGGCACACGCCTGGGCATGATGGGCACACGCCTGGGCATCATGGGCACACCCCTAGGCATCATGGGCACACCCCTGGGCATGATGGGCACACGCATGGGCATCATGGGCACACGACTGGGCATCATGGGCACACCCCTGGGCATCCTGGGCACACGCCTGGGCATCATGGGCACACCCCTGGGCATGTTGGGCACGCAGCAGGGCATCATAGGCACACGCCTGGGCATCATGGACACACGCCTGGGCATCATGGGCACACCCCTGGGCATCATGGGCACACCCCTGGGCATGATGGGCACACGCCTGGGCATGATGGGCACACGCCTGGGCATCATGGGCACACCCCTGGGCATGTTGGGCACGCGCCTGGGCACACGCCTGGGCATGATGGGCACACCCCTGGGCATGATGGGCACACCCCAGGGCTTGATGGGCACACGCCTGGGCATGATGGGCACACGCATGGGCATGATGGGCACACGCCTGAGCATGATGGGCACCCGCCTGGGCATCATGGGCACACCCCTGGGCATCATGGGCACACCCCTGGGCATGATGGGCACACGCCTGGGCATGATGGGCACACGCCTGGGCATGATGGGCACACGCCTGGGCATCATGGGCACCCGCCTGGGCATCATGGGCACACCACTGGGCATGTTGGGCACACGCCTGGGCATGATGGGCACACGCCTGGGCATCATGGGCACATCCCTGGGCATGTTGGGCACGCACCAGGGCATCCTAGGCACACGCCTGGGCATCATGGACACACGCCTGGGCATCATGGGCACACCCCTGGGCATCATGGGCACACGCATGGGCATCATGGGCACACGCCTGGGCATCATGGGCACACGCCTGGGCATCATGGGCACACCCCTGGGCATGTTGGGCACGCACCTGGGCATCATGGGCACACGCCTGGGCATCCTGGGCACACCCGTGGGCATGTTAAGCACGCACCAGGGCATCATGAGCACTCGCCTGGGCATCATGGGCACACGCCTGGGCATCATGGGCACACGCCTGGGCATCATGGGCACACCCCTGGGCATGTTGGGCACGCACCAGGGCATCATGGGCACACGCCTGGGCATCATGGGCACACGCCTGGGCTTCATGGGCACACGCCTGGGCTTCATGGGCACACCCCTGGGCATGATGGGCACACGCATGGGCATCATGGGCACACGCCTGGGCATTATGGGCATACGCCTGGGCATCATGGGCACACCCCTGGGCATGTTGGGCACGCACCAGGGCATCATGGGCACACGCCTGGGCTTCATGGGCACACCCCTGGGCATGATGGGCACACGCATGGGCATCATGGGCACATGCATGGGCATCATGGGCACACCCCTGGGCATGTTGGGCACGCACCTGGGCATCATGGGCACCCGCTTGGGCATCATGGGCACACCCCTGGGCATGTTGGCACGCACCAGGGAATCATGGGCACCCACCTGGGCATCATGGGCACACCCCTGGGCATCATGGGCACACCCCTGGGCATGATGGGCACGCGCCTGGGCATCATGGGCACACCCCTGGGCATGTTGGGCACGCACCTGGGCATCATGGGCACACGCTTGGGCATCATGGGCACACGCCTGGGCATCATGGGCACACCCCTGGGCATCATGGGCACACGCCTGGGCATGATGGGCACACGCCTGGGCATCATGGGCACACCCCTAGGCATCATGGGAACACCCCTGGGCATGATGGGCACACGCATGGGCATCATGGGCACACGACTGGGCATCATGGGCACACCCCTGGGCATCCTGGGCACACGCCTGGGCATCATGGGCACACCCCTGGGCATGTTGGGCACGCAGCAGGGCATCATAGGCACACGCCTGGGCATCATGGACACACGCCTGGGCATCATGGGCACACCCCTGGGCATCATGGGCACACCCCTGGGCATGATGGGCACACGCCTGGGCATGATGGGCACACGCCTGGGCATCATGGGCACACCCCTGGGCATGTTGGGCACGCGCCTGGGCACACGCCTGGGCATGATGGGCACACCCCTGGGCATGATGGGCACACCCCAGGGCTTGATGGGCACACGCCTGGGCATGATGGGCACACGCATGGGCATGATGGGCACACGCCTGAGCATGATGGGCACCCGCCTGGGCATCATGGGCACACCCCTGGGCATCATGGGCACACCCCTGGGCATGATGGGCACACGCCTGGGCATGATGGGCACACGCCTGGGCATGATGGGCACACGCCTGGGCATCATGGGCACCCGCCTGGGCATCATGGGCACACCCCTGGGCATGTTGGGCACACGCCTGGGCATGATGGGCACACGCCTGGGCATCATGGGCACATCCCTGGGCATGTTGGGCACGCACCAGGGCATCCTAGGCACGCGCCTGGGCATCATGGACACACGCCTGGGCATCATGGGCACACCCCTGGGCATCATGGGCACACGCATGGGCATCATGGGCACACGCCTGGGCATCATGGGCACACGCCTGGGCATCATGGGCACACCCCTGGGCATGTTGGGCACGCACCTGGGCATCATGGGCACACGCCTGGGCATCATGGGCACACCCGTGGGCATGTTAAGCACGCACCAGGGCATCATGAGCACTCGCCTGGGCATCATGGGCACACGCCTGGGCATCATGGGCACACGCCTGGGCATCATGGGCACACCCCTGGGCATGTTGGGCACGCACCAGGGCATCATGGGCACACGCCTGGGCATCATGGGCACACGCCTGGGCTTCATGGGCACACGCCTGGGCTTCATGGGCACACCCCTGGGCATGATGGGCACACGCATGGGCATCATGGGCACATGCCTGGGCATCATGGGCACACCCCTGGGCATGTTGGGCACGCACCTGGGCATGTTGGGCACGCACCAGGGCATCATGGGCACACCCCTGGGCATGTTGGGCATGCACCTGTGCATCATGGGCACACGCCTAGGCATCATGGGCACACCCGTGGGCATGTTGGGCACGCACCAGGGCATCATAAGCACTCGCCTGGGCATCATGGGCACACGCCTGGGCACACCCCTAGGCATGATGGGCACAGGCCTGGGCATCATGGGCACACGCCTGGGCATCATGGGCACACCCCTGGGCATGATGGGCACACGCCTGGGCATGATGGGCACACGCCTGGGCATCATGGGCACACCCTTGGCATCATGGGCACACCCCTGGGCATGATGGGCACACGAATGGGCATCATGGGCACACGCCTGGGCATCATGGGCACACCCCTGGGCATGATGGGCACACGCCTGGGCATCATGGGCACACGCCTGGGCATCATGGGCACATCCCTGGGCATGTTGGGCACGCACCAGGGCATCCTAGGCACACGCCTGGGCATCATGGACACACGCCTGGGCATTATGGGCACACCCCTGGGCATCATTGGCACACGCATGGGCATCATGGGCACACGCCTGGGCATCATGGGCACACCCCTGGGCATGTTGGGCACGCACCTGGGCATCATGGGCACACGCCTGGGCATCATGGGCACACCCGTGGGCATGTTGGGCACGCACCAGGGCATCATGGGCACTCGCCTGGGCATCATGGGCACACGCCTGGGCATCATGGGCATACGCCTGGGCATCATGGGCACACCCCTGGGCATGTTGGGCACGCACCAGGGCATCATGGGCACACGCTTGGGCTTCATGGGCACACCCCTGGGCATGATGGGCACACGCATGGGCATCATGGGCACATGCATGGGCATCATGGGCACACCCCTGGGCATGTTGGGCACGCACCTGGGCATCATGGGCACCCGCTTGGGCATCATGGGCACACCTTTGGGCATGTTGGGCACGCACCAGGGAATCATGGGCACCCACCTGGGCATCATGGGCACACCCCTGGGCATCATGGGCACACCCCTGGGCATGATGGGCACGCGCCTGGGCATCATGGGCACACCCCTGGGCATGTTGGGCACGCACCTGGGCATCATGGGCACACGCTTGGGCATCATGGGCACACGCCTGGGCATCATGGGCACACCCCTGGGCATCATGGGCACACGCCTGGGCATGATGGGCACACGCCTGGGCATCATGGGCACACCCCTAGGCATCATGGGCACACCCCTGGGCATGATGGGCACACGCATGGGCATCATGGGCACACGACTGGGCATCATGGGCACACCCCTGGGCATCCTGGGCACACGCCTGGGCATCATGGGCACACCCCTGGGCATGTTGGGCACGCAGCAGGGCATCATGGACACACGTCTGGGCATCATGGACACACGCCTGGGCATCATGGGCACACCCCTGGGCATCATGGGCACACCCCTGGGCATGATGGGCACACGCCTGGGCATGATGGGCACACGCCTGGGCATCATGGGCACACCCCTGGGCATGTTGGGCACGCGCCTGGGCACACGCCTGGGCATGATGGGCACACCCCTGGGCATGATGGGCACACCCCTGGGCATGATGGGCACACGCCTGGGCATGATGGGCACACGCATGGGCATGATGGGCACACGCCTGAGCATGATGGGCACCCGCCTGGGCATCATGGGCACACCCCTGGGCATCATGGGCACACCCCTGGGCATGATGGGCACACGCCTGGGCATGATGGGCACACGCCTGGGCATGATGGGCACACGCCTGGGCATCATGGGCACACACCTGGGCATCATGGGCACCCGCCTGGGCATCATGGGCACACCCCTGGGCATGTTGGGCACGCACCAGGGCATCATGGGCACCTGCCTGGGCATCATGGGCACACGCCTGGGCATGATGGGCACACGCCTGGGCATCATGGACACACCCCTAGGCATGTTGGGCACGCACCTGGGCATTATGGGCACACGCCTGGGCATCATGGGCACACCCCTGGGCATCATGGGCACACCCCTGGGCATCATGGGCACACCCCTGGGCATGATGGGCACACGCCTGGGCATGATGGGCACACGCCTGGGCATCATGGGCACACCCCTAGGCATCATGGGCACACCCCTGGGCATGATGGGCACACGCATGGGCATCATGGGCACACGCCTGGGCATGATGGGCACACCCCTGGGCATGATGGGCACACGCCTGAGCATGATGGGCACACGCCTGGGCATCATGGGCACACCCCTGGGCATGTTGGGCACGCACCTGGGCATCATGGGCACACGCCTGGGCATGATGGGCACCCGCCTGGGCATCATGGGCACACCCCTGGGCATGATGGGCACAAGTCTGGGCATCATGGGCACACCTCTGGGCATGTTGGGCACGCACCAGGGCATCATAGGCACACGCCTGGGCATCATGGACACACGCCTGGGCATCATGGGCACACCCCTGGGCATGATGGGCACACGCCTGGGCATGATGGGCACACGCCTGGGCATCATGGGCACACCCCTGGGCATGTTGGGCACGCGCCTGGGCACACGCCTGGGCATGATGGGCACACCCCTGGGCATGATGGGCACACCCCTGGGCATGATGGGCACACGCCTGGGCATGATGGGCACACGCATGGGCATGATGGGCACACGCCTGAGCATGATGGGCACCCGCCTGGGCATCATGGGCACACCCCTGGGCATCATGGGCACACCCCTGGGCATGATGGGCACACGCCTGGGCATGATGGGCACACGCCTGGGCATGATGGGCACACGCCTGGGCATCATGGGCACACACCTGGGCATCATGGGCACCCGCCTGGGCATCATGGGCACACCCCTGGGCATGTTGGGCACGCACCAGGGCATCATGGGCACCTGCCTGGGCATCATGGGCACACGCCTGGGCATGATGGGCACACGCCTGGGCATCATGGACACACCCCTAGGCATGTTGGGCACGCACCTGGGCATTATGGGCACACGCCTGGGCATCATGGGCACACCCCTGGGCATCATGGGCACACCCCTGGGCATCATGGGCACACCCCTGGGCATGATGGGCACACGCCTGGGCATGATGGGCACACGCCTGGGCATCATGGGCACACCCCTAGGCATCATGGGCACACCCCTGGGCATGATGGGCACACGCATGGGCATCATGGGCACACGCCTGGGCATGATGGGCACACCCCTGGGCATGATGGGCACACGCCTGAGCATGATGGGCACACGCCTGGGCATCATGGGCACACCCCTGGGCATGTTGGGCACGCACCTGGGCATCATGGGCACACGCCTGGGCATGATGGGCACCCGCCTGGGCATCATGGGCACACCCCTGGGCATGATGGGCACAAGTCTGGGCATCATGGGCACACCTCTGGGCATGTTGGGCACGCACCAGGGCATCATAGGCACACGCCTGGGCATCATGGACACACGCCTGGGCATCATGGGCACACCCCTGGGCATGATGGGCACACGCATGGGCATGATGGGCACACGCTTGGGCATCATGGGCACACCCCTGGGCATGTTGGGCACGCACCTGGGCATCATGGGCACACGCCTGGGCATCATGGGCACACCCCTGGGCAAGTTGGGCACGTACCAGGGCATCATGGGCACACGCCAGGGCATCATGGGCACACGCCTGGGCATCATGGGCACACCCCTGGGCATAATGGGCACACCCCTGGGCATGGTGGGCACACGCCTGGGCATGATGGGCACACGCCTGGGCATCATGGGCACAACCCTGGGCATGATGGGCACACGCCTGGGCATGATGGGCACACGCCTGTGCATCATGTGCACACCCCTGGGCATGTTGGGCACGCGCCTGGGCATGATGGGCACACGCCTGGGCATGATGGGCACACCCCTGGGCATGATGGGCACACCCCTGGGCATGATGGGCACACGCCTGGGCATGATGGGCACACGCCTGGGCATGATGGGCACACGCCTGAGCATGATGGGCACACGCCTGGGCATCATGGGCACACCTCTAGGCATGTTGGGCACGCACCTGGGCATCATGGGCACTTGCCTGGGCATGATGGGCACCCGCCTGGGCATCATGGGCACACCCCTGGGCATGATGGGCACACGTCTGGGCATCATGGGCACACCCCTGGGCATGTTGGGCACGCACCAGGGCATCATGGGCACACCCGTCTGGGCATCATGGGCACACCCGTCTGGGCATCATGGGCACCCGCCTGGGCATCATGGGCACCTGCCTGGGCATCATGGGCACACGCCTGGGCATGATGGGCACACGCCTGGGCATCATGGGCACACCCCTGGGCATGTTGGGCACGCACCTGGGCATTATGGGCACACGCTTGGGCATCATGGGCACACCCATGGGCATCATGGGCACACCCCTGGGCATCATGGCCACACCCCTGGGCATCATGGCCACACCCCTGGGCATCATGGGCACACCCCTAGGCATCATGGGCACACCCCTGGGGTATGATGGGCACACGCATGGGCATCATGGGCACACGCCTGGGCATCATGGGCACACCCCTAGGCATGATGGGCACACGCCTGGGCATCATGGGCACACGCCTGGGCATCATGGGCACATCCCTGGGCATGTTGGGCACGCACCAGGGCATCCTAGGCACACGCCTGGGCATCATGGACACACGCCTGGGCATCATGGGCACACCCCTGGGCATCATGGGCACACGCATGGGCATCATGGGCACACGCCTGGGCATCATGGGCACACCCCTGGGCATGTTGGGCACGCACCTGGGCATCATGGGCACACCCCTGGGCATCATGGGCACACCCCTGGGCTTGATGGACACACGCCTGGGCATGATGGGCACACGTCTGGGCATCATGGGCACACCCTTGGGCATGTTGGGCACGCACCTGGGCATCATAGGCACACGCCTGGGCATGATGGACACACGCCTGGGCATCATGGGCACACGCCTGGGCATGATGGGCACACGCCTGCGCATCATGGGCACACCCCTGGGCATGTTGGGCACGCACCTGGGCATTATGGGCACACGCCTGGGCATCATGGGCACACCCCTGGGCATCTTGGGCACACCCCTGGGCATCATGGGCACACCCCTGGGCATGATGGGCACACGCCTGGGCATGATGGGCACACGCCTGGGCATCATGGACACACCCCTAGGCATCATGGGCACACCCCTGGGTATGATGGGCACACGCATGGGCATCATGGGCACACGCCTGGGCATCATGGGCACACCCCTGGGCATGATGGGCACACGCCTGGGCATGATGGGCACACGCCTGGGCATCATGGGCACATCCCTGGGCATGTTGGGCACGCACCAGGGCATCCTAGGCACACGCCTGGTCATCATGGACACACGCCTGGGCATCATGGGCACACCCCTGGGCATCATGGGCACACGCATGGGCATCATGGGCACACGCCTGGGCATCATGGGCACACGCCTGGGCATCATGGGCACACCCCTGGGCATCATGGGCACACCCCTGGGCATCATGGGCACACCCCTAGGTATGATGGGCACACGCCTGGGCATGATGGGCACACGCCTGGGCATCATGGGCACACCCCTAGGCATCATGGGCACACCCCTGGGCATGATGGGCACACACCTGGGCATCATGGGCACCCGCTTGGGCATCATGGGCACACCCCTGGGCATGTTGGGCACGCACCAGGGAATCATGGGCACCCGCCTGGGCATCATGGGCACACCCCTGGGCATCATGGGCACACCCCTGGGCATGATGGGCACGCGCCTGGGCATCATGGGCACACCCCTGGGCATGTTGGGCACGCACCTGGGCATCATGGGCACACGCCTGGGCATCATGGGCACACGCCTGGGCATCATGGGCACACGCCTGGGCATCATGGGCACACCCCTGGGCATGATGGGCACACGCCTGGGCATCATGGGCACACGCCTGGGCATCATGGGCACACGCCTGGGCACACCCCTGGGCATGATGGGCACAGGCCTGGGCATCATGGGCACACGCCTGGGCATCATGGGCACACCCCTGGGCATGATGGGCACACGCCTGGGCATGATGGGCACACGCCTGGGCATGATGTGCACACCCTAGGCATCATGGTCACACCCCTGGGCATGATGGGCACACGAATGGGCATCATGGGCACACGCCTGGGCATCATGGGCACACCCCTGGGCATGATGGGCACACGCCTGGGCATCATGGGCACACGCCTGGGCATCATGGGCACATCCCAGGGCATGTTGGGCACGCACCAGGGCATCCTAGGCACACGCCTGGGCATCATGGACACACGCCTGGGCATCATGGGCACACCCCTGGGCATCATGGGCACACCCCTGGGCATGATGGGCACACGCCTGGGCATGATGGGCACACGCCTGGGCATCATGGGCACACCCCTGGGCATGTTGGGCACGCGCCTGGGCACACGCCTGGGCATGATGGGCACACCCCTGGGCATGATGGGCACACCCCTGGGCATGATGGGCACACGCCTGGGCATGATGGGCACACGCATGGGCATGATGGGCACACGCCTGAGCATGATGGGCACCCGCCTGGGCATCATGGGCACACCCCTGGGCATCATGGGCACACCCCTGGGCATGATGGGCACACGCCTGGGCATGATGGGCACACGCCTGGGCATGATGGGCACACGCCTGGGCATCATGGGCACCCGCCTGGGCATCATGGGCACACCCCTGGGCATGTTGGGCACACGCCTGGGCATGATGGGCACACGCCTGGGCATCATGGGCACATCCCTGGGCATGTTGGGCACGCACCAGGGCATCCTAGGCACACGCCTGGGCATCATGGACACACGCCTGGGCATCATGGGCACACCCCTGGGCATCATGGGCACACGCATGGGCATCATGGGCACACGCCTGGGCATCATGGGCACACGCCTGGGCATCATGGGCACACCCCTGGGCATGTTGGGCACGCACCTGGGCATCATGGGCACACGCCTGGGCATCATGGGCACACCCGTGGGCATGTTAAGCACGCACCAGGGCATCATGAGCACTCGCCTGGGCATCATGGGCACACGCCTGGGCATCATGGGCACACGCCTGGGCATCATGGGCACACCCGTGGGCATGTTGGGCACGCACCAGGGCATCATGGGCACACGCCTGGGCATCATGGGCACACGCCTGGGCTTCATGGGCACACGCCTGGGCTTCATGGGCACACCCCTGGGCATGATGGGCACACGCATGGGCATCATGGGCACATGCCTGGGCATCATGGGCACACCCCTGGGCATGTTGGGCACGCACCTGGGCATGTTGGGCACGCACCAGGGCATCATGGGCACACCCCTGGGCATGTTGGGCATGCACCTGTGCATCATGGGCACACGCCTAGGCATCATGGGCACACCCGTGGGCATGTTGGGCACGCACCAGGGCATCATAAGCACTCGCCTGGGCATCATGGGCACACGCCTGGGCACACCCCTAGGCATGATGGGCACAGGCCTGGGCATCATGGGCACACGCCTGGGCATCATGGGCACACCCCTGGGCATGATGGGCACACGCCTGGGCTTGATGGGCACACGCCTGGGCATCATGGGCACACCCTTGGCATCATGGGCACACCCCTGGGCATGATGGGCACACGAATGGGCATCATGGGCACACGCCTGGGCATCATGGGCACACCCCTGGGCATGATGGGCACACGCCTGGGCATCATGGGCACACGCCTGGGCATCATGGGCACATCCCTGGGCATGTTGGGCACGCACCAGGGCATCCTAGGCACACGCCTGGGCATCATGGACACACGCCTGGGCATCATGGGCACACCCCTGGGCATCATGGGCACACGCATGGGCATCATGGGCACACGCCTGGGCATCATGGGCACACCCCTGGGCATGATGGGCACACGCCTGGGCATGATGGGCACACGCCTGGGCATCATGGGCACACCCTTGGCATCATGGGCACACCCCTGGGCATGATGGGCACACGAATGGGCATCATGGGCACACGCCTGGGCATCATGGGCACACCCCTGGGCATGATGGGCACACGCCTGGGCATCATGGGCACACGCCTGGGCATCATGGGCACATCCCTGGGCATGTTGGGCACGCACCAGGGCATCCTAGGCACACGCCTGGGCATCATGGACACACGCCTGGGCATCATGGGCACACCCCTGGGCATCATGGGCACACGCATGGGCATCATGGGCACACGCCTGGGCATCATGGGCACACCCCTGGGCATGTTGGGCACGCACCTGGGCATCATGGGCACACGCCTGGGCATCATGGGCACACCCGTGGGCATGTTGGGCACGCACCAGGGCATCATGGGCACTCGCCTGGGCATCATGGGCACACGCCTGGGCATCATGGGCATACGCCTGCGCATCATGGGCACACCCCTGGGCATGTTGGGCACGCACCAGGGCATCATGGGCACACGCTTGGGCTTCATGGGCACACCCCTGGGCATGATGGGCACACGCATGGGCATCATGGGCACATGCATGGGCATCATGGGCACACCCCTGGGCATGTTGGGCACGCACCTGGGCATCATGGGCACCCGCTTGGGCATCATGGGCACACCCCTGGGCATGTTGGGCACGCACCAGGGAATCATGGGCACCCACCTGGGCATCATGGGCACACCCCTGGGCATCATGGGCACACCCCTGGGCATGATGGGCACGCGCCTGGGCATCATGGGCACACCCCTGGGCATGTTGGGCACGCACCTGGGCATCATGGGCACACGCTTGGGCATCATGGGCACACGCCTGGGCATCATGGGCACACCCCTGGGCATCATGGGCACACGCCTGGGCATGATGGGCACACGCCTGGGCATCATGGGCACACCCCTAGGCATGATGGGCACACCCCTGGGCATGATGGGCACACGCATGGGCATCATGGGCACACGACTGGGCATCATGGGCACACCCCTGGGCATCCTGGGCACACGCCTGGGCATCATGGGCACACCCCTGGGCATGTTGGGCACGCAGCAGGGCATCATGGACACACGTCTGGGCATCATGGACACACGCCTGGGCATCATGGGCACACCCCTGGGCATCATGGGCACACCCCTGGGCATGATGGGCACACGCCTGGGCATGATGGGCACACGCCTGGGCATCATGGGCACACCCCTGGGCATGTTGGGCACGCGCCTGGGCACACGCCTGGGCATGATGGGCACACCCCTGGGCATGATGGGCACACCCCTGGGCATGATGGGCACACGCCTGGGCATGATGGGCACACGCATGGGCATGATGGGCACACGCCTGAGCATGATGGGCACCCGCCTGGGCATCATGGGCACACCCCTGGGCATCATGGGCACACCCCTGGGCATGATGGGCACACGCCTGGGCATGATGGGCACACGCCTGGGCATGATGGGCACACGCCTGGGCATCATGGGCACACACCTGGGCATCATGGGCACCCGCCTGGGCATCATGGGCACACCCCTGGGCATGTTGGGCACGCACCAGGGCATCATGGGCACCTGCCTGGGCATCATGGGCACACGCCTGGGCATGATGGGCACACGCCTGGGCATCATGGACACACCCCTAGGCATGTTGGGCACGCACCTGGGCATTATGGGCACACGCCTGGGCATCATGGGCACACCCCTGGGCATCATGGGCACACCCCTGGGCATCATGGGCACACCCCTGGGCATGATGGGCACACGCCTGGGCATGATGGGCACACGCCTGGGCATCATGGGCACACCCCTAGGCATCATGGGCACACCCCTGGGCATGATGGGCACACGCATGGGCATCATGGGCACACGCCTGGGCATGATGGGCACACCCCTGGGCATGATGGGCACACGCCTGAGCATGATGGGCACACGCCTGGGCATCATGGGCACACCCCTGGGCATGTTGGGCACGCACCTGGGCATCATGGGCACACGCCTGGGCATGATGGGCACCCGCCTGGGCATCAGGGGCACACCCCTGGGCATGATGGGCACAAGTCTGGGCATCATGGGCACACCTCTGGGCATGTTGGGCACGCACCAGGGCATCATAGGCACACGCCTGGGCATCATGGACACACGCCTGGGCATCATGGGCACACCCCTGGGCATGATGGGCACACGCATAGGCATGATGGGCACACGCTTGGGCATCATGGGCACACCCCTGGGCATGTTGGGCACGCACCTGGGCATCATGGGCACACGCCTGGGCATCATGGGCACACCCCTGGGCAAGTTGGGCACGTACCAGGGCATCATGGGCACACGCCAGGGCATCATGGGCACACGCTTGGGCATCATGGGCACACCCCTGGGCATAATGGGCACACCCCTGGGCATGGTGGGCACACGCCTGGGCATGATGGGCACACGCCTGGGCATCATGGGCACAACCCTGGGCATGATGGGCACACGCCTGGGCATGATGGGCACACGCCTGTGCATCATGGGCACACCCCTGGGCATGTTGGGCACGCGCCTGGGCATGATGGGAACACGCCTGGGCATGATGGGCACACCCCTGGGCATGATGGGCACACCCCTGGGCATGATGGGCACACGCCTGGGCATGATGGGCACACGCCTGGGCATGATGGGCACACGCCTGAGCATGATGGGCACACGCCTGGGCATCATGGGCACACCTCTAGGCATGTTGGGCACGCACCTGGGCATCATGGGCACTTGCCTGGGCATGATGGGCACCCGCCTGGGCATCATGGGCACACCCCTGGGCATGATGGGCACACGTCTGGGCATCATGGGCACACCCCTGGGCATGTTGGGCACGCACCAGGGCATCATGGGCACACCCGTCTGGGCATCATGGGCACACCCGTCTGGGCATCATGGGCACCCGCCTGGGCATCATGGGCACCTGCCTGGGCATCATGGGCACACGCCTGGGCATGATGGGCACACGCCTGGGCATCATGGGCACACCCCTGGGCATGTTGGGCACGCACCTGGGCATTATGGGCACACGCTTGGGCATCATGGGCACACCCATGGGCATCATGGGCACACCCCTGGGCATCATGGCCACATCCCTGGGCATCATGGCCACACCCCTGGGCATCATGGGCACACCCCTAGGCATCATGGGCACACCCCTGGGTATGATGGGCACACGCATGGGCATCATGGGCACACGCCTGGGCATCATGGGCACACCCCTAGGCATGATGGGCACACGCCTGGGCATCATGGGCACACGCCTGGGCATCATGGGCACATCCCTGGGCATGTTGGGCACGCACCAGGGCATCCTAGGCACACGCCTGGGCATCATGAACACACGCCTGGGCATCATGGGCACACCCCTGGGCATCATGGGCACACGCATGGGCATCATGGGCACACGCCTGGGCATCATGGGCACACCCCTGGGCATGTTGGGCACGCACCTGGGCATCATGGGCACACCCCTGGGCATCATGGGCACACCCCTGGGCATGATGGACACACGCCTGGGCATGATGGGCACACGTCTGGGCATCATGGGCACACGTCTGGGCATCATGGGCACACCCTTGGGCATGTTGGGCACGCACCTGGGCATCATAGGCACACGCCTGGGCATGATGGACACACGCCTGGGCATCATGGGCACACCCCTGGGCATCATGGGCACACGCCTGGGCATGATGGGCACACGCCTGCGCATCATGGGCACACCCCTGGGCATGTTGGGCACGCACCTGGGCATTATGGGCACACGCCTGGGCATCATGGGCACACCCCTGGGCATCTTGGGCACACCCCTGGGCATCATGGGCACACCCCTGGGCATGATGGGCACACGCCTGGGCATGATGGGCACACGCCTGGGCATCATGGACACACCCCTAGGCATCATGGGCACACCCCTGGGTATGATGGGCACACGCATGGGCATCATGGGCACACGCCTGGGCATCATGGGCACACCCCTGGGCATGATGGGCACACGCCTGGGCATGATGGGCACACGCCTGGGCATCATGGGCACATCCCTGGGCATGTTGGGCACGCACCAGGGCATCCTAGGCACACGCCTGGTCATCATGGACACACGCCTGGGCATCATGGGCACACCCCTGGGCATCATGGGCACACGCATGGGCATCATGGGCACACGCCTGGGCATCATGGGCACACGCCTGGGCATCTTGGGCACACCCCTGGGCATCATGGGCACACCCCTAGGTATGATGGGCACACGCCTGGGCATGATGGGCACACGCCTGGGCATCATGGGCACACCCCTAGGCATCATGGGCACACCCCTGGGCATGATGGGCACACACCTGGGCATCATGGGCACCCGCTTGGGCATCATGGGCACACCCCTGGGCATGTTGGGCACGCACCAGGGAATCATGGGCACCCGCCTGGGCATCATGGGCACACCCCTGGGCATCATGGGCACACCCCTGGGCATGATGGGCACGCGCCTGGGCATCATGGGCACACCCCTGGGCATGTTGGGCACGCACCTGGGCATCATGGGCACACGCCTGGGCATCATGGGCACACGCCTGGGCATCATGGGCACACGCCTGGGCATCATGGGCACACCCCTGGGCATGATGGGCACACGCCTGGGCATCATGGGCACACGCCTGGGCATCATGGGCACACGCCTGGGCACACCCCTGGGCATGATGGGCACAGGCCTGGGCATCATGGGCACACGCCTGGGCATCATGGGCACACCCCTGGGCATGATGGGCACACGCCTGGGCATGATGGGCACACGCCTGGGCATGATGTGCACACCCTAGGCATCATGGTCACACCCCTGGGCATGATGGGCACACGAATGGGCATCATGGGCACACGCCTGGGCATCATGGGCACACCCCTGGGCATGATGGGCACACGCCTGGGCATCATGGGCACACGCCTGGGCATCATGGGCACATCCCAGGGCATGTTGGGCACGCACCAGGGCATCCTAGGCACACGCCTGGGCATCATGGACACACGCCTGGGCATCATGGGCACACCCCTGGGCATCATGGGCACACGCATGGGCATCATGGGCACACGCCTGGGCATCATGGGCACACCTCTGGGCATGTTGGGCACGCACCTGGGCATCATGGGCACACGCCTGGGCATGATGGGCACACGCCTGAGCATAATGGGCACACGCCTGGGCATCATGGGCACACCTCTGGGCATGTTGGGCACGCACTTGGGCATCATGGGCACTTGCCTGGGCATGATGGGCACCCGCCTGGGCATCATGGGCACACCCCTGGGCATGATGGGCACACGTCTGGGCATCATGGGCACACCCCTGGGCATGTTGGGCACGCACCAGGGCATCATGGGCACACCCGTCTGGGCATCATGGGCACACCCATCTGGGCATCATGGGCACCCGCCTGGGCATCATGGGCACCTGCCTGGGCATCATGGGCACACGCCTGGGCATGATGGGCACACGCCTGGGCAACATGGGCACACCCCTGGGCATGTTGGGCACGCACCTGGGCATTATGGGCACACGCTTGGGCATCATGGGCACACCCATGGGCATCATGGGCACACCCCTGGGCATCATGGCCACACCCCTGGGCATAATGGGCACACGCCTGAGCATGATGGGCACACGCCTGGGCATCATGGGCACACCCCTAGGCATCATGGGCACACCCCTGGGTATGATGGGCACATGCATGGGCATCAAGGGCACACGCCTGGGCATCATGGGCACACCCCTAGGCATGATGGGCACACGCCTGGGCATCATGGGCACACGCCTGGGCATCATGGGCACATTCCTGGGAATGTTGGGCACGCACCAGGGCATCCTAGGCACACGCCTGGGCATCATGGGCACACGCATGGGCATCATGGGCACACGCCTGGGCATCATGGGCACACCCCTGGGCATGTTGGGCACGCACCTGGGCATCATGGGCACACCCCTGGGCATCATGGGCACACCCCTGGGCATGATGGAGACACGCCTGGGCATGATGGGCACACGTCTGGGCATCATGGGCACACCCTTGGGCATGTTGGGCACGCACCTGGGCATCATAGGCACACGCCTGGGCATAATGGGCACACGCCTGGGCATCATGGGCACACCCCTGGGCATCATGGGCACACCCCTGGGCATGATGGGCACACGCCTGCGCATCATGGGCACACCCCTGGGCATGTTGGGCACGCACCTGGGCATTATGGGCACACGCCTGGGCATCATGGGCACACCCCTGGGCATCATGGGCACACCCCTGGGCATCATGGGCACACCCCTGGGCATGATGGGCACACGCCTGGGCATGATGGGCACACGTCTGGGCATCATGGGCACACCCTTGGGCATGTTGGGCACGCACCTGGGCATCATAGGCACACGCCTGGGCATGATGGGCACACGCCTGGGCATCATGGGCACACCCCTGGGCATCATGGGCACACGCCTGTGCATGATGGGCACATGCCTGGGCATCATGGGCACACCCCTGGGCATGTTGGGCACGCACCTGGGCATCATGGGCACACGCCTGGGCATCATGGGTACACCCGTGGGCATGTTGGGCACGCACCAGGGCATCATGGGCACTCGCCTGGGCATCATGGGCACACGCCTGGGCATCATGGGCATACGCCTGGGCATCATGGGCACACCCCTGGGCATGTTGGGCACGCACCAGGGCATCATGGGCACACGCCTGGGCATCATGGGCACACCCCTGGGCATGATGGGCACACGCATGGGCATCATGGGCACATGCATGGGCATTATGGGCACACCCCTGGGCATGTTGGGCACGCACCTGGGCATCATGGGCACCCGCTTGGGCATCATGGGCACACCCCTGGGCATGTTGGGTACGCACCAGGGAATCATGGGCACCCACCTGGGCATCATGGGCACACCCCTGGGCATCATGGGCACACCCCTGGGCATGATGGGCACGCGCCTGGGCATCATGGGCACACCCCTAGGCATCATGGGCACACCCCTGGGCATGTTGGGCACGCACCTGGGCATCATGGGCACACGCCTGGGCATCATGGGCACACCCGTGGGCATGTTGGGCACGCACCAGGGCATCATGGGCACTCGCCTGGGCATCATGGGCACACGCCTGGGCATCATGGGCATACGCCTGGGCATCATGGGCATACCCCTGGGCATGTTGGGCACGCACCAGGGCATCATGGGCACCCGCTTGGGCATCATGGGCACACCCCTGGGCATGTTGGGCACGCACAAGGGAATCATGGGCACCCACCTGGGCATCATGGGCACACCCCTGGGCATCATGGGCACACCCCTGGGCGCATGGGCATCATGGGCACACCCCTGGGCATGTTGGGCACGCACCTGGGCATCATGGGCACCCGCTTGGGCATCATGGGCACACCCCTGGGCATGGTGGGCACGCACCAGGGAATCATGGGCACCCACCTGGCATCATGGGCACACCCCTGGGCATCATGGGCACACCCCTGGGCATGATGGGCACGCGCCTGGGCATCATGGGCACACCCCTGGGCATCATGGGCACACCCCTGGGCATGTTGGGCACGCACCTGGGCATTATGGGCACACGCCTGGGCATCATGGGCACACCCGTGGGCATGTTGGGCACGCACCAGGGCATCATGGGCACTCGCCTGGGCATCATGGGCACACGCCTGGGCATCATGGGCATACGCCTGGGCATCATGGGCACACCCCTGGGCATGTTGGGCACGCACCAGGGCATCATGGGCACCCGCTTGGGCATCATGGGCACACCCCTGGGCATGTTGGGCACGCACCAGGGAATCATGGGCACCCACCTGGGCATCATGGGCACACCCCTGGGCATCATGGGCACACCCCTGGGCATGATGGGCACGCGCCTGGGCATCATGGGCACACCCCTGGGCATGTTGGGCACGCACCTGGGCATCATGGGCACACGCTTGGGCATCATGGGCACACGCCTGGGCATCATGGGCACACCCCTGGGCATCATGGGCACACGCCTGGGCATGATGGGCACACGCCTGGGCATCATGGGCACACCCCTAGGCATCATGGGCACACCCCTGGGCATGATGGGCACACGCATGGGCATCATGGGCACACGACTGGGCATCATGGGCACACCCCTGGGCATCCTGGGCACACGCCTGGGCATCATGGGCACACCCCTGGGCATGTTGGGCACGCAGCAGGGCATCATAGGCACACGCCTGGGCATCATGGACACACGCCTGGGCATCATGGGCACACCCCTGGGCATCATGGACACACGCCTGGGCATCATGGACACACGCCTGGGCATCATGGGCACACCCCTGGGCATCATGGGCACACGCCTGGGCATCATGGGCACACCCCTGGGCATGATGGGCACACGCCTGGGCTTCATGGGCACACGCCAGGGCATCATGGGCACACGCCTGGGCACACCCCTGGGCTTGATGGGCACAGGCCTGGGCATCATGGGCACACCCCTGGGCATGATGGGCACACGCCTGGGCATCATGGGCACACGCCTGGGCATCATGGGCACACGCCTGGGCACACCCCTGGGCATGATGGGCACAGGCCTGGGCATCATGGGCACATGCCTGGGCATCATGGGCACACCCCTGGGCATGTTGGGCACACACCTGGGCATCATGGGCACACGCCTGGGCATCATGGGCACTCCCCTGGGCATGTTGGGCACGTACTAGGGCATCATGGGCACACGCATGGGCATCATGGGCACACGCCTTGGCATCTTGGGCACACGCCTGGGCATCGTGGGCACATCCCTGGGCATGATGGGCACACGCCTGGGCATGATGGGCACACGCATGGGTATAATGGGCACACCTCTGGGCATGTTGGGCACGCACCTGGGCATCATGGGCACACCCCTGGGCATCATGGGCACACGCCTGGGCATGATAGGCACACGCCTGGGCATCATGGGCGCACGCTAGGGCATCATGGGCACACGCTTGGGCATCATGGGCACACCCCTGGGCATCATGGGCACTCCCCTAGGCATGATGGGTACACGCCTGGGCATCATGGGCACACCCCTGTGCATGTTGGGCACGCACCTGGGCATCATGGGCACATGCCTGGGCATGATGGGCACACGCCGGGCATCATGGGCACACGCCTGGGAATGATGGGCACACGCTTGGGCATCATGGGCACACCCCTAGGCATGATGGGCAGACGCCTGGGCATCATGGGCACACCCCTGGGCATAATAGGCACACCCCTGGGCATGATGGGCACACGCCTGGTCATGATGGGCACACGCCTGGGCATCATGGGCACAACCCTGGGCATGATGGGCACACGCCTGGGCATGATGGGCACACGCCTGTGCATCATGGGCACACCCCTGGGCATGTTGGGCACGCGCCTGGGCATGATGGGCACACGCCTGGGCATGATGGGCACACCCCTGGGCATGATGGGCACACCCCTGGGCATGATGGGCACACGCCTGGGCATGATGATCACACGCCTGGGCATGATGGGCACACGCCTGAGCATGATGGGCACACGCCTGGGCATCATGGGCACACCTCTGGGCATGTTGGGCACGCACCTGGGCATCATGGGCACTTGCCTAGGCATGATGGGCACCCGCCTGGGCATCATGGGCACACCCCTGGGCATGATGGGCACACGTCTGGGCATCATGGGCACACCCCTGGGCATGTTGAGCACGCACCAGGGCATCATGGGCACACCCGTCTGGGCATCATGGGCACACCCGTCTGGGCATCATGGGCACCCGCCTGGGCATCATGGGCACCTGCCTGGGCATCATGGGCACACGCCTGGGCATGATGGGCACACGCCTGGGCATCATGGGCACACCCCTGGGCATCATGGGCACACCCCTGGGCATCATGGGCACACCCCTGGGTATGATGGGCACACGCATGGGCATCATGGGCACACGCCTGGGCATCATGGGCACACCCCTAGGCATGATGGGCACACGCCTGGGCATCATGGGCACACGCCTGGGCATCATGGGCACATCCCTGGGCATGTTGGGCACGCACCAGGGCATCCTAGGCACACGCCTGGGCATCATGGACACACGCCTGGGCATCATGGGCACACCCCTGGGCATCATGGGCACACGCATGGGCATCATGGGCACACGCCTGGGCATCATGGGCACACCCCTGGGCATGTTGGGCACGCACCTGGGCATCATGGGCACACCCCTGGGCATCATGGGCACACCCCTGGGCATGATGGACACACGCCTGGGCATGATGGGCACACGTCTGGGCATCATGGGCACACCCTTGGGCATGTTGGGCACGCACCTGGGCATCATAGGCACACGCCTGGGCATGATGGGCACACGCCTGGGCATCATGGGCACACCCCTGGGCATCATGGGCACACGCCTGGGCATGATGGGCACACGCCTGCGCATCATGGGCACACCCCTGGGCATCATGGGCACACGCCTGGGCATGATGCGCACCCGCCTGGGCATCATGGGCACACCCCTGGGCATGATGGGCACAAGTCTGGGCATCATGGGCACACCTCTAGGCATGTTGGGCACGCACCAGGGCATCATAGGCACACGCCTGGGCATCATGGACACACGCCTGGGCATCATGGGCACACCCCTGGGCATGATGGGCACACGCATGGGCATGATGGGCACACGCTTGGGCATCATGGGCACACCCCTGGGCATGTTGGGCACGCACCTGGGCATCATGGGCACACGCCTGGGCATCATGGGCACACCCCTGGGCAAGTTGGGCACGCACCAGGGCATCATGGGCACACGCCAGGGCATCATGGGCATACGCCTGGGCATCATGGGCACACCCCTGGGCATAATGGGCACACCCCTGGGCATGATGGGCACACGCCTGGGCATGATGGGCACACGCCTGGGCATCATGGGCACAACCCTGGGCTTGATGGGCACACGCCTGGGCATGATGGGCACACGCCTGTGCATCATGGGCACACCCCTGGGCATGTTGGGCACGCGCCTGGGCATGATGGGCACACGCCTGGGCATGATGGGCACACCCCTGGGCATGATGGGCACACCCCTGGGCATGATGGGCAAACGCCTGGGCATGATGGGCACACGCCTGGGCATGATGGGCACACGCCTGAGCATGATGGGCACACGCCTGGGCATCATGGGCACACCTCTGGGCATGTTGGGCACGCACCTGGGCATCATGGGCGCCCATGATGCCCAAGCGGGTGCCCATGATGCCCTGGTGCGTGCCCAACATGCCCAGGGGTGTGCCCATGATGCCCAGGCGTATGCCCATGATGCCCATGCGAGTGCCCATGATGCCCTAATGCGTGCCCAACATGCCCACGGGTGTGCCCATGATGCCCAGGCGTGTGCCCATGATGCCCAGGTGCGTGCCCAACATGCCCAGGGGTGTGCCCATGATGCCCAGGGGTGTGCCCATGATGCCCAGGCGCGTGCCCATCATGCCCAGGGGTGTGCCCATGATGCCCAGGGGTGTGCCCATGATGCCCAGGTGGGTGCCCATGATTCCCTGGTGCGTGCCCAACATGCCCAGGGGTGTGCCCATGATGCCCAAGCGGGTGCCCATGATGCCCAGGTGCGTGCCCAACATGCCCAGGGGTGTGCCCATGATGCCCATGCGTGTGCCCATCATGCCCAGGGGTGTGCACATGATGCCCAGGCGTGTGCCCATGATGCCCTGGTGCGTGCCCAACATGCCCAGGGGTGTGCCCATGATGCCCAGGCGTATGCCCATGATGCCCAGGCGTGTGCCCATGATGCCCAGGCGAGTGCCCATGTTGCCCTGGTGCGTGCCCAACATGCCCACGGGTGTGCCCATGATGCCCAGGCGTGTGCCCATGATGCCCAGGTGCGTGCCCAACATGCCCAGGGGTGTGCCCATGATGCCCAGGCATGTGCCCATCATGCCCAGGCGTGTGCCCATGATGCCCAGGGGTGTGCCCATGATGCCCAGGCGTGTGCCCATCATGCCCAGGCGTGTGCCTATGATGCCCAGGTGCGTGCCCAACATGCCCAAGGGTGTGCCCATGATGCCCAGACGTGTGCCCATCATGCCCAGGCGTGTGCCCATCATGCCCAGGGGTGTGCCCATCATGCCCAGGGGTGTGCCCATGATGCCCAGGGGTGTGCCCATGATGCCCAGGCGTGTGCCCATAATGCCCAGGTGCGTGCCCAACATGCCCAGGGGTGTGCCCATGATGCGCAGGCGTGTGCCCATCATGCCCAGGCGTGTGCCCATGATGCCCAGGGGTGTGCCCATGATGCCCAGGCGTGTGCCCATCATGCCCAGGCGTGTGCCTATGATGCCCAGGTGCGTGCCCAACATGCCCAAGGGTGTGCCCATGATGCCCAGACGTGTGCCCATCATGCCCAGGCGTGTGTCCATCATGCCCAGGGGTGTGCCCATGATGCCCAGGGGTGTGCCCATGATGCCCAGGTGCGTGCTCAACATGCCCAGGGGTGTGCCCATGATGCCCAGGCGTGTGCCCATGATGCCCATGCGTGTGCCCATGATGCCCAGGGGTGTGCCCATGATGCCCAGGCGTGTGTCCATGATGCCCAGGCATGTGCCTAGGATGCCCTGGTGCGTGCCCAACATGCCCAGGGATGTGCCCATGATGCCCAGGCGTGTGCCCATGATGCCCAGGCGTGTGCCCATCATGCCTAGGGGTGTGCCCATGATGCCCAGGCGTGTGCCCATGATGCCCATGCGTGTGGCCATCATACCCAGGGGTGTGCCCATGATGCCTAGGGGTGTGCCCATGATGCCCAGGGGTGTGCCCATGATGCCCAAGCGGGTGCCCATGATGCCCTGGTGCGTGCCCAACATGCCCAGGGGTGTGCCCATGATGCCCAGGCGTATGCCCATGATGCCCAGGCGTGTGCCCATGATGCCCAGGCGAGTGAACATGATGCCCTAGTGCGTGCCCAACATGCCCACGGGTGTGCCCATGATGCCCAGGCGTGTGCCCATGATGCCCAGGTGCGTGCCCAACATGCCCAGGGGTGTGCCCATGATGCCCAGGCATGTGCCCATCATGCCCAGGCGTGTGCCCATGATGCCCAGGGGTGTGCCCATGATGCCCAGGCGTGTGCCCATCATGCCCAGGCGTGTGCCTATGATGCCCAGGTGCGTGCCCAACATGCCCAAGGGTGTGCCCATGATGCCCAGACGTGTGCCCATCATGCCCAGGCGTGTGCCCATCATGCCCAGGGGTGTGCCCATGATGCCCAGGGGTGTGCCCATGATGCCCAGGGGTGTGCCCATGATGCCCAGGCGTGTGCCCATAATGCCCAGGTGCGTGCCCAACATGCCCAGGGGTGTGCCCATGATGCGCAGGCGTGTGCCCATCATGCCCAGGCGTGTGCCCATGATGCCCAGGGGTGTGCCCATGATGCCCAGGCGTGTGCCCATCATGCCCAGGCGTGTGCCTATGATGCCCAGGTGCGTGCCCAACATGCCCAAGGGTGTGCCCATGATGCCCAGACGTGTGCCCATCATGCCCAGGCGTGTGTCCATCATGCCCAGGGGTGTGCCCATGATGCCCAGGGGTGTGCCCATGATGCCCAGGTGCGTGCCCAACATGCCCAGGGGTGTGCCCATGATGCCCAGGCGTGTGCCCATGATGCCCATACGTGTGCCCATAATGCCCAGGGGTGTGCCCATGATGCCCAGGCGTGTGTCCATGATGCCCAGGCATGTGCCTAGGATGCCCTGGTGCGTGCCCAACATGCCCAGGGATGTGCCCATGATGCCCAGGCGTGTGCCCATGATGCCCAGGCGTGTGCCCATCATGCCTAGGGGTGTGCCCATGATGCCCAGGCGTGTGCCCATGATGCCCATGCGTGTGCCCATCATACCCAGGGGTGTGCCCATGATGCCTAGGGGTGTGCCCATGATGCACAGGCGTGTGCCCATCATGCCCAGGCGTGTGCCCATCATGCCCAGGGGTGTGGCCATGATGCCCAGGGGTGTGCCCATGATGCCCATGGGTGTGCCCATGATGCCCAAGCGTGTGCCCATAATGCCCAGGTGCGTGCCCAACATGCCCAGGGGTGTGCCCATGATGCCCAGGCGTGTGCCCATCATGCCCAGGCGTGTGCCCATGATGCCCAGGCAGGTGCCCATGATGCCCAGGCGGGTGCCCATGATGCCCAGGCGGGTGCCCATGATGCCCAGACGGGTGTGCCCATGATGCCCAGACGGGTGTGCCCATGATGCCCAGGCGGGTGCCCATGATGCCCAGACGGGTGTGCCCATGATGCCCAGACGGGTGTGCCCATGATGCCCAGGTGCGTGCCCAACATGCCCAGGGGTGTGCCCATGATGCGCAGGCGTGTGCCCATCATGCCCAGGCGTGTGCCCATGATGCCCAGGGGTGTGCCCAAGATGCCCAGGCGTGTGCCCATCATGCCCAGGCGTGTGCCTATGATGCCCAGGTGCGTGCCCAACATGCCCAAGGGTGTGCCCATGATGCCCAGACGTGTGCCCATCATGCCCAGGCGTGTGTCCATCATGCCCAGGGGTGTGCCCATGATGCCCAGGGGTGTGCCCATGATGCCCAGGTGCGTGCCCAACATGCCCAGGGGTGTGCCCATGATGCCCAGGCGTGTGCCCATGATGCCCATGCGTGTGCCCATGATGCCCAGGGGTGTGCCCATGATGCCCAGGCGTGTGTCCATGATGCCCAGGCGTGTGCCTAGGATGCCCTGGTGTGTGCCCAACATGCCCAGGGATGTGCCCATGATGCCCAGGCGTGTGCCCATGATGCCCAGGCGTGTGCCCATCATGCCTAGGGGTGTGCCCATGATGCCCAGGCGTGTGCCCATGATGCCCAGGCGTGTGCCCATGATGCCCATGCGTGTGTCCATCATACCCAGGGGTGTGCCCATGATGCCCAGGGGTGTGCCCATGATGCCCAGGCGTGTGCCCATCATGCCCAGGCGTGTGCCCATGATGCCCAGGCAGGTGCCCATCATGCCCAGGCAAGTGCCCATGATGCCCAGGTGCGTGCCCAACATGCCCAGAGGTGTGCCCATGATGCCCAGGCGTGTGCCTATCATGCTCAGGCGTGTGCCCATCATGCCCAGGCGTGTGCCCATCATGCCCAGGCGTGTGCCCATCATGCCCAGGGGTGTGCCCAACATGCCCAGGTGTGTGCCCATGATGCCCAGGCGTGTGCCCATAATGCCCAGGTGCGTGCCCAACATGCCCAGGGATGTGCCCATGATGCCCAGACGGGTGTGCCCATGATGCCCTGGTGCGTGCCCAACATGCCCAGGGGTGTGCCCATGATGCCCAGACGTGTGCCCATCATGCCCAGGGGTGTGCCCATGATGCCCAGGCGGGTGCCCATCATGCCCAGGCAAGTGCCCATGATGCCCAGGTGCGTGCCCAACATGCCCAGAGGTGTGCCCATGATGCCCAGGCGTGTGCCTATCATGCTCAGGCGTGTGCCCATCATGCCTAGGCGTGTGCCCATCATGCCCAGGCGTGTGCCCATCATGCCCAGGGGTGTGCCCAACATGCCCAGGGGTGTGCCCATGATGCCCAGGCGTGTGCCCATAATGCCCAGGTGCGTGCCCAACATGCCCAGGGATGTGCCCATGATGCCCAGGCGTGTGCCCATGATGCCCAGGCATGTGCCCATCATGCCCAGGGGTGTGCCCATGATGCCCAGGCGTGTGCCCATGATGCCCATTCGTGTGCCCATCATGCCCAGGGGTGTGCCCATGATGCCTAGGGTGTGCCCATGATGCCCAGGCGTGTGCCCATCATGCCCAGGCGTGTGCCCATCATGCCCAGGGGTGTGCCCATGATGCCCAGGGGTGTGCCCATGATGCCCAGGAGTGTGCCCTTGATGCCCAGGCGTGTGCCCATAATGCCCAGGTGCGTGCCCAACATGCCCAGGGGTGTGCCCATGATGCCCAGGCGTGTGCCCATCATGCCCAGGCGTGTGCCCATCTTGCCTAGGGGTGTGCCCATGATGCCCAGGGGTGTGCCCATGATGCCCAGGCGGGTGCCCATGATGCCCAGGCAGGTGCCCATGATGCCCTGGTGCGTGCCCAACATGCCCAGGGGTGTGCCCATGATGCCCAGGCGTGTGCCCATGATGCCCAGGTGCGTGCCCAACATGCCCAGGGGTGTGCCCATGATGCCCAGGCGTGTGCCAATGATGCCCATGCGTGTGCCCATCATGCCCAGGGGTGTGCCCATGAAGCCCAGGCGTGTGCCCATGATGCCCAGGCGTGTGCCTATGATGCCCTGGTGCGTGCCCAACATGCCCAGGGTTGTGCCCATGATGCCTTGGTGCGTGCCCAACATGCCCAGGGGTGTGGCCATGATGCCCAGGGGTGTGCCCATGATGCCCAGGCGGGTGCCCATGATGCCCAGGCAGGTGCCCATGATGCCCTGGTGCGTGCCCAACATGCCCAGGGGTGTGCCCATGATGCCCAGGCGTGTGCCCATGATGCCCAGGTGCGTGCCCAACATGCCCAGGGGTGTGCCCATGATGCCCAGGCGTGTGCCAATGATGCCCATGCGTGTGCCCATCATGCCCAGGGGTGTGCCCATGAAGCCCAGGCGTGTGCCCATGATGCCCAGGCGTGTGCCTATGATGCCCTGGTGCGTGCCCAACATGCCCAGGGTTGTGCCCATGATGCCTTGGTGCGTGCCCAACATGCCCAGGGGTGTGGCCATGATGCCCAGGGGTGTGCCCATGATGCCCAGGCGTGTGTCCATGATGCCCAGGCGTGTGCCTATGATGCCCAGGTGCGTGCCCAACTTGGTGCGTGTGCCTATGATGCTTGGGCATCATGGGCACACCCACGGGCATCATGGGCACACCCCTGGGCATCATGGCCACACCCCTGGGCATGATGGGCACACGCCTGGGCATGATGGGCACACGCCTGGGCATCATGGGCACACCCCTAGGCATCATGGGCACACCCCTGGGTATGATGGGCACACGCATGGGCATCATGGGCACACGCCTGGGCATCATGGGCACACCCCTAGGCATGATGGGCACACGCCTGGGCATCATGGGCACACGCCTGGGCATCATGGGCACATCCCTGGGCATGTTGGGCACGCACCAGGGCATCCTAGGCACACGCCTGGGCATCATGGACACACGCCTGGGCATCATGGGCACACCCCTGGGCATCATGGGCACACGCATGGGCATCATGGGCACACGCCTGGGCATCATGGGCACACCCCTGGGCATGTTGGGCACGCACCTGGGCATCATAGGCACACCCCTGGGCATCATGGGCACACCCCTGGGCATGATGGACACACGCCTGGGCATGATGGGCACACGTCTGGGCATCATGGGCATACCCTTGGGCATGTTGGGCACGCACCTGGGCATCATAGGCACACGCCTGGGCATGATGGGCACACGCCTGGGCATCATGGGCACACCCCTGGGCATCATGGGCACACGCCTGGGCATGATGGGCACACGCCTGCGCATCATGGGCACACCCCTGGGCATGTTGGGCACGCACCTGGGCATTATGGGCACACGCCTGGGCATCATGGGCACTCCCCTGGGCATCATGGGCACACCCCTGGGCATCATGGGCACACCCCTGGGCATGATGGGCACACGCATGGGCATGATGGGCACACGTCTGGGCATCATGGGCACACCCTTGGGCATGTTGGGCACGCACCTTGGCATCATAGGCACACGCCTGGGCATGATGGGCACACGCCTGGGCATCATGGGCACACCCCTGGGCATCATGGGCACACGCCTGGGCATGATGGGCACACGCCTGGGCATCATGGGCACACCCCTGGGCATGTTGGGCACGCACCTGGGCATCATGGGCACACGCCTGGGCATCATGGGCACACCCGTGGGCATGTTGGGCACGCACCAGGGCATCATGGGCACTCGCCTGGGCATCATGGGCACACGCCTGGGCATCATGGGCATACGCCTGGGCATCATGGGCACACCCCTGGGCATGTTGGGCACGCACCAGGGCATCATGGGCACACGCCTGGGCATCATGGGCACACCCCTGGGCATGATGGGCACACGCATGGGCATCATGGTCACATGCATGGGCATCATGGGCACACCCCTGGGCATGTTGGGCACGCACCTGGGCATCATGGGCACCCGCTTGGGCATCATGGGCACACCCCTGGGCATGTTGGGCACGCACCAGGGAATCATGGGCACCCACCTGGGCATCATGGGCACACCCCTGGGCATGATGGGCACGCGCCTGGGCATCATGGGCACACCCCTGGGCATGTTGGGCACGCACCTGGGCATCATGGGCACACGCTTGGGCATCATGGGCACACGCCTGGGCATCATGGGCACACCCCTGGGCATCATGGGCACACGCCTGGGCATGATGGGCACACGCCTGGGCATCATGGGCACACCCCTAGGCATCATGGGCACACCCCTGGGCATGATGGGCACACGCATGGGCATCATGGGCACACGACTGGGCATCATGGGCACACCCCTGGGCATCCTGGGCACACGCCTGGGCATCATGGGCACACCCCTGGGCATGTTGGGCACGCAGCAGGGCATCATAGGCACACGCCTGGGCATCATGGACACACGCCTGGGCATCATGGGCACACCCCTGGGCATCATGGGCACACCCCTGGGCATGATGGGCACACGCCTGGGCATGATGGGCACACGCCTGGGCATCATGGGCACACCCCTGGGCATGTAGGCCACGCGCCTGGGCACACGCCTGGGCAAGATGGGCACACCCCTAGGCATGATGGGCACACCCCTGGGCATGATGGGCACACGCCTGGGCATGATGGGCACACGCATGGGCATGATGGGCACACGCCTGAGCATGATGGGCACCCGCCTGGGCATCATGGGCACACCCCTGGGCATCATGGGCACACCCCTGGGCAAGATGGGCACACGCCTGGGCATGATGGGCACACGCCTGGGCATGATGGGCACACGCCTGGGCATCATGGGCACACACCTGGGCATCATGGGCACCCGCCTGGGCATCATGGGCACACCCCTGGGCATGTTGGGCACGCACCAGGGCATCATGGGCACCTGCCTGGGCATCATGGGCACACGACTGGGCATGATGGGCACACGCCTGGGCATCATGGACACACCCCTAGGCATGTTGGGCACGCACCTGGGCATTATGGGCACACGCCTGGGCATCATGGGCACACCCCTGGGCATCATGGGCACACCCCTGGGCATCATGGGCACACCCCTGGGCATCATGGGCACACCCCTGGGCATGATGGGCACACGCCTGGGCATGATGGGCACACGCCTGGGCATCATGGGCACACCCCTAGGCATCATGGGCACACCCCTGGGCATGATGGGCACACGCATGGGCATCATGGGCACACGCCTGGGCATGATGGGCACACCCCTGGGCATGATGGGCACACGCCTGGGCATGATGGGCACACGCCTGGGCATCATGGGCACACCCCTGGGCATGTTGGGCACGCACCTGGGCATCATGGGCACACGCCTGGGCATGATGGGCAACCGCCTGGGCATCATGGGCACACCCCTGGGCATGATGGGCACAAGTCTGGGCATCATGGGCACACCTCTGGGCATGTTGGGCACGCACCAGGGCATCATGGGCATCTGCCTGGGCATCATGGGCACACGCCTGGGCATGATGGGCACACGCCTGGGCATCATGGACACACCCCTAGGCATGTTGGGCACGCACCTGGGCATTATGGGCACACGCCTGGGCATCATGGGCACACCCCTGGGCATCATGGGCACACCCCTGGGCATCATGGGCACACCCCTGGGCATGATGGGCACACGCCTGGGCATGATGGGCACACGCCTGGGCATCATGGGCACACCCCTAGGCATCATGGGCACACGCCTGGGCATGATGGGCACACCCCTGGGCATGATGGGCACACGCCTGGGCATGATGGGCACACGCCTGGGCATCATGGGCACACCCCTGGGCATGTTGGGCACGCACCAGGGCATCATAGGCACACGCCTGGGCATCATGGACACACGCCTGGGCATCATGGGCACACCCCTGGGCATGATGGGCACACGCATGGGCATGATGGGCACACGGTTGGGCATCATGGGCACACCCCTGGGCATGTTGGGCACGCACCTGGGCATCATGGGCACACGTCTGGGCATCATGGGCACACCCCTGGGCAAGTTGGGCACGCACCAGGGCATCATGGGCACACGCCAGGGCATCATGGGCACACGCCTGGGCATCATGGGCACACCCCTGGGCATAATGGGCACACCCCTGGGCATGATGGGCACACGCCTGGGCATGATGGGCACACGCCTGGGCATCATGGGCACAACCCTGGGCATGATGGGCACACGCCTGGGCATGATGGGCACACGCCTGTGCATCATGGGCACACCCCTGGGCATGTTGGGCACGCGCCTGGGCATGATGGGCACACGCCTGGGCATGATGGGCACACCCCTGGGCATGATGGGCACACCCCTGGGCATGATGGGCACACGCCTGGGCATGATGGGCACACGCCTGGGCATGATGGGCACACGCCTGAGCATGATGGGCACACGCCTGGGCATCATGGGCACACCCCTGGGCATGATGGGCACACCCCTGGGCATGTTGGGCACGCACCTGGGCATCATGGGCACACGCCTGGGCATGATGGGCAACCGCCTGGGCATCATGGGCACACCCCTGGGCATCATGGGCACACCCCTGGGCATCATGGCCACACCCCTGGGCATGATGGGCACACGCCTGGGCATCATGGGCACACCCCTAGGCATCATGGGCACACCCCTGGGTATGATGGGCACACGCATGGGCATCATGGGCACACGCCTGGGCATCATGGGCACACCCCTAGGCATGATGGGCACACGTCTGGGCATCATGGGCACACGCCTGGGCATCATGGGCACATCCCTGGGCATGTTGGGCACGCACCAGGGCATCCTAGGCACACGCCTGGGCATCATGGACACACGCCTGGGCATCATGGGCACACCCCTGGGCATCATGGGCACACCCCTGGGCATCATGGGCACACCCCTGCGCATCATGGGCACACCCCTGGGCATGATGGACACACGCCTGGGCATGATGGGCACACGTCTGGGCATCATGGGCACACCCGTGGGCATGTTGGGCACGCACCTGGGCATCATAGGCACACGCCTGGGCATCATGGGCACACGCCTGGGCATGATGGGCACACGCCTGCGCATCATGGGCACACCCCTGGGCATGTTGGGCACGCACCTGGGCATTATGGGCACACGCCTGGGCATCATGGGCACACCCCTGGGCATCATGGGCACACCCCGGGGCATCATGGGCACACCCCTGGGCATGATGGGCACACGCCTGGGCATGATGGGCACACGCCTGGGCATCATGGACACACCCCTAGGCATCATGGGCACACCCCTGGGTATGATGGGCACACGCATGGGCATCATGGGCACACGCCTGGGCATCATGGGCACACCCCTGGGCATGATGGGCACACGCCTGGGCATGATGGGCACACGCCTGGGCATCATGGGCACATCCCTGGGCATGTTGTGCACGCACCAGGGCATCCTAGGCACACGCCTGGGCATCATGGACACACGCCTGGGCATCATGGGCACACCCCTGGGCATCATGGGCACACGCCTGGGCATCATGGGCACACCCCTGGGCATGATGGGCACACGCCTGGGCATCATGGGCACACGCCTGGGCATCATGGGCACACGCCTGGGCACACCCCTGGGCATGATGGGCACAGGCCTGGGCATCATGGGCACACCCCTGGGCATGATGGGCACACGCCTGGGCATCATGGGCACACGCCTGGGCATCATGGGCACACGCCTGGGCACACCCCTGGGCATGATGGGCACAGGCCTGGGCATCATGGGCACATGCCTGGGCATCATGGGCACACCCCTGGGCATGTTGGGCACACACCTGGGCATCATGGGCACACGCCTGGGCATCATGGGCACACCCCTGGGCATGTTGGGCACGTACTAGGGCATCATGGGCACACGCATGGGCATCATGGGCACACGCCTTGGCATCATGGGCACACGCCTGGGCATCGTGGGCACATCCCTGGGCATGATGGGCACACGCCTGGGCATGATGGGCACACGCCTGGGTTTAATGGGCACACCCCTGGGCATGTTGGGCACGCACCTGGGCATCATGGGCACACCCCTGGGCATCATGGGCACACGCCTGGGCATGATGGGCACACGCCTGGGCATCATGGGCGCACGCTAGGGCATCATGGGCACACGCTTGGGCATCATGGGCACACCCCTGGGCATCATGGGCACTCCCCTAGGCATGATGGGTACACGCCTGGGCATCATGGGCACACCCCTGTGCATGTTGGGCACGCACCTGGGCATCATGGGCACATGCCTGGGCATGATGGGCACACGCCTGGGCATCATGGGCACACGCCTGGGAATGATGGGCACACACTTGGGCATCATGGGCACACCCCTAGGCATGATGGGCAGACGCCTGGGCATCATGGGCACACGCCTAGGCATCATGGGCCCACCCCTGGGCATGTTGGGCACGCACCTGGGCATGATGGGCACACGCCTGGGCATCATGGGCACACCCTGGGCATGTTGGGCACGCACTAGGGCATCATGGGCACACGCATGGGCATCATGGGCACACGCCTGGGCATCATGGGCACTCGCCTGGGCATCATGGGCACACCCCTGGGCATGATGGGCACACGCCTGGGCATCATGGGCACATGCCTGGGCATCATGGGCACACCCCTGGGCATGTTGGGCACGCACCTGGGCATCATGGGCACACGCCTGGGCATCATGCGCACATCCTTGGGCATGTTGGGCACGCACCAGGGCATCATGGGCACACGCCTGGGCATCATGGGCACACCCCTAGGCATCATGGGCACACCCCTGGGCATGTTGGGCACGCACTTGGGCATCATGGGCACACGCCTGGGCATCATCGGCACACCCCTGGGCATGTTGGGCACGCACCAAGGCATCATGGGCACACCCCTGGGCATGTTGGGCACGCACCAGGGCATCATGGGCACACGCCTGGGCATCATGGGCACACGCCTGGGCTTCATGGGCACACCCCTGGGCATGATGGGCACACGCATGGGCATCATGGGCACACGCCTGGGCATCATGGGCACACCCCTGGGCATGTTGGGCACGCACCTGGGCATCATGGGCACCCGCCTGGGCATCATGGGCACACCCCTGGGCATGTTGGGCACGCACCAGGGCATCATGGGCACCTGCCTGGGCATCATGGGCACCCGCCTGGGCATCATGGGCACACCCCTGGGCATCATGGGCACACCCCTGGGCAAGATGGGCACACGCCTGGGCATGATGGGCACACGCCTGGGCATCATGGGCACACCCCTGGGCATGTTGGGCACGCACCTGGGCATTATGGGCACACGCCTGGGCATCAAGGGCACACCCCTGGGCATCATGGGCACACCCCTGGGCATCATGGGCACACCCCTGGGCATGATGGGCACACGCCTGGGCATGATGGGCACACGCCTGGGCATCATGGGCACACCCTAGGCATCATGGGCACACCCCTGGGCATGATGGGCACACGAATGGGCATCATGGGCACACGCCTGGGCATCATGGGCACACCCCTGGGCATGATGGGCACACGCCTGGGCATCATGGGCACACGCCTGGGCATCATGGGCACATCCCTGGGCATGTTGGGCACGCACCAGGGCATCCTAGGCACACGCCTGGGCATGATGGGCACACGCCTGGGCATCATGGGCACACCCTAGGCATCATGGGCACACCCCTGGGCATGATGGGCACACGCCTGGGCATCATGGGCACACCCTAGGCATCATGGGCACACCCTTGGGCATGATGGGCACACGAATGGGCATCATGGGCACACGCCTGGGCATCATGGGCACACCCCTGGTCATGATGGGCACACGCCTGGGCATCATGGGCACACGCCTGGGCATCATGGGCACATCCCTGGGCATGTTGGGCACGCACCAGGGCATCCTATGCACACGGCTGGGCATCATGGACACACGCCTGGGCATCATGGGCACACCCCTGGGCATCATGGACACACGCATGGGCATCATGGGCACACGCCTGGGCATCATGGGCACACCCCTGGGCATGTTGGGCACGCACCTGGGCATCATGGGCACACGCCTGGGCATCATGGGCACACCCGTGGGCATGTTGGGCACGCACCAGGGCATCATGGGCACTCGCCTGGGCATCATGGGCACACGCCTGGGCATCATGGGCATACGCCTGGGCATCATGGGCACACCTCTGGGCATGTTGGGCACGCACCAGGGCATCATGGGCACACGCCTGGGCTTCATGGGCACACCCCTGGGCATGATGGGCACACGCATGGGCATCATGGGCACATGCATGGGCATCATGGGCACACCCCTAGGCATGTTGGGCACGCACCTGGGCATCATGGGCACCCGCTTGGGCATCATGGGCACACCCCTGGGCATGTTGGGCACGCACCAGGGAATCATGGGCACCCACCTGGGCATCATGGGCACACCCCTGGGCATCATGGGCACACCCCTGGGCATGATGGGCACGCGCCTGGGCATCATGGGCACACCCCTGGGCATGTTGGGCACGCACCTGGGAATCATGGGCACCCACCTGGGCATCATGGGCACACCCCTGGGCATCATGGGCACACGCCTGGGCATCATGGGCACACGCCTGGGCATCATGGGCACACCCCTAGGCATCATGGGCACACCCCTGGGCATGATGGGCACACGCATGGGCATCATGGGCACACGACTGGGCATCATGGGCACCTGCCTGGGCATCATGGGCACACGCCTGGGCATGATGGGCACACGCCTGGGCATCATGGACACACCCCTAGGCATGTTGGGCACGCACATGGGCATCATGGGCACACCCGTCTGGGCATCATGGGCACACCCGTTTGGGCATCATGGGCACCCGGCTGGGCATAATGGGCACCTGCCTGGGCATCATGGGCACACGCCTGGGCATGATGGGCACACGCCTGGGCATCATGGGCACACCCCTGGGCATGTTGGGCACGCACCTGGGCATTATGGGCACACGCTTGGGCATCATGGGCACACCCATGGGCATCATGGGCACACCCTGGGCATCATGGCCACACCCCTGGGCATGATGGGCACACGCCTGGGCATGATGGGCACACGCCTGGGCATCATGGGCACACCCCTAGGCATCATGGGCACACCCCTGGGTATGATGGGCACACGCATGGGCATCATGGGCACACGCCTGGGCATCATGGGCACACCCCTTGGCATGACGGGCACACGCCTGGGCATCATGGGCACACGCCTGGGCATCATGAGCACATCCCTGGGCATGTTGGGCACGCACCAGGGCATCCTAGGCACACGCCTGGGCATCATGGACACACGCCTGGGCATCAAGGGCACACCCCTGGGCATCATGGGCACACGCATGGGCATCATGGGCACACGCCTGGGCATCATGGGCACACCCCTGGGCATGTTGGGCACGCACCTGGGCATCATGGGCACACCCCTGGGCATCATGGGCACACCCCTGGGCATGATGGACACACGCCTGGGCATGATGGGCACACGTCTGGGCATCATGGGCACACCCTTGGGCATGTTGGGCACGCACCTGGGCATCATAGGCACACGCCTGGGCATGATGGGCACACGCCTGGGCATCATGGGCACTCCCCTGGGCATCATGGGCACACGCCTGGGCATGATGGGCACACGCCTGCGCATCATGGGCACACCCCTGGGCATGTTGGGCACGCACCAGGGCATCAAGGGCACCTGCCTGGGCATCATGGGCACACGCCTGGGCATGATGGGCACACGCCTGGGCATCATGGACACACCCCTAGGCATGTTGGGCACGCACCTGGGCATCATGGGCACACCCGTCTGGGCATCATGGGCACACCCGTCTGGGCATCATGGGCACCCGCCTGGGCATCATGGGCACCTGCCTGGGCATCATGGGCACACGCCTGGGCATGATGGGCACACGCCTGGGCATCATGGGCACACCCCTGGGCATGTTGGGCACGCACCTGGGCATTATGGGCACACGCTTGGGCATCATGGGCACACCCATGGGCATCATGGGCACACCCCTGGGCATCATGGCCACACCCCTGGGCATGATGGGCACACGCCTGGGCATGATGGGCACACGCCTGGGCATCATGGGCACACCCCTAGGCATCATGGGCACACCCCTGGGTATGATGGGCACACGCATGGGCATCATGGGCACACGCCTGGGCATCATGGGCACACCCCTAGGCATGATGGGCACACGCCTGGGCATCATGGGCACACGCCTGGGCATCATGGGCACATCCCTGGGCATGTTGGGCACGCACCAGGGCATCCTAGGCACACGCCTGGGCATCATGGACACACGCCTGGGCATCATGGGCACACCCCTGGGCATCATGGGCACACGCATGGGCATCATGGGCACACGCCTGGGCATCATGGGCACACCCCTGGGCATGTTGGGCACGCACCTGGGCATCATGGGCACACCCCTGGGCATCATGGGCACACCCCTGGGCATGATGGACACACGCCTGGGCATGATGGGCACACATCTGGGCATCATGGGCACACCCTTGGGCATGTTGGGCACGCACCTGGGCATCATAGGCACACGCCTGGGCATGATGGGCACACGCCTGGGCATCATGGGCACTCCCCTGGGCATCATGGGCACACGCCTGGGCATGATGGGCACACGCCTGCGCATCATGGGCACACCCCTGGGCATGTTGGGCACGCACCTGGGCATTATGGGCACACGCCTGGGCATCATGGGCACACCCCTGGGCATCATGGGCACACCCCTGGGCATCATGGGCACACCCCTGGGCATGATGGGCACACGCCTGGGCATGATGGGCACACGCCTGGGCATCATGGACACACCCCTAGGCATCACGGGCACACCCCTGGGTATGATGGGCACACGCATGGGCATCATGGGCACACGCCTGGGCATCATGGGCACACCCCTGGGCATGATGGGCACACGCCTGAGCATGATGGGCACACGCCTGGGCATCATGGGCACATCCCTGGGCATGTTGGGCACGCACCAGGGCATCCTAGACACACGCCTGGGCATCATGGACACACGCCTGGGCATCATGGGCACACCCCTGGGCATCATGGGCACACGCCTGGGCATCATGGGCACACCCCTGGGCATGATGGGCACACGCCTGGGCATCATGGGCACACGCCTGGGCATCATGGGCACACGCCTGGGCACACCCCTGGGCATGATGGGCACAGGCCTGGGCATCATGGGCACACCCCTGGGCATGATGGGCACACGCCTGGGCATCATGGGCACACGCCTGGGCATCATGGGCACACGCCTGGGCACACCCCTGGGCATGATGGGCACAGGCCTGGGCATCATGGGCACATGCCTGGGCATCATGGGCACACGCCTGGGCATCAAGGGCACACCCCTGGGCATCATGGGCACACCCCTGGGCATGATGGGCACACGCGTGGGCATGATGGGCACACGCCTGGGCATCATGGGCACACCCTAGGCATCATGGGCACACCCCTGGGCATGATGGGCACACGAATGGGCATCATGGGCACACCCCTGGGCATGATGGGCACACGCCTGGGCATCATGGGCACATCCCTGGGCATGTTGGGCACGCACCAGGGCATCCTAGGCACACGCCTGGGCATCATGGACACACGCCTGGGCATCATGGGCACACCCCTGGGAATCATGGGCACACGCATGGGCATCATGGGCACACGCCTGGGCATCATGGGCACACCCCTGGGCATGTTGGGCACGCACCTGGGCATCATGGGCACACGCCTGGGCATCATGGGCACACCCGTGGGCATGTTGGGCACGCACCAGGGCATCATGGGCACTCGCCTGGGCATCATGGGCACACGCCTGGGCATGATGGGCATACGCCTGGGCATCATGGGCACACCCCTGGGCATGTTGGGCACGCACCAGGGCATCATGGGCACACGCCTGGGCTTCATGGGCACACCCCTGGGCATGATGGGCACACCCCTGGGCATGATGGGCACACGCATGGGCATCATGGGCACATGCATGGGCATCATGGGCACACCCCTGGGCATGTTGGGCACGCACCTGGGCATCATGGGCACCCGCTTGGGCATCATGGGCACACCCCTGGGCATGTTGGGCACGCACCTGGGCATCATGGGCACCCGCTTGGGCATCATGGGCACACCCCTGGGCATGTTGGGCACGCACAAGGGAATCATGGGCACCCACCTGGGCATCATGGGCACACCCCTGGGCATCATGGGCACACCCCTGGGCATGATGGGCACGCGCTTGGGCATCATGGGCACACCCCTGGGCATGTTGGGCACGCACCTGGGCATCATGGGCACACGCTTGGGCATCATGGGCACACGCCTGGGCATCATGGGCACACCCCTGGGCATCATGGGCACACGCCTGGGCATGATGGGCACACGCCTGGGCATCATGGGCACACCCCTAGGCATCATGGGCACACCCCTGGGCATGATGGGCACACGCATGGGCATCATGGGCACACGACTGGGCATCATGGGCACACCCCTGGGCATCCTGGGCACACGCCTGGGCATCATGGGCACACCCCTGGGCATGTTGGGCACGCATCAGGGCATCATAGGCACACGCCTGGGCATCATGGACACACGCCTGGGCATCATGGGCACACCCCTGGGCATCAGGGGCACACCCCTGGGCATGATGGGCACACGCCTGGGCATGATGGGCACACGCCTGGGCATCATGGGCACACCCCTGGGCATGTTGGGCACGCGCCTGGGCACACGCCTGGGCATGATGGGCACACCCCTGGGCATGATGGGCACACCCCTGGGCATGATGGGCACACGCCTGGGCATGATGGGCACACGCATGGGCATGATGGGCACACGCCTGAGCATGATGGGCACCCGCCTGGGCATCATGGGCACACCCCTGGGCATCATGGGCACACCCCTGGGCATGATGGGCACACGCCTGGGCATGATGGGCACACGCCTGGGCATGATGGGCACACGCCTGGGCATCATGGGCACACACCTGGGCATCATGGGCACCCGCCTGGGCATCATGGGCACACCCCTGGGCATGTTGGGCACGCACCAGGGCATCATGGGCACCTGCCTGGGCATCATGGGCACACGCCTGGGCATGATGGGCACACACCTGGGCATCATGGACACACCCCTAGGCATGTTGGGCACGCACCTGGGCATCATGGGCACACCCGTCTGGGCATCATGGGCACACCCGTCTGGGCATCATGGGCACCCGCCTGGGCATCATGGGCACCTGCCTGGGCATCATGGGCACACGCCTGGGCATGATGGGCACACGCCTGGGCATCATGGGCACACCCCTGGGCATGTTGGGCACGCACCTGGGCATTATGGGCACACGCTTGGGCATCATGGGCACACCCATGGGCATCATGGGCACACCCCTGGGCATCATGGCCACACCCCTGGGCATGATGGGCACACGCCTGGGCATCATGGGCACACGCCTGGGCATCATGGGCACACCCCTAGGCATCATGGGCACACCCCTGGGTATGATGGGCACACGCATGGGCATCATGGGCACACGCCTGGGCATCATGGGCACACCCCTAGGCATGATGGGCACACGCCTGGGCATCATGGGCACACGCCTGGGCATCATGGGCACACCCGTGGGCATGTTGGGCACGCACCAGGGCATCCTAGGCACACGCCTGGGCATCATGGGCACACGCCTGGGCATCATGGGCACACCCCTGGGCATCATGGGCACACCCCTGGGCATGTTGGGCACGCACCAGGGCATCATGGGCACACGCCTGGGCTTCATGGGCACACCCCTGGGCATGATGGGCACACGCATGGGCATCATGGGCACATGCATGGGCATCATGGGCACACCCCTGGGCATGTTGGGCACGCACCTGGGCATCATGGGCACCCGCTTGGGCATCATGGGCACACCCCTGGGCATGATGGGCACACCCCTGGGCATGATGGGCACACCCCTGGGCATGATGGGCACACGCCTGGGCATGATGGGCACACGCATGGGCATGATGGGCACACGACTGGGCATCATGGGCACACCCCTGGGCATCCTGGGCACACGCCTGGGCATCATGGGCACACCCCTGGGCATGTTGGGCACGCAGCAGGGCATCATAGGCACACGCCTGGGCATCATGGACACACGCCTGGGCATCATGGGCACACCCCTGGGCATCATGGGCACACCCCTGGGCATGATGGGCACACGCCTGGGCATGATGGGCACACGCCTGGGCATCATGGGCACATCCCTGGGCATGTTGGGCACGCACCTGGGCATCATGGGCACACGCCTGGACATGATGGGCACCCGCCTGGGCATCATGGGCACACCCCTGGGCATCATGGGCACAAGTCTGGGCATCATGGGCACACGCCTGGGCATGTTGGGCACGCACCAGGGCATCATAGGCACACGCCTGGGCATCATGGACACACGCCTGGGCATCATGGGCACACCCCTGGGCATGATGGGCACACGCATGGCATGATGGGCACACGCTTGGGCATCATGGGCACACCCCTGGGCATGTTGGGCACGCACCTGGGCATCATGGGCACACGCCTGGGCATCATGGGCACACGCCTGGGCATCATGGGCACACGCCTGGGCATCATGGGCACACCCCTGGGCATGATGGGCACACGCATGGGCATCATGGGCACACGACTGGGCATCATGGGCACACCCCTGGGCATCCTGGGCACACGCCTGGGCATCATGGGCACACCCCTGGGCATGTTGGGCATGCAGCAGGGCATCATAGGCACACGCCTGGGCATCATGGACACACGCCTGGGCATCATGGGCACACCCCTGGGCATCATGGGCACACCCCTGGGCATGATGGGCACACGCCTGGGCATGATGGGCACACGCCTGGGCATCATGGGCACACCCCTGGGCATGTTGGGCACGCGCCTGGGCACACGCCTGGGCATGATGGGCACACCCCTGGGCATGATGGGCACACCCCAGGGCATGATGGGCACACGCCTGGGCATGATGGGCACACGCATGGGCATGATGGGCACACGCCTGAGCATGATGGGCACCCGCCTGGGCATCATGGGCACACCCCTGGGCATCATGGGCACACCCCTGGGCATGATGGGCACACGCCTGGGCATGATGGGCACACGCCTGGGCATGATGGGCACACGCCTGGGCATCATGGGCACACACCTGGGCATCATGGGCACCCGCCTGGGCATCATGGGCACACCCCTGGGCATGTTGGGCACGCACCAGGGCATCATGGGCACCTGCCTGGGCATCATGGGCACACGCCAGGGCATGATGGGCACACGCCTGGGCATCATGGACACACCCCTAGGCATGTTGGGCACGCACCTGGGCATCATGGGCACACCCGTCTGGGCATCATGGGCACACCCGTCTGGGCATCATGGGCACCCGCCTGGGCATCATGGGCACCTGCCTGGGCATCATGGGCACACGCCTGGGCATGATGGGCACACGCCTGGGCATCATGGGCACACCCCTGGGCATGTTGGGCACGCACCTGGGCATTATGGGCACACGCTTGGGCAACATGGGCACACCCATGGGAATCATGGGCACACCCCTGGGCATCATGGCCACACCCCTGGGCATGATGGGCACACGCCTGGGCATGATGGGCACACGCCTGGGCATCATGGGCACACCCCTAGGCATCATGGGCACACCCCTGGGTATGATGGGCACACGCATGGGCATCATGGGCACACGCCTGGGCATCATGGGCATACCCCTAGGCATGATGGGCACACGCCTGGGCATCATGGGCACACGCCTGGGCATCATGGGCACATCCCTGGGCATATTGGGCACGCACCAGGGCATCCTAGGCACACGCCTGGGCATCATAGACACACGCCTGGGCATCATGGGCACACCCCTGGGCATCATGGGCACACGCATGGGCATCATGGGCACACGCCTGGGCATCATGGGCACACCCCTGGGCATGTTGGGCACGCACCTGGGCATCATGGGCACACCCCTGGGCATCATGGGCACACCCCTGGGCATGATGGACACACGCCTGGGCATGATGGGCACACGCCTGGGCATCATGGGCACTCCCCTGGGCATCATGGGCACACGCCTGGGCATGATGGGCACACGCCTGCGCATCATGGGCACACCCCTGGGCATGTTGGGCACGCACCTGGGCATTATGGGCACACGCCTGGGCATCATGGGCACACCCCTGGGCATCATGGGCACACCCCTGGGCATCATGGGCACACCCCTGGGCATGATGGGCACACGCCTGTGCATGCTGTGCCACTCGGTCTACATCACTCCAAATATGCCTGTGCCACTCGGTCTACATCACTGGGCACATGCCTGGGCATGCTGGGCACACACCTTGGCATGTTGGGCGCGCGCCTGGGCATGTTTGGCGCGCGCCTGGGCATGCTGGGCGCGCGCCTGGGCATGTTTGGCGCGCGCCTGGGCATGCTGGCCGCGCGCCTGGGCATGCTGGGCCCGCGCCTGCGCATGCTGGGCACGCGCCTGGGCATGCTGGGCACGTGCCTGGGCATGCTGAGCACGCGCCTGGGCATGCTGGGTACGCGCCTGGGCATGGTGGGTACGCGCGTGGCCCAAAAACGCCATACTTCACGAGCGAAGCACGTGATTTCGGATCGTTTCGTCGTTCCGCTCAAAATAGGGTGTTATGGCCCAAAATCGGACATCGGGAACTCGAAAACTCAAAAAACTGTCAAATTGCGCCGGAATCGGATTTCCTGTCAAACTGCTCAAAATATGCTTGTGCCACTCGGTCTACATCACTGGGCACATGCCTGGGCATGCTGGGCGCGCGCCTGGGCATGCTGGGCACACACCTGGGCATGTTGGGCGCGCGCCTGGGCATGTTTGGCGCCCGCCTGGGCATGCTGCCGCGCGCCTGGTCATGCTGGGCGCTCGCCTGCGCATGCTAGGCACGCGCCTGGGCATGCTGGGCACGTACCTGGGCATGCTGAGCACGCGCCTGGGCATGCTAGGTACGCGCCTGGGCATGCTGCCGCGCGCCTGGGCATGCTGGGCGCTCGCCTGCGCATGCTGGGCACGCGCCTGGGCATGCTGGGCACGTACCTGGGTGTGCCCATGATGCCCAGGCGTGTGCCCATGATGCCCAGGTGCGTGCCCAACATGCCCAGGGGTGTGCCCATGATGCCCGGGCGTGTGCCCATGATGCCCAGGCGTGTGCCCATGATGCCCATGCGTGTGCCCATGATGCCCAGGGGTGTGCCCATGATGCCCAGGCGTGTGTCCATGATGCCCAGGCGTGTGCCTAGGATGCCCTGGTGCGTGCCCAACATGCCCAGGGATGTGCCCATGATGCCCAGGCGTGTGCCCATCATGCCCAGGCGTGTGCCCATCATGCCCAGGGGTGTGCCCATGATGCCCAGGCGTGTGCCCATGATGCCCATGCGTGTGCCCATCATGCCCAGGGGTGTGCCCATGATGCCTAGGGGTGTGTCCATGATGCCCAGGCGTGTGCCCATCAAGCCCAGGCGTGTGCCCATCATGCCCAGGGGTGTGCCCATGATGCCCAGGGGTGTGCCCATGATGCCCAGGGGTGTGCCCATGAGGCCCAGGCGTGTGCCCATAATGCCCAGGTGCGTGCCCAACATGCCCAGGGGTGTGCCCATGATGCCCAGGCGTGTGCCCATGATGCCCATGCGTGTGCCCATCATGCCCAGGGGTGTGCCCATGAAGCCCAGGCGTGTGCCCATCATGCCCAGGGGTACGCGCCTGGGCATGGTGGGTACGCGCATGGCCCAAAAACGCCATACTTCACGAGCGAAGCTCGTGATTTCGGATCGTTTCGTCGTTCCGCTCAAAATAGGGTGTTATGGCCCAAAATCGGACATCGGGAACTCGAAAACTCAAAAAACTGTCAAATTGCGCCGGAATCGGATTTCCTGTCAAACCGCTCCAAATATGCCTGTGCCACTCGGTCTACATCACTGGGCACATGCCTGGGCATGCTGGGCACACACCTTGGCATGTTGGGCGCGCGCCTGGGCATGTTTGGCGCGCGCCTGGGCATGCTGGGCGCGCGCCTGGGCATGTTTGGCGCGCGCCTGGGCATGCTGGCCGCGCGCCTGCGCATGCTGGGCACGCGCCTGGGCATGCTGGGCACGTGCCTGGGCATGCTGAGCACGCGCCTGGGCATGCTGGGTACTCGCCTGGGCATGGTGGGTACGCGCGTGGCCCAAAAACGCAATACTTCACGAGCGAAGCTTGTGATTTCGGATCGTTTCGTCGTTCCGCTCAAAATAGGGTGTTATGGCCCAAAATCGGACATCGGGAACTCGAAAACTCAAAAAACTGTCAAATTGCGCCGGAATCGGATTTCCTGTCAAACTGCTCAAAATATGCCTGTGCCACTCGGTCTACATACCTGGGCATGCTGGGCGCGCGCCTGGGCATGCTGGGCACACACCTTGGCATGTTGGGCGCGCGCCTGGGCATGTTTGGCGCGCGCCTGGGCATGCTGGGCGCGCGCCTGGGCATGTTTGGGGCGCGCCTGGGCATGCTGGCCGCGCGCCTGGGCATGCTGTGCGCGCGCCTGCGCATGCTGGGCGCGCGCCTGCGCATGCTGGGCACGCGCCTGGGCATGCTGGGCACGTGCCTGGGCATGCTGAGCACGCGCCTGGGCATGCTGGGTACGCGCCTGGGCATGGTGGGTACGCGCGTGGCCCAAAAACGCCATACTTCACGAGCGAAGCTTGTGATTTCGGATCGTTTCGTCGTTCCGCTCAAAATAGGGTGTTATGGCCCAAAATCGGACATCGGGAACTCGAAAACTCAAAAAACTGTCAAATTGCGCCGGAATCGGATTTCCTGTCAAACTGCTCAAAATATGCTTGTGCCACTCGGTCTACATCACTGGGCACATGCCTGGGCATGCTGGGCGCGCGCCTGGGCATGCTGGGCACACACCAGGGCATGTTGGGCGCGCGCCTGGGCATGTTTGGCGCGCGCCTGGGCATGTTTGGCGCCCGCCTGGGCATGCTGCCGCGCGCCTGGGCATGCTGGGCGCTCGCCTGCGCATGCTGGGCACGCGCCTGGGCATGCTGGGCACGTACCTGGGCATGCTGAGCACGCGCCTGGGCATGCTGGGTACGCGCCTGGGCATGGTGGGTACGCGCATGGCCCAAAAACGCCATACTTCACGAGCAAAGCTCGTGATTTCGGATCGTTTCGTCGTTCCGCTCAAAATAGGGTGTTATGGCCCAAAATCGGACATCGGGAACTCGAAAACTCAAAAAACTGTCAAATTGCGCCGGAATCGGATTTCCTGTCAAACCGCTCCAAATATGCCTGTGCCACTCGGTCTACATCACTGGGCACATGCCTGGGCATGCTGGGCACACACCTTGGCATGTTGGGCGCGCGCCTGGGCATGTTTGGCGCGCGCCTGGGCATGCTGGGCGCGCGCCTGGGCATGTTTGGCGCGCGCCTGGGCATGCTGGCCGCGCGCCTGGGCATGCTGGGCGCGCGCCTGCGCATGCTGGGCACGCGCCTGGGCATGCTGGGCACGTGCCTGGGCATGCTGAGCACGCGCCTGGGCATGCTGGGTACGCGCCTGGGCATGGTGGGTACGCGCGTGGCCCAAAAACGCCATACTTCACGAGCGAAGCTTGTGATTTCGGATCGTTTCGTCGTTCCGCTCAAAATAGGGTGTTATGGCCCAAAATCGGACATCGGGAACTCGAAAACTCAAAAAACTGTCAAATTGCGCCGGAATCGGATTTCCTGTCAAACTGCTCAAAATATGCTTGTGCCACTCGGTCTACATCACTGGGCACATGCCTGGGCATGCTGGGCGCGCGCCTGGGCATGCTGGCCGCGCGCCTGGGCATGCTGGGCGCGCGCCTGCGCATGCTGGGCACGCGCCTGGGCATGCTGGGCACGTGCCTGGGCATGCTGAGCACGCGCCTGGGCATGCTGGGTACGCGCCTGGGCATGGTGGGTACGCGCGTGGCCCAAAAACGCCATACTTCACGAGCGAAGCTTGTGATTTCGGATCGTTTCGTCGTTCCGCTCAAAATAGGGTGTTATGGCCCAAAATCGGACATCGGGAACTCGAAAACTCAAAAAACTGTCAAATTGCGCCGGAATCGGATTTCCTGTCAAACTGCTCAAAATATGCTTGTGCCACTCGGTCTACATCACTGGGCACATGCCTGGGCATGTTGGGCGCGCGCCTGGGCATGTTTGGCGCGCGCCTGGGCATGTTTGGCGCCCGCCTGGGCATGCTGCCGCGCGCCTGGGCATGCTGGGCGCTCGCCTGCGCATGCTGGGCACGCGCCTGGGCATGCTGGGCACGTACCTGGGCATGCTGAGCACGCGCCTGGGCATGCTGGGTACGCGCCTGGGCATGGTGGGTACGCGCATAGCCCAAAAACGCCATACTTCACGAGCGAAGCTCGTGATTTCGGATCGTTTCGTCGTTCCGCTCAAAATAGGGTGTTATGGCCCAAAATCGGACATCGGGAACTCGAAAACTCAAAAAACTGTCAAATTGCGCCGGAATCGGATTTCCTGTCAAACCGCTCCAAATATGCCTGTGCCACTCGGTCTACATCACTGGGCACATGCCTGGGCATGCTGGGCACACACCTTGGCATGTTGGGCGCGCGCCTGGGCATGTTTGGCGCGCGCCTGGGCATGCTGGGCGCGCGCCTGGGCATGTTTGGCGAGCGCCTGGGCATGCTGGCCGCGCGCCTGGGCATGCTGGGCGCGCGCCTGCGCATGCTGGGCACGCGCCTGGGCATGCTGGGCACGTGCCTGGGCATGCTGAGCACGCGCCTGGGCATGCTGGGTACGCGCCTGGGCATGGTGGGTACGCGCGTGGCCCAAAAACGCCATACTTCACGAGCGAAGCTTGTGATTTCGGATCGTTTCGTCGTTCCGCTCAAAATAGGGTGTTATGGCCCAAAATCGGACATCGGGAACTCGAAAACTCAAAAAACTGTCAAATTGCGCCGGAATCGGATTTCCTGTCAAACTGCTCAAAATATGCTTGTGCCACTCGGTCTACATCACTGGGCACATGCCTGGGCATGCTGGGCGCGCGCCTGGGCATGCTGGGCACACACCTGGGCATGTTGGGCGCGCGCCTGGGCATGTTTGGCACGCGCCTGGGCATGTTTGGCGCCCGCCTGGGCATGCTGCCGCGCGCCTGGGCATGCTGGGCGCTCGCCTGCGCATGCTGGGCACGCGCCTGGGCATGCTGGGCACGTACCTGGGCATGCTGAGCACGCGCCTGGGCATGCTGGGTACGCGCCTGGGCATGGTGGGTACGCGCATGGCCCAAAAACGCCATACTTCACGAGCGAAGCTCGTGATTTCGGATCGTTTCGTCGTTCCGCTCAAAATAGGGTGTTATGGCCCAAAATCGGACATCGGGAACTCGAAAACTCAAAAAACTGTCAAATTGCGCCGGAATCGGATTTCCTGTCAAACCGCTCCAAATATGCCTGTGCCACTCGGTCTACATCACTGGGCACATGCCTGGGCATGCTGGGCACACACCTTGGCATGTTGGGCGCGCGCCTGGGCATGTTTGGCGCGCGCCTGGGCATGCTGGGCGCGCGCCTGGGCATGTATGGCGCGCGCCTGGGCATGCTGGCCGCGCGCCTGGGCATGCTGGGCGCGCGCCTGCGCATGCTGGGCACGCGCCTGGGCATGCTGGGCACGTGCCTGGGCATGCTGAGCACGCGCCTGGGCATGCTGGGTACGCGCCTGGGCATGGTGGGTACGCGCGTGGCCCAAAAACGCCATACTTCACGAGCGAAGCTTGTGATTTCGGATCGTTTCGTCGTTCCGCTCAAAATAGGGTGTTATGGCCCAAAATCGGACATCGGGAACTCGAAAACTCAAAAAACTGTCAAATTGCGCCGGAATCGGATTTCCTGTCAAACTGCTCAAAATATGCTTGTGCCACTCGGTCTACATCACTGGGCACATGCCTGGGCATGCTGGGCGCGCGCCTGGGCATGCTGGCCGCGCGCCTGGGCATGCTGGGCGCGCGCCTGCGCATGCTGGGCACGCGCCTGGGCATGCTGGGCACGTGCCTGGGCATGCTGAGCACGCGCCTGGGCATGCTGGGTACGCGCCTGGGCATGGTGGGTACGCGCGTGGCCCAAAAACGCCATACTTCACGAGCGAAGCTTGTGATTTCGGATCGTTTCGTCGTTCCGCTCAAAATAGGGTGTTATGGCCCAAAATCGGACATCGGGAACTCGAAAACTCAAAAAACTGTCAAATTGCGCCGGAATCGGATTTCCTGTCAAACTGCTCAAAATATGCTTGTGCCACTCGGTCTACATCACTGGGCACATGCCTGGGCATGTTGGGCGCGCGCCTGGGCATGTTTGGCGCGCGCCTGGGCATGTTTGGCGCCCGCCTGGGCATGCTGCCGCGCGCCTGGGCATGCTGGGCGCTCGCCTGCGCATGCTGGGCACGCGCCTGGGCATGCTGGGCACGTACCTGGGCATGCTGAGCACGCGCCTGGGCATGCTGGGTACGCGCCTGGGCATGGTGGGTACGCGCATGGCCCAAAAACGCCATACTTCACGAGCGAAGCTCGTGATTTCGGATCGTTTCGTCGTTCCGCTCAAAATAGGGTGTTATGGCCCAAAATCGGACATCGGGAACTCGAAAACTCAAAAAACTGTCAAATTGCGCCGGAATCGGATTTCCTGTCAAACCGCTCCAAATATGCCTGTGCCACTCGGTCTACATCACTGGGCACATGCCTGGGCATGCTGGGCACACACCTTGGCATGTTGGGCGCGCGCCTGGGCATGTTTGGCGCGCGCCTGGGCATGCTGGGCGCGCGCCTGGGCATGTTTGGCGAGCGCCTGGGCATGCTGGCCGCGCGCCTGGGCATGCTGGGCGCGCGCCTGCGCATGCTGGGCACGCGCCTGGGCATGCTGGGCACGTGCCTGGGCATGCTGAGCACGCGCCTGGGCATGCTGGGTACGCGCCTGGGCATGGTGGGTACGCGCGTGGCCCAAAAACGCCATACTTCACGAGAGAAGCTTGTGATTTCGGATCGTTTCGTCGTTCCGCTCAAAATAGGGTGTTATGGCCCAAAATCGGACATCGGGAACTCGAAAACTCAAAAAACTGTCAAATTGCGCCGGAATCGGATTTCCTGTCAAACTGCTCAAAATATGCTTGTGCCACTCGGTCTACATCACTGGGCACATGCCTGGGCATGCTGGGCGCGCGCCTGGGCATGCTGGGCACACACCTGGGCATGTTGGGCGCGCGCCTGGGCATGTTTGGCACGCGCCTGGGCATGTTTGGCGCCCGCCTGGGCATGCTGCCGCGCGCCTGGGCATGCTGGGCGCTCGCCTGCGCATGCTGGGCACGCGCCTGGGCATGCTGGGCACGTACCTGGGCATGCTGAGCACGCGCCTGGGCATGCTGGGTACGCGCCTGGGCATGGTGGGTACGCGCATGGCCCAAAAACGCCATACTTCACGAGCGAAGCTCGTGATTTCCGATCGTTTCGTCGTTCCGCTCAAAATAGGGTGTTATGGCCCAAAATCGGACATCGGGAACTCAAAAACTCAAAAAACTGTCAAATTGCGCCGGAATCGGATTTCCTGTCAAACTGCTCAAAATATGCTTGTGCCACTCGGTCTACATCACTGGGCACATGCCTGGGCATGCTGGGCGCGCGCCTGGGCATGCTGGGCACACACCTGGGCATGTTGGGCGCGCGCCTGGGCATGTTTGGCGCCCGCCTGGGCATGCTGCCGCGCGCCTGGGCATGCTGGGCGCTCGCCTGCGCATGCTGGGCACGCGCCTGGGCATGCTGGGCACGTACCTGGGCATGCTGAGCACGCGCCTGGGCATGCTGGGTACGCGCCTGGGCATGCTGCCGCGCGCTTGGGCATGCTGGGCGCTCGCCTGCGCATGCTGGGCACGCGCCTGGGCATGCTGGGCACGTACCTGGGTGTGCCCATGATGCCCAGGCGTGTGCCCATGATGCCCAGGTGCGTGCCCAACATGCCCAGGGGTGTGCCCATGATGCCCGGGCGTGTGCCCATGATGCCCAGGCGTGTGCCCATGATGCCCATGCGTGTGCCCATGATGCACAGGGGTGTGCCCATGATGCCCAGGCGTGTGTCCATGATGCCCAGGCGTGTGCCTAGGATGCCCTGGTGCGTGCCCAACATGCCCAGGGATGTGCCCATGATGCCCAGGCGTGTGCCCATCATGCCCAGGCGTGTGCCCATCATGCCCAGGGGTGTGCCCATGATGCCCAGGCGTGTGCCCATGATGCCCATGCGTGTGCCCATCATACCCAGGGGTGTGCCCATGATGCCTAGGGGTGTGTCCATGATGCCCAGGCGTGTGCCCATCATGCCCAGGCGTGTGCCCATCATGGCCAGGGGTGTGCCCATGATGCCCAGGGGTGTGCCCATGATGCCCAGGGGTGTGCCCATGAGGCCCAGGCGTGTGCCCATAATGCCCAAGTGCGTGCCCAACATGCCCAGGGGTGTGCCCATGATGCCCAGGCGTGTGCCCATGATGCCCATGCGTGTGCCCATCATGCCCAGGGGTGTGCCCATGAAGCCCAGGCGTGTGCCCATCATGCCCAGGGGTACGCGCCTGGGCATGGTGGGTACGCGCATGGCCCAAAAACGCCATACTTCACGAGCGAAGCTCGTGATTTCGGATCGTTTCGTCGTTCCGCTCAAAATAGGGTGTTATGGCCCAAAATCGGACATCGGGAACTCGAAAACTCAAAAAACTGTCAAATTGCGCCGGAATCGGATTTCCTGTCAAACCGCTCCAAATATGCCTGTGCCACTCGGTCTACATCACTGGGCACATGCCTGGGCATGCTGGGCACACACCTTGGCATGTTGGGCGCGCGCCTGGGCATGTTTGGCGCGCGCCTGGATATGCTGGGCGCGCGCCTGGGCATGTTTAGCGCGCGCCTGGGCATGCTGGCCGCGCGCCTGCGCATGCTGGGCACGCGCCTGGGCATGTTGGGCACGTGCCTGGGCCTGCTGAGCACGCGCCTGGGCATGCTGGGTACGCGCCTGGGCATGGTGGGTACGCGCATGGCCCAAAAACGCCATACTTCACGAGCGAAGCTCGTGATTTCGGATCGTTTCGTCGTTCCGCTCAAAATAGGGTGTTATGGCCCAAAATCGGACATCGGGAACTCGAAAAATCAAAAAACTGTCAAATTGCGCCGGAATCGGATTTCCTGTCAAACCGCTCCAAATATGCCTGTGCCACTCGGTCTACATCACTGGGCACATGCCTGGGCATGCTGGGCACACACCTTGGCATGTTGGGCGCGCGCCTGGGCATGTTTGGCGCGCGCCTGGGCATGCTGGGCGCGCGCCTGGGCATGTTTGGCGCGCGCCTGGGCATGCTGGCCGCGCGCCTGGGCATGCTGGGCGCGCGCCTGCGCATGCTGGGCACGCGCCTGGGCATGCTGGGCACGTGCCTGGGCATGCTGAGCACGCGCCTGGGCATGCTGGGTACGCGCCTGGGCATGGTGGGTACGCGCGTGGCCCAAAAACGCCATACTTCACGAGCGAAGCTTGTGATTTCGGATCGTTTCGTCGTTCCGCTCAAAATAGGGTGTTATGGCCCAAAATCGGACACCGGGAACTCGAAAACTCAAAAAACTGTCAAATTGCACCGGAATCGGATTTCCTGTCAAACTGCTCAAAATATGCCTGTGCCACTCGGTCTACATCACTGGGCACATACCTGGGCATGCTGGGCGCGCGCCTGGGCATGCTGGGCACACACCTTGGCATGTTGGGCGCGCGCCTGGGCATGTTTGGCGCGCGCCTGGGCATGCTGGGCGCGCGCCTGTGCATGTTTGGCGCGCGCCTGGGCATGCTGGCCGCGCGCCTGGGCATGCTGGGCGCGCGCCTGCGCATGCTGGGCACGCGCCTGGGCATGCTGGGCACGTGCCTGGGCATGCTGAGCACGCGCCTGGGCATGCTGGGTACGCGCCTGGGTATGGTGGGTACGCGCGTGGCCCAAAAACGCCATACTTCACGAGCGAAGCTTGTGATTTCGGATCGTTTCGTCGTTCCGCTCAAAATAGGGTGTTATGGCCCAAAATCGGACATCGGGAACTCGAAAACTCAAAAAACTGTCAGATTGCGCCGGAATCGGATTTCCTGTCAAACTGCTCAAAATATGCTTGTGCCACTCGGTCTACATCACTGGGCACATGCCTGGGCATGCTGGGCGCGCGCCTGGGCATGCTGGGCACACACCTGGGAATGTTGGGCGCGCGCCTGGGCATGTTTGGCGCGCGCCTGGGCATGTTTGGCGCCCGCCTGGGCATGCTACCGCGCGCCTGGGCAAGCTGGGCGCTCGCCTGCGCATGCTGGGCACGCGCCTGGGCATGCTGGGCACGTGCCTGGGCATGCTGAGCACGCGCCTGGGCATGCTGGGTACGCGCCTGGGCATGGTGGGTACGCGCGTGGCCCAAAAACGCCATACTTCACGAGCGAAGCTCGTGATTTCGGATCGTTTCGTCGTTCCGCTCAAAATAGGGTGTTATGGCCCAAAATCGGACATCGGGAACTCAAAAACTCAAAAAACTGTCAAATTGCGCCGGAATCGGATTTCCTGTCAAACTGCTCAAAATATGCTTGTGCCACTCGGTCTACATCACTGGGCACATGCCTGGGCATGCTGGGCGCGCGCCTGGGCATGCTGGGCACACACCTGGGCATGTTGGGCGCGCGCCTGGGCATGTTTGGCGCCCGCCTGGGCATGCTGCCGCGCGCCTGGGCATGCTGGGCGCTCGCCTGCGCATGCTGGGCACGCGCCTGGGCATGCTGGGCACGTACCTGGGCATGCTGAGCACGCGCCTGGGCATGCTGGGTACGCGCCTGGGCATGCTGCCGCGCGCCTGGGCATGCTGGGCGCTCGCCTGCGCATGCTGGGCACGCGCCTGGGCATGCTGGGCACGTACCTGGGTGTGCCCATGATGCCCAGGCGTGTGCCCATGATGCCCAGGTGCGTGCCCAACATGCCCAGGGGTGTGCCCATGATGCCCGGGCGTGTGCCCATGATGCCCAGGCGTGTGCCCATGATGCCCATGCGTGTGCCCATGATGCACAGGGGTGTGCCCATGATGCCCAGGCGTGTGTCCATGATGCCCAGGCGTGTGCCTAGGATGCCCTGGTGCGTGCCCAACATGCCCAGGGATGTGCCCATGATGCCCAGGCGTGTGCCCATCATGCCCAGGCGTGTGCCCATCATGCCCAGGGGTGTGCCCATGATGCCCAGGCGTGTGCCCATGATGCCCATGCGTGTGCCCATCATACCCAGGGGTGTGCCCATGATGCCTAGGGGTGTGTCCATGATGCCCAGGCGTGTGCCCATCATGCCCAGGCGTGTGCCCATCATGGCCAGGGGTGTGCCCATGATGCCCAGGGGTGTGCCCATGATGCCCAGGGGTGTGCCCATGAGGCCCAGGCGTGTGCCCATAATGCCCAGGTGCGTGCCCAACATGCCCAGGGGTGTGCCCATGATGCCCAGGCGTGTGCCCATGATGCCCATGCGTGTGCCCATCATGCCCAGGGGTGTGCCCATGAAGCCCAGGCGTGTGCCCATCATGCCCAGGGGTACGCGCCTGGGCATGGTGGGTACGCGCATGGCCCAAAAACGCCATACTTCACGAGCGAAGCTCGTGATTTCGGATCGTTTCGTCGTTCCGCTCAAAATAGGGTGTTATGGCCCAAAATCGGACATCGGGAACTCGAAAACTCAAAAAACTGTCAAATTGCGCCGGAATCGGATTTCCTGTCAAACCGCTCCAAATATGCCTGTGCCACTCGGTCTACATCACTGGGCACATGCCTGGGCATGCTGGGCACACACCTTGGCATGTTGGGCGCGCGCCTGGGCATGTTTGGCGCGCGCCTGGGCATGCTGGGCGCGCGCCTGGGCATGTTTGGCGCGCGCCTGGGCATGCTGGCCGCGCGCCTGCGCATGCTGGGCACGCGCCTGGGCATGTTGGGCACGTGCCTGGGCCTGCTGAGCACGCGCCTGGGCATGCTGGGTACGCGCCTGGGCATGGTGGGTACGCGCGTGGCCCAAAAACGCAATACTTCACGAGCGAAGCTTGTGATTTCGGATCGTTTCGTCGTTCCGCTCAAAATAGGGTGTTATGGCCCAAAATCGGACATCGGGAACTCGAAAACTCAAAAAACTGTCAAATTGCGCCGGAATCGGATTTCCTGTCAAACTGCTCAAAATATGCTTGTGCCACTCGGTCTACATCACTGGGCACATGCCTGGGCATGCTGGGCGCGCGCCTGGGCATGCTGGGCACACACCTGGGCATGTTGGGCGCGCGCCTGGGCATGTTTGGCACGCGCCTGGGCATGTTTGGCGCCCGCCTGGGCATGCTGCCGCGCGCCTGGGCATGCCGGGCGCTCGCCTGCGCATGCTGGGCACGCGCCTGGGCATGCTGGGCACGTACCTGGGCATGCTGAGCACGCGCCTGGGCATGCTGGGTACGCGCCTGGGCATGGTGGGTACGCGCATGGCCCAAAAACGCCATACTTCACGAGCGAAGCTCGTGATTTCGGATCGTTTCGTCGTTCCGCTCAAAATAGGGTGTTATGGCCCAAAATCGGACATCGGGAACTCGAAAACTCAAAAAACTGTCAAATTGCGCCGGAATCGGATTTCCTGTCAAACCGCTCCAAATATGCCTGTGCCACTCGGTCTACATCACTGGGCACATGCCTGGGCATGCTGGGCACACACCTTGGCATGTTGGGCGCGCGCCTGGGCATGTTTGGCGCGCGCCTGGGCATGCTGGGCGCGCGCCTGGGCATGTTTGGCGCGCGCCTGGGCATGCTGGCCGCGCGCCTGGGCATGCTGGGCGCGCGCCTGCGCATGCTGGGCACGCGCCTGGGCATGCTGGGCACGTGCCTGGGCATGCTGAGCACGCGCCTGGGCATGCTGGGTACGCGCCTGGGCATGGTGGGTACGCGCGTGGCCCAAAAACGCCATACTTCACGAGCGAAGCTTGTGATTTCGGATCGTTTCGTCGTTCCGCTCAAAATAGGGTGTTATGGCCCAAAATCGGACATCGGGAACTCGAAAACTCAAAAAACTGTCAAATTGCGCCGGAATCGGATTTCCTGTCAAACTGCTCAAAATATGCCTGTGCCACTCGGTCTACATCACTGGGCACATACCTGGGCATGCTGGGCGCGCGCCTGGGCATGCTGGGCACACACCTTGGCATGTTGGGCGCGCGCCTGGGCATGTTTGGCGCGCGCCTGGGCATGCTGGGCGCGCGCCTGTGCATGTTTGGCGCGCGCCTGGGCATGCTGGCCGCGCGCCTGGGCATGCTGGGCGCGCGCCTGCGCATGCTGGGCACGCGCCTGGGCATGCTGGGCACGTGCCTGGGCATGCTGAGCACGCGCCTGGGCATGCTGGGTACGCGCCTGGGTATGGTGGGTACGCGCGTGGCCCAAAAACGCCATACTTCACGAGCGAAGCTTGTGATTTCGGATCGTTTCGTCGTTCCGCTCAAAATAGGGTGTTATGGCCCAAAATCGGACATCGGGAACTCGAAAACTCAAAAAACTGTCAAATTGCGCCGGAATCGGATTTCCTGTCAAACTGCTCAAAATATGCTTGTGCCACTCGGTCTACATCACTGGGCACATGCCTGGGCATGCTGGGCGCGCGCCTGGGCATGCTGGGCACACACCTGGGCATGTTGGGCGCGCGCCTGGGCATGTTTGGCGCGCGCCTGGGCATGTTTGGCGCCCGCCTGGGCATGCTACCGCGCGCCTGGGCAAGCTGGGCGCTCGCCTGCGCATGCTGGGCACGCGCCTGGGCATGCTGGGCACGTGCCTGGGCATGCTGAGCACGCGCCTGGGCATGCTGGGTACGCGCCTGGGCATGGTGGGTACGCGCGTGGCCCAAAAACGCCATACTTCACGAGCGAAGCTCGTGATTTCGGATCGTTTGGTCGTTCCGCTCAAAATAGGGTGTTATGGCCCAAAATCGGACATCGGGAACTCGAAAACTCAAAAAACTGTCAAATTGCGCCGGAATCGGATTTCCTGTCAAACTGCTCAAAATATGCTTGTGCCACTCGGTCTACATCACTGGGCACATGCCTGGGCATGCTGGGCGCGCGCCTGGGCATGCTGGGCACACACCTGGGCATGTTGGGCGCGCGCCTGGGCATGTTTGGCGCCCGCCTGGGCATGCTGCCGCGCGCCTGGGCATGCTGGGCGCTCGCCTGCGCATGCTGGGCACGCGCCTGGGCATGCTGGGCACGTACCTGGGCATGCTGAGCACGCGCCTGGGCATGCTGGGTACGCGCCTGGGCATGCTGCCGCGCGCCTGGGCATGCTGGGCGCTCGCCTGCGCATGCTGGGCACGCGCCTGGGCATGCTGGGCACGTACCTGGGTGTGCCCATGATGCCCAGGCGTGTGCCCATGATGCCCAGGTGCGTGCCCAACATGCCCAGGGGTGTGCCCATGATGCCCGGGCGTGTGCCCATGATGCCCAGGCGTGTGCCCATGATGCCCATGCGTGTGCCCATGATGCCCAGGGGTGTGCCCATGATGCCCAGGCGTGTGTCCATGATGCCCAGGCGTGTGCCTAGGATGCCCTGGTGCGTGCCCAACATGCCCAGGGATGTGCCCATGATGCCCAGGCGTGTGCCCATCATGCCCAGGCGTGTGCCCATCATGCCCAGGGGTGTGCCCATGATGCCCAGGCGTGTGCCCATGATGCCCATGCGTGTGCCCATCATACCCAGGGGTGTGCCCATGATGCCTAGGGGTGTGTCCATGATGCCCAGGCGTGTGCCCATCATGCCCAGGCGTGTGCCCATCATGGCCAGGGGTGTGCCCATGATGCCCAGGGGTGTGCCCATGATGCCCAGGGGTGTGCCCATGAGGCCCAGGCGTGTGCCCATAATGCCCAGGTGCGTGCCCAACATGCCCAGGGGTGTGCCCATGATGCCCAGGCGTGTGCCCATGATGCCCATGCGTGTGCCCATCATGCCCAGGGGTGTGCCCATGAAGCCCAGGCGTGTGCCCATCATGCCCAGGGGTACGCGCCTGGGCATGGTGGGTACGCGCATGGCCCAAAAACGCCATACTTCACGAGCGAAGCTCGTGATTTCGGATCGTTTCGTCGTTCCGCTCAAAATAGGGTGTTATGGCCCAAAATCGGACATCGGGAACTCGAAAACTCAAAAAACTGTCAAATTGCGCCGGAATCGGATTTCCTGTCAAACCGCTCCAAATATGCCTGTGCCACTCGGTCTACATCACTGGGCACATGCCTGGGCATGCTGGGCACACACCTTGGCATGTTGGGCGCGCGCCTGGGCATGTTTGGCGCGCGCCTGGGCATGCTGGGCGCGCGCCTGGGCATGTTTGGCGCGCGCCTGGGCATGCTGGCCGCGCGCCTGCGCATGCTGGGCACGCGCCTGGGCATGTTGGGCACGTGCCTGGGCATGCTGAGCACGCGCCTGGGCATGCTGGGTACGCGCCTGGGCATGGTGGGTACGCGCGTGGCCCAAAAACGCAATACTTCACGAGCGAAGCTTGTGATTTCGGATCGTTTCGTCGTTCCGCTCAAAATAGGGTGTTATGGCCCAAAATCGGACATCGGGAACTCGAAAACTCAAAAAACTGTCAAATTGCGCCGGAATCGGATTTCCTGTCAAACTGCTCAAAATATGCCTGTGCCACTCGGTCTACATCACTGGGCACATACCTGGGCATGTTGGGCGCGCGCCTGGGCATGCTGGGCACACACCTTGGCATGTTGGGCGCGCGCCTGGGCATGTTTGGCGCGCGCCTGGGCATGCTGGGCGCGCGCCTGGGCATGTTTGGCGCGCGCCTGGGCATGCTGGCCGCGCGCCTGGGCATGCTGGGCGCGCGCCTGGGCATGCTGGGCGCGCGCCTGCGCATGCTGGGCGCGCGCCTGCGCATGCTGGGCACGCGCCTGGGCATGCTGGGCACGTGCCTGGGCATGCTGAGCACGCGCCTGGGCATGCTGGGTACGCGCCTGGGCATGGTGGGTACGCGCGTGGCCCAAAAACGCCATACTTCACGAGCGAAGCTTGTGATTTCGGATCGTTTCGTCGTTCCGCTCAAAATAGGGTGTTATGGCCCAAAATCGGACATCGGGAACTCGAAAACTCAAAAAACTGTCAAATTGCGCCGGAATCGGATTTCCTGTCAAACTGCTCAAAATATGCTTGTGCCACTCGGTCTACATCACTGGGCACATGCCTGGGCATGCTGGGCGCGCGCCTGGGCATGCTGGGCACACACCAGGGCATGTTGGGCGCGCGCCTGGGCATGTTTGGCGCGCGCCTGGGCATGTTTGGCGCCCGCCTGGGCATGCTGCCGCGCGCCTGGGCATGCTGGGCGCTCGCCTGCGCATGCTGGGCACGCGCCTGGGCATGCTGGGCACGTACCTGGGCATGCTGAGCACGCGCCTGGGCATGCTGGGTACGCGCCTGGGCATGGTGGGTACGCGCATGGCCCAAAAACGCCATACTTCACGAGCGAAGCTCGTGATTTCGGATCGTTTCGTCGTTCCGCTCAAAATAGGGTGTTATGGCCCAAAATCGGACATCGGGAACTCGAAAACTCAAAAAACTGTCAAATTGCGCCGGAATCGGATTTCCTGTCAAACCGCTCCAAATATGCCTGTGCCACTCGGTCTACATCACTGGGCACATGCCTGGGCATGCTGGGCACACACCTTGGCATGTTGGGCGCGCGCCTGGGCATGTTTGGCGCGCGCCTGGGCATGCTGGGCGCCCGCCTGGGCATGTTTGGCGCGCGCCTGGGCATGCTGGCCGCGCGCCTGGGCATGCTGGGCGCGCGCCTGCGCATGCTGGGCACGCGCCTGGGCATGCTGGGCACGTGCCTGGGCATGCTGAGCACGCGCCTGGGCATGCTGGGTACGCGCCTGGGCATGGTGGATACGCGCGTGGCCCAAAAACGCCATACTTCACGAGCGAAGCTTGTGATTTCGGATCGTTTCGTCGTTCCGCTCAAAATAGGGTGTTATGGCCCAAAATCGGACATCGGGAACTCGAAAACTCAAAAAACTGTCAAATTGCGCCGGAATCGGATTTCCTGTCAAACTGCTCAAAATATGCCTGTGCCACTCGGTCTACATCACTGGGCACATACCTGGGCATGCTGGGCGCGCGCCTGGGCATGCTGGGCACACACCTTGGCATGTTGGGCGCGCGCCTGGGCATGTTTGGCGCGCGCCTGGTCATGCTGGGCGCGCGCCTGGGCATGTTTGGCGCGCGCCTGGGCATGCTGGCCGCGCGCCTGGGCATGCTGGGCGCGCGCCTGCGCATGCTGGGCACGCGCCTGGGCATGCTGGGCACGTGCCTGGGCATGCTGAGCACGCGCCTGGGCATGCTGGGTACGCGCCTGGGCATGGTGGGTACGAGCGTGGCCCAAAAACGCCATACTTCACGAGCAAAGCTTGTGATTTCGGATCGTTTCGTCGTTCCGCTCAAAATAGGGTGTTATGGCCCAAAATCGGACATCGGGAACTCGAAAACTCAAAAAACTGTCAAATTGCGCCGGAATCGGATTTCCTGTCAAACTGCTCAAAATATGCTTGTGCCACTCGGTCTACATCACTGGGCACATGCCTGGGCATGCTGGGCGCGCGCCTGGGCATGCTGGGCACACACCTGGGCATGTTGGGCGCGCGCCTGGGCATGTTTGGCGCGCGCCTGGGCATGTTTGGCGCCCGCCTGGGCATGCTACCGCGCGCCTGGGCAAGCTGGGCGCTCGCCTGTGCATGCTGGGCACGCGCCTGGGCATGCTGGGCACGTACCTGGGTGTGCCCATGATGCCCAGGCGGGTGCCCATGATGCCCAGGTGCGTGCCCAACATGCCCAGGGGTGTGCCCATGATGCCCGGGCGTGTGCCCATGATGCCCAGGCGTGTGCCCATGATGCCCATGCGTGTGCCCATGATGCCCAGGGGTGTGCCCATGATGCCCAGGCGTGTGTCCATGATGCCCAGGCGTGTGCCTAGGATGCCCTGGTGCGTGCCCAACATGCCCAGGGATGTGCCCATGATGCCCAGGCGTGTGCCCATCATGCCCAGGCGTGTGCCCATCATGCCCAGGGGTGTGCCCATGATGCCCAGGCGTGTGCCCATGATGCCCATGCGTGTGCCCATCATACCCAGGGGTGTGCCCATGATGCCTAGGGGTGTGTCCATGATGCCCAGGCGTGTGCCCATCATGCCCAGGCGTGTGCCCATCATGCCCAGGGGTGTGCCCATGATGCCCAGGGGTGTGCCCATGATGCCCAGGGGTGTGCCCATGATGCCCAGGCGTGTGCCCATAATGCCCAGGTGCGTGCCCAACATGCCCAGGGGTGTGCCCATGATGCCCAGGCGTGTGCCCATGATGCCCATGCGTGTGCCCATCATGCCCAGGGGTGTGCCCATGAAGCCCAGGCGTGTGCCCATGATGCCCAGGCGTATGCCCATGATGCCCTGGTGCGTGCCCAACATGCCCGGGGGTGTGCCCATGATGCCCAGGCGTGTGCCCATGATGCCCAGGCGTGTGCCCATGATGCCCAGGGGTGTGCCCATGATGCCCATGCGTGTGCCCATCATGCCCAGGCGCGTGCCCAACATGCCCAGGTGGGTGCCCAACATGCCCAGGGGTGTGCCCATGATGCGCAGGCGTGTGCCCATCATGCCCAGGCGTGTGCCCATGATGCCCAGGGGTGTGCCCATGATGCCCAGGCGTGTGCCCATCATGCCCAGGCGTGTGCCTATGATGCCCAGGTGCGTGCCCAACATGCCCAAGGGTGTGCCCATGATGCCCAGACGTGTGCCCATCATGCCCAGGCGTGTGTCCATCATGCCCAGGGGTGTGCCCATGATGCCCAGGGGTGTGCCCATGATGCCCAGGTGCGTGCCCAACATGCCCAGGGGTGTGCCCATGATGCCCAGGCGTGTGCCCATGATGCCCATGCGTGTGCCCATGATGCCCAGGGGTGTGCCCATGATGCCCAGGCGTGTGTCCATGATGCCCAGGCGTGTGCCTAGGATGCCCTGGTGCGTGCCCAACATGCCCAGGGATGTGCCCATGATGCCCAGGCGTGTGCCCATGATGCCCAGGCGTGTGCCCATCATGCCTAGGGGTGTGCCCATGATGCCCAGGCGTGTGCCCATGATGCCCATGCGTGTGCCCATCATACCCAAGGGTGTGCCCATGATGCCTAGGGGTGTGCCCATGATGCCCTGGCGCGTGCCCATCATGCCCAGGCGTGTGGCCATGATGCCCAGGGGTGTGGCCATGATGCCCAGGGGTGTGCCCATGATGCCCATGGGTGTGCCCATGATGCCCAAGCGTGTGCCCATAATGCCCAGGTGCGTGCCCAACATGCCCAGGGGTGTGCCCATGATGCCCAGGCGTGTGCCCATCATGCCCAGGCGTGTGCCCATGATGCCCAGGCAGGTGCCCATGATGCCCAGGCGGGTGCCCATGATGCCCAGACGGGTGTGCCCATGATGCCCAGACGGGTGTGCCCATGATGCCCTGGTGCGTGCCCAACATGCCCAGGGGTGTGCCCATGATGCCCAGACAAGTGCCCATCATGCCCAGGGGTGTGCCCATGATGCCCAGGCGTGTGCCTATGATGCCCTGCTGCGTGCCCAACATGCCCAGGGGTGCGCCCATGATGCCCAGGCGTGTGCTTAGGATGCCCAAGGGTGTGCCCATGATGCCCAGTCGTGTGCCCATGATGCCCATGCATGTGCCCATCATGCCCAGGGGTGTGCCCATGATGCCTAGGGGTGTGCCCATGATGCCCAGGCGTGTGCCCATCATGCCCAGGCGTGTGCCCATGATGCCCAGGGGTGTGCCCATGATGCCCAGGCGTGTGCCCATGATGCCCAAGCGTGTGCCCATGATGCCCAGGTGCGTGCCCAACATACCCAGGGGTGTGCCCATGATGCCCAGGCGCGTGCCCATCATGCCCTGGGGTGTGCCCATGATGCCCAGGGGTGTGCCCATGATGCCCAGGTGGGTGCCCATGATTCCCTGGTGCGTGCCCAACATGCCCAGGGGTGTGCCCATGATGCCCAAGCAGGTGCCCATGATGCCCAGGTGCGTGCCCAACATGCCCAGGGGTGTGCCCATGATGCCCATGCATGTGCCCATGATGCCCATGCGTGTGCCCATCATGCCCAGGGGTGTGCCCATGAAGCCCAGGCGTGTGCCCATGATGCCCTGGTGCGTGCCCAACATGCCCAGGGGTGTGCCCATGATGCCCAGGCGTATGCCCATGATGCCCAGGCGTGTGCCCATGATGCCCAGGCGAGTGCCCATGATGCCCTGGTGCGTGCCCAACATGCCCACGGGTGTGCCCATGATGCCCAGGCGTGTGCCCATGATGCCCAGGTGCGTGCCCAACATGCCTAGGGGTGTGCCCATGATACCCAGGCGTGTGCCCATGATGCCCATGCGTGTGCCCATGATGCCCAGGGGTGTGCCCATGATGCCCAGGCGTGTGTCCATGATGCCCAGGCGTGTGCCTAGGATGCCCTGGTGCGTGCCCAACATGCCCAGGGATGTGCCCATGATGCCCAGGCGTGTGCCCATGATGCCCAGGCGTGTGCCCATCATGCCCAGGGGTGTGCCCATGATGCCCAGGCGTGTGCCCATGATGCCCATTCGTGTGCCCATCATGCCCAGGGGTGTGCCCATGATGCCTAGGGTGTGCCCATGATGCCCAGGCGTGTGCCCATCATGCCCAGGGGTGTGCCCATGATGCCCAGGCGTGTGCCCATGATGCCCAGGCCTGTGCCCATCATGCCTAGGGGTGTGCCCAGGCGTGTGCCCATGATGCCCAGGCGAGTGCTTATGATGCCCTGGTGCGTGCCCAACATGCCCACGGGTGTGCCCATGATGCCCAGGCGCGTGCCCATGATGCACAGGTGCATGCCCAACATGCCCAGGGGTGTGCCCATGATGCCCTGGTGCGTGCCCAACATGCCCAGGTGCGTGCCCAACATGCCCAGGGGTGTGCCCATGATGCCCAGGCATGTGCCCATGATGCCCATGCGTGTGCCCATGATGCCCATGCGTGTGCCCATGATGCCCAGGCATGTGCCCAACATGCCCAGGGGTGTGCCCATGATGCCCAGGTGCGTGCCCAACATGCCCAGGCGTGTGCCCATGATGCCCAGGCGTGTGCCCATGATGCCCTGGTGCGTGCCCAACATGCCCAGGGGTGTGCCCATGATGCCCAGGCGTGTGCCCATGATGCCCAGGCGTGTGCCCATGATGCCCAGGCGAGTGCTCATGATGCCCTGGTGCGTGCTTAACATGCCCACGGGTGTGCCCATGATGCCCAGGCGTGTGCCCATGATGCCCAGGTGCGTGCCCAACATGCCCAGGGGTGTGCCCATGATGCCCAGACGTGTGCCCATGATGCCCAGGCGTGTGCCCATGATGCCCAGGCGAGTGCTCATGATGCCCTAGTGTGTGCTTAACATGCCCACGGGTGTGCCCATGATGCCCAGGGGTGTGCCCATGATGCCCAGGTGCGTGCCCAACATGCCCAGGGGTGTGCCCATGATGCCCAGGCGTGTGCCCATGATGCCCAGGCGTGTGCCCATGATGCCCATGCGTGTGCCCATGATGCCCAGGGGTGTGCCCATGATGCCCAGGCGTGTGTCCATGATGCCCAGGCGTGTGCCTAAGATGCCCTGGTGCGTGCCCAACATGCCCAGGGATGTGCCCATGATGCCCAGGCGTGTGCCCATCATGCCCAGGCGTGTGCCCATCATGCCTAGGGGTGTGCCCATGATGCCCAGGCGTGTGCCCATGATGCCCATGCGTGTGCCCATCATACCCAGGGGTGTGCCCATGATGCCTAGGGGTGTGTCCATGATGCCCAGGCGTGTGCCCATCATGCCCAGGCGTGTGCCCATCATGCCCAGGGGTGTGCCCATGATGCCCAGGGGTGTGCCCATGATGCCCAGGGGTGTGCCCATGATGCCCAGGCGTGTGCCCATAATGCCCAGGTGCGTGCCCAACATGCCCAGGGGTGTGCCCATGATGCCCAGGCGTGTGCCCATGATGCCCATGCGTGTGCCCATCATGCCCAGGGGTGTGCCCATGAAGCCCAGGCATGTGCACATGATGCCCAGGCGTATGCCCATGATGCCCTGGTGCGTGCCCAACATGCCCGGGGGTGTGCCCATGATGCCCAGGCGTGTGCCCATGATGCCCAGGCGTGTGCCCATGATGCCCAGGGGTGTGCCCATGATGCCCATGCGTGTGCCCATCATGCCCAGGCGCGTGCCCAACATGCCCAGGTGGGTGCCCAACATGCCCAGGGGTGTGCCCACGATGCGCAGGCGTGTGCCCATCATGCCCAGGCGTGTGCCCATGATGCCCAGGGGTGTGCCCATGATGCCCAGGGGTGTGCCCATGATGCCCAGGCGTGTGCCCATCATGCCCAGGCGTGTGCCTATGATGCCCAGGTGCGTGCCCAACATGCCCAAGGGTGTGCCCATGATGCCCAGACGTGTGCCCATCATGCCCAGGCGTGTGTCCATCATGCCCAGGGGTGTGCCCATGATGCCCAGGGGTGTGCCCATGATGCCCAGGTGCGTGCCTAACATGCCCAGGGGTGTGCCCATGATGCCCAGGCGTGTGCCCATAATGCCCAGGTGCGTGCCCAACATGCCCAGGGATGTGCCCATGATGCCCAGGCGTGTGCCCATGATGCCCAGGCGTGTGCCCATCATGCCCAGGGGTGTGCCCATGATGCCCAGGCGTGTGCCCATGATGCCCATTCGTGTGCCCATCATGCCCAGGGGTGTGCCCATGATGCCTAGGGTGTGCCCATGATGCCCAGGCGTGTGCCCATCATGCCCAGGCGTGTGCCCATCATGCCCAGGGGTGTGCCCATGATGCCCAGGGGTGTGCCCATGATGCCCAGGGGTGTGCCCTTGATGCCCAGGCGTGTGCCCATAATGCCCAGGTGCGTGCCCAACATGCCCAGGGGTGTGCCCATGATGCCCAGGCGTGTGCCCATCATGCCCAGGCGTGTGCCCATCTTGCCCAGGGGTGTGCCCATGATGCCCAGGGGTGTGCCCATGATGCCCAGGCGGGTGCCCATGATGCCCAGGCAGGTGCCCATGATGCCCTGGTGCGTGCCCAACATGCCCAGGGGTGTGCCCATGATGCCCAGGCGGGTGCCCATGATGCCCAGGTGCGTGCCCAACATGCCCAGGGGTGTGCCCATGATGCCCAGGCGTGTGCCCATGATGCCCATGCGTGTGCCCATCATGCCCAGGGGTGTGCCCATGAAGCCCAGGCGTGTGCCCATGATGCCCAGGCGTGTGCCCATGATGCCCTGGTGCGTGCCCAACATGCCCAGGGGTGTGCCCATGATGCCTTGGTGCGTGCCCAACATGCCCAGGGGTGTGCCCATGATGCCCAGGCGTGTGCCCATGATGCCCAGGTGCGTGCCCAACATTCCCAGGGGTGTGCCCATGATGCCCAGGGGTGTGCCCATGATGCCCAGGCGTGTGCCCATGATGCCCTGGTGCGTGCCCAACATGCCCAAGGATGTGCGCATGATGCCCAGGCGTGTGCCCATGATGCCCAGGTGCGTGCCCAACATGCCCAGGGGTGTGCCCATGATGCCCAGGCGTGTGCCCATGATGCCCAGGCGTGTGCCCATCATGCCCAGGGGTGTGCCCAGACGGGTGTGCCCAGGCGAGTGCCCATGATGCCCAGGCGTGTGCCCATGATGCCCATGCGTGTGCCCATGATGCCCTAGTGCGTGCCCAACATGCCCAGGGTGTGCCCATGATGCCCAGGCGTGTGCCCATCATGCCCAGGTGCGTGCCCAACATGCCCAGGGGTGGGCCCATGATGCCTAGGCGTGTGCCCATGATGCCCAGGCGTCTGCCCATCATGCCTAGGGGTGTGCCCATGATGCCCAAGTGTGTGCCCATCATTCCCAGGCGTGTGCCCATGATGCCCAGGCGTGTGCCCATCATGCCCAGGCATGTGCCCATGATGCCCAGGTGCGTGCCCAACATGCACAGGGGTGTGCCCATGATGCCCAGGCGTGTACCCATCATGCCTAGGGGAGTGCCCATGATGCCCAGGGGTGTGCCCATGATGCCCAAGCGTGTGCCCATGATGCCCTAGCGTGCGCCCATGATGCCCAGGCGTGTGCCCATCATGCCCAGGCGTGTGCCCATGATGCCCAGGGGTGTGCCCATGATGCCCAGGTGCGTGCCCAACATGCCCAGGGGTGTGCCCATTATACCCAGGCGTGTGCCCATCATGCCCAGGCGTGTGCCCATCATGCCCAGGGATGTGCCCACGATGCCCAGGCGTGTGCCCATGATGCCAAGGCGTGTGCCCATGATGCCCATGCGTGTGCCCATGATGCCCTAGTACGTGCCCAACATGCCCAGGGGTGTGCCCATGATGCCCAGGCGTGTGCCCATGATGCCCAGGTGTGTGCCCAACATGCCCAGGGGTGTGCCCATGATGCCCAGGCATGTGCCCATGATGCCCAGGCCTGTGCCCATCATGCCCAGGGGTGTGCCCAGGCGTGTGCCCATGATGCCCAGGCGTGTGCCCATGATGCCCAGGCGTGTGCCAATCATGCCCAGGGGTGTGCCCATGATGCCCAGGCCTGTGCCCATCATGCCCAGGGGTGTGCCCAGGCGTGTGCCCATGATGCCCAGGCGTGTGCCCATGATGCCCAGGCGTGTGCCCATCATGCCCAGGGGTGTGCCCATGATGCCCAGGCGTGTGCCCATGATGCCCAGGGGTGTGCCCATGATGCCCAGGCGTGTGTCCATGATGCCCAGGCGTGTGCCTAGGATGCCCTGGTGCGTGCCCAACATGCCCAGGGATGTGCCCATGATGCCCAGGCGTGTGCCCATCATGCCCAGGCGTGTGCCCATGATGCCTAGGGGTGTGCCCATGATGCCCAGGCGTGTGCCCATCATGCCCAGGGGTGTGGCCATGATGCCCAGGGGTGTGCCCATGATGCCCATGGGTGTGCCCATGATGCCCAAGCGTGTGCCCATAATGCCCAGGTGCGTGCCCAACATGCCCAGGGGTGTGCCCATGATGCCCAGGCGTGTGCCCATCATGCCCAGGCGTGTGCCCATGATGCCCAGGCAGGTGCCCAGGATGCCCAGACGGGTGCCCATGATGCCCAGGCGGGTGCCCATGATGCCTAGACGGGTGTGCCCATGATGCCCAGACGGGTGTGCCCATGATGCCCAGGCGGGTGCCCATGATGCCCAGACGGGTGTGCCCATGATGCCCAGACGGGTGTGCCCATGATGCCCACACGGGTGTGCCCATGATGCCCAGGTGCGTGCCTAACATGCCCAGGGGTGTGCCCATGATGCGCAGGCGTGTGCCCATCATGCCCAGGCGTGTGCCCATGATGCCCAGGGGTGTGCCCATGATGCCCAGGCGTGTGCCCATCATGCCCAGGCGTGTGCCTATGATGCCCAGGTGCGTGCCTAACATGCCCAAGGGTGTGCCCATGATGCCCAGACGTGTGCCCATCATGCCCAGGCGTGTGTCCATCATGCCCAGGGGTGTGCCCATGATGCCCAGGGGTGTGCCCATGATGCCCAGGTGCGTGCCCAACATGCCCAGGGGTGTGCCCATGATGCCCAGGCGTGTGCCCATGATGCCCATGCGTGTGCCCATGATGCCCAGGGGTGTGCCCATGATGCCCAGGCGTGTGTCCATGATGCCCAGGCGTGTGCCAAGGATGCCCTGGTGCGTGCCCAACATGCCCAGGGATGTGCCCATGATGCCCAGGCGTGTGCCCATGATGCCCAGGCGTGTGCCCATCATGCCAAGGGGTGTGCCCATGATGCCCAGGCGTGTGCCCAAGATGCCCATGCGTGTGCCCATCATACCCAGGGGTGTGCCCATGATGCCTAGGGGTGTGCCCATGATGCCCAGGCGTGTGCCCATCATGCCCAGGCGTGTGCCCATCATGCCCAGGGGTGTGGCCATGATGCCCAGGGGTGTGCCCATGATGCCCATGGGTGTGCACATGATGCCCAAGCGTGTGCCCATAATGCCCAGGTGCGTGCCCAACATGCCCAGGGGTGTGCCCATGATGCCCAGGCGTGTGCCCATCATGCCCAGGCGTGTGCCCATGATGCCCAGGCAGGTGCCCATGATGCCCAGGCGGGTGCCCATGATGCCCAGACGGGTGTGCCCATGATGCCCAGACGGGTGTGCCCATGATGCCCTGGTGCGTGCCCAACATGCCCAGGGGTGTGCCCATGATGCCCAGACGTGTGCCCATCATGCCCAGGGGTGTGCCCATGATGCCTAGGCGGGGTGCCCATCATGCCCAGTCAAGTGCCCATGATGCCCAGGTGCGTGCCCAACATGCCCAGAGGTGTGCCCATGATGCCCAGGCGTGTGCCCATCATGCTCAGGCGTGTGCCCATCATGCCCAGGCGTGTGCCCATCATGCCCAGGGGTGTGCCCATCATGCCCAGGGGTGTGCCCATCATGCCTAGGCGTGTGCCCATCATGCCCAGGCGCGTGCCCAACATGCCCAGGGGTGTGCCCATGATGCACAGGCGTGTGCCCATCATGCCCAGGCGTGTGCCCATCATGCCCAGGGTTGTGCCCATGATGCCCAGGCGTGTGCCCATCATGCCCAGGCGTGTGCCCATCATGCCCAGGGGTGTGCCCATTATGCCCAGGGGTGTGCCCATGATGCCCAGGCGTGTGCCCATGATGCCCTGGCGTGTGCCCATGATGCCCTGGTGCGTGCCCAACTTGCACAGGGGTGTGCCCATGATGCCCAGGCGTGTGCCCATGATGCCCAGGTGCGTGCCCAACATGCCCAGGGGTGTGCCCATGATGCCCAAGCGTGTGCCCATCATGCCCATGCGTGTGCCCATCATGCCCAGGGGTGTGCCCATGATGCCCAGGCGTGTGTCCATGATGCCCAGGCGTGTGCCTATGATGCCCTGGTGCGTTCCCAACATGCCCAGAGGTGTGCCCATGATGCCCAGACTTGTGCCCATCATGCCCAGGGGTGTGCCCATGATGCCCAGGCGGGTGCCCATCATGCCCAGGCGTGTGCCCATGATGCCCAGGTGCGTGCCCAACATGCCCAGGGGTGTGCCCATGATGCCCAGGCGTGTGCCCATCATGCCCAGGCGTGTGCCCATCATGCCCAGGGGTGTGCCCATCATGCCCAGGCGTGTGCCCATGATTCCCATGCGTGTGCCCATCATGCCCAGGGGTGTGCCCATGATGCCTAGGGGTGTGCCCATGATGCCCAGGCGTGTGCCCATCATGCCCAGGCGTGTGCCCATCATGCCCAGGGGTGTGCCCATGATGCCCAGGGGTGTGCCCATGATGCCCAGGGGTGTGCCCATGATGCCCAGGCGTGTGCCCATAATGCCCAGGTGCGTGCCCAACATGCCCAGGGGTGTGCCCATGATGCCCAGACGTGTGCCCATCATGCCCAGGGTTGTGCCCATGATGCCCAGGCGGGTGCCCATCATGCCCAGGCAAGTGCCCATGATGCCCAGGTGCGTGCCCAACATGCCCAGAGGTGTGCCCATGATGCCCAGGCGTGTGCCCATCATGCTCAGGCGTGTGCCCATCATGCCCAGGCGTGTGCCCATCATGCCCAGGCGTGTGCCCATCATGCCCAGGGGTGTGCCCATCATGCCCAGGGGTGTGCCCATCATGCCCAGACGTGTGCCCATCATGCCCAGGCGCGTGCCCAACATGCCCAGGGGTGTGCCCATGATGCACAGGCGTGTGCCCATCATGCCCAGGCGTGTGCCCATCATGCACAGGGTTGTGCCCATGATGCCCAGGCGTGTGCCCATCATGCCCAAGCGTGTGCCCATCATGCCCAGGGGTGTGCCCATTATGCCCAGGGGTGTGCCCAAGATGCCCAGGCGCGTGCCCATGATGCCCTGGCATGTGCCCATGATGCCCTGGTGCGTGCCCAACTTGCCCAGGGGTGTGCCCATGATGCCCAGGCGTGTGCCCATGATGCCCAGGTGCGTGCCCAACATGCCCAGGGGTGTGCCCATGATGCCCAAGCGTGTGCCCATCATGCCCATGCGTGTGCCCATCATGCCCAGGGGTGTGCCCATGATGCCCAGGCGTGTGTCCATGATGCCCAGGCGTGTGCCTATGATGCCCTGGTGCGTGCCCAACATGCCCAGAGGTGTGCCCATGATGCCCAGACTTGTGCCCATCATGCCCAGGGGTGTGCCCATGATGCCCAGGCGGGTGCCCATCATGCCCAGGCGTGTGCCCATGATGCCCAGGTGCGTGCCCAACATGCCCAGGGGTGTGCCCATGATGCCCAGGCGTGTGCCCATCATGCCCAGGCGTGTGCCCATCATGCCCAGGGGTGTGCCCATCATGCCCAGGCGTGTGCCCATGATGCCCATGCGTGTGCCCATCATGCCCAGGGGTGTGCCCATGATGCCTAGGGGTGTGCCCATGATGCCCAGGCGTGTGCCCATCATGCCCAGGCGTGTGCCCATCATGCCCAGGGGTGTGCCCATGATGCCCAGGGGTGTGCCCATGATGCCCAGGCGTGTGCCCATAATGCCCAGGTGCGTGCCCAACATGCCCAGGGGTGTGCCCATGATGCCCAGACGTGTGCCCATCATGCCCAGGGGTGTGCCCATGATGCCCAGGCGGGTGCCCATCATGCCCTGGCAAGTGCCCATGATGCCCAGGTGCGTGCCCAACATGCCCAGAGGTGTGCCCATGATGCCCAGGCGTGTGCCCATCATGCTCAGGCGTGTGCCCATCATGCCCAGGCGTGTGCCCATCATGCCCAGGCGTGTGCCCATCATGCCCAGGGGTGTGCCCATCATGCCCAGGGGTGTGCCCATCATGCCCAGACGTGTGCCCATCATGCCCAGGCGCGTGCCCAACATGCCCAGGGGTGTGCCCATGATGCACAGGCGTGTGCCCATCATGCCCAGGCGTGTGCCCATCATGCACAGGGTTGTGCCCATGATGCCCAGGCGTGTGCCCATCATGCCCAGGCGTGTGCCCATCATGCCCAGGGGTGTGCCCATTATGCCCAGGGGTGTGCCCAAGATGCCCAGGCGCGTGCCCATGATGCCCTGGCATGTGCCCATGATGCCCTGGTGCGTGCCCAACTTGCCCAGGGGTGTGCCCATGATGCCCAGGCGTGTGCCCATGATGCCCAGGTGCGTGCCCAACATGCCCAGGGGTGTGCCCATGATGCCCAAGCGTGTGCCCATCATGCCCATGCGTGTGCCCATCATGCCCAGGGGTGTGCCCATGATGCCCAGGCGTGTGTCCATGATGCCCAGGCGTGTGCCTATGATGCCCTGGTGCGTGCCCAACATGCCCAGAGGTGTGCCCATGATGCCCAGACTTGTGCCCATCATGCCCAGGGGTGTGCCCATGATGCCCAGGCGGGTGCCCATCATGCCCAGGCATGTGCCCATGATGCCCAGGTGCGTGCCCAACATGCCCAGGGGTGTGCCCATGATGCCCAGGCGTGTGCCCATCATGCCCAGGCGTGTGCCCATCATGCCCAGGGGTGTGCCCATCATGCCCAGGCGTGTGCCCATGATGCCCATGCGTGTGCCCATCATGCCCAGGGGTGTGCCCATGATGCCTAGGGGTGTGCCCATGATGCCCAGGCGTGTGCCCATCATGCCCAGGGGTGTGCCCATCATGCCCAGGGGTGTGCCCATGATGCCCAGGGGTGTGCCCATGATGCCCAGGGGTGTGCCCATGATGCCCAGGCGTGTGCCCATAATGCCCAGGTGCGTGCCCAACATGCCTAGGGGTGTGTCCATGATGCCCAGGCGTGTGCCCATCATGCCCAGGCGTGTGCCCATGATGCCCAGGCAGGTGCCCATGATGCCCTGGTGCGTGCCCAACATGCCCAGGGGTGTGCCCATGATGCCCAGGCGGGTGCCCATGATGCCCAGGTGTGTGCCCATGATGCCCAGGCGTGTGCCCATCATGCCCAGGCGTGTGCCCATCATGCCCAGGCGTGTGCCCATCATGCCCAGGGGTGTGCCCATGATGCCCAGGGGTGTGCCCATGATGCCCAGGCGGGTGCCCATCATGCTCAGGCGTGTGCCCATCATGCCCATGCGTGTGCCCATCATGCCCAGGCGTGTGCCCATCATGCCCAGGGGTGTGCCCATCATGCCCAGGGGTGTGCCCATCATGCCCAGGCGTGTGCCCAGGCGCGTGCCCAACATGCCCAGGGGTGTGCCCATGATGCCCAGGTGTGTGCCCATCATGCCCAGGCGTGTGCCCATCATGCCCAGGGGTGTGCCCATGATGCCCAGGGGTGGGCCCATGATGCCCAGGCGTGTGTCCATGATGCCCAGGCGTGTGCCTATGATGCCCTGCTGCGTGCCCAACATGCCCAGGGGTGTGCCCATGATGCCCAGGCGTGTGCCCAGGATGCCCAGGGGTGTGCCCATGATGCCCAGTCGTGTGCCCATGATGCCCATGCGTGTGCCCATCATGCCCAGGGGTGTGCCCATGATGCCTAGGGGTGTGCCCATGATGCCCAGGCGTGTGCCCATCATGCCCAGGCGTGTGCCCATGATGCCCAGGGGTGTGCCCATGATGCCCAGGCGTGTGCCCATGACGCCCAAGCGTGTGCCCATGATGCCCAGGTGCGTGCCCAACATGCCCAGGGGTGTGCCCATGATGCCCAGGCGCGTGCCCATCATGCCCAGGGGTGTGCCCATGATGCCCAGGGGTGTGCCCATGATGCCCAGGTGGGTGCCCATGATTCCCTGGTGCGTGCCCAACATGCCCAGGGGTGTGCCCATGATGCCCAAGCGGGTGCCCATGATGCCCAGGTGCGTGCCCAACATGCCCAGGGGTGTGCCCATGACCGCCATGCATGTGCCCATGATGCCCATGCGTGTGCCCATCATGCCCAGGGGTGTGCCCATGAAGCCCAGGCGTGTGCCCATGATGCCCTGGTGCGTGCCCAACATGCCCAGAGGTGTGCCCATGATGCCCAGGCGTATGCCCATGATGCCCAGGCGTGTGCCCATGATGCCCAGGCGAGTGCCCATGATGCCCTGGTGAGTGCCCAACATGCCCACGGGTGTGCCCAGGATGCCCAGGCGTGTGCCCATGATGCCCAGGTGCGTGCCCAACATGCCCAGGGGTGTGCTCTTGATGCCCAGGCGTGTGCCCATGATGCCCATGCGTGTGCCCATGATGCCCAGGGGTGTGCCCATGATGCCCAGGCGTGTGTCCATGATGCCCAGGCGTGTGCCTAGGATGCCCATGATGCCCAAGCGTGCGCCCATGATGCCCAGGTGCGTGCCCAACATGCCCAGGGGTGTGCCCATGATGCCCAGGCGCGTGCCCATCATGCCCAGGGGTGTGCCCATCATGCCCAGGGGTGTGCCCATGATGCCCAGGTGGGTGCCCATGATTCCCTGGTGCGTGCCCAACATGCCCAGGGGTGTGCCCATGATGCCCAAGCGGGTGCCCATGATGCCCAGGTGCGTGCCCAACATGCCCAGGGGTGTGCCCATGATGCCCATGCATGTGCCCATGATGCCCATGCGTGTGCCCATCATGCCCAGGGGTGTGCCCATGAAGCCCAGGCGTGTGCCCATGATGCCCTGGTGCGTGCCCAACATGCCCAGGGGTGTGCCCATGATGCCCAGGCGTATGCCCATGATGCCCATGCGTGTGCCCATGATGCCCAGGCGAGTGCCCATGATGCCCTGGTGCGTGCCCAACATGCCCACGGGTGTGCCCATGATGCCCAGGCGTGTGCCCATGATGCCCAGGTGCGTGCCCAACATGCCCAGGGGTGTGCCCATGATGCCCAGGCGTATGCCTATGATGCCCATGCGTGTGCCCATGATGCCCAGGGGTGTGCCCATGATGCCCAGGCGTGTGTCCATGATGCCCAGGCGTGTGCCTAAGATGCCCTGGTGCGTGCCCAACATGCCCAGGGATGTGCCCATGATGCCCAGGCGTGTGCCCATGATGCCCAGGCGTGTGCCCATCATGCCCAGGGGTGTGCCCATGATGCCCAGGCGTGTGCCCATGATGCCCATTCGCGTGCCCATGATGCCCAGGGGTGTGCCCATGATGCCTAGGGTGTGCCCATGATGCCCAGGCGTGTGCCCATCATGCCCAGGCGTGTGCCCATCATGCCCAGGGGTGTGCCCATGATGCCCAGGGGTGTGCCCTTGATGCCCAGGCGTGTGCCCATAATGCCCAGGTGCGTGCCCAACATGCCCAGGGGTGTGCCCATGATGCCCAGGCGTGTGCCCATCAAGCCCAGGCGTGTGCCCATCTTGCCCAGGGGTGTGCCCATGATGCCCAGGGGTGTGCCCATGATGCCCAGGCGGGTGCCCATGATGCCCAGGCGGGTGCCCATGATGCCCAGGTGCGTGCCCAACATGCCCAGGGGTGTGCCCATGATGCCCAGGCGTGTGCCCATGATGCCCATGCGTGTGCCCATCATGCCCAGGGGTGTGCCCATGAAGCCCAGGCGTGTGCCCATGATGCCCAGGCGTGTGCCCATGATGCCCTGGTGCGTGCCCAACATGCCCAGGGGTGTGCCCATGATGCCCAGGCGTGTGCCCATGATGCCCAGGTGCGTGCCCAACATGCCCAGGGGTGTGCCCATGATGCCCAGGGGTGTGCCCATGATGCCCAGGCGTGTGCCCATGATGCCCTGGTGCGTGCCCAACATGCCCAAGGATGTGCGCATGATGCCCAGGCGTGTGCCCATGATGCCCAGGTGCGTGCCCAACATGCCCAGGGGTGTGCCCATGATGCCCAGGCGTGTGCCCATGATGCCCAGGCGTGTGCCCATCATGCCCAGGGGTGTGCCCATGATGCCCAGGCGAGTGCCCATGATGCCCAGGCGTGTGCCCATGATGCCCATGCGTGTGCCCATGATGCCCTAGTGCGTGCCCAACATGCCCAGGGTGTGCCCATGATGCCCAGGCGTGTGCCCATCATGCCCAGGTGCGTGCCCAACATGCCCAGGGGTGGGCCCATGATGCCTAGGCGTGTGCCCATGATGCCCAGGCGTGTGCCCATGATGCCCTGGTGCGTGCCCAACATGCCCAAGGATGTGCGCATGATGCCCAGGCGTGTGCCCATGATGCCCAGGTGCGTGCCCAACATGCCCAGGGGTGTGCCCATGATGCCCAGGCGTGTGCCCATGATGCCCAGGCGTGTGCCCATCATGCCCAGGGGTGTGCCCATGATGCCCAGGCGAGTGCCCATGATGCCCAGGCGTGTGCCCATGATGCCCATGCGTGTGCCCATGATGCCCTAGTGCGTGCCCAACATGCCCAGGGTGTGCCCATGATGCCCAGGCGTGTGCCCATCATGCCCAGGTGCGTGCCCAACATGCCCAGGGGTGGGCCCATGATGCCTAGGCGTGTGCCCATGATGCCCAGGCGTCTGCCCATCATGCCTAGGGGTGTGCCCATGATGCCCAAGTGTGTGCCGATCATTCCCAGGCGTGTGCCCATGATGCCCAGGCGTGTGCCCATCATGCCCAGGCATGTGCCCATGATGCCCAGGTGCGTGCCCAACATGCACAGGGGTGTGCCCATGATGCCCAGGCGTGTACCCATCATGCCTAGGGGAGTGCCCATGATGCCCAGGGGTGTGCCCATGATGCCCAAGCGTGTGCCCATGATGCCCTAGCGTGCGCCCATGATGCCCAGGCGTGTTCCCATCATGCCCAGGCGTGTGCCCATGATGCCCAGGGGTGTGCCCATGATGCCCAGGTGCGTGCCCAACATGCCCAGGGGTGTGCCCATTATACCCAGGCGTGTGCCCATCATGCCCAGGTGTGTGCCCATCATGCCCAGGGATGTGCCCACGATGCCCAAGCGTGTGCCCATGATGCCAAGGCGTGTGCCCATGATGCCCATGCGTGTGCCCATGATGCCCTAGTACGTGCCCAACATGCCCATGCGTGTGCCCATGATGCCCATGCGTCTGCCCATGATGCCCAGGCGTGTGCCCATGATGCCCAGGTGTGTGCCCAACATGCCCAGGGGTGTGCCCATGATGCCCAGGCATGTGCCCATGATGCCCAGGCCTGTGCCCATGATGCCCAGGGGTGTGCCCAGGCGTGTGCCCATGATGCCCAGGCGTGTGCCCATGATGCCCAGGCGTGTGCCCATCATGCCCAGGGGTGTGCCCATGATGCCCAGGCCTGTGCCCATCATGCCCAGGGGTGTGCCCAGGGGTGTGCCCATGATGCCCAGGCGTGTGCCCATGATGCCCAGGCGTGTGCCCATCATGCCCAGGGGTGTGTCCATGATGCCCAGGCGTGTGCCCATGATGCCCAGGGGTGTGCCCATGATGCCCAGGCGTGTGCCCATCATGCCCAGGCGTGTGCCCATCATGCCCAGGGGTGTGCCCATGATGCCCAGGGGTGTGCCCATGATGCCCAGGCGTGTGTCCATGATGCCCAGGCGTGTGCCTATGATGCCCTGCTGCGTACCCAACATGCCCAGGGGTGTGCCCATGATGCCCAGCCGTGTGCCCAGGATGCCCAGGGGTGTGCCCATGATGCCCAGTCGTGTGCCCATGATGCCCATGCGTGTGCCCATCATGCCCAGGAGTGTGCCCATGATGCCTAGGGGTGTGCCCATGATGCCCAGGCGTGTGCCCATCATGCCCAGGCGTGTGCCCATGATGCCCAGGGGTGTGCCCATTATGCCCAGGCGTGTGCCCATGATGCCCAAGCGTGTGCCCATGATGCCCAGGTGCGTGCCCAACATGCCCAGGGGTGTGCCCATGATGCCCAGGCGCGTGCCCATCATGCACAGGGGTGTGCCCATGATGCCCAGGGGTGTGCCCATGATGCCCAGGTGGGTGCCCATGATTCCCTGGTGCGTGCCCAACATGCCCAGGGGTGTGCCCATGATGCCCAAGCGGGTGCCCATGATGCCCAGGTGCGTGCCCAACATGCCCAGGGGTGTGCCCATGATGCCCATGCATGTGCCCATGATGCCCATGCGTGTGCCCATCATGCCCAGGGGTGTGCCCATGAAGCCCAGGCGTGTGCCCATGATGCCCTGGTGCGTGCCCAACATGCCCAGGGGTGTGCCCATGATGCCCAGGCGTATGCCCATCATGCCCAGGCGTGTGCCCATGATGCCCAGGCGAGTGCCCATGATGCCCTGGTGCGTGCCCAACATGCCCACGGGTGTGCCCATGATGCCCAGGCGTGTGCCCATGATGCCCAGGTGCGTGCCCAACATGCCCAGGGGTGTGCCCATGATGCCCAGGCGTGTGCCCATGATGCCCATGCGTGTGCCCATGATGCCCAGGGGTGTGCCCATGATGCCCAGGCGTGTGTCCATGATGCCCAGGCGTGTGCCTAGGATGCCCTGGTGCGTGCCCAACATGCCCCGGGATGTGCCCATGATGCCCAGGCGTGTGCCCATGATGCCCAGGCGTGTGCCCATCTTGCCCAGGGGTGTGCCCATGATGCCCAGGCGTGTGCCCATGATGCCCATTCGTGTGCCCATCATGCCCAGGGGTGTGCCCATGATGCCTAGGGTGTGCCCATGATGCCCAGGCGTGTGCCCATCATGCCCAGGCGTGTGCCCATCATGCCCAGGGGTGTGCCCATGATGCCCAGGGGTGTGCCCATGATGCCCAGGGGTGTGCCCTTGATGCCCAGGCGTGTGCCCATAATGCCCAGGTGCGTGCCCAACATGCCCAGGGGCGTGCCCATGATGCCCAGGCGTGTGCCCATCATGCCCAGGCGTGTGCCCATCTTGCCCAGGGGTGTACCCATGATGCCCAGGGGTGTGCCCAGGATGCCCAGGCGGGTGCCCATGATGCCCAGGCAGGTGCCCATGATGCCCTGGTGCGTGCCCAACATGCCCAGGGGTGTGCCCATGATGCCCAGGCGGGTGCCCATGATGCCCAGGTGCGTGCCCAACATGCCCAGGGGTGTGCCCATGATGCCCAGGCGTGTGCCCATGATGCCCATGCGTGTGCCCATCATGCCCAGGGGTGTGCCCATGAAGCCCAGGCGTGTGCCCATGATGCCCAGGCGTGCGCCCATGATGCCCTGGTGCGTGCCCAACATGCCCAGGGGTGTGCCCATGATGCCTTGGTGCGTGCCCAACATGCCCAGGGGTGTGCCCATGATGCCCAGGCGTGTGCCCATGATGCCCAGGTGCGTGCCCAACATCATGATGCCCAGGGGTGTGCCCATGATGCCCAGGCGTGTGCCCATGATGCCCAGGTGCGTGCCCAACATGCCCAAGGATGTGCGCATGATGCCCAGGCGTGTGCCCATGATGCCCAGGTGCGTGCCCAACATGCCCAGGGGTGTGCCCATGATGCCCAGGCGTGTGCCCATGATGCCCAGGCGTGTGCCCATCATGCCCAGGGGTGTGCCCATGATGCCCAGGCGAGTGCCCATGATGCCCAGGCGTGTGCCCATGATGCCCATGCGTGTGCCCATGATGCCCTAGTGCGTGCCCAACATGCCCAGGGATGTGCCCATGATGCCCAGGCGTGTGCCCATCATGCCCAGGGGTGTGCCCATGATGCCCAGGCGTGTGCCCATGATGCCCATTCGTGTGCCCATCATGCCCAGGGGTGTGCCCATGATGCCTAGGGTGTGCCCATGATGCCCAGGCGTGTGCCCATCATGCCCAGGCGTGTGCCCATCTTGCCCAGGGGTGTGCCCATGATGCCCAGGGGTGTGCCCATGATGCCCAGGGGTGTGCCCTTGATGCCCAGGCGTGTGCCCATAATGCCCAGGTGCGTGCCCAACATGCCCAGGGGTGTGCCCATGATGCCCAGGCGTGTGCCTAGGATGCCCTGGTGCGTGCCCAACATGCCCAGGGATGTGCCCATGATGCCCAGGCGTGTGCCCATGATGCCCAGGCGTGTGCCCATCATGCCTAGGGGTGTGCCCATGATGCCCAGGCGTGTGCCCATGATGCCCATGCGTGTGACCATCATACCCAGGGGTGTGCCCATGATGCCTAGGGGTGTGCCCATGATGCCCAGGCGTGTGCCCATCATGCCCAGGCGTGTGCCCATCATGCCCAGGGGTGTGGCCATGATGCCCAGGGGTGTGCCCATGATGCCCATGGGTGTGCCCATGATGCCCAAGCGTGTGCCCATAATGCCCAGGTGCGTGCCCAACATGCCCAGGGGTGTGCCCATGATGCCCAGGCGTGTGCCCATCATGCCCAGGCGTGTGCCCATGATGCCCAGGCAGGTGCCCATGATGCCCAGGCGGGTGCCCATGATGCCCAGACGGGTGTGCCCATGATGCCCAGACGGGTGTGCCCATGATGCCCAGGTGCGTGCCCAACATGCCTAGGGGTGTGTCCATGATGCCCAGGCGTGTGCCCATCATGCCCAGGCGTGTGCCCATGATGCCCAGGCAGGTGCCCATGATGCCCTGGTGCGTGCCCAACATGCCCAGGGGTGTGCCCAAGATGCCTAGGCGGGTGCCCATGATGCCTAGGTGTGTGCCCATGATGCCCAGGCGTGTGCCCATCATGCCCAGGCGTGTGCCCATCATGCCCAGGCGTGTGCCCATCATGCCCAGGGGTGTGCCCATGATGCCCAGGGGTGTGCCCATGATGCCCAGGCGGGTGCCCATCATGCTCAGGCGTGTGCCCATCATGCCCATGCGTGTGCCCATCATGCCCAGGCGTGTGCCCATCATGCCCAGGGGTGTGCCCATCATGCCCAGGGGTGTGCCCATCATGCCCAGGCGTGTGCCCAGGCGCGTGCCCAACATGCCCAGGGGTGTGCCCATGATGCCCAGGCGTGTGCCCATCATGCCCAGGCGTGTGCCCATCATGCCCAGGGGTGTGCCCATGATGCCCAGGGGTGTGCCCATGATGCCCAGGCGTGTGTCCATGATGCCCAGGCGTGTGCCTATGATGCCCTGCTGCGTGCCCAACATGCCCAGGGGTGTGCCCATGATGCCCAGGCGTGTGCCCAAAATGCCCAGGGGTGTGCCCATGATGCCCAGTCGTGTGCCCATGATGCCCATGCGTGTGCCCATCATGCCCAGGGGTGTGCCCATGATGCCTAGGGGTGTGCCCATGATGCCCAGGCGTGTGCCCATCATGCCCAGGCGTGTGCCCATGATGCCCTGGGGTGTGCCCATGATGCCCAGGCGTGTGCCCATGATGCCCAAGCGTGTGCCCATGATGCCCAGGTGCGTGCCCAACATGCCCAGGGGTGTGCCCATGATGCCCAGGCGCGTGCCCATCATGCCCAGGGGTGTGCCCATGATGCCCAAGGGTGTGCCCATGATGCCCAGGTGGGTGCCCATGATTCCCTGGTGCGTGCCCAACATGCCCAGGGGTGTGCCCATGATGCCCAAGCGGGTGCCCATGATGCCCAGGTGCGTGCGCAACATGCCCAGGGGTGTGCCCATGATGCCCATGCATGTGCCTATGATGCCCATGCGTGTGCCCATCATGCCCAGGGGTGTGCCCATGAAGCCCAGGCGTGTGCCCATGATGCCCTGGTGCGTGCCCAACATGCCCAGGGGTGTGCCCATGATGCCCAGGCGTATGCCCATCATGCCCAGGCGTGTGCCCATGATGCCCAGGCGAGTGCCCATGATGCCCTGGTGCGTGCCCAACATGCCCACGGGTGTGCCCATGATGCCCAGGCGTGTGCCCATGATGCCCAGGTGCGTGCCCAACATGCCCAGGGGTGTGCCCATGATGCCCAGGCGTGTGCCCATGATGCCCATGCGTGTGCCCATGCGTGTGCCCATGATGCCCAGGCGTGTGTCCATGATGCCCAGGCGTGTGCCTAGGATGCCCTGGTGCGTGCCCAACATGCCCAGGGATGTGCCCATGATGCCCAGGCGTGTGCCCATGATGCCCAGGCGTGTGCCCATCATGCCCAGGGGTGTGCCCATGATGCCCAGGCGTGTGCCCATGATGCCCATTCGTGTGCCCATGATGCCCAGGGGTGTGCCCATGATGCCTAGGGTGTGCCCATGATGCCCAGGCGTGTGCCCATCATGCCCAGGCGCGTGCCCATCATGCCCAGGGGTGTGCCCATGATGCCCAGGGGTGTGCCCATGATGCCCAGGGGTGTGCCCTTGATGCCCAGGCGTGTGCCCATAATGCCCAGGTGCGTGCCCAACATGCCCAGGGGTGTGCCCATGATGCCCAGGCGTGTGCCCATCATGCCCAGGCGTGTGCCCATCTTACCCAGGGGTGTGCCCATGATGCCCAGGGGTGTGCCCATGATGCCCAGGCGGGTGCCCATGATGCCCAGGCAGGTGCCCATGATGCCCTGGTGCGTGCCCAACATGCCCAGGGGTGTGCCCATGATGCCCAGGCAGGTGCCCATGATGCCCAGGTGCGTGCCCAACATGCCCAGGGGTGTGCCCATGATGCCCAGGCGTGTGCCCATGATGCCCATGCGTGTGCCCATCATGCCCAGGGGTGTGCCCATGAAGCCCAGGCGTGTGCCCATGATGCCCAGGCGTGTGCCCATGATGCCCTGGTGCGTGCCCAACATGCCCTGGTGCGTGCCCAACATGCCCAGGGGTGTGCCCATGATGCCTTGGTGCGTGCCCAACATGCCCAGGGGTGTGCCCATGATGCCCAGGCGTGTGCCCATGATGCCCAGGTGCGTGCCCAACATGCCCAGGGGTGTGCCCATGATGCCCAGGGGTGTGCCCATGATGCCCAGGCGTGTGCCCATGATGCCCTGGTGCGTGCCCAACATGCCCAAGGATGTGCACATGATGCCCAGGCGTGTGCCCATGATGCCCAGGTGCGTGCCCAACATGCCCAGGGGTGTGCCCATGATGCCCAGGCGTGTGCCCATGATGCCCAGGCGTGTGCCCATCATGCCTAGGGGTGTGCCCATGATGCCCCGGCGAGTGCCCATGATGCCCAGGCGTGTGCCCATGATGCCCATGCGTGTGCCCATGATGCCCTAGTGCGTGCCCAACATGCCCAGGGTGTGCCCATGATGCCCAGGCGTGTGCCCATCATGCCCAGGTGCGTGCCCAACATGCCCAGGGGTGGGCCCATGATGCCTAGGCGTGTGCCCATGATGCCCAGGCGTCTGCCCATCATGCCTAGGGGTGTGCCCATGATGCCCAAGTGTGTGCCCATCATTCCCAGGCGTGTGCCCATGATGCCCAGGCGTGTGCCCATCATGCCCTGGAATGTGCCCATGATGCCCAGGTGCGTGCCCAACATGCACAGGGGTGTGCCCATGATGCCCAGGCGTGTACCCATCATGCCTAGGGGAGTGCCCATGATGCCCAGGGGTGTGCCCATGATGCCCAAGCGTGTGCCCATGATGCCCTAGCGTGCGCCCATGATGCCCAGGCGTGTGCCCATCATGCCCAGGCGTGTGCCTATGATGCCCAGGGGTGTGCCCATGATGGCCAGGTGCGTGCCCAACATGCCCAGGGGTGTGCCCATTATACCCAGGCGTGTGCCCATCATGCCCTGGCATGTGCCCATCATGCCCAGGGATGTGCCCACGATGCCCAGGCGTGTGCCCATGATGCCAAGGCGTATGCCCATGATGCCCATGCGTGTGCCCATGATGCCCTAGTACGTGCCCAACATGCCCAGGGGTGTGCCCATGATGCCCAGGTGCGTGCCCAACATGCCCAGGGGTGGGCCCATGATGCCCAAGCGTGTGCCCATCATGCCCATGCGTGTGCCCATCATGCCCAGGGGTGTGCCCATGATGCCCAGGCGTGTGTCCATGATGCCCAGGCGTGTGCCCATGATGCCCAGGCGTGTGCCTATGATGCCCTGGTGCGTGCCCAACATGCCCAGAGGTGTGCCCATGATGCCCAGACTTGTGCCCATCATGCCCAGGGGTGTGCCCATGATGCCCAGGCGGGTGCCCATCATGCCCAGGAGTGTGCCCATGATGCCCAGGTGCGTGCCCAACATGCCCAGGGGTGTGCCCATGATGCCCAGGCGTGTGCCCATCATGCCCAGGCGTGTGCCCATCATGCCCAGGGGTGTGCCCATCATGCCCAGGCGTGTGCCCATGATGCCCATGCGTGTGCCCATCATGCCCAGGGGTGTGCCCATGATGCCTAGGGGTGTGCCCATGATGCCCAGGCGTGTGCCCATCATGCCCAGGCGTGTGCCCATCATGCCCAGGGGTGTGCCCATGATGCCCAGGGGTGTGCCCATGATGCCCAGGGGTGTGCCCATGATGCCCAGGCGTGTGCCCATAATGCCCAGGTGCGTGCCCAACATGCCTAGGGGTGTGTCCATGATGCCCAGGCGTGTGCCCATCATGCCCAGGCGTGTGCCCATGATGCCCAGGCAGGTGTCCATGATGCCCTGGTGCGTGCCCAACATGCCCAGGGGTGTGCCCATGATGCCCAGGCGGGTGCCCATGATGCCCAGGTGTGTACCCATGATGCCCAGGCGTGTGCCCATCATGCCCAGGCGTGTGCCCATCATGCCCAGGCGTGTGCCCATCATGCCCAGGGGTGTGCCCATGATGCCCAGGGGTGTGCCCATGATGCCCAGGCGGGTGCCCATCATGCCCAGGCGTGTGCCCATCATGGCCAGGGGTGTGCCCATCATGCCCAGGGGTGTGCCCATCATGCCCAGGCGTGTGCCCAGGCGCGTGCCCAACATGCCCAGGGGTGTGCCCATGATGCCCAGGCGTGTGCCCATCATGCCCAGGCGTGTGCCCATCATGCCCAGGGGTGTGCCCATGATGCCCAGGGGTGTGCCCATGATGCCCAGGCGTGTGTCCATGATGCCCAGGCGTGTGCCTATGATGCCCTGCTGCGTGCCCAACATGCCCAGGGGTGTGCCCATGATGCCCAGGCGTGTGCCCAGGATGCCCAGGGGTGTGCCCATGATGCCCAGTCGTGTGCCCATGATGCCCATGCGTGTGCCCATCATGCCCAGGGGTGTGCCCATGATGCCCAGGTGCGTGCCCAACATGCCCAGGGGTATGCCCATGATGCGCAGGCGTGTGCCCATCATGCCTAGGCGTGTGCCCATGATGCCCAGGGGTGTGCCCAACATGCCCAGGGGTGTGCCCAACATGCCCAGGTGCGTGCCCAACATGCCCAGGGGTGTGCCCATGATGCCCATGCATGTGCCCATGATGCCCATGCGTGTGCCCATCATGCCCAGGGGTGTGCCCATGATGCACAGGCGTGTGCCCATGATGCCCTGGTGCGTGCCCAACATGCCCAGGGGTGTGCCCATGATGCCCAGGCGTATGCCCATGATGCCGAGGCGTGTGCCCATGATGCCCAGGCGAGTGCCCATGATGCCCTGGTGCGTGCCCAACATGCCCACGGATGTGCCCATGATGCCCAGGCGTGTGCCCATGATGCCCAGGTGCGTGCCTAACATGCCCAGGGGTGTGCCCACGATGCCCAGGCATGTGCCCATCATGCCCAGGCGTGTGCCCATGATGCCCAGGGGTGTGCCCATGATGCCCAGGCGTGTGCCCATCATGCCCAGGCGTGTGCCTATGATGCCCAGGTGCGTGCTCAACATGCCCAAGGGTGTGCCCATGATGCCCAGACGTGTGCCCATCATGCCCAGGCGTGTGCCCATCATGCCCAGGGGTGTGCCCATGATGCCCAGGGGTGTGCCCATGATGCCCAGGGGTGTGCCCATGATGCCCAGGCGTGTGCCCATAATGCCCAGGTGCGTGCCCAACATGCCCAGGGGTGTGCCCATGATGCGCAGGCGTGTGCCCATCATGCCCAGGCGTGTGCCCATGATGCCCAGGGGTGTGCCCATGATGCCCAGGCGTGTGCCCATCATGGCCCAGAGGTGTGCCCATGATGCCCAGACTTGTGCCCATCATGCCCAGGGGTGTGCCCATGATGCCCAGGCGGGTGCCCATCATGCCCAGGCGTGTGCCCATGATGCCCAGGTGCGTGCCCAACATGCCCAGGGGTGTGCCCATGATGCCCAGGCGTGTGCCCATCATGCCCAGGCGTGTGCCCATCATGCCCAGGGGTGTGCCCATCATGCCCAGGCGTGTGCCCATGATGCCCATGCGTGTGCCCATCATGCCTAGGGGTGTGCCCATGATGCCTAGGGGTGTGCCCATGATGCCCAGGCGTGTGCCCATCATGCCCAGGCGTGTGCCCATCATGCCCAGGGGTGTGCCCATGATGCCCAGGGGTGTGCCCATGATGCCCAGGGGTGTGCCCATGATGCCCAGGGGTGTGCCCATGATGCCCAGGCGTGTGCCCATAATGCCCAGGTGCGTGCCCAACATGCCTAGGGGTGTGTCCATGATGCCCAGGCGTGTGCCCATCATGCCCAGGCGTGTGCCCGTGATGCCCAGGCAGGTGCCCATGATGCCCTGGTTCGTGCCCAACATGCCCAGGGGTGTGCCCATGATGCCCAGGCGGGTGCCCATGATGCCTAGGTGTGTGCCCATGATGCCCAGGCGTGTGCCCATCATGCCCAGGCGTGTGCCCATCATGCCCAGGCGTGTGCCCATCATGCCCAGGGGTGTGCCCATGATGCCCAGGGGTGTGCCCATGATGCCCAGGCGTGTGCCCATCATGCCCAGGGGTGTGCCCATGATGCCCAGGGGTGTGCCAATGATGCCCAGGCGGGTGCCCATCATGCTCAGGCCTGTGCCCATCATGCCCATGCGTGTGCCCATCATGCCCAGGCGTGTGCCCATGATGCCCTGGTGCGTGCCCAACATGCCCAGGGGTGTGCCCATGATGCCCAGGCGTATGCCCATGATGCCCAGGCGTGTGCCCATCATGCCCAGGCGGGTGCCCATGATGCCCAGGTGCGTGCCCAACATGCCCAGGGGTGTTCCCATGATGCCCATGCATGTGCCCATGATGCCCATGCGTGTGCCCATCATGCCCAGGGGTGTGCCCATGATGCCCAGGCGTGTGCCCATGATGCCCTGGTGCGTGCCCAACATGCCCAGGGGTGTGCCCATGATGCCCAGGCGTATGCCCATGATGCCCAGGCGTGTGCCCATGATGCCCAGGCGAGTGCCCATGATGCCCTGGTGCGTGCCCAACATGCCCACGGGTGTGCCCATGATGCCCAGGCGTGTGCCCATGATGCCCAGGTGCGTGCCCAACATGCCCAGGGGTGTGCCCATGATGCCCAGGCATGTGCCCATCATGCCCAGGCGTGTGCCCATGATGCCCAGGGGTGTGCCCATGATGCCCAGGCGTGTGCCCATCATGCCCAGGCGTGTGCCTATGATGCCCAGGTGCGTGCCCAACATGCCCAAGGGTGTGCCCATGATGCCCAGACGTGTGCCCATCATGCCCAGGCGTGTGCCCATCATGCCCAGGGGTGTGCCCATGATGCCCAGGGGTGTGCCCATGATGCCCAGGGGTGTGCCCATGATGCCCAGGCGTGTGCCCATAATGCCCAGGTGCGTGCCCAACATGCCCAGGGGTGTGCCCATGATGCGCAGGCGTGTGCCCATCATGCCCAGGCGTGTGCCCATGATGCCCAGGGGTGTGCCCATGATGCCCAGGCGTGTGCCCATCATGGCCCAGAGGTGTGCCCATGATGCCCAGACTTGTGACCATCATGCCCAGGGGTTTGCCCATGATGCCCAGGTGCGTGCCCAACATGCCTAGGGGTGTGTCCATCATGCCCAGGGGTGTGCCCATGATGCCCAGGGGTGTGCCCATGATGCCCAGGTGCGTGCCCAACATGCCCAGGGGTGTGCCCATGATGCCCAGGAATGTGCCCATGATGCCCATGCGTGTGCCCATGATGCCCAGGGGTGTGCCCATGATGCCTAGGCGTGTGTCCATGATGCCCAGGCGTGTGCCTAGGATGCCCTGGTGCGTGCCCAACATGCCCAGGGATGTGCCCATGATGCCCAGGCGTGTGCCCATGATGCCCAGGCGTGTGCCCATCATGCCTAGGGGTGTGCCCATGATGCCCAGGCGTGTGCCCATGATGCCCATGCGTATGCCCATCATACCCAGGGGTGTGCCCATGATGCCTAGGCGTGTGCCCATGATGCCCTGGTGCGTGCCCAACATGCCCAGGGGTGTGCCCATGATGCCCAGGCGTATGCCCATGATGCCCAGGCGTGTGCCCATGATGCCCAGGCGAGTGCCCATGATGCCCTGGTGCGTGCCCAACATGCCCACGGGTGTGCCCATGATGCCCAGGCGTGTGCCCATGATGCCCAGGTGCGTGCCCAACATGCCCAGGGGTGTGCCCATGATGCCCAGGCGTGTGCCCATGATGCCCATGCGTGTGCCCATGATGCCCAGGGGTGTGCCCATGATGCCCAGGCGTGTGTCCATGATGCCCAGGCGTGTGCCTAGGATGCCCATGATGCCCAAGCGTGTGCCCATGATGCCCAGGTGCGTGCCCAACATGCCCAGGGGTGTGCCCATGATGCCCAGGCGCGTGCCCATCATGCCCAGGGGTGTGCCCATGATGCCCAGGGGTGTGCCCATGATGCCCAGGTGGGTGCCCATGATTCCCTGGTGCGTGCCCAACATGCCCAGGGGTGTGCCCATGATGCCCAAGCGGGTGCCCATGATGCCCAGGTGCGTGCCCAACATGCCCAGGGGTGTGCCCATGATGCCCATGCATGTGCCCATGATGCCCATGCGGGTGCCCATCATGCCCAGGGGTGTGCCCATGAAGCCCAGGCGTGTGCCCATGATGCCCTGGTGCGTGCCCAACATGCCCAGGGGTGTGCCCATGATGCCCAGGCGTATGCCCATGATGCCCAGGCGTGTGCCCATGATGCCCAGGCGAGTGCCCATGATGCCCTGGTGCGTGCCCAACATGCCAACGGGTGTGCCCATGATGCCCTGGCGTGTGCCCATGATGCCCAGGTGCGTGCCCAACATGCCCAGGGGTGTGCCCATGATGCCCAGGCGTGTGCCCATGATGCCCATGCGTGTGCCTATGATGCCCAGGGGTGTGCCCATGATGCCCAGGCGTGTGTCCATGATGCCCAGGCGTGTGCCTAGGATGCCCTGGTGCGTGCCCAACATGCCCAGGGATGTGCCCATGATGCCCAGGCTTGTGCCCATGATGCCCAGGCGTGTGCCCATCATGCCCAGGGGTGTGCCCATGATGCCCAGGCGTGTGCCCATGATGCCCATTCGTGTGCCCATCATGCCCAGGGGTGTGCCCATGATGCCTAGGGTGTGCCCATGATGCCCAGGCGTGTGCCCATCATGCCCAGGCGTGTGCCCATCATGCCCAGGGGTGTGCCCATCATGCCCAGGGGTGTGCCCATGATGCCCAGGGGTGTGCCCATGATGCCCAGGCGTGTGCCCATAATGCCCAGGTGCGTGCCCAACATGCCCAGGGGTGTGCCCATGATGCCCAGGCGTGTGCCCATCTTGCCCAGGGGTGTGCCCATGATGCCCAGGGGTGTGCCCATGATGCCCAGGCGGGTGCCCATGATGCCCAGGCAGGTGCCCATGATGCCCTGATGCGTGCCCAACATGCCCAGGGGTGTGCCCATGATGCCCAGGCGGGTGCCCATGATGCCCAGGTGCGTGCCCAACATGCCCAGGGGTGTGCCCATGATGCCCAGGCGTGTGCCCATGATGCCCATGCGTGTGCCCATCATGCCCAGGGGTGTGCCCATGAATCCCAGGCGTGTGCCCATGATGCCCAGGCGTGTGCCCATGATGCCCTGGTGCGTGCCCAACATGCCCAGGGGTGTGCCCATGATGCCTTGGTGCGTGCCCAACATGCCCAGGGGTGTGCCCATGATGCCCAGGCGTGTGCCCATGATGCCCAGGTGCGTGCCCAACATGCCCAGGGGTGTGCCCATGATGCCCAGGGGTGTGCCCATGATGCCCAGGCGTGTGCCCATGATGCCCTGGTGCGTGCCCAACATGCCCAAGGTTGTGCGCATGATGCCCAGGCGTGTGCCCATGATGCCCAGGTGCGTGCCCAACATGCCCAGGGGTGTGCCCATGATGCCCAGGCGTGTGCCCATGATGCCCAGGCGTGTGCCCATCATGCCCAGGGGTGTGCCCATGATGCCCAGGCGAGTGCCCATGATGCCCAGGCGTGTGCCCATGATGCCCATGCGTGTGCCCATGATGCCCTAGTGCGTGCCCAACATGCCCAGTGTGTGCCCATGATGCCCAGGCGTGTGGCCATGATGCCCAGGTGCGTGCCCAACATGCCCAGGGGTGGGCCCATGATGCCTAGGCGTGTGCCCATGATGCACAGGCGTCTGCCCATCATGCCTAGGGGTGTGCCCATGATGCCCAAGTGTGTGCCCATCATTCCCAGGCGTGTGCCCATGATGCCCAGGCGTGTGCCCATGATGCCCAGGCGTGTGCCCATCATGCCCAGGCATGTGCCCATGATGCCCAGGTGCGTGCCCAACATGCACAGGGGTGTGCCCATGATGCCCAGGCGTGTACCCATCATGCCTAGGGGAGTGCCCATGATGCCCAGGGGTGTGCCTATGATGCCCAAGCGTGTGCCCATGATGCCCTAGCGTGCGCCCATGATGCCCAGGCGTGTGCCCATCATGCCCAGGCGTGTGCCCATGATGCCCTGGGGTGTGCCCATGATGCCCAGGTGCGTGCCCAACATGCCCAGGGGTGTGCCCATTATACCCAGGCGTGTGCCCATCATGCCCAGGCGTGTGCCCATCATGCCCAGGGATGTGCCCACGATGCCCAGGCGTGTGCCCATGATGATGCCCATGCGTGTGCCCATGATGCCCTAGTACGTGCCCAACATGCCCAGGGGTGTGCCCATGATGCCCAGGCGTGTGCCCATGATGCCCAGGTGTGTGCCCAACATGCCCAGGGGTGTGCCCATGATGCCCAGGCATGTGCCCATGATGCCCAGGCCTGTGCCCATCACGCCCAGGGGTGTGCCCAGGCGTGTGCCCATGATGCCCAGGCGTGTGCCCATGATGCCCAGGCGTGTGCCCATCATGCCCAGGGGTGTTCCCATGATGCCCAGGCCTGTGCCCATCATGCCCAGGGGTGTGCCCAGGCGTGTGCCCATGATGCCCAGGCGTGTGCCCATGATGCCCTGGCGTGTGCCCATCATGCCCAGGGGTGTGCCCATGATGCCCAGGCGTGTGCCCATGATGCCCAGGGGTGTGCCCACGATGCCCAGGCGTGTGTCCATGATGACCAGGCGTGTGCCTAGGATGCCCTGGTGCGTGCCCAACATGCCCAGGGATGTGCCCATGATGCCCAGGCGTGTGCCCATCATGCCCAGGCGTGTGCCCATCATGCCCAGGGGTGTGCCCATGATGCCCAGGCGTGTGCCCATGATGCCCATGCGTGTGCCCATCATACCCAGGGGTGTGCCCATGATGCCTAGTGGTGTGTCCATGATGCCCAGGCGTGTGCCCATCAAGCCCAGGCGTGTGCCCATCATGCCCAGGGGTGTGCCCATGATGCCCAGGGGTGTGCCCATGATGCCCAGGGGTGTGCCCATGATGCCCAGGTGTGTGCCCATAATGCCCAGGTGCGTGCCCAACATGCCCAGGGGTGTGCCCATGATGCGCAGGCGTGTGCCCATCATGCCCAGGCGTGTGCCCATGATGCCCAGGGGAGTGCCCATGATGCCCAGGCGTGTGCCCATCATGCCCAGGCGTGTGCCTATGATGCCCAGGTGCGTGCCCAACATGCCCAAGGGTGTACCCATGATGCCCAGACGTGTGCCCATCATGCCCATACGTGTGTCCATCATGCCCAGGGGTGTGCCCATGATGCCCAGGGGTGTGCCCATGATGCCCAGGTGCGTGCCCAACATGCCCAGGGGTGTGCCCATGATGCCCATACGTGTGCCCATGATGCCCAGGGGTGTGCCCATGATGCCTAGGGGTGTGCCCATGATGCCCAGGCGTGTGCCCATGATGCCCATGCGTGTGCCCATCATACCCAGGGGTGTGCCCATGATGCCTAGGGGTGTGCCCATGATGCCCAGGCGTGTGCCCATCTTGCCCAGGCGTGTGCCCATCATGCCCAGGGGTGTGGCCATGATGCCCAGGGGTGTGCCCATGATGCCCATGGGTGTGCCCATGATGCCCAAGCGTGTGCCCATAATGCCCAGGTGCGTGCCCAACATGCCCAGGGGTGTGCCCATGATGCCCAGGCGTGTGCCCATCATGCCCAGGCGTGTGCCCATGATGCCCAGGCAGGTGCCCATGATGCCCAGGCGGGTGCCCATGATGCCCAGACGGGTGTGCCCATGATGCCCAGACGGGTGTGCCCATGATGCCCAGGTGCGTGCCCAACATGCCTAGGGGTGTGTCCATGATGCCCAGGCGTGTGCCCATCATGCCCAGGCGTGTGCCCATGATGCCCAGGCAGGTGCCCATGATGCCCTGGTGCGTGCCCAACATGCCCAGGGGTGTGCCCATGATGCCCAGGCGGGTGCCCGTGATGCCCAGGTGTGTGCCCATGATGCCCAGGCGTGTGCCCATCATGCCCAGGCGTGTGCCCATCATGCCCAGGCGTGTGCCCATCATGCCCAGGGGTGTGCCCATGATGCCCAGGCGTGTGCCCATGATGCCCAGGCGGGTGCCCATCATGCTCAGGCGTGTGCCCATCATGCCCAGGGGTGTGCCCATGATGCCCAGGGGTGTGCCCATGATGCCCAGGCGGGTGCCCATGATGCCCAGGCAGGTGCCCATGATGCCCTGGTGCGTGCCCAACATGCCCAGGGGTGTGCCCATGATGCCCAGGCGGGTGCCCATGATGCCCAGGTGCGTGCCCATCATGCCCAGGGGTGTGGCCATGATGCCCAGGGGTGTGCACATGATGCCCATGGGTGTGCCCATGATGCCCAAGCGTGTGCCCATAATGCCCAAGTGCGTGCTCAACATGCCCAGGGGTGTGCCCATGATGCCCAGGCGTGTGCCCATCATGCCCAGGCGTGTGCCCATGATGCCCAGGCAGGTGCCCATGATGCCCAGGCGGGTGCCCATGATGCCCAGACGGGTGTGCCCATGATGCCCAGACGGGTGTGCCCATGATGCCCAGGTGCGTGCCCAACATGCCTAGGGGTGTGTCCATGATGCCCAGGCGTGTGCCCATCATGCCCAGGCGTGTGCCCATGATGCCCAGGCAGGTGCCCATGATGCCCTGGTGCGTGCCCAACATGCTCAGGGGTGTGCCCATGATGCCCAGGCGGGTGCCCATGATGCCCAGGTGTGTGCCCATGATGCCCAGGCGTGTGCCCATCATGCCCAGGCGTGTGCCCATCATGCCCAGGCGTGTGCCCATCATGCCCAGGGGTGTGCCCATGATGCCCAGGGGTGTGCCCATCATGCCCAGGCGGGTGCCCATCATGCTCAGGCGTGTGCCCATCATGCCCATGCGTGTGCCCATCATGCCTAGGCGTGTGCCCATCATGCCCAGGGGTGTGCCCATCATGCCCAGGGGTGTGCCCATCATGCCCAGGCGTGTGCCCAGGCGCGTGCCCAACATGCCCAGGGGTGTGCCCATGATGCCCAGGCGTGTGCCCATCATGCCCAGGCGTGTGCCCATCATGCCCAGGGGTGTGCCCATGATGCCCAGGGGTGTGCCCATGATGCCCAGGCGTGTGTCCATGATGCCCAGGCGTGTGCCTATGATGCCCTGCTGCGTGCCCAACATGCCCAGGGGTGTGCCCATGATGCCCAGGCGTGTGCCCAGGATGCCCAGGGGTGTGCCCATGATGCCCAGTCGTGTGCCCATGATGCCCATGCGTGTGCCCATCATGCCCAGGGGTGTGCCCATGATGCCTAGGGGTGTGCCCATGATGCCCAGGCGTGTGCCCATCATGCCCAGGCGTGTGCCCATGATGCCCAGGGGTGTGCCCATGATGCCCAGGCGTGTGCCCATGATGCCCAAGCGTGTGCCCATGATGCCCAGGTGCGTGCCCAACATGCCCAGGGATGTGCCCATGATGCCCAGGCGCGTGCCCATCATGCCCAGGGGTGTGCCCATGATGCCCAGGGGTGTGCCCATGATGCCCAGGTGGGTGCCCATGATTCCCTGGTGCGTGCCCAACATGCCCAGGGGTGTGCCCATGATGCCCAAGCGGGTGCCCATGATGCCCAGGTGCGTGCCCAACATGCCCAGGGGTGTGCCCATGATGCCCATGCATGTGCCCATGATGCCCATGCGTGTGCCCATCATGCCCAGGGGTGTGCCCATGAAGCCCAGGCGTGTGCCCATAATGCCCTGGTGCGTGCCCAACATGCCCAGGGGTGTGCCCATGATGCCCAGGCGTATGCCCATCATGCCCAGGCGTGTGCCCATGATGCCCAGGCGAGTGCCCATGATGCCCTGGTGCGTGCCCAACATGCCCACGGGTGTGCCCATGATGCCCAGGCGTGTGCCCATGATGCCCAGGTGCGTGCCCAACATGCCCAGGGGTGTGCCCATGATGCCCAGGCGTGTGCCCATGATGCCCATGCGTGTGCCCATGATGCCCTGGGGTGTGCCCATGATGCCCAGGCGTGTGTCCATGATGCCCAGGCGTGTGCCTAGGATGCCCTGGTGCGTGCCCAACATGCCCAGGGATGTGCCCATGATGCCCAGGCGTGTGCCCATGATGCCAAGGCGTGTGCCCATCATGCCCAGGGGTGTGCCCATGATGCCCATTCGTGTGCCCATCATGCCCAGGGGTGTGCCCATGATGCCTTGGGTGTGCCCATGATGCCCAGGCGTGTGCCCATCATGCCCAGGCGTGTGCCCATCATGCCCAGGGGTGTGCCCATGATGCCCAGGGGTGTGCCCATGATGCCCAGGGGTGTGCCCTTGATGCCCAGGCGTGTGCCCATGATGCCCAGGCCTGTGCCCATCATGCCCAGGGGTGTGCCCAGGCATGTGCCCATGATGCCCAGGCGTGTGCCCATGATGCCCAGGCGTGTGCCCATCATGCCCAGGGGTGTGCCCATTATGCCCAGGCCTGTGCCCATCATGCCCAGGGGTGTGCCCAGGCGTGTGCCCATGATGCCCAGGCGTGTGCCCATGATGCCCAGGCGTGTGCCCATCATGCCCAGGGGTGTGCCCATGATGCCCAGGCGTGTGCCCATGATGCCCAGGGGTGTGCCCATGATGCCCAGGCGTGTGCCCATCATGCCCAGGCGTGTGCCCATCTTGCCCAGGGGTGTGCCCATGATGCCCAGGGGTGTGCCCATGATGCCCAGGCGGGTGCCCATGATGCCCAGGCAGGTGCCCATGATGCCCAGGCGGGTGCCCATGATGCCCAGGGGTGTGCCCATGATGCCCATGGGTGTGCCCATGATGCCCAAGAGTGTGCCCATAATGCCCAGGTGCGTGCCCAACATGCCCAGGGGTGTGCCCATGATGCCCAGGCGTGTGCCCATCATGCCCAGGCGTGTGCCCATGATGCCCAGGCAGGTGCCCATGATGCCCAGGCGGGTGCCCATGATGCCCAGACGGGTGTGCCCATGATGCCAGAACGGGTGTGCCCATGATGCCCAGGTGCGTGCCCAACATGCCTAGGGGTGTGTCCATGATGCCCAGGCGTGTGCCCATCATGCCCAGGCGTGTGCCCATGATGCCCAGGCAGGTGCCCATGATGCCCTGGTGCGTGCCCAACATGCCTAGGGGTGTGCCCATGATGCCCAGGCGGGTGCCCATGATGCCCAGGTGTGTGCCCATGATGCCCAGGCGTGTGCCCATCATGCCCAGGCGTGTGCCCATCATGCCCAGGCGTGTGCCCATCATGCCCAGGGGTGTGCCCATGATGCCCAGGGGTGTGCCCATGATGCCCAGGCGGGTGCCCATCATGCTCTGGCGTGTGCCCATCATGCCCATGCGTGTGCCCATCATGCCCAGGCGTGTGCCCATCATGCCCAGGGGTGTGCCCATCATGCCCAGGGGTGTGCCCATCATGCCCATGCGTGTGCCCAGGCGCGTGCTCAACATGCCCAGGGGTGTGCCCATGATGCCCAAGCGTGTGCCCATCATGCCCAGGCGTGTGCCCATCATGCCCAGGGGTGTGCCCATGATGCCCAGGGGTGTGCCCATGATGCCCAGGCGTGTGTCCATGATGCCCAGGCGTGTGCCTATGATGCCCTGCTGCGTGCCCAACATGCCCAGGGGTGTGCCCATGATGCCCAGGCGTGTGCCCATGATGCCCAGGGGTGTGCCCATGATGCCCAGGCGTGTGCCCATCATGCCCAGGCGTGTGCCCATCTTGCCCAGGGGTGTGCCCATGATGCCCAGGGGTGTGCCCATGATGCCCAGGCGGGTGCCCATGATGCCCAGGCAGGTGCCCATGATGCCCTGGTGCGTGCCCAACATGCCCAGGGGTGTGCCCATGATGCCCAGGCGGGTGCCCATGATGCCCAGGTGCGTGCCCATCATGCCCAGGGGTGTGGCCATGATGCCCAGGGGTGTGCCCATGATGCCCATGGGTGTGCCCATGATGCCCAAGCGTGTGCCCATAATGCCCAGGTGCGTGCCCAACATGCCCAGGGGTGTGCCCATGATGCCCAGGCGTGTGCCCATCATGCCCAGGCGTGTGCCCATGATGCCCAGGCAGGTGCCCATGATGCCCAGGCGGGTGCCCATGATGCCCAGACGGGTGTGCCCAAGATGCCCAGACGGGTGTGCCCATGATGCCCAGGTGCGTGCCCAACATGCCTAGGGGTGTGTCCATGATGCCCAGGCGTGTGCCCATCATGCCCAGGCGTGTGCCCATGATGCCCAGGCAGGTGCCCATGATGCCCTGGTGCATGCCCAACATGCCTAGGGGTGTGCCCATGATGCCCAGGCGGGTGCCCTTGATGCCCAGGTGTGTGCCCATGATGCCCAGGCGTGTGCCCATCATGCCCAGGCGTGTGCCCATCATGCCCAGGCGTGTGCCCATCATGCCCAGGGGTGTGCCCATGATGCCCAGGGGTGTGCCCATGATGCCCAGGCGGGTGCCCATCATGCTCAGGCGTGTGCCCATCATGCCCATGCGTGTGCCCATCATGCCCAGGCGTGTGCCCATCATGCCCAGGGGTGTGCCCATCATGCCCAGGGGTGTGCCCATCATGCCCAGGCGTGTGCCCAGGCGCGTGCTCAACATGCCCAGGGGTGTGCCCATGATGCCCAGGCGTGTGCCCATCATGCCCAGGCGTGTGCCCATCATGCCCAGGGGTGTGCCCATGATGCCCAGGGGTGTGCCCATGATGCCCAGGCGTGTGTCCATGATGCCCAGGCGTGTGCCTATGATGCCCTGCTGCGTGCCCAACATGCCCAGGGGTGTGCCCATGATGCCCAGGCGTGTGCCCAGGATGCCCAGGGGTGTGCCCATGATGCCCAGTCGTGTGCCCATGATGCCCATGCGTGTGCCCATCATGCCCAGGGGTGTGCCCATGATGCCTAGGGGTGTGCCCATGATGCCCAGGCGTGTGCCCATCATGCCCAGGCGTGTGCCCATGATGCCCAGGGGTGTGCCCATGATGCCCAGGCGTGTGCCCATGATGCCCAAGCGTGTGCCCATGATGCCCAGGTGCGTGCCCAACATGCCCAGGGGTGTGCCCATCATGCCCAGGCGCGTGCCCATCATGCCCAGGGGTGTGCCCATGATGCCCAGAGGTGTGCCCATGATGCCCAGGTGGGTGCCCATGATTCCCTGGTGCGTGCCCAACATGCCCAGGGGTATGCCCATGATGCCCAAGCGGGTGCCCATGATGCCCAGGTGCGTGCCCAACATGCCCAGGGATGTGCCCATGATGCCCATGCATGTGCCCATGATGCCCATGCGTGTGCCCATCATGCCCAGGGGTGTGCCCATGAAGCCCAGGCGTGTGCCCATGATGCCCTGGTGCGTGCCCAACATGCCCAGGGGTGTGCCCATGATGCCCAGGCGTATGCCCATCATGCCCAGGCGTGTGCCCATGATGCCCAGGCGAGTGCCCATGATGCCCTGGTGCGTGCCCAACATGCCCACGGGTGTGCCCATGATGCCCAGGCGTGTGCCCATGATGCCCAGGTGCGTGCCCAACATGCCCAGGGGTGTGCCCATGATGCTCAGGCGTGTGCCCATGATGCCCATGCGTGTGCCCATGATGCCCAGGGGTGTGCCCATGATGCCCAGGCGTGTGTCCATGATGCCCAGGCGTGTGCCTAGGATGCCCTGGTGCGTGCCCAACATGCCCAGGGATGTGCCCATGATGCCCAGGCGTGTGCCCATGATGCCCAGGCGTGTGCCCATCATGCCCAGGGGTGTGCCCATGATGCCCATTCGTGTGCCCATCATGCCCAGGGGTGTGCCCATGATGCCTAGGGTGTGCCCATGATGCCCAGGCGTGTGCCCATCATGCCCAGGCGTGTGCCCATCATGCCCAGGGGTGTGCCCATCATGCCCAGGCGTGTGCCCATCATGCCCAGGGGTGTGCCCTTGATGCCCAGGCGTGTGCCCATGATGCCCAGGCCTGTGCCCATCATGCCCAGGGGTGTGCCCAGGCGTGTGCCCATGATGCCCAGGCGTGTGCCCATGATGCCCAGGCATGTGCCCATCATGCCCAGGGGTGTGCCCATGATGCCCAGGCCTGTGCCCATCATGCCCAGGGGTGTGCCCAGGCGTGTGCCCATGATGCCCAGGCGTGTGCCCATGATGCCCATGCGTGTGCCCATCATGCCCAGGGGTGTGCCCATGATGCCCAGGCGTGTGCCCATGATGCCCAGGGGTGTGCCCATGATGCCCAGGCGTGTGTCCATGATGCCCAGGCGTGTGACTAGGATGCCCTGGTGCGTGCCCAACATGCCCAGGGATGTGCCCATGATGCCCAGGCGTGTGCCCATCATGCCCAGGCGTGTGCCCATCATGCCCAGGGGTGTGCCCATGATGCCCAGGCGTGTGCCCATGATGCCCATGCGTGTGCCATCATACCCAGGGGTGTGCCCATGATGCCTAGGGGTGTGTCCATGATGCCCAGGCATGTGCCCATTATGTCCAGGCGTGTGCCCATCATGCCCAGGGGTGTGCCCATGATGCCCAGGGGTGTGCCCATGATGCCCAGGGGTGTGCCCATGATGCCCAGGGGTGTGCCCATGATTCCCAGGCGTGTGCCCATAATGCCCAGGTGCGTGCCCAACATGCCCAGGGGTGTGCCCATGATGCGCAGGCGTGTGCCCATCATGCCCAGGCGTGTGCCCATGATGCCCAGGGGAGTGCCCATGATGCCCAGGCGTGTGCCCATCATGCCCAGGCGTGTGCCTATGATGCCCAGGTGCGTGCCCAACATGCCCAAGGGTGTGCCCATGATGCCCAGACGTGTGCCCATAATGCCCAGGGGTGTGCCCATGATGCCCAGACGTGTGCCCATAATGCCCAAGGGTGTGCCCATGATGCCCAGGGGTGTGCCCATGATGCCCAGGGGTGTGCCCATGATGCCCAGGGGTGTGCCCATGATTCCCAGGCGTGTGCCCATAATGCCCAGGTGCGTGCCCAACATGCCCAGGGGTGTGCCCATGATGCGCAGGCGTGTGCCCATCATGCCCAGGCGTGTGCCCATGATGCCCAGGGGAGTGCCCATGATGCCCAGGCGTGTGCCCATCATGCCCAGGCGTGTGCCTATGATGCCCAGGTGCGTGCCCAACATGCCCAAGGGTGTGCCCATGATGCCCAGACGTGTGCCCATCATGCCCAGGCGTGTGTCCATCATGCCCAGGGGTGTGCCCATAATGCCCAGGGGTGTGCCCATGATGCCCAGGTGCGTGCCCAACATGCCCAGGGGTGTGCCCATGATGCCCAGGCGTGTGCCCATGATGCCCATGCGTGTGCCCATGATGCCCAGGGGTGTGCCCATGATGCCCAGGCGTGTGTCCATGATGCCCAGGCGTGTGCCTAGGATGCCCTGGTGCGTGCCCAACATGCCCAGGGATGTGCCCATGATGCCCAGGCGTGTGCCCATGATGCCCAGGCGTGTGCCCATCATGCCTAGGGGTGTGCCCATGATTCCCAGGGGTGTGACCATGATGCCCATGCGTGTGCCCATCATACCCAGGGGTGTGCCCATGATGCCTAGGCGTGTGCCCATCATGCCCAGGCGTGTGCCCATCATGCCCAGGGGTGTGGCCATGATGCCCAGGGGTGTGCCCATGATGCCCATGGGTGTGCCCATGATGCCCAAGCGTGTGCCCATAATGCCCAGGTGCGTGCCCAACATGCCCAGGGGTGTGCCCATGATGCCCAGGCGTGTGCCCATCATGCCCAGGCGTGTGCCCATGATGCCCAGGCAGGTGCCCATGATGCCCAGGCGGGTGCCCATGATGCCCAGACGGGTGTGCCCATGATGCCCAGACGGGTGTGCCCATGATGCCCAGGTGCGTGCCCAACATGCCTAGGGGTGTGTCCATGATGCCCAGGCGTGTGCCCATCATGCCCAGGCGTGTGCCCATGTTGCCCAGGCAGGTGCCCATGATGCCCTGGTGCGTGCCCAACATGCCCAGGGGTGTGCCCATGATGCCCAGGCGGGTGCCCATGATGCCCAGGTGTGTGCCCATGATGCCCAGGCGTGTGCCCATCATGCCCAGGCGTGTGCCCATCATGCCCAGGCGTGTGCCCATCATGCCCAGGGGTGTGCCCATGATGCCCAGGGGTGTGCCCATGATGCCCAGGCGGGTGCCCATCATGCTCAGGCGTGTGCCCATCATGCCCATGCGTGTGCCCATCATGCCCAGGCGTGTGCCCATCATGCCCAGGGGTGTGCCAATCATGCCCAGGGGTGTGCCCATCATGCCCAGGCGTGTGCCCAGGCGCGTGCCCAACATGCCCAGGGGTGTGCCCATGATGCCCAGGCGTGTGCCCATCATGCCCAGGCGTGTGCCCATCATGCCCAGGGGTGTGCCCATGATGCCCAGGGGTGTGCCCATGATGCCCAGGCGTGTGTCCATGATGCCCAGGCGTGTGCCTATGATGCCCTGCTGCGTGCCCAACATGCCCAGGGGTGTGCCCATGATGCCCAGGCGTGTGCCCAAGATGCCCAGGGGTGTGCCCATGATGCCCAGTCGTGTGCCCATGATGCCCATGCGTGTGCCCATCATGCCCAGGGGTGTGCCCATGATGCCTAGGGGTGTGCCCATGATGCCCAGGCGTGTGCCCATCATGCCCAGGCGTGTGCCCATGATGCCCAGGGGTGTGCCCATGATGCCCAGGCGTTTGCCCATGATGCCCAACCGTGTGCCCATGATGCCCAGGTGCGTGCCCAACATGCCCAGGGGTGTGCCCATGATGCCCAGGCGCGTGCCCATCATGCCCAGGGGTGTGCCCATGATGCCCAGTGGTGTGCCCATGATGCCCAGGTGGGTGCCCATGATTCCCTGGTGCGTGCCCAACATGCCCAGGGGTGTGCCCATGATGCCCAAGCGGGTGCCCATGATGCACAGGTGCGTGCCCAACATGCCCAGGGGTGTGCCCATGATGCCCATGCATGTGCCCATGATGCCCATGCGTGTGCCCATCATGCCCAGGGGTGTGCCCATGAAGCCCAGGCGTGTGCCCATGATGCCCTGGTGCGTGCCCAACATGCCCAGGGGTGTGCCCATGATGCCCAGGCGTATGCCCATCATGCCCAGGCGTGTGCCCATGATGCCCAGGCGAGTGCCCATGATGCCCTGGTGCGTGCCCAACATGCCCACGGGTGTGCCCATGATGCCCAGGTGTGTGCCCATGATGCCCAGGTGCGTGCCCAACATGCCCAGGGGTGTGCCCATGATGCCCAGGCGTGTGCCCATGATGCCCATGCGTGTGCCCATGATGCCCAGGGGTGTGCCCATGATGCCCAGGCGTGTGTCCATGATGCCCAGGCGTGTGCCTAGGATGCCCTGGTGCGTGCCCAACATGCCCAGGGATGTGCCCATGATGCCCAGGCGTGTGCGCATGATGCCCAGGCGTGTGCCCATCATGCCCAGGGGTGTGCCCATGATGCCCAGGCATGTGCCCATCATGCCCAGGGGTGTGCCCATGATGCCCAGGGGTGTGCCCATGATGCCCAGGCGGGTGCCCATCATGCTCAGGCGTTTGCCCATCATGCCCATGCGTGTGCCCATCATGCCCAGGCGTGTGCCCATCATGCCCAGGGGTGTGCCCATCATGCCCAGGGGTGTGCCCATCATGCCCAGGCGTGTGCCCAGGCGCGTGCCCAACATGCCCAGTGGTGTGCCCATGATGCCCAGGCGTGTGCCCATCATGCCCACGGGTGTGCCCATGATGCCCAGGGGTGTGCCCATGATGCCCAGGCGTGTGTCCATGATGCCCAGGCGTGTGCCTATGATGCCCTGCTGCGTGCCCAACATGCCCAGGGGTGTGCCCATGATGCCCAGGCGTGTGCCCAGGATGCCCAGGGGTGTGCCCATGATGCCCAGTCGTGTGCCCATGATGCCCATGCGTGTGCCCATCATGCCCAGGGGTGTGCCCATGATGCCTAGGGGTGTGCCCATGATGCCCAGGCGTGTGCCCATCATGCCCAGGCGTGTGCCCATGATGCCCAGGGGTGTGCCCATGATGCCCAGGCGTGTGCCCATGATGCCCAAGCGTGTGCCCATGATGCCCAGGTGCGTGCCCAACATGCCCAGGGGTGTGCCCATCATGCCCAGGCGCGTGCCCATCATGCCCAGGGGTGTGCCCATGATGCCCAGAGGTGTGCCCATGAAGCCCAGGTTGGTGCCCATGATTCCCTGGTGCGTGCCCAACATGCCCAGGGGTGTGCCCATGATGCCCAAGCGGGTGCCCATGATGCCCAGGTGCGTGCCCAACATGCCCAGGGATGTGCCCATGATGCCCATGCATGTGCCCATGATGCCCATGCGTGTGCCCATCATGCCCAGGGGTGTGCCCATGAAGCCCAGGCGTGTGCCCATGATGCCCTGGTGCGTGCCCAACATGCCCAGGGGTGTGCCCATGATGCCCAGGCGTATGCCCATCATGCCCAGGCGTGTGCCCATGATGCCCAGGCGAGTGCCCATGATGCCCTGGTGCGTGCCCAACATGCCCACGGGTGTGCCCAAGATGCCCAGGCGTGTGCCCATGATGCCCAGGTGCGTGCCCAACATGCCCAGGGGTGTGCCCATGATGCTCAGGCGTGTGCCCATGATGCCCATGCGTGTGCCCATGATGCCCAGGGGTGTGCCCATGATGCCCAGGCGTGTGTCCATGATGCCCAGGCGTGTGCTTAGGATGCCCTGGTGCGTGCCCAACATGCCCAGGGATGTGCCCATGATGCCCAGGCGTGTGCCCATGATGCCCAGGCGTGTGCCCATCATGCCCAGGGGTGTGCCCATGATGCCCATTCGTGTGCCCATCATGCCCAGGGGTGTGCCCATGATGCCTAGGGTGTGCCCATGATGCCCAGGCGTGTGCCCATCATGCCCAGGCGTGTGCCCATCATGCCCAGGGGTGTGCCCATCATGCCCAGGCGTGTGCCCATCATGCCCAGGGGTGTGCCCTTGATGCCCAGGCGTGTGCCCATGATGCCCAGGCCTGTGCCCATCATGCCCAGGGGTGTGCCCAGGCGTGTGCCCATGATGCCCAGGCGTGTGCCCATGATGCCCAGGCATGTGCCCATCATGCCCAGGGGTGTGCCCATGATGCCCAGGCCTGTGCCCATCATGCCCAGGGGTATGCCCAGGCGTGTGCCCATGATGCCCAGGCGTGTGCCCATGATGCCCATGCGTGTGCCCATCATGCCCAGGGGTGTGCCCATGATGCCCAGGCGTGTGCCTAGGATGCCCTGGTGCGTGCCCAACATGCCCAGGGATGTGCCCATGATGCCCAGGCGTGTGCCCATCATGCCCAGGCGTGTGCCCATCATGCCCAGGGGTGTGCCCATGATGCCCAGGCGTGTGCCCATGATGCCCATGCGTGTGCCATCATACCCAGGGGTGTGCCCATGATGCCTAGGGGTGTGTCCATGATGCCCAGGCGTGTGCCCATTATGTCCAGGCGTGTGCCCATCATGCCTAGGGGTGTGCCCATGATGCCCAGGGGTGTGCCCATGATGCCCAGGGGTGTGCCCATGATTCCCAGGCGTGTGCCCATAATGCCCAGGTGCGTGCCCAACATGCCCAGGGGTGTGCCCATGATGCGCAGGCGTGTGCCCATCATGCCCAGGCGTGTGCCCATGATGCCCAGGGGAGTGCCCATGATGCCCAGGCGTGTGCCCATCATGCCCAGGCGTGTGCCTATGATGCCCAGGTGCGTGCCCAACATGCCCAAGGGTGTGCCCATGATGCCCAGACGTGTGCCCATCATGCCCAGGCGTGTGTCCATCATGCCCAGGGGTGTGCCCATAATGCCCAGGGGTGTGCCCATGATGCCCAGGTGCGTGCCCAACATGCCCAGGGGTGTGCCCATGATGCCCAGGCGTGTGCCCATGATGCCCATGCGTGTGCCCATGATGCCCAGGGGTGTGCCCATGATGCCCAGGCGTGTGTCCATGATGCCCAGGCGTGTGCCTAGGATGCCCTGGTGCGTGCCCAACATGCCCAGGGATGTGCCCATGATGCCCAGGCGTGTGCCCATGAAGCCCAGGCGTGTGCCCATCATGCCTAGGGGTGTGCCCATGATTCCGAGGGGTGTGCCCATGATGCCCATGCGTGTGCCCATCATACCCAGGGGTGTGCCCATGATGCCTAGGCGTGTGCCCATCATGCCCAGGGGTGTGGCCATGATGCCCAGGGGTGTGCCCATGATGCCCATGGGTGTGCCCATGATGCCCAAGCGTGTGCCCATAATGCCCAGGTGCGTGCCCAACATGCCCAGGGGTGTGCCCATGATGCCCAGGCGTGTGCCCATCATGCCCAGGCGTGTGCCCATGATGCCCAGGCAGGTGCCCATGATGCCCAGGCGGGTGCCCATGATGCCCAGACGGGTGTGCCCATGATGCCCAGACGGGTGTGCCCATGATGCACAGGTGCGTGCCCAACATGCCTAGGGGTGTGTCCATGATGCCCAGGCGTGTGCCCATCATGCCCAGGCGTGTGTCCATGATGCCCAGGCAGGTGCCCATGATGCCCTGGTGCGTGCCCAACATGCCCAGGGGTGTGCCCATGATGCCCAGGCGGGTGCCCATGATGCCCAGGTGTGTGCCCATGATGCCCAGGCGTGTGCCCATCATGCCCAGGCGTGTGCCCATCATGCCCAGGCGTGTGCCCATCATGCCCAGGGGTGTGCCCATGATGCCCAGGGGTGTGCCCATGATGCCCAGGCGGGTGCCCATCATGCTCAGGCGTGTGCCCATCATGCCCATGCGTGTGCCCATCATGCCCAGGCGTGTGCCCATCATGCCCAGGGGTGTGCCAATCATGCCCAGGGGTGTGCCCATCATGCCCAGGCGTGTGCCCAGGCGCGTGCCCAACATGCCCAGGGGTGTGCCCATGATGCCCAGGCGTGTGCCCATCATGCCCAGGCGTGTGCCCATCATGCCCAGGGGTGTGCCCATGATGCCCAGGGGTGTGCCCATGATGCCCAGGCGTGTGTCCATGATGCCCAGGCGTGTGCCTATGATGCCCTGCTGCGTGCCCAACATGCCCAGGGGTGTGCCCATGATGCCCAGGCGTGTGCCCAAGATGCCCAGGGGTGTGCCCATGATGCCCAGTCGTGTGCCCATGATGCCCATGCGTGTGCCCATCATGCCCAGGGGTGTGCCCATGATGCCTAGGGGTGTGCCCATGATGCCCAGGCGTGTGCCCATCATGCCCAGGCGTGTGCCCATGATGCCCAGGGGTGTGCCCATGATGCCCAGGCGTGTGCCCATGATGCCCAACCGTGTGCCCATGATGCCCAGGTGCGTGCCCAACATGCCCAGGGGTGTGCCCATGATGCCCAGGCGCGTGCCCATCATGCCCAGGGGTGTGCCCATGATGCCCAGGGGTGTGCCCATGATGCCCAGGTGGGTGCCCATGATTCCCTGGTGCGTGCCCAACATGCCCAGGGGTGTGCCCATGATGCCCAAGCGGGTGCCCATGATGCACAGGTGCGTGCCCAACATGCCCAGGGGTGTGCCCATGATGCCTATGCATGTGCCCATGATGCCCATGCGTGTGCCCATCATGCCCAGGGGTGTGCCCATGAAGCCCAGGCGTGTGCCCATGATGCCCTGGTGCGTGCCCAACATGCCCAGGGGTGTGCCCATGATGCCCAGGCGTATGCCCATCATGCCCAGGCGTGTGCCCATGATGCCCAGGCGAGTGCCCATGATGCCCTGGTGCGTGCCCAACATGCCCACGGGTGTGCCCATGATGCCCAGGTGTGTGCCCATGATGCCCAGGTGCGTGCCCAACATGCCCAGGGGTGTGCCCATGATGCCCAGGCGTGTGCCCATGATGCCCATGCGTGTGCCCATGATGCCCAGGGGTGTGCCCATGATGCCCAGGCGTGTGTCCATGATGCCCAGGCGTGTGCCTAGGATGCCCTGGTGCGTGCCCAACATGCCCAGGGATGTGCCCATGATGCCCAGGCGTGTGCCCATGATGCCCAGGCGTGTGCCCATCATGCCCAGGGGTGTGCCCATGATGCCCAGGCGTGTGCCCATCATGCCCAGGGGTGTGCCCATGATGCCCAAGGGTGTGCCCATGATGCCCAGGCGGGTGCCCATCATGCTCAGGCGTGTGCCCATCATGCCCATGCGTGTGCCCATCATGCCCAGGCGTGTGCCCATCATGCCCAGGGGTGTGCCCATCATGCCCAGGGGTGTGCCCATCATGCCCAGGCGTGTGCCCAGGCGCGTGCCCAACATGCCCAGTGGTGTGCCCATGATGCCCAGGCGTGTGCCCATCATGCCCAGGCGTGTGCCCATCATGCCCAGGGGTGTGCCCATGATGCCCAGGGGTGTGCCCATGATGCCCAGGCGTGTGTCCATGATGCCCAGGCGTGTGCCTATGATGCCCTGCTGCGTGCCCAACATGCCCAGGGGTGTGCCCATGATGCCCAGGCGTGTGCCCAGGATGCCCAGGGGTGTGCCCATGATGCCCAGTCGTGTGCCCATGATGCCCATGCGTGTGCCCATCATGCCCAGGGGTGTGCCCATGATGCCCAGGCGTGTGCCCATCATGCCCAGGCGTGTGCCCATGATGCCCAGGGGTGTGCCCATGATGCCCAGGCGTGTGCCCATGATGCCCAAGCGTGTGCCCATGATGCCCAGGTGCGTGCCCAACATGCCCAGGGGTGTGCCCATGATGCCCAGACGCGTGCCCATCATGCCCAGGGGTGTGCCCATGATGCCCAGGGGTGTGCCCATGATGCCCAGGTGGGTGCCCATGATTCCCTGGTGCGTGCCCAACATGCCCAGGGGTGTGCCCATGATGCCCAAGCGGGTGCCCATGATGCCCAGGTGCGTGCCCAACATGCCCAGGGGTGTGCCCATGATGCCCATGCATGTGCCCATGATGCCCATGCGTGTGCCCATCATGCCCAGGGGTGTGCCCATGAAGCCCAGGCGTGTGCCCATGATGCCCTGGTGCGTGCCCAACATGCCCAGGGGTGTGCCCATGATGCCCAGGCGTATGCCCATCATGCCCAGGCGTGTGCCCATGATGCCCAGGCGAGTGCCCATGATGCCCTGGTGCGTGCCCAACATGCCCACGGGTGTGCCCATGATGCCCAGGCGTGTGCCCATGATGCCCAGGCGTGTGCCCATGATGCCCATGCGTGTGCCCATGATGCCCAGGGGTGTGCCCATGATGCCCAGGCGTGTGTCCATGATGCCCAGGCGTGTGCCTAGGATGCCCTGGTGCGTGCCCAACATGCCCAGGGATGTGCCCATGATGCCCAGGCGTGTGCCCATGATGCCCAGGCGTGTGCCCATCATGCCTAGGGGTGTGCCCATGATGCCCATTCGTGTGCCCATCATGCCCAGGGGTGTTCCCATGATGCCTAGGGTGTGCCCATGATGCCCAGGCGTGTGCCCATCATGCCCAGGCGTGTGCCCATCATGCCCAGGGGTGTGCCCATGATGCCCAGGGGTGTGCCCATGATGCCCAGGGGTGTGCCCTTGATGCCCAGGCGTGTGCCCATGATGCCCAGGCCTGTGCCCATCATGCCCAGGGGTGTGCCCAGGCGTGTGCCCATGATGCCCAGGCGTGTGCCCATGATGCCCAGGCGTGTGCCCATCATGCCCAGGGGTGTGCCCATGATGCCCAGGCCTGTGCCCATCATGCCCAGGGGTGTGCCCAGGCGTGTGCCCATGATGCCCAGGCGTGTGCCCATGATGCCCAGGCGTGTGCCCATGATGCCCAGGGGTGTGCCCATGATGCCCAGGCGTGTGCCCATGATGCCCAGGGGTGTGCCCATGATGCCCAGGCGTGTGTCCATGATGCCCAGGCGTGTGCCTAGGATGCCCTGGTGCGTGCCCAACATGCCCAGGGATGTGCCCATGATGCCCAGGCGTGTGCCCATCATGCCCAGGCGTGTGCCCATCATGCCCAGGGGTGTGCCCATGATGCCCAGGCGTGTGCCCATGATGCCCATGCGTGTGCCCATCATACCCAGGGGTGTGCCCATGATGCCTAGGGGTGTGTCCATGATGCCCAGGCGTGTGCCCATCATGCCCAGGCGTGTGCCCATCATGTCCGGGGGTGTGCCCAGGGGTGTGCCCATGATGCCCAGGGGTGTGCCCATGATGCCCAGGCGTGTGCCCATAATGCCCAGGTGCGTGCCCAACATGCCCAGGGGTGTGCCCATGATGCGCAGGCGTGTGCCCATCATGCCCAGGCGTGTGCCCATGATGCCCAGGGGAGTGCCCATGATGCCCAGGCGTGTGCCCATCATGCCCAGGCGTGTGCCTATGATGCCCAGGTGCGTGCCCAACATGCCCAAGGGTGTGCCCATGATGCCCAGACGTGTGCCCATCATGCCCAGGCGTGTGTCCATCATGCCCAGGGGTGTGCCCATGATGCCCAGGGGTGTGCCCATGATGCCCAGGTGCGTGCCCAACATGCCCAGGGGTGTGCCCATGATGCTTAGGCGTGTGCCCATGATGCCCATGCGTGTGCCCATGATGCCCAGGGGTGTGCCCATGATGCCCAGGCGTGTGTCCATGATGCCCAGGCGTGTGCCTAGGATGCCCTGGTGCGTGCCCAACATGCCCAGGGATGTGCCCATGATGCCCAGGCGTGTGCCCATGATGCCCAGGCGCGTGCCCAACATGCCCAGGGATGTGCCCATGATGCCCAGGCGTGTGCCTAGGATGCCCTGGTGCGTGCCCAACATGCCCAGGGGTGTGCCCATGATGCCCAGGCGTGTGCCCATGATGCCCATGCGTGTGCCCATCATACCTAGGGGTGTGCCCATGATGCCTAGGGGTGTGCCCATGATGCCCAGGCGTGTGCCCATCGTGCCCAGGCGTGTGCCCATCATGCCCAGGGGTGTGGCCATGATGCCCAGGGGTGTGCCCATGATGCCCATGGGTGTGCCCATGATGCCCAAGCGTGTGCCCATAATGCCCAGGTGCGTGCCCAACATGCCCAGGGGTGTGCCCATGATGCCCAGGCGTGTGCCCATGATGCCCAGGCGTGTGCCCATGATGCCCAGGCGTGTGCCCATGATGCCCAGGCAGGTGCCCATGATGCCCAGGCGGGTGCCCATGATGCCCAGACGGGTGTGCCCATGATGCCCAGACGGGTGTGCCCATGATGCCCAGGTGCGTGCCCAACATGCCAAGGGGTGTGTCCATGATGCCCAGGCGTGTGCCCATCATGCCCAGGCGTGTGCCCATGATGCCCAGGCAGGTGCCCATGATGCCCTGGTGCGTGCCCAACATGCCCAGGGGTGTGCCCATGATGCCCAGGCGGGTGCCCATGATGCCCAGGTGTGTGGCCATGATGCCCAGGCGTGTGCCCATGATGCCCATGCGTGTGCCCATGATGCCCAGGGGTGTGCCCATGATGCCCAGGCGTGTGTCCATGATGCCCAGGCGTGTGCCTAGGATGCCCTGGTGCGTGCCCAACATGCCCAGGGATGTGCCCATGATGCCCAGGCGTGTGCCCATGATGCCCAGGCGTGTGCCCATCATGCCCAGGGGTGTGCCCATGATGCCCAGGCGTGTGCCCATGATGCCCATGCGTGTGCCCATGATGCCCAGGGGTGTGCCCATGATGCCCAGGCGTGTGTCCATGATGCCCAGGCGTGTGCCTAGGATGCCCTGGTGCGTGCCCAACATGCCCAGGGATGTGCCCATGATGCCCAGGCGTGTGCCCATGATGCCCAGGCGTGTGCCCATCATGCCCAGGGGTGTGCCCATGATGCCCAGGCGTGTGCCCATCATGCCCAGGGGTGTGCCCATGATGCCCAGGGGTGTGCCCATGATGCCCAGGCGGGTGCCCATCATGCTCAGGCGTGTGCCCATCATGCCCATGCGTGTGCCCATCATGCCCAGGCGTGTGCCCATCATGCCCAGGGGTGTGCCCATCATGCCCAGGGGTGTGCCCATCATGCCCAGGCGTGTGCCCAGGCGCGTGCCCAACATGCCCAGTGGTGTGCCCATGATGCCCAGGCGTGTGCCCATCATGCCCAGGCGTGTGCCCATCATGCCCAGGGGTGTGCCCATGATGCCCAGGGGTGTGCCCATGATGCCCAGGCGTGTGTCCATGATGCCCATGCGTGTGCCTATGATGCCCTGCTGCGTGCCCAACATGCCCAGGGGTGTGCCCATGATGCCCAGGCGTGTGCCCAGGGTGCCCAGGGGTGTGCCCATGATGCCCAGTCGTGTGCCCATGATGCCCATGCGTGTGCCCATCATGCCCAGGGGTGTGCCCATGATGCCCAGGCGTGTGCCCATCATGCCCTGGCGTGTGCCCATGATGCCCAGGGGTGTGCCCATGATGCCCAGGCGTGTGCCCATGATGCCCAAGCGTGTGCCCATGATGCCCAGGTGCGTGCCCAACATGCCCAGGGGTGTGCCCATGATGCCCAGGCGCGTGCCCATCATGCCCAGGGGTGTGCCCATGATGCCCAGGGGTGTGCCCATGATGCCCAGGTGGGTGCCCATGATTCCCTGGTGCGTGCCCAACATGCCCAGGGGTGTGCCCATGATGCCCAAGCGGGTGCCCATGATGCCCAGGTGCGTGCCCAACATGCCCAGGGGTGTGCCCATGATGCCCATGCATGTGCCCATGATGCCCATGCGTGTGCCCATCATGCCCAGGGGTGTGCCCATGAAGCCCAGGCGTGTGCCCATGATGCCCAGGCGTATGCCCATCATGCCCAGGCGTGTGCCCATGATGCCCAGGCGAGTGCCCATGATGCCCTGGTGCGTGCCCAACATGCCCACGGGTGTGCCCATGATGCCCAGGCGTGTGCCCATGATGCCCAGGTGCGTGCCCAACATGCCCAGGGGTGTGCCCATGATGCCCAGGCTTGTGCCCATGATGCCCATGCGTGTGCCCATGATGCCCAGGCGTGTGCCCATGATGCCCATGCGTGTGTCCATGATGCCCAGGCGTGTGCCTAGGATGCCCTGGTGCGTGCCCAACATGCCCAGGGATGTGCCCATGATGCCCAGGCGTGTGCCCAGGATGCCCAGGCGTGTGCCCATCATGCCTAGGGGTGTGCCCATGATGCCCATTCGTGTGCCCATCATGCCCAGGGGTGTGCCCATGATGCCTAGGGTGTGCCCATGATGCCCAGGCGTGTGCCCATCATGCCCAGGCGTGTGCCCATCATGCCCAGGGGTGTGCCCATGATGCCCAGGGGTGTGCCCATGATGCCCAGGGGTGTGCCCTTGATGCCCAGGCGTGTGCCCATGATGCCCAGGCCTGTGCCCATCATGCCCAGGGGTGTGCCCAGGCGTGTGCCCATGATGCCCAGGCGTGTGCCCATGATGCCCAGGCGTGTGCCCATCATGCCCAGGGGTGTGCCCATGATGCCCAGGCCTGTGCCCATCATGCCCAGGGGTGTGCCCAGGCGTGTGCCCATGATGCCCAGGCGTGTGCCCATGATGCCCAGGCGTGTGCCCATGATGCCCAGGGGTGTGCCCATGATGCCCAGGCGTGTGCCCATGATGCCCAGGGGTGTGCCCATGATGCCCAGGCGTGTGTCCATGATGCCCAGGCGTGTGCCTAGGATGCCCTGGTGCGTGCCCAACATGCCCAGGGATGTGCCCATGATGCCCAGGCGTGTGCCCATCATGCCCAGGCGTGTGCCCATCATGCCCAGGGGTGTGCCCATGATGCCCAGGCGTGTGCCCATGATGCCCATGCGTGTGCCCATCATACCCAGGGGTGTGCCCATGATGCCTAGGGGTGTGTCCATGATGCCCAGGCGTGTGCCCATCATGCCCAGGCGTGTGCCCATCATGCCCGGGGGTGTGCCCAGGGGTGTGCCCATGATGCCCAGGGGTGTGCCCATGATGCCCAGGCGTGTGCCCATAATGCCCAGGTGCGTGCCCAACATGCCCAGGGGTGTGCCCATGATGCGCAGGCGTGTGCCCATCATGCCCAGGCGTGTGCCCATGATGCCCAGGGGAGTGCCCATGATGCCCAGGCGTGTGCCCATCATGCCCAGGCGTGTGCCTATGATGCCCAGGTGCGTGCCCAACATGCCCAAGGGTGTGCCCATGATGCCCAGACGTGTGCCCATCATGCCCAGGCGTGTGTCCATCATGCCCAGGGGTGTGCCCATGATGCCCAGGGGTGTGCCCATGATGCCCAGGTGCGTGCCCAACATGCCCAGGGGTGTGCCCATGATGCCCAGGCGTGTGCCCATGATGCCCATGCGTGTGCCCATGATGCCCAGGGGTGTGCCCATGATGCCCAGGCGTGTGTCCATGATGCCCAGGCGTGTGCCTAGGATGCCCTGGTGCGTGCCCAACATGCCCAGGGATGTGCCCATGATGCCCAGGCGTGTGCCCATGATGCCCAGGCGTGTGCCCATCATGCCTAGGGGTGTGCCCATGATGCCCAGGCGTGTGCCCATGATGCCCATTCGTGTGCCCATCATACCCAGGGGTGTGCCCATGATGCCTAGGGGTGTGCCCATGATGCCCAGGCGTGTGCCCATCATGCCCAGGCGTGTGCCCATCATGCCCAGGGGTGTGGCCATGATGCCCAGGGGTGTGCCCATGATGCCCATGGGTGTGCCCATGATGCCCAAGCGTGTGCCCATAATGCCCAGGTGCGTGCCCAACATGCCCAGGGGTGTGCCCATGATGCCCAGGCGTGTGCCCATCATGCCCAGGCGTGTGCCCATGATGCCCAGGCAGGTGCCCATGATGCCCAGGCGGGTGCCCATGATGCCCAGACGGGTGTGCCCATGATGCCCAGACGGGTGTGCCCATGATGCCCAGGTGCGTGCCCAACATGCCAAGGGGTGTGTCCATGATGCCCAGGCGTGTGCCCATCATGCCCAGGCGTGTGCCCATGATGCCCAGGCAGGTGCCCATGATGCCCTGGTGCGTGCCCAACATGCCCAGGGGTGTGCCCATGAAGCCCAGGCGGGTGCCCATGATGCCCAGGTGTGTGGCCATGATGCCCAGGCGTGTGCCCATCATGCCCAGGCGTGTGCCCATCATGCCCAGGCGTGTGCCCATCATGCCCAGGGGTGTGCCCATGATGCCCAGGGGTGTGCCCATGATGCCCAGGCGGGTGCTCATCATGCTCAGGCGTGTGCCCATCATGCCCATGCGTGTGCCCATCATGCCCAGGCGTGTGCCCATCATGCCCAGGGGTGTGCCCATCTTGCCCAGGGGTGTGCCCATCATGCCCAGGCGTGTGCCCAGGCGCGTGGCCAACATGCCCAGGGGTGTGCCCATGATGCCCAGGCGTGTGCCCATCATGCCCAGGCGTGTGCCCATCATGCCCAGGGGTGTGCCCATGATGCCCAGGGGTGTGCCCAAGATGCCCAGGCGTGTGTCCAAGATGCCCAGGCGTGTGCCTATGATGCCCAGGGGTGTGCCCATCATGCCCAGGCGTGTGCCCATCATGCCCAGGCGTGTGCCCATGATGCCCATGCGTGTGCCCATCATGCCCAGGGATGTGCCCATGATGCCTAGGCGTGTGCCCATGATGCCCAGGCGTGTGCCCATGATGCCCATGCGTGTGCCCATCATGCCCAGGGGTGTGCCCATGATGCCTAGGGGTGTGCCCATGATGCCCAGGCGTGTGCCCATCATGCCCAGGCGTGTGCCCATGGTGCCCAGGGGTGTGCCCATGATGCCCAGGCGTGTGCCCATCATGCCCAGGCGTGTGCCTATGATGCCCAGGCGTGTGCCCATCATGCCCAGGCGTGTGCCCATCATGCCCAGGCGTGTGCCCATCATGCCCAGGGGTGTGTCCATGATGCCCAGGGGTGTGCCCATGATGCCCAGGCGTGTGCCCAGGATGCCCAGGGGTGTGCCCATGATGCCCAGTCGTGTGCCCATGATGCCCATGCGTGTGCCCATCATGCCCAGGGGTGTGCCCATGATGCCTAGGGGTGTGCCCATGATGCCCAGGCGTGTGCCCATCATGCCCAGGCGTGTGCCCATGGTGCCCAGGGGTGTGCCCATGATGCCCAGGCGTGTGCCCATGATGCCCAAGCGTGTGCCCATGATGCCCAGGTGCGTGCCCAACATGCCCAGTGGTGTGCCCATGATGCCCAGGCGCGTGCCCATCATGCCCAGGGGTGTGCCCATGATGCCCAGGGGTGTGCCCATGATGCCCAGGTGGGTGCCCATGATTCCCTGGTGCGTGCCCAACATGCCCAGGGGTGTGCCCATGATGCCCAAGCGGGTGCCCATGATGCACAGGTGCGTGCCCAACATGCCCAGGGGTGTGCCCATGATGCCCATGCATGTGCCCATGATGCCCATGCGTGTGCCCATCATGCCCAGGGGTGTGCCCATGAAGCCCAGGCGTGTGCCCATGATGCCCTGGTGCGTGCCCAACATGCCCAGGGGTGTGCCCATGATGCCCAGGCGTATGCCCATCATGCCCAGGCGTGTGCCCATGATGCCCAGGCGAGTGCCCATGATGCCCTGGTGCGTGCCCAACATGCCCACGGGTGTGCCCATGATGCCCAGGCGTGTGCCCATGATGCCCAGGTGCGTGCCCAACATGCCCAGGGGTGTGCCCATGATGCCCAGGGGTGTGCTCATGATGCCCAGGTGTGTGCCCATGATGCCCTGGTGCGTGCCCAACATGCCCAAGGATGTGCGCATGATGCCTAGGCGTGTGCCCATGATGCCCAGGTGCGTGCCCAACATGCCCAGGGGTGTGCCCATGATGCCCAGGCGTGTGCCCATGATGCCCAGGCGTGTGCCCATCATGCCCAGGGGTGTGCCCATGATGCCCAGGCGAGTGCCCATGATGCCCAGGCGTGTGCCCATGATGCCCATGCGTGTGCCCATGATGCCCTAGTGCGTGCCCAACATGCCCAGGGTGTGCCCATGATGCCCAGGCGTGTGCCCATCATGCCCAGGTGCGTGCCCATGATGCCCATTCGTGTGCCCATCATGCCCAGGGGTGTGCCCATGATGCCTAGGGTGTGCCCATAATGCCCAGGCGTGTGCCCATCATGCCCAGGCGTGTGCCCATCATGCCCAGGGGTGTGCCCATGATGCCCAGGGGTGTGCCCATGATGCCCAGGGGTGTGCCCTTGATGCCCAGGCGTGTGCCCATAATGCCCAGGTGCGTGCCCAACATGCCCAGGGGTGTGCCCATGATGCCCAGGCGTGTGCCCATCATGCCCAGGCGTGTGCCCATCTTGCCCAGGGGTGTGCCCATGATGCCCAGGCGGGTGCCCATGATACCCAGGCAGGTGCCCATGATGCCCTGGTGCGTGCCCAACATGCCCAGGGGTGTGCCCATGATGCCTAGGCGGGTGCCCATGATGCCCAGGTGCGTGCCCAACATGCCCAGGGGTGTGCCCATGATGCCCAGGCGTGTGCCCATAATGCCCATGCGTGTGCCCATCATGCCCAGGGGTGTGCCCATGAAGCCCAGGCGTGTGCCCATGATGCCCAGGCGTGTGCCCATGATGCCCTAGTGCGTGCCCAACATGCCCAGGGGTGTGCCCATGATGCCTTGGTGCGTGCCCAACATGCCCAGGGGTGTGCCCATGATGCCCAGGCGTGTGCCCATGATGCCCAGGTGCGTGCCCAACATGCCCAGGGGTGTGCCCATGATGCTCAGGGGTGTGCTCATGATGCCCAGGCGTGTGCCCATGATGCCCTGGTGCGTGCCCAACATGCCCAAGGATGTGCGCATGATGCCCAGGCGTGTGCCCATGATGCCCAGGTGCGTGCCCAACATGCCCAGGGGTGTGCCCATGATGCCCAGGCGTGTGCCCATGATATCCAGGCGTGTGCCCATCATGCCCAGGGGTGTGCCCATGATGCCCAGGCGAGTGCCCATGATGCCCAGGCGTGTGCCCATGATGCCCATGCGTGTGCCCATGATGCCCTAGTGCGTGCCCAACATGCCCAGGGTGTGCCCATGATGCCCAGGCGTGTGCCCATCATGCCCAGGTGCGTGCCCAACATGCCCAGGGGTGGGCCCATGATGCCTAGACGTGTGCCCATGATGCCCAGGCGTCTGCCCATCATGCCTAGGGGTGTGCCCATGATGCCCAAGTGTGTGCCCATCATTCCCAGGCGTGTGCCCATGATGCCCAGGCGTGTGCCCATCATGCCCAGGCATGTGCCCATGATGCCCAGGTGCGTGCCCAACATGCACAGGGGTGTGCCCATGATGCCCAGGCGTGTACCCATCATGCCTAGGGGAGTGCCCATAATGCCCAGGGGTGTGCCCATGATGCCCAAGCGTGTGCCCATGATGCCCTAGCGTGCGCCCAGGATGCCCAGGGATGTGCCCATCATGCCCAGACGTGTGCCCATGATTCCCAGGGGTGTGCCCATGATGCCCAGGTGCGTGCCCAACATGCCCAGGGGTGTGCCCATTATACCCAGGCGTGTGCCCATCATGCCCAGGCGTGTGCCCATCATGCCCAGGGATGTGCCCACGATGCCCAGGCGTGTGCCCATGATGCCAAGGCGTGTGCCCATGATGCCCATGCGTGTGCCCATGATGCCCTAGTACGTGCCCAAAATGCCCAGGGGTGTGCCCATGATGCCCAGGTGCGTGCCCAACATGCCCAGGGGTGTGCCCATGATGCCCAAGCGTGTGCCCATCATGCCCATGCGTGTGCCCATCATGCCCAGGGGTGTGCCCATGATGCCCAGGCGTGTGTCCATGATGCCCAGGCGTGTGCCTATGATGCCCTGGTGCGTGCCCAACATGCCCAGAGGTGTGCCCATGATGCCCAGACTTGTGCCCATCATGCCCAGGGGTGTGCCCATGATGCCCAGGCGGGTGCCCATCATGCCCAGGCGTGTGCCCATGATGCCCAGGTGCGTGCCCAACATGCCCAGGGGTGTGCCCATGATGCCCAGGCGTGTGCCCATCATGCCCAGGCGTGTGCCCATCATGCCCAGGGGTGTGCCCATGATGCCCAGGGGTGTGCCCATGATGCCCAGGCGTGTGTCCATGATGCCCAGGCGTGTGCCTATGATGCCCTGCTGCGTGCCCAACATGCCCAGGGGTGTGCCCATGATGCCCAGGCGTGTGCCCAGGATGCCCAGGGGTGTGCCCATGATGCCCAGTCGTGTGCCCATCATGCCCATGCGTGTGCCCATCATGCCCAGGCGTGTGCCCATCATGCCAGGGGTGTGCCCAGCATGCCCAGGGGTGTGCCCATCATGCCCAGGGGTGTGCCCATGATGCCCAAGCGGGTGCCCATGATGCCCAGGTGCGTGCCCAACATGCCCAGGGGTGTGCCCATGATGCCCATGCATGTGCCCATGATGCCCATGCGTGTGCCCATCATGCCCAGGGGTGTGCCCATGAAGCCCAGGCGTGTGCCCATGATGCCCTGGTGCGTGCCCAACATGCCCAGGGGTGTGCCCATGATGCCCAGGCGTATGCCCATCATGCCCAGGCGTGTGCCCATGATGCCCAGGCGAGTGCCCATGATGCCCTGGTGCGTGCCCAACATGCCCACCGGTGTGCCCATGATGCCCAGGCGTGTGCCCATGATGCCTAGGTGCGTGCCCAACATGCCCAGGGGTGTGCCCATGATGCCCAGGCGTGTGCCCATGATGCCCATGCGTGTGCCCATGATGCCCAGGGGTGTGCCCATGATGCCCAGGCGTGTGTCCATGATGCCCAGGCGTGTGCCTAGGATGCCCTGGTGCGTGCCCAACATGCCCAGGGATGTGCCCATGATGCCCAGGCGTGTGCCCATGATGCCCAGGCGTGTGCCCATCATGCCTAGGGGTGTGCCCATGATGCCCAGGCGTGTGCCCATGATGCCCATGCGTGTGCCCATCATACCCAGGGGTGTGCCCATGATGCCTAGGGGTGTGCCCATGATGCCCAGGCGTGTGCCCATCATGCCCAGGCGTGTGCCCATCATGCCCAGGGGTGTGGCCATGATGCCCAGGGGTGTGCCCATGATGCCCTAGTACGTGCCCAAAATGCCCAGGGGTGTGCCCATGATGCCCAGGTGCGTGCCCAACATGCCCAGGGGTGTGCCCATGATGCCCAAGCGTGTGCCCATCATGCCCATGCGTGTGCCCATCATGCCCAGGGGTGTGCCCATGATGCCCAGGCGTGTGTCCATGATGCCCAGGCGTGTGCCTATGATGCCCTGGTGCGTGCCCAACATGCCTAGAGGTGTGCCCATGATGCCCAGACTTGTGCCCATCATGCCCAGGGGTGTGCCCATGATGCCCAGGCGGGTGCCCATCATGCCCAGGCGTGTGCCCATGATGCCCAGGTGCGTGCCCAACATGCCCAGGGGTGTGCCCATGATGCCCAGGCGTGTGCCCATCATGCCCAGGCGTGTGCCCATCATGCCCAGGGGTGTGCCCATGATGCCCAGGGGTGTGCCCATGATGCCCAGGCGTGTGTCCATGATGCCCAGGCGTGTGCCTATGATGCCCTGCTGCGTGCCCAACATGCCCAGGGGTGTGCCCATGATGCCCAGGCGTGTGCCCAGGATGCCCAGGGGTGTGCCCATGATGCCCAGTCGTGTGCCCATCATGCCCATGCGTGTGCCCATCATGCCCAGGCGTGTGCCCATCATGCCAGGGGTGTGCCCAGCATGCCCAGGGGTGTGCCCATCATGCCCAGGGGTGTGCCCATGATGCCCAAGCGGGTGCCCATGATGCCCAGGTGCGTGCCCAACATGCCCAGGGGTGTGCCCATGATGCCCATGCATGTGCCCATGATGCCCATGCGTGTGCCCATCATGCCCAGGGGTGTGCCCATGAAGCCCAGGCGTGTGCCCATGATGCCCTGGTGCGTGCCCAACATGCCCAGGGGTGTGCCCATGATGCCCAGGCGTATGCCCATCATGCCCAGGCGTGTGCCCATGATGCCCAGGCGAGTGCCCATGATGCCCTGGTGCGTGCCCAACATGCCCACCGGTGTGCCCATGATGCCCAGGCGTGTGCCCATGATGCCTAGGTGCGTGCCCAACATGCCCAGGGGTGTGCCCATGATGCCCAGGCGTGTGCCCATGATGCCCATGCGTGTGCCCATGATGCCCAGGGGTGTGCCCATGATGCCCAGGCGTGTGTCCATGATGCCCAGGCGTGTGCCTAGGATGCCCTGGTGCGTGCCCAACATGCCCAGGGATGTGCCCATGATGCCCAGGCGTGTGCCCATGATGCCCAGGCGTGTGCCCATCATGCCTAGGGGTGTGCCCATGATGCCCAGGCGTGTGCCCATGATGCCCATGCGTGTGCCCATCATACCCAGGGGTGTGCCCATGATGCCTAGGGGTGTGCCCATGATGCCCAGGCGTGTGCCCATCATGCCCAGGCGTGTGCCCATCATGCCCAGGGGTGTGGCCATGATGCCCAGGGGTGTGCCCATGATGCCCATGGGTGTGCCCATGATGCCCAAGCGTGTGCCCATAATGCCCAGGTGCGTGCCCAACATGCCCAGGGGTGTGCCCATGATGCCCAGGCGTGTGCCCATCATGCCCAGGCGTGTGCCCATGATGCCCAGGCAGGTGCCCATGATGCCCAGGCGGGTGCCCATGATGCCCAGACGGGTGTGCCCATGATGCCCAGACGGGTGTGCCCATGATGCCCAGGTGCGTGCCCAACATGCCTAGGGGTGTGTCCAGGATGCCCAGGCGTGTGCCCATCATGCCCAGGCGTGTGCCCATGATGCCCAGGCAGGTGCCCATGATGCCCTGGTGCGTGCCCAACATGCCCAGGGGTGTGCCCATGATGCCCAGGCGGGTGCCCATGATGCCCAGGTGTGTGCCCATGATGCCCAGGCGTGTGCCCATCATGCCCAGGCGTGTGCCCATCATGCCCAGGCGTGTGCCCATCATGCCCAGGGGTGTGCCCATGATGCCCAGGGGTGTGCCCATGATGCCCAGGCGGGTGCCCATCATGCTCAGGCGTGTGCCCATCATGCCCATGCGTGTGCCCATCATGCCCAGGCGTGTGCCCATCATGCCCAGGGGTGTGCCCATCATGCCCAGGGGTGTGCCCATCATGCCCAGGCGTATGCCCAGGCGCGTGCCCAACATGCCCAGGGGTGTGCCCATGATGCCCAGGCGTGTGCCCATCATGCCCAGGCGTGTGCCCATGATGCCCAGGCAGGTGCCCATGATGCCCAGGCGGGTGCCCATGATGCCCAGACGGGTGTGCCCATGATGCCCAGACGGGTGTGCCCATGATGCCCAGGTGCGTGCCCAACATGCCTAGGGGTGTGTCCAGGATGCCCAGGCGTGTGCCCATCATGCCCAGGCGTGTGCCCATGATGCCCAGGCAGGTGCCCATGATGCCCTGGTGCGTGCCCAACATGCCCAGGGGTGTGCCCATGATGCCCAGGCGGGTGCCCATGATGCCCAGGTGTGTGCCCATGATGCCCAGGCGTGTGCCCATCATGCCCAGGCGTGTGCCCATCATGCCCAGGGGTGTGCCCATGATGCCCAGGGGTGTGCCCATGATGCCCAGGCGGGTGCCCATCATGCTCAGGCGTGTGCCCATCATGCCCATGCGTGTGCCCATCATGCCCAGGCGTGTGCCCATCATGCCCAGGGGTGTGCCCATCATGCCCAGGGGTGTGCCCATCATGCCCAGGCGTATGCCCAGGCGCGTGCCCAACATGCCCAGGGGTGTGCCCATGATGCCCAGGCGTGTGCCCATCATGCCCAGGCGTGTGCCCATCATGCCCAGGGGTGTGCCCATGATGCCCAGGGGTGTGCCCATGATGCCCAGGCGTGTGTCCATGATGCCCAGGCGTGTGCCTATGATGCCCTGCTGCGTGCCCAACATGCCCAGGGGTGTGCCCATGATGCCCAGGCGTGTGCCCAGGATGCCCAGGGGTGTGCCCATGATGCCCAGTCGTGTGCCCATGATGCCCATGCGTGTGCCCATCATGCCCAGGGGTGTGCCCATGATGCCTAGGGGTGTGCCCATGATGCCCAGGCGTGTGCCCATCATGCCCAGGCGTGTGCCCATGATGCCCAGGGGTGTGCCCATGATGCCCAGGCGTGTGCCCATGATGCCCAAGCGTGTGCCCATGATGCCCAGGTGCGTGCCCAACATGCCCAGGGGTGTGCCCATGATGCCCAGGCGCGTGCCCATTATGCCCAGGGGTGTGCCCATGATGCCCAGGGGTGTGCCCATGATGCCCAGGTGGGTGCCCATGATTCCCTGGTGCGTGCCCAACATGCCCAGGGGTGTGCCCATGATGCCCAAGCGGGTGCCCATGATGCCCAGGTGCGTGCCCAACATGCCCAGGGGTGTGCCCATGATGCCCATGCATGTGCCCATGATGCCCATGCGTGTGCCCATCATGCCCAGGGGTGTGCCCATGAAGCCCAGGCGTGTGCCCATGATGCCCTGGTGCGTGCCCAACATGCCCAGGGGTGTGCCCATGATGCCCAGGCGTATGCCCATCATGCCCAGGCGTGTGCCCATGATGCCCAGGCGAGTGCCCATGATGCCCTGGTGCGTGCCCAACATGCCCACGGGTGTGCCCATGATGCCCAGGCGTGTGCCCATGATGCCCAGGTGCGTGCCCAACATGCCCAGGGGTGTGCCCATGATGCCCAGGCGTGTGCCCATGATGCCCATGCGTGTGCCCATGATGCCCAGGGGTGTGCCCATGATGCCCAGGCGTGTGTCCATGATGCCCAGGCGTGTGCCTAGGATGCCCTGGTGCGTGCCCAACATGCCCAGGGATGTGCCCATGATGCCCAGGCGTGTGCCCATGATGCCTAGGCGTGTGCCCATCATGCCCAGGGGTGTGCCCATGATGCCCATTCATGTGCCCATCATGCCCAGGGGTGTGCCCATGATGCCTAGGGTGTGCCCATGATGCCCAGGCGTGTGCCCATCATGCCCAGGGGTGTGCCCATCATGCCCAGGGGTGTGCCAATGATGCCCAGGGGTGTGCCCTTGATGCCCAGGCGTGTGCCCATGATGCCCAGGCCTGTGCCCATCATGCCCAGGGGTGTGCCCAGGCGTGTGCCCATGATGCCCAGGCGTGTGCCCATGATGCCCAGGCGTGTGCCCATCATGCCCAGGGGTGTGCCCATGATGCCCAGGCCTGTGCCCATCATGCCCAGGGGTGTGCCCAGGCGTGTGCCCATGATGCCCAGGCGTGTGCCCATAATGCCCAGGCGTGTGCCCATCATGCCCAGGGGTGTGCCCATGATGCCCAGGCGTGTGCCCATGATGCCCAGGGGTGTGCCCATGATGCCCAGGCGTGTGTCCATGATGCCCAGGCGTGTGCCTAGGATGCCCTGGTGCGTGCCCAACATGCCCAGGCGTGTGCCTAGGATGCCCTGGTGCGTGCCCAACATGCCCGGGGATGTGCCCATGATGCCCAGGCGTGTGCCCATGATGCCCAGGCGTGTGCCCATCATGCCTAGGGGTGTGCCCATCATGCCCAGGCGTGTGCCCATGATGCCCATGCGTGTGCCCATCATACCCAGGGGTGTGCCCATGATGCCTAGGGGTGTGCCCATGATGCCCAGGCGTGTGCCCATCATGCCCAGGCGTGTGCCCATCATGCCCAGGGGTGTGGCCATGATGCCCAGGGGTGTGCCCATGATGCCCATGGGTGTGCCCATGATGCCCAAGCGTGTGCCCATAATGCCCAGGTGCGTGCCCAACATGCCCAGGGGTGTGCCCATGATGCCCAGGCGTGTGCCCATCATGCCCAGGCGTGTGCCCATGATTCCCAGGCAGGTGCCCATGATGCCCAGGCGGGTGCCCATGATGCCCAGACGGGTGTGCCCATGATGCCCAGACGGGTGTGCCCATGATGCCCAGGGGCGTGCCCATCATGCCCAGGGGTGTGCCCATGATGCCCAGGGGTGTGCCCATGATGCCCAGGCGTGTGCCCATCATGCCCAGGCGTGTGCCCATGATGCCCTGGTGTGTGCCCAACATGCCCAGGGGTGTGACCATGATGCCCAGGCATGTGCCCATGATGCCCTGGTGCGTGCCCAACATGCCCAGGGGTGTGCCCATGATGCCCAGGGGTGTACCCATGATGCCCAGGGGTGTGCCCATGATGCCCAGGGGCGTGCCCATCATGCCCAGGGGTGTGCCCATGATGCCCAGGGGTGTGCCTATGATGCCCAGGCGTGTGCCCATCATGCCCAGGGGTGTGCCCATGATGCCTAGGGGTGTGCCCATGATGCCCAGGCGTGTGCCCATCATGCCCAGGCGTGTGCCCATCATGCCCAGGGGTGTGCCCATCATGCCCAGGGGTGTGCCCATGATGCCCAGGCGTGTGCCCATAATGCCCAGGTGCGTGCCCAACATGCCTAGGGGTGTGTCCATGATGCCCAGGCGTGTGCCCATCATGCCCAGGCGTGTGCCCATGATGCCCAGGCAGGTGCCCATGATGCCCTGGTGCGTGCCCAACATGCCCAGGGGTGTGCCCATGATGCCCAGGCGGGTGCCCATGATGCCCAGGTGTGTGCCCATGATGCCCAGGTGTGTGCCCATGATGCCCAGGCGTGTGCCCATCATGCCCAGGCGTGTGCCCATCATGCCCAGGCGTGTGCCCATCATGCCCAGGGGTGTGCCCATGATGCCCAGGCGTGTGCCCATGATGCACAGGTGCATGCCCAACATGCCCAGGGGTGTGCCCATGATGCCCAGGCGTGTGCCCATGATGCCCATGCGTGTGCCAATGATGCCCAGGGGTGTGCCCATGATGCCCAGGCGTGTGTCCATGTTGCCCAGGCGTGTGCCTATGATGCCCTGGTGCGTGCCCAACATGACCAGGGGTGTGCCCATGATGTCCATGCGTGTGCCCATGATGCCGAGGCGTGTGCCCATCATGCCCAGGGGTGTGCCCATGATGCCCAGTCGTGTGCCCATGATGCCCATGCGTCTGCCCATCATGCCCAGGGGTGTGCCCATGATGCCTAGGGGTGTGCCCATGATGCCCAGGGATGTGCCCATGATGCCCAGGGGTGTGCCCATGATGCCCAGGCGTGTGCCCATGATGCCCAGGTGCGTGCCCAACATTCCCAGGGGTGTGCTCATGATGCCCAGGCGCGTGCCCATCATGCCCAGGGGTGTGCCTATGATGCCCAGGGGTGTGCCCACGATGCCCATGCGGATGCCCATGATGCACAGGCGTGTGCCCATGATGCCCTGGTGCGTGCCTAACATGCCCAGGGGTGTGCCCATGATGCCCAGGGGTGTGCCCATGATGCCCAAGGGTGTGCCCCATGATGCACAGGCGTGTGCCCATGATGCCCATGCGTGTGCCCATCATACCCAGGGGTGTGCCCATGATGCCTAGGGGTGTGCCCAGGATGCCCAGGCGTGTGCCCATCATGCCCTGGCGTGTGCCCATCATGCGCAGGGGTGTGCCCATGAAGCCCAGGCGTGTGCCCATGATGCCCTGGTGCGTGCCCAACATGCCCAGGGGTGTGCCCATGATGCCCAGGCGTATATCCATCATGCCCAGGCGTGTGCCCATGATGCCCAGGCGAGTGCCCATGATGCCCTGGTGCGTGCCCAACATGCCCACGGGTGTGCCCATGATGCCCAGGCGTGTGCCCATGATGCCCAGGTGCGTGCCCAACATGCCCAGGGGTGTGCCCATGATGCCCAGGCGTGTGCCCATGATGCCCATGCGTGTGCCCATGATGCCCAGGGGTGTGCCCATGATGCCCAGGCGTGTGTCCATGATGCCCAGGCGTGTGCCTAGGATGCCCTGGTGCGTGCCCAACATGCCCAGGGATGTGCCCATGATGCCCAGGCGTGTGCCCATGATGCCCAGGCGTGTGCCCATCATGCCCAGGGGTGTGCCCATGATGCCCAGGCGTGTGCCCATGATGCCCATTCGTGTGCCCATCATGCCTAGGGGTGTGCCCATGATGCCTAGGGTGTGCCCATGATGCCCAGGCGTGTGCCCATCATGCCCAGGCGTGTGCCCATCATGCCCAGGGGTGTGCCCATGATGCCCAGGGGTGTGCCCATGATGCCCAGGGGTGTGCCCTTGATGCCCAGGCGTGTGCCCATAATGCCCAGGTGCGTGCCCAACATGCCCAGGGGTGTGCCCATGATGCCCAGGCGTGTGCCCATCATGCCCAGGCGTGTGCCCATCTTGCCCAGGGGTGTACCCATGATGCCCAGGGGTGTGCCCATGATGCCCAGGCGGGTGCCCATGATGCCCAGGCAGGTGCCCATGATGCCCTGGTGCGTGCCCAACATGCCCAGGGGTGTGCCCATGATGCCCAGGCGGGTGCCCATGATGCCCAGGTGCGTGCCCAACATGCCCAGGGGTGTGCCCATGATGCCCAGGCGTGTGCCCATAATGCCCATGCGTGTGCCCATCATGCCTAGGGGTGTGCCCATGAAGCCCAGGCGTGTGCCCATGATGCCCAGGCGTGTGCCCATGATGCCCTGGTGCGTGCCCAACATGCCCAGGGGTGTGCCCATGATGCCTTGGTGCGTGCCCAACATGCCCAGGGGTGTGCCCATGATGCCCAGGCGTGTGCCCATGATGCCCAGGTGCGTGCCCAACATGCCCAGGGGTGTGCCCATGATGCCCAGGGGTGTGCCCATGATGCCCAGGCGTGTGCCCATGATGCCCTGGTGCGTGCCCAACATTCCCAAGGATGTGCGCATGATGCCCAGGCGTGTGCCCATGATGCCCAGGTCCGTGCCCAACATGCCCAGGGGTGTGCCCATGATGCCCAGGCGTGTGCCCATGATGCCCAGGCGTGTGCCCATCATGCCCAGGGGTGTGCCCATGATGCCCAGGCGAGTGCCCATGATGCCCAGGCGTGTGCCCATGATGCCCATGCGTGTGCCCATGATGCCCTAGTGCGTGCCCAACATGCCCAGGGTGTGCCCATGATGCCCAGGCGTGTGCCCATCATGCCCAGGTGCGTGCCCAACATGCCCAGGGGTGGGCCCATGATGCCTAGGCGTGTGCCCATGATGCCCAGGCGTCTGCCCATCATGCCTAGGGGTGTGCCCATGATGCCCAAGTGTGTGCCCATCATTCCCAGGCGTGTGCCCATGATGCCCAGGCGTGTGCCCATCATGCCCAGGCATGTGCCCATGATGCCCAGGCGTGTACCCATCATGCCTAGGGGAGTGCCCATGATGCCCAGGGGTGTGCCCATGATGCCCAAGCGTGTGCCCATGATGCCCTAGCGTGCGCCCATGATGCCCAGGCGTGTGCCCATCATGCCCAGGCGTGTGCCCATGATGCCCAGGGGTGTGCCCATGATGCCCAGGTGCGTGCCCAACATGCCCAGGGGTGTGCCCATTATACCCAGGCGTGTGCCCAACATGCCCAGGGATGTGCCCACGATGCCCAGGCGTGTGCCCATGATGCCAAGGCGTGTGCCCATGATGCCCATGCGTGTGCCCATGATGCCCTAGTACATGCCCAACATGCCCAGGGGTGTGCCCATGATGCCCAGGTGCGTGCCCAACATGCCCAGGGGTGTGCCCATGATGCCCAAGCGTGTGCCCATCAGGCCCATGCGTGTGCCCATCATGCCCAGGGGTGTGCCCATGATGCCCAGGCGTGTGTCCATGATGCCCAGGCGTGTGCCTATGATGCCCTGGTGCGTGCCCAACATTCCCAGGCGTGTGCCCATGATGCCCAGACTTGTGCCCATCATGCCCACGGGTGTGCCCATGATGCCCAGGCGGGTGCCCATCATGCCCAGGCGTGTGCCCATGATGCCCAGGTGCGTGCCCAACATGCCCAGGGGTGTGCCCATGATGCCCAGGCGTGTGCCCAACATGCCCAGGCGTGTGCCCATCATGCCCAGGGGTGTGCCCATGATGCCCAGGGGTGTGCCCATGATGCCCAGGCGTGTGTCCATGATGCCCAGGCGTGTGCCTATGATGCCCTGCTGCGTGCCCAACATGCCCAGGGGTATGCCCATGATGCCCAGGCGTGTGCCCAGGATGCCCAGGGGTGTGCCCATGATGCCCAGTCGTGTGCCCATCATGCCCATGCGTGTGCCCATCATGCCCAGGCGTGTGCCCATCATGCCCAGGGGTGTGCCCATCATGCCCAGGGGTGTGCCCATCATGCCCAGGGGTGTGACCATGATGCCCAAGCGGGTGCCCATGATGCCCAGGTGCGTGCCCAACATGCCCAGGGGTGTGCCCATGATGCCCATGCATGTGCCCATGATGCCCATGCGTGTGCCCATCATGCCCAGGGGTGTGCCCATGAAGCCCAGGCGTGTGCCCATGATGCCCTGGTGCGTGCCCAACATGCCCAGGGGTGTGCCCATGATGCCCAGGCGTATGCCCATCATGCCCAGGCGTGTGCCCATGATGCCCAGGCGAGTGCCCATGATGCCCTGGTGCGTGCCCATCATGCCCACGGGTGTGCCCATGATGCCCAGGCGTGTGCCCATGATGCCCAGGTGCGTGCCCAACATGCCCAGGGGTGTGCCCATGATGCCCAGGCGTGTGCCCATGATGCCCATGCGTGTGCCCATGATGCCCAGGGGTGTGCCCATGATGCCCAGGCGTGTGTCCATGATGCCCAGGCGTGTGCCTAGGATGCCCTGGTGCGTGCCCAACATGCCCAGGGATGTGCCCATGATGCCCAGGCGTGTGCCCATGATGCCCAGGCGTGTGCCCATCATGCCTAGGGGTGTGCCCATGATGCCCAGGCGTGTGCCCATGATGCCCATGCATGTGCCCATCATACCCAGGGGTGTGCCCATGATGCCTAGGGGTGTGCCCATGATGCCCAGGCGTGTGCCCATGATGCCCAGGCGTGTGCCCATCATGCCCAGGGGTGTGGCCATGATGCCTAGGGGTGTGCCCATGATGCCCATGGGTGTGCCCATGATGCCCAAGCGTGTGCCCATAATGCCCAGGTGCGTGCCCAACATGCCCAGGGGTGTGCCCATGATGCCCAGGCGTGTGCCCATCATGCCCAGGCGTGTGCCCATGATGCCCAGGCAGGTGCCCATGATGCCCAGGCGGGTGCCCATGATGCCCAGACGGGTGTGCCCATGATGCCCAGACGGGTGTGCCCATGATGCCCAGGTGCGTGCCCAACATGCCTAGGGGTGTGTCCATGATGCCCAGGCGTGTGCCCATCATGCCCAGGTGTGTGCCCATGATGCCCAGGCAGGTGCCCATGATGCCCTGGTGCGTGCCCAACATGCCCAGGGGTGTGCCCATGATGCCCAAGCGGGTGCCCATGATGCCCAGGTGTGTGCCCATGATGCCCAGGCGTGTGCCCATCATGCCCAGGCGTGTGCCCATCATGCCCAGGCGTGTGCCCATCATGCCCAGGGGTGTGCCCATGATGCCCAGGGGTGTGCCCATGATGCCCAGGCGGGTGCCCATCATGCTCAGGCGTGTGCCCATCATGCCCATGCGTGTGCCCATCATGCCCAGGCGTGTGCCCATCATGCCCAGGGGTGTGCCCATCATGCCCAGGGGTGTGCCCATCATGCCCAGGCGTGTGCCCAGGCGCGTGCCCAACACGCCTGGGCATCATGGGCACACCCCTGGGCATCATGGGCACACGCATGGGCATCATGGGCACACGCCTGGGCATCATGGGCACACCCCTGGGCATGTTGGGCACGCACCTGGGCATCATGGGCACACGCCTGGGCATCATGGGCACACCCGTGGGCATGTTGGGCACGCACCAGGGCATCATGGGCACTCGCCTGGGCATCATGGGCACACGCCTGGGCATGATGGGCATACGCCTGGGCATCATGGGCACACCCCTGGGCATGTTGGGCACGCACCAGGGCATCATGGGCACACGCCTGGGCTTCATGGGCACACCCCTGGGCATGATGGGCACACGCATGGGCATCATGGGCACATGCATGGGCATCATGGGCACACCCCTGGGCATGTTGGGCACGCACCTGGGCATCATGGGCACCCGCTTGGGCATCATGGGCACACCCCTGGGCATGTTGGGCACGCACCAGGGAATCATGGGCACCCACCTGGGCATCATGGGCACACCCCTGTGCATCATGGGCACACCCCTGGGCATGATGGGCACGCGCCTGGGCATCATGGGCACACCCCTTGGCATGTTGGGCACGCACCTGGGCATCATGGGCACACGCTTGGGCATCATGGGCACACGCCTGGGCATCATGGGCACACCCCTGGGCATCATGGGCACACGCCTGGGCATGATGGGCACACGCCTGGGCATCATGGGCACACCCCTAGGCATCATGGGCACACCCCTGGGCATGATGGGCACACGCATGGGCATCATGGGCACACGACTGGGCATCATGGGCACACCCCTGGGCATCCTGGACACACGCCTGGGCATCATGGGCACACCCCTGGGCATGTTGGGCACGCAGCAGGGCATCATAGGCACACGCCTGGGCATCATGGACACACGCCTGGGCATCATGGGCACACCCCTGGGCATCATGGGCACACCCCTGGGCATGATGGGCACACGCCTGGGCATGATGGGCACACGCCTGGGCATCATGGGCACACCCCTGGGCATGTTGGGCACGCGCCTGGGCACACGCCTGGGCATGATGGGCACACCCCTGGGCATGATGGGCACACCCCTGGGCATGATGGGCACACGCCTGGGCATGATGGGCACACGCATGGGCATGATGGGCACACGCCTGAGCATGATGGGCACCCGCCTGGGCATCATGGGCACACCCCTGGGCATCATGGGCACACCCCTGGGCATGATGGGCACACGCCTGGGCATGATGGGCACACGCCTGGGCATGATGGGCACACGCCTGGGCATCATGGGCACACACCTGGGCATCATGGGCACCCGCCTGGGCATCATGGGCACACCCCTGGGCATGTTGGGCACGCACCAGGGCATCATGGGCACCTGCCTGGGCATCATGGGCACACACCTGGGCATGATGGGCACACGCCTGGGCATCATGGACACACCCCTAGGCATGTTGGGCACGCACCTGGGCATCATGGGCACACCCGTCTGGGCATCATGGGCACACCCATCTGGGCATCATGGGCACCCGCCTGGGCATCATGGGCACCTGCCTGGGCATCATGGGCACACGCCTGGGCATGATGGGCACACGCCTGGGCATCATGGGCACACCCCTGGGCATGTTGGGCACGCACCTGGGCATTATGGGCACACCCATGGGCATCATGGGCACACCCCTAGGCATCATGGCCACACCCCTGGGCATGATGGGCACACGCCTGGGCATCATGGGCACACGCCTGGGCATCATGGGCACACCCCTAGGCATCATGGGCACACCCCTGGGTATGATGGGCACACGCATGGGCATCATGGGCACACGCCTGGGCATCATGGGCACACCCCTAGGCATGATGGGCACACGCCTGGGCATCATGGGCACACGCCTGGGCATCATGGGCACATCCCTGGGCATGTTGGGCACGCACCAGGGCATCCTAGGCACACGCCTGGGCATCATGGACACACGCCTGGGCATCATGGGCACACCCCTGGGCATCATGGGCACACGCATGGGCATCATGGGCACACGCCTGGGCATCATGGGCACACCCCTGGGCATGTTGGGCACGCACCTGGGCATCATGGGCACACGCCTGGGCATCATGGGCACACCCGTGGGCATGTTGGGCACGCACCAGGGCATCATGGGCACTCGCCTGGGCATCATGGGCACACGCCTGGGCATGATGGGCATATGCCTGGGCATCATGGGCACACCCCTGGGCATGTTGGGCACGCACCAGGGCATCATGGGCACACGCCTGGGCTTCATGGGCACACCCCTGGGCATGATGGGCACACGCATGGGCATCATGGGCACATGCATGGGCATCATGGGCACACCCCTGGGCATGTTGGGCACGCACCTGGGCATCATGGGCACCCGCTTGGGCATCATGGGCACACCCCTGGGCATGATGGGCACACCCCTGGGCATGATGGGCACACCCCTGGGCATGATGGGCACACGCCTGGGCATGATGGGCACACGCATGGGCATGATGGGCACACGACTGGGCATCATGGGCACACCCCTGGGCATCCTGGGCACACGCCTGGGCATCATGGGCACACCCATGGGCATGTTGGGCACGCAGCAGGGCATCATAGGCACACGCCTGGGCATCATGGACACACGCCTGGGCATCATGGGCACACCCCTGGGCATCATGGGCACACCCCTGGGAATGATGGGCACACGCCTGGGCATGTTGGGCACACGCCTGGGCATCATGGGCACACCCCTGGGCATGTTGGGCACGCACCTGGGCATCATGGGCACACGCCTGGGCATGATGGGCACCCGCCTGGGCATCATGGGCACACCCCTGGGCATGATGGGCACAAGTCTGGGCATCATGGGCACACGCCTGGGCATGTTGGGCACGCACTAGGGCATCATAGGCACACGCCTGGGCATCATGGACACACGCCTAGGCATCATGGGCACACCCCTGGGCATGATGGGCACACGCATGGGCATGATGGGCACACGCTTGGGCATCATGGGCACACCCCTGGGCATGTTGGGCACGCACCTGGGCATCATGGGCACACCCCTGGGCATGTTGGGCATGTACTAGGGCATCATGGGCACACGCATGGGCATCATGGGCACACGCCTTGGCATCATGGGCACACGCCTGGGCATCGTGGGCACATCCCTGGGCATGATGGGCACATGCCTGGGCATGATGGGCACACGCCTGGGTATATTGGGCACACCCCTGGGCATGTTGGGCACGCACCTGGGCATCATGGGCACACCCCTGGGCATCATGGGCACACGCCTGGGCATGATGGGCACACGCCTGGGCATCATGGGCGCAGGCTAGGGCATCATGGGCACACGCTTGGGCATCATGGGCACACCCCTGGGCATCATGGGCACTCCCCTAGGCATGATGGGTACACGCCTGGGCATCATGGGCACACCCCTGTGCATGTTGGGCACGCACCTGGGCATCATGGGCACATGCCTGGGCATGATGGGCACACGCCTGGGCATCATGGGCACACGCCTGGGAATGATGGGCACACACTTGGGCATCATGGGCACACCCCTAGGCATGATGGGCAGGCGCCTGGGCATCATGGGCACACGCCTAGGCATCATGGGCCCACCCCTGGGCATGTTGGGCACGCACCTGGGCATGATGGGCACACGCCTGGGCATCATGGGCACACCCTGGGCATGTTGGGCACGCACTAGGGCATCATGGGCACACCCCTAGGCATGTTGGGCACGCACTAGGGCATCATGGGCACACGCATGGGCATCATGGGCTCACGCCTGGGCATCATGGGCACTCGCCTGGGCATCATGGGCACACCCCTGGGCATGATGGGCACACGCCTGGGCATCATGGGCGCACGCCTGGGCATCATGGGCACACCCCTGGGCATGTTGGGCACGCACCTGGGCATCATGGGCACACGCCTGGGCATCATGCGCACATCCTTGGGCTTGTTGGGCACGCACCAGGGCATCATGGGCACACGCCTGGGCATCATGGGCACACCCCTGGGCATCATGGGCACACCCCTGGGCATGTTGGGCACGCACCTGGGCATCATGGGCACACGCCTGGGCATCATGGGCACACCCCTGGGCATGTTGGGCACGCACCAAGGCATCATGGGCACACCCCTGGGCATGTTGGGCACGCACCAGGGCATCATGGGCACACGCCTGGGCATCATGGGCACACGCCTGGGCTTCATGGGCACACCCCTAGGCATGATGGGCACACGCATGGGCATTATGGGCACACGCCTGGGCATCATGGGCACACCCCTGGGCATGTTGGGCACGCACCTGGGCATCATGGGCACCCGCCTGGGCATCATGGGCACACCCCTGGGCATGTTGGGCACGCACCAGGGCATCATGGGCACCTGCCTGGGCATCATGGGCACCCGCCTGGGCATCATGGGCACACCCCTGGGCATCATGGGCACACCCCTGGGCAAGATGGGCACACGCCTGGGCATGATGGGCACACGCCTGGGCATCATGGGCACACCCCTGGGCATGTTGGGCACGCACCTGGGCATTATGGGCACACGCCTGGGCATCAAGGGCACACCCCTGGGCATCATGGGCACACCCCTGGGCATCATGGGCACACCCCTGGGCATGATGGGCACACGCCTGGGCATGATGGGCACACGCCTGGGCATCATGGGCACACCCTAGGCATCATGGGCACACCCCTGGGCATGATGGGCGCACGAATGGGCATCATGGGCACACGCCTGGGCATCATGGGCACACCCCTGGGCATGATGGGCACACGCCTGGGCATCATGGGCACACGCCTGGGCATCATGGGCACATCTCTGGGCATGTTGGGCACGCACCAGGGCATCCTAGGCACACGCCTGGGCATCATGGACACACGCCTGGGCATCATGGGCACACCCCTGGGCATCATGGGCACACGCATGGGCATCATGGGCACACGCCTGGGCATCATGGGCACACCCCTGGGCATGTTGGGCACGCACCTGGGCATCATGGGCACATGCCTGGGCATCATGGGCACACCCGTGGGCATGTTGGGCACGCACCAGGGCATCATGGGCACTCGCCTGGGCATCATGGGCACACGCCTGGGCATGATGGATATACGCCTGGGCATCATGGGCACACCCCTGGGCAAGTTGGGCACGCACCAGGGCATCATGGGCACACGCCTGGGCTTCATGGGCACACCCCTGGGCATGATGGGCACACGCCAGGCAT